>CM022701.1:63473495-64073495 GCA_012295165.1 Asparagus setaceus
ATCTGATTAGGACCAAACTTGAATAGATAGGGATCATCCTAGTAAAAATATTTTATTTAGGAGAGAAAACGAGATCTATACTATTTAGACCAATGAGAAGGAAGCTCTTTGGTAAGTAAATAGTTCACAATATCTACAAATCATGATACATACTGGACATGTAGGAGTTGTTCAGGAAAATAATTATTTATCAAAACATAGGATGTTAGTGCGTTAAGGAGTCTAGACAAGTGATCTGCTACAGGGTTATCTGCTCCTCTCCTATCAAGAATTTGCAAATTAAACTCTTGGAGCTAGGTATCTATCTAATAAGTCGTGCTTTAGCATCTTTCTTAGTCAAAAGATACTTCAACGCGACATGATTTGTGTTGACCTTGATAAGGGACCTAATAAGATAAGACCTGAATTTCTCTAAGGCAACAATAGCTAAAAACTCCTTCTTGGTGATAGAGTAGTTTTGTTGTGCATTGTTCAGTATCCTACTTGAAAATTATATTAGGCTTTCCATCTATCCGTTGTCCTAAGACTGCACCAATTATAAAATCAGATGCATCACACATTAACTCGAAGGGTAAGGTCCAATCCGGTGCGTGAATGAAAAGAACTATGGTTATCTCCTTGTTTAGGTGATCAAATGGCTTAAGGCATTCAGGAGAGAATTCAAATGGTGTATCCTTGGCTAAAAGATCGGTCAAAGGCCTAGCAATTTTGATAAAATTTTTGATGAACCGTCTATAAAAACCAACATGACCAAGAGATGATCTGACTTCCTTAATATTTTTGGGAGGGGGAAGGTTAGAAATGAGATCTACCTTAGCTTTGTCAACTTCTATTCTCTTATTAGAAACTACATGCCCTAAGACAATTCTACGTTTGACCATAAAGTGATATTTCTCCCAATTGAGAATCATATTATTCTCCGTATACCGTGTTAGGACAAGTTTAAAATGATGCAAATACTCATAAAATGTGTCACCAAAGATCAAAAAATCATCCATAAAAATCTCCAAGAATTGCTCAACCATATTAGAAAAGATGCTGATCATGCAACATTGGAATGTGGCTGGAGCATTGTATAATCCAAAAGGCATGCGACGGTAGGCAAAAGTTCTATACGGGCATGTGAAAGTGATTTTCTCCTAATTTTTAGAAGCAATGGGAATTTAATTATAACCTGACTATCCATCTAAGAAATAGTACAACTCATAGCCTGCTAAACGTTCAAGCTTTTAGTCTATGAAAGGAAGAGAGAAGTGATCTTTTTGTGTGGCTAAGTTGAGTTTTCTATAATCAATGCAGACTTGCCATCCGGCTTGGATTCGAGTGGGAACTAACTCATTAGCCTCATTCTAGATCACCGTGATTCCAGACTTCTTTGAAACAACCTGGACTGGACTCACCCAAAAACTATCAGAAATGAGATAAATAATTCCATTATTAAGATATTTCAGAATGCCTTTCCTAACAGCTTCTTTTATTATTGGGTTCAACCTGCGCTAGGAATCCCGAGTACGTTTGGCATTATCAATCAAATAGATTCTATGTTGAATAATGGTTGGACTAATCCCTTTGATTTCAGTCATGGTCCATCTAAGGGCTTCCCTATTTTCTCTCAAGACATCTAAGATGGCTTCTTTTTGACTGGTTGTCAAATCAGAAGCAACAATGACTGATAGGGTCTCATTCTCCCCTAAGAAAGCATACTCCAGATTTTCAGGTAAATGTTTGAGCTCTAGCTTAGGGGATTCCTCTATACACGGACAAAGTTGGACTTCGGGTTCTATATCCCTATTGTTGATGTATATAATCACAGTCACTAACCTCGGATGAGTTTAGCTTTAAAGAGAGCGGAGTCCGCTTTTTCTCCTAAAGCCCAGCGACGCTGACTCCAGCCAAAGGATTCGCCTACAACAGAAAGAAGGACCTGCGGAAGAGGCGGAGTTGGGATCTCCGGTGGTTCCTCCGACGGTCAAGTTAGTGGAGTGGGGGATAGTCTAATAGAGCAGGAATTCACTCAGGAGAGATTGCTTACCTTGTTAGCTGTTCACGTTTCTCTTTTATAGGTAGGGTTAAGGGGGTATTTCCGTCTTTCCATTAGTTTGGGAACCACCGGTGAGTCAGCCCTCCCCCCTCCACGTGTGAGCCGAGGATTGGCTGAACATCCCTCCGCCTGCTAGAGTGGCTGGCCTTTACAGGTGTCAAATTGGGCGTAATCTGAGGGTTGGTGTGGTCTATTCGCTATTAATGGGATGGGATTGGCGGCGCCTGTAGCTGCATGGGTCCGAGGTGCCTTAAATACTGTGAGAGATGGGGAATTAAGAGGCTATCAGTGCATTTAATGCGATGTTGATGGGCTCAGTCTTGTGTGGCCGTCGTTTGAGTGGAGAGAATCACGCAGGTGAGAGGGGGAGCCGTGGCGGATGGCCGACTCATGCGCCTCTTAGGGCGTCCTTGGGATGATTTGCGAGGGGCGATTGGGGCGCCTTATCGCGTCGCCCTAGAGGACGAGTGGCCGAAGGGTAGGCTGGATTCGTTCCACATTGTTTGGAGAGGTCGGCAACTTGTAGGAAGGGATCGTAGCGGTGGGTCGGAAGGACGACCGACACGCCTTCCGCGTCGTCAGAAGCTGTCGATGGGCGACTCGCACCGCCTTCGCGTCGGTCATGGCGATGGTCGTCTGATGGACCGGGACTGGGTCGGTACATGCAGGCCGGTCGGTGGGTTGAGTGTGGAGGTTCTTGTCGGTCCTCATTGGTAAACAAGCGTTCGTTCAGATCAGCGCTTGGCTTTTCTCTTTAATCACTGATTAGTGGTTATGACCATAACACCTATAGATGAACAAAGTTAAACTTGGGGTTCTATATCAAAAAGTTCATGTTGCCATGTCGGTGTAGATACATGATCTACCTACTGATCTAACTCTTCTAACAGCTTGATTTCTTCATTAAAGGTCTCCTCAAAACTCAGGTCAAATAAAGGAAGATCTGACTCATATTCCTCTTCTAACTGTTCGCTTGACATTCCTTGAATAAAGTTCACTTTTAGGGGTTGATCTGATGGATCACTCAGCTATTCTCCTAGAATGAAGATGTTAAGATCTATGGTCATGTTCCCAAATGATAATTTCATTTGATCGATTCTACAGTTTATCAGAGCATTTAAAGTGGCTAAGAATGGGCTTTTTAAAATGACTGGGATCTGACCCTTGAGATTGGAAATAAATGCGTTTCCAAGACTATGAAATCAATAGGAAATATAAATTCCCCAACCTTAATCAGAACATCCTCTATCTTTCACTTAGGCATCTTCACAGATCTATCAGCTAATTGGATGGTGCATCTGGTTGGTTTCAATTCTCCTACACTTAATTATTGATAAATTAAATAAGGAAGAAGATTTACACTAACTCCTAAGTCTAGAAGTGTCTTATCAATGAAGGTATTTCATATTTCATATGACAAATGAAATAGTAGGACAATCTTGATCCTTATATTATAGTGGCATGACTTTTAAAGGATGTTCCTGATATTAGCAGCTAAAATCACTTTCATGTGAATATTAGTTGCTCTTTTCTTAGTGCACAAATCCTTCAAGAATTTGGCTTAAGATGGTATTTGTTAGATGACATCTAAGAGATGGATGTTAACCTTGACCTGCTTAAATGTTTCTAAGATCTTTTCCATCTGAGGAGAGTTCTTCCTAGGTCTGAGCCTATCTGGAAAGGGATCAACATGCTAATGCCTATCTAGATTGAGCTCAGATTCGGTTTCAGATTCTTGGTCATCAGAAGAGGATGGTGATTGCATAGAGTTATCAAAAGGAGGGAATGTTTGTTCAAGTTCATCAGATTGGATAGGAGAAAAAAAAGAGGAGGAGGCATTCTAACTTGGTTATCAACCTATTTTCCTGACCTTAATGTGTGGACTGCATTAACTTGAGTTGGATTGGATTGATCTGGTCTTGTGTCTTTAGGATTGGTAACCGACTAACTCGGAATGTTCCCTTTTCTCTTTCATTCCTGCACTAGCTAGCTATCCTAACTAAGTTTCTAATCTAGCTATAGTTGAGTGTTGGCATTCAGAATTTTCCCTAATGCTTGCATAAAGGAATTTAGAATGTTGGATGATATGGTAGAGCATCATAGCTTCTAATCCTTTCTCTAAGACACCGAATCTTTTCTTATGGTCAGAATTTGGTGGAACAGACTGATTACGAAGAGGTTAATTCTGGTATGTAAGATTGAGTTGTAGATTATGAAAATTATTATGAGTGTTGAGCGGACCCGTGTTTCCCTTAGGAAATTGTGGAGCTAAAGAGTATTTCCTGAGAAATTTCCCTGATTCTAAGTAAAATTAGGATGATCTATCCAACTCTGATTGTAAGTTTAAGAAAATGGGTCATTCCTAGGACGCTAAATGCAACATTCATCTATTCGAATGATGGGTTATTTCCTAAAAGAGGACATTCCTCTGCAATATGAGTCGGAAATAAGCAATTATGACATCTTGGAGAAAAAACTTGGTTGATATGAGCAGAAGCTGGATCCTTGATTTCTAAAGCTTATAAAGAATGCAGGATTGTAGCCATCTTAGCTTCAGACGTTATTTCGACTCTAAGGACAAACCACTAGATTTGATTGAGGGGACTAAAAAAGATTCTCTTTCATCATAGTTTTCTCAGATAAATTCCCCTGGCATATATATTCTACGGACGTCTTTAAAGAATAATCCAATCATTCATAGATAATTTGGCATAAATGTCACTTCTCTAAACCATGACGAGGACATTGGATAAGAAAATCCTTAAATCTATTGAAATACTTTCAGAATGATTCCCCTAAAATTATCTTATAAGATTGAATGTTATTCCTAAGCTTTACCATTTTATGATTTGGGAAGAATTTTTTCAGAAAGAAAAGTTTTTTAAGAAAAATAGTAACAAATTCATCTCAAGTGGAGATAGAAATTGTGGGCAAGCTATACAACCATTTCTTAGCCTTATCCTTCCGAGAAAATGGGACAAATCTGAGCTTAATTACATCCTTAGATAACTCTTTAATTTTTATCATAAGTCAGACTTCCTCAAACTCGATATTAAAATTTAAGTATTTTCAAACTCATTCCTAAAAATTTGAGAAGCATGTTTATGAAGTGAGGTCGAAGCTCCTAATTAGCACCATTAACATTAGAAAGTCTAATGCAAGATGGGATTGTATTTCTAGTAGGATAAGATATAGCCTGAAGACTGGGTAGATTAGGATTAGCCATTTGTCTTGGTTCAAATTTAACACTAACTAAATATTTTGTATTATCCCTAATCCAAACTTGCATACACTAATGAAACTCTTTTTGTATTTTTATTTTTATTTTTATTTTTATTTTTATTTTTGAAAACCAAAAGATCTAAAAGATTTTTGTAAAAAAGAAGAAGAAAAGAAAAACCTAACTAAATAAATCAAAAGATAAACCACTTAATCAATCACTCCTAATTTCTAGGGTTAAGCCTAAACTCTACTAGACCAGCTCCTAACTAAAAACTTCTTTAGCGAATAAACCCAAGTTTACTTGATCAATTAGCTAGGTAAGGATAGGACAAGACGGAGGCAGAGCTTGTTTTAGACACTTGTTTTTTGCAGGGCGCCCTATGTAACCCTTAAACCTTTCCTTAGACAATAAAAAAGTCAAATAAACTTGAACCGGTTCACTTAAGAATTTCTTATTTCCTATAGAACTAGAATCTTTAGAGGCCAATGTCTAATGAATTTTAAAGATTGGATTTGTGCAGTGAGGAACTAAGTGATTTTTGGGCTAAGGAAAGGGTGATGAAATCCCTCACCTTATACATATTAGGGTTTTTGTCCTTAGAAATATTTTCAAGTGTGTGCACAAATCAAAATGCACAATACCACTTTGGTGATTCCTACTAACTATATGCAAATACAACCCTAAGCAATGAAAGTAACTATAAGTGGATGCCAAATTTCTTTTGTTAGGTTCAACAAACAAACAAATCTGAGAAAGAGAGCTCCTGCTTGAATTATTATCTTGTTTAATAGTTGTTCAAGTTATTGGTGAATTTTATTATGATCAACAAGAGAAATTTGTTTTAATTACGTAATTATCACTAATTGTGAGAATCCTAACTTGAGGGTGAAATTAAAAATCATAAGAAAGGGAACCCACATTTACAAGGGGTTGGCCCCTCTTGAAGCAAATCTTCTTCTTTAATCTTCAACCTTCTTCTAGCTCAATCCTTTACAATGTAACACACAAATAAAATAATTAAAATAATAAAATTCCTAAATACAAGCACCTTCCTTGCCAAACGGTGCTAAAACTTTGATGTGTTCTAAATAAAATATTGCAAGTGCACAACTATGTGTGTATGACATGCAAGTATCGATCCCACGAGGAATGTGTGTTTTAAGAAGATCCTAAAGTAGTTCTTAAAATATGATAGGGAGAGAGAGAGAGAGAGAGAGAGAGAGAGAGAGAGAGAGAGAGAGCTGGGATTGGTTGGGTGCTGATTTATGCAAATAAAAAGGCTAAAATAAGAAGAAGAGAATAAAACCACAAGAAGAAGAGGAAAGCCAAGAGAGGAAACAAGTAAAAGAGATAAAGAGAATCAAGTTATAAAATTAGGAATCTAGGATTGAATCTACGAGTTAATTCCTATTTGGATTTAAGAACTATTCTATTTTAATTCTCATATTACTAGATTTCTTAAGCATAGACTATCAAGTTATTTAAAATGAGCATAACCTATCAAATTCATATCTAAGCAATATCACCATTCATGAATAAAAGAAACAGCTAGCTAGTAATTCTAGAATTGAGAAAGCGTAAAATATCAAATAATTTAAGATAAATATAGCCTATAAAATTATTTTTCTACCAATTATTATTCTAGTTGATTATCCTAAGCATGATTAATTAAGCACAAAAGAGAGCAATTTAAAACCAAATAGAAATTAAACTAGCTTCATCTACTCTTAGATGTCCAAGAAAATTAGTTACTCATCCTATTCCTAGAAAGTAAGAATAAAAAGCAAGAAAATCCTAAATTACAAAGCATAAAACAAAGAATGAATTAAAAATAAGAAATTAAATCCTAAAATATGCAATTCCAAGCAAGAAATAAAAAGAAAGATAAAACATATATTACAAGGGTTGACCCTTATGAAGTAAATTTTCATCAACACAAGAGAAGAAAAGAAAATTAAAAGAGAAAAAAACTTTTATTTTATTACAAAACTAAAGTTTTACAATTTAGAAGGCCTTCTCAAAAGAATAGCCTTCCTCTCTAAAAAAGTTTATAAAAAAATTTGTGTCCCTCACCCTCACTATCTACCCATGTTTAAAGCCTATAGAAACCAACATCCGGCCTTGGGTTGAACATGGGCTCTGATAAATCAAAATCAACCATTCATTAGTTTCTATTATAAACTAATTGATTAGCTAATCAATTAGCTAATTGATTAGCAAATCGATTAGTTTGTAACAGAATTTTGTCTACTTCGTTGACTTATTGACTCGTCTTCTCTTGGGTTTTTGGGCTTCCTTTAGGCTTCTTTTAGGCTTCAAGTAGAGATATTTGGGCTTTTTTCATCTTTTATTTGATAATTTCTTTATTTCTGTAAATTCATAAAATAAACGATATGAGCAAGTATATTTACTCAATGAAGTAGTTAATGGGGGTATAAAAGTACAATAAAATATAGTGATCACTTTTATGTTATTCATTATCCATGAGACTTGTCGTTATTTGTTGAGTATCATGCTTACATTGTGTATTTATACTGTGCACTTGCTATTGTTGTATATTATTTTCCTTGTATTTGTGTTTAAGTATGATTCTATGATTCTATTCTGAGTATGGTGGATGTGATGTATGTATTGATCCTCATTATAGGCTTATGTATATATTTTTGGGTGGTGTTTGGCTCGATTGTATATACTGCTTAGCCTAGTCACGTGCCCTTTAGGTGCTTCTCGGACATGGGGTGTGACAAGGTTTTGTTTTGGTATCAAAGCCTAAGGTTTATCAGTACATACATCAGAATAGCATGAGAATGTCTCATAAAATTGACATATTTCCTTCCTTTAATTCTATATCCTTTGATTCCTTCTTGAGTCGTTTCATAACCTTGCATCATCAGCCTTCTTCTGTGAGTATCGCGTTTCGTATGTCATTCTAGAGCTTGGTCAGACAGTTACAATGGGTAGTAGCTTAGCGATCGTGGATCAGGAGTGTAAGCAGCACCTGATAGCATCCTATGCATGGAACGTTTTGAGCCTATCTCATACCTTTCACGCAACCATAGATTGTTGCCAGCGAGTTATTAGTTTCTATTTGCCTAAGCATAGATCTTTTGAGTTCGAGGGAGGTAGTAAGAACTTAGATGCACCAAAGTATCGAGCCGTAGCTATCAGGGTTCTGGCTATAATGGAGGCAAAGAAATTGGTGGAGGAGAGACCTATTCAACCAATTGTGAGGGAGTTTATGGATGTCTTTCCTGAGGAGTTGTCGAGATTACCAGCACCACCATGTAGTACAGAGTTTACCATAGACATAATACCGAGCACAATGTTGATATCCAAATTAGCATATCAAACGGCCCCGAAGGCGTTAGAAGAGATCAATGAACAATTAGAGGACTACCGAAGGTAGGGATTTATACGTCCTAGTTGTTCACCATAGGGAACGCTAGTTTTACTCGTTAGGAAGAAAGATGAGAGTCACCATGTATTCCAAGTTAGATCTGAGGTCTGGATATCATCAAGTCCGAGTGAAGAAGGAGGACATATGCAAGACTACTTTCAAAATCAGATATGACCATTTTTGAGTTCTTGGTTATGTCTTTCGGTGTAACTAACGCCCCATCTGTGTTCACAGTCCTGATGGATCAGATCTTTGCTTCATACTTGGACATGTTCATCATTAGTTTTCACTAATGATATTCTGGTATATTCAAACAATCAGGAAGAGCACAAGGAGCATCTGAAAGTAGTGCTGGAAGTGATGAGGAATGAATAGTTATATGTTAAACTTGGGAAATATGAGTTTTGGCGGAATGAAGTTGCCTTTTTGGGTCATATAGTATCGTGGTAGGAATAGC
Organism: Asparagus setaceus; assembly: GCA_012295165.1. Classification (NCBI taxonomy): domain Eukaryota; kingdom Viridiplantae; phylum Streptophyta; class Magnoliopsida; order Asparagales; family Asparagaceae; genus Asparagus; species Asparagus setaceus. The sequence goes on from CM022701.1 coordinate 63,482,614, forward strand.
TGTTGATGGCAAGAAGATTGAAGATATAGTTAGGTGGTTGACACCAAAGGATGTCACAGAAATTCATAGATTTTTGGGATTGGCAGGATATTATCAGATATTTGTTAAGGATTTTTTAAGGATTGCTGGTCTCATGACTAAGTTGACCTAGAGGGAAGAAAAGTTCAAATGGACCAAGAAATGCCATGAATCCTTTGAGAAGTTGAAGAAGAAACTGACCATCGCCCCTATCCTAGCCGTACAGGATGGATTAGGAGGCTAGCCATTCTCAGCGATGCATCAGGCAAGGGACTTGGATGTGTGTTTGAAGTAAGTGCACAAACTCTATTTAGATTTCATGCATAGGTGTAAGAGTGCCTCATATAGCATCCTTCTCCTAGATACCAAAAAACAGATTCCATCCAATATTAAGTTATTGAAAGACCTATGCACAAAGAAGAGATCAACACAAGTCCCTAAGAAAGTCTTCTTAGTTATCAACCTTAGTGAAATCATATCCAAGTCCAAGCCTCTGAAATATAAGGACCCAGGTTGTCCTACAATTTCATGCACCATAGGAAACACTATCATAGATAAGGCATTCTTAGACTTATGAGCTAGTGTTATACTTTCTTTAAATAGATTGAAAGCCTATACTTTTAATTGTTCGAATTGCTTTTTAATTTGATTATTTCTATCCATGAAATCTAGACTTTCTTTTAGAATTTAATTTAATAAACTACACTTTCTTTAAATAGATTGATAGTTTACGCTTGTTAATTCTAGAAGTGATAAATGAAAAAGTGAGTAATTTCTATATATAATCATAAGTTGTCTAGTAGAATTCATCCTAATTGCCTAGTTTATTATTCATGCTTCTTCTCTTTAATTGTCTTTGTCCTTTGTTTAATTTTAGTTTGTTCTCTTTGCTTTTATTTTCTTTTTCCTTTAGTTGCTGCACTTGATTCTAGTCTTTTTAGTTCTTTATTTTCATTTCTTGTGTTTATTTTCCTTTCCTTTTCCTCTTTCTTGTTTTCTTTATATTTTTGAATTTAATATCTCTCTTCTCTCCGTCTTTCTTGTTTTTATTTTCATTTTCTTTTAAAAACAATACCCAAAACCCATTTTCAAAACCTCTTTTCAATCAACCATTTCTTAAAAGCAAAATTTTATTTTAAAAAGAAAACTCCTTCCTTGTGGATCGATACTTGTGAGTACTACAACTTTGTTGTATACTTGCAACTCTGTTTTCAAAACTCTAAAATTTTCACAACAATATGCAAAGAGGAATCTGATAAACAGTGACATTTATTATCGTTGTGACTCTCTTTATCTCACAATAGTCAACATAGCCAATTTGCACCAAACTATCTAGTACTTTCCACGAGCGGCAGAGAAATAGTTTCCATTTTGGGAAATCGGACTTAATCGCATTAAAGGCAGTCACGGGCTCAAGAGCCATGGTCAATAGAATTTTGTATTAATTCAGGTGTTGTTGGCTAGGGATTAACTAAAATAGGTAAAAGAGAAAGGATTAAAGCTAATAGCTTCTCACCTACTTTAAAACTAATTGCCTACTCTCAACTCAAAGTTAAAAAGGGTTCAAACAAGATTAATGGTAGGATCTTGACACATGCGGATTCTCTTGGATAGAATTTGAATTTTAGTAAGAGAGGGAATCAAATTTTCTAGATATTACTGTTTAATCATTATTTAATGCATACTCACATTGATCACAACCTAAGACTCAGACTTCCTGCTAGCTCAGCTCCAATCTTGAACTTTCCTGCAGAATATTACCCAGTTCTTCTGAATCTTGTTATAAAGGAGCCTCATTTCCACTTCACCATGGTGGGAAAGTTCAGGTTGGTCACCAGCCTGCCTGATTCAAACAAAGATTGGAAGGAGAAGTTCGTGTGGGTTAAGGGCGAGGACCTGGAGTTAGGCTGCTCACAATGGCCCGAGGTGCGATGGGAGGCTTTATCGGGTAATCTGTCACCTGTCGAGAGGGACGACTTGGATAAGATCAAGTCGTATACCGGCTCTCGCAGAATGCAGGACTTGTTCGACAACTCGGTTCTGCGAGTTGCGAACATCTCTCTGGTGCGTTCTTCCAACAGGGGCCACGAAAGGGCGCAGCGATTGATCTTGGGCGGCAAGGAGATAGCCGAAGCTTTGGCCGTGGCCGAGACATCAGCCGAGGTGGTGGCTGACCCTCAGGAGGGGTCATCCTTAAGGCTTGGAAATGTCCACGCCGGGACTCAGCTCCGGAGGGGATTGCAGGGAGGGCAGGCCATGCGTCTGACACGACCCCAGGGTAAGAAGGTTCGTCCTCTCCGGCCCCTCATCTTCAAAGGAGGAAGAGAGGCCGCGGGACCGATTGGGGGTCAACCCCAGTGGCCGAGGGGGGGTGAGGCCGGGGATGACGTTCCGACCGAGGGTTCTGGCGCTGAGTTAGCCCGCCAGTCGGGAGAGGAACCGGTAGAGGGGGTGGCTACAGCCTCGGGCGGCCTAGAATATCCCTTCTTCTACTGAGTAGACGAGATCAGAGAGGAGTAGGATAGGATGAGCCATTTCCTCATAGGGTTTTCGGGGGTTGGCCCCTGATATACAAGGGAGCCGGATAATGAGCATCGTCACGACTCGGATCGTCATCTTGACTCAAGGGGGTCGGTTCCTGGATCTCGTGTGTACCAGACGAGAGCCGTGGAACAGTTTTGGCTTCCTCGGGATGAGGAGTTTTTGGCGGGGGTGCCATCAGTGGGTCTCCATTCTTGTCTTCGGAGCTATCTAGTTCGCGGGGCTTTGGTCAAACAGGAGCTCTTTGGCCGGTTGGAGCGAGTTCGGGTTGCCTATCTGAAACTCCAGGGAGAGGTGGAGGCTTTAAGGGTTGGTGGTGGTGACTTAGAAAGTACCCTGGAGTTGTCAGCCAGAGAAGTCGAGATGGAGGAGCTAAAGGTCTCAGGGAGCCAGTGAGAGGATTGATGAAGCTCGGGAGGAGCTCCATGGCAGCGAGGCGAGGCCGAGCGGCGGGATGGAGTGCTCCATGAGAGGGACCGGGCCCAAGTCCAAGTCGAGACCGAGAGGCAGGCTACTCAGCATACTCGAACCCTTCTGGAGGAGGAACAGATTGCCAAGGTCAAGCTGCAGGAGGAGTGCGACAGGCTAAGGGAGTCCTCGGCCGTCGCCCAGAGCCGGATCGATTATTTGGAGTCAGAGGTTTACCGCTCGGGGATTGTCGAAGAGTACCGCCAAGGTCTCGTTGGCAAGATTGAGGTGGCGTTAGCTTGCAAGGCGGGGTATGATTATCTTCATGCCCAAGTCCCGGTCGATCTGAGGGGACCTCCTAACCGCTTCCATTATCCTCCTCTCGTGGCTCGAAGCTTGGACGGGCTTAGGAAAGTGGAGGATCTCGGTGGCGGCCTTGATCTTGACGAGGATGAGGACGAGGTGCCGACTGCTGGAGCCGAGGTTAGGGGAGCGAGTGGCGAAGGGGGCGAGCGTCCAAGCCCTCCCCCAACTGTCGTCAGCGGTTCTCTGCCGCTAACTCCAGAGGTGGGGATGGACTTCTCTTAGGTCTAGGGTCTGCGTCTCCTGTACTGTTTTTGTAAATGTATTCCCTGTAATTATTTTCTGAAAGATGAATGAAAAGGAACATTTTGGTATCTCTTTCCTTTACTTGTTTGCTGTGTGCGATTTCTTTTCAAGTTTTGTAGGATGGGCCGGATCTTGGGAAGGCCCGAGCTTATTGCATGATTCCCGCATTAGGGTGAGTCCTTGAAGCTTGGTTCTCGGGCCTCCTTGGTAGAATTTTTGATTTGCAACTCGAGGTCGAGGGTCGACCTTAGCACGAAATTACATTGGCCCGACTTGGTATCGGTCATCCTCGTTCGAGCTCGAGCGTTTGTTCGAGTTTGAGTGTTTTCCATACGGCTGTGCCGGCCAGGGGAAGTACGGGGGGTGTCGGTCAGATTCATAATAGAAGTAGTTTCTCAATTTTTGAGGCGCTTTTATGGAGTAGTTGAAGCATTCCTGTTCGAAAGGACTTCGTGACATCATTAAGGTGCCAGGTGGCACTGTCGCCTAGTTTTTCGAGCGTAGTGGGTAAGAAGTTTAAAGAGATGCGGCGCTTCGATTTTCTTGACAACTGTTCAGATCCTGGGGTTAATCTCCTCTGTTGATAGTGGTTGTGTCCCGCGGCTTTAGATTTTGCCACATGCTCTCTTGGTGGGTTATCTATATATATATTTCTCGTTGGGGAGCCAAGGCCTTCTTTTCTATTGCCTCTTAACCCTAATTGCCCTGTGACTTGCTTTCTTCACAAATCTTACTTTCCAGTTCACACTTTTTCACATGGCTTCTCAGATCGATGCCCCGAACCGTAACGAAGCGAGGACTAACCTCCTTGGGTCCGTTTGCTCCCGAGTCTGCGTGCAGGACACTGAGCGCTACTACGATCTCTATGACATTCCTCGGGTCTACACCATGGTGGTGCCTCGAAGTGGGGAGCCTGTGTATCTCCATGGCCCCAATTTCTCGCCGCTCTATTTGGCGCACCTAGAGTATGGGCTTTGGTTGCCCCTCCACCCCTTCATCAAAGAGGTATGCACCGCTTTGGGAGTCTCTCCTTCCCAATTTACGCCCAATGCCATTGCTGTTCTGGTGGGCATTTTGGTGGTGTGCTACCGAGTCAGGGTTCGACCATCTCTTCGTCTGTTTGGTAATTTGGTGGGCATCAAGACATCCACGAAGGATGCTCACTATTGCTTCTACTATATCGGTGGGTTGAAGTTGGTGTCGGACGTGCCGATCACTAACAGGGACTGGAAGGAGAAATTCTTCTGGGTATTCGGTGCTGATGCCATTCTCTCCTGTCCTTTGTGGCCCAAAATCTGAAGGGACGTGTTGTGACCTCAAGTGCTGTCGGCCGAGGAGAGGAGAGACTGCGAAAAAATTTGTTCCTACTCGGGGTCTCGGGAGATGAGCAATCTCTTCGAGCTGGCCTCGCTTCGGGCAGCGGGAGTGTCTCATGTCCCACCTTCCGAGGCAGACAAGGTGAGAGCAGCTCTCCTCGCTCTCCCTCTGGGAAGAAGCTCTCAGAGGAATTCGAGAGGAGAAGAGGGGACTCCAACGGGGCCTATCTCAAATGTGAGGCCCCAAAAGCGTAAGGGGGACCTGGCTTCTGGAGAGCAGGAGGGTCTGCTCTTGAACGCTGCTGGGGTGGCAGTCATGCTGGCTGTGTCGGCTAAAGCCGCCCAGAAGAAGTCAGAGAAATGGAGGCGGTTGATGGAGGAGGGGGCGAGCACGGTGCCCATGTCAGCTATCGTCATGCCCCCTCGGCAGCTTGAGGTTGTCGTGATCGATAGTGTCTCTCCCCCTGGTCAAGGGGCGGGAGGCCAGGTAGCCGAGGCCGCTGAGGCAGTGGCCCGTGCTGAGGATGATGAGGCTGAGGCCCCCATGCTCGAGCCGTCCCATAGGCCAGGCAAGGAGGCGGCTGGGATGAGTGGGGCAGCTGAGGTAGGAGCGTCTTCTTCTCGATAGTCTGCCAAGATACCTCCGACCGAGGGTGCTTCCTCACCTCCAGGTGTTTTCCACTGGCCGTTCCGCCACTCTCTGGAGTAGGAGGACCAGGTATGGGAGGAGTTCTGTGACAAGGTGTTCGGGGAGATGATAGGCGATCACGCTCAAAGGGCGGAGGTCCTAGAGGATGAGCGTTTCGTGGCCGAGAGGCCCCTCGACCAAGATAGCTCCGTTCTGGAGTCTTGCGCGACTCAAGTGCGGGCCCTCGAACAATTCACCGTCCCTCGAGATGTGGAGACATTGACGAGGATCCCCAATGTGGGTTTGCACTTGGCTCGCAAGGGCTACTTGCTGCAGGGTGCTCTGATTGAGCAAGAGCTGTTCTCTCGGCTCACCCGTGCGGTCAACCTCCCCTCCTCCTTTGCCAATACCCTAGCTACGGAGGGGGCGAAGAGGGAGGCTACCGACAAGAAGGTTGCGGAGTTAGAGGTTGAGCTGGGCCGGGCTGAGGGCAGGTGGCGTCGGGAGCTCGAGGCCAAAGACAATGAGGTGAGGGAGCTCCTGTCGCACCATGCCAAACAGGCGGCTACAATCGATAAGCTCCGAGAAGGTTCGACCAAGATCCAAGAGGATATTGGTCATCTTCAACTAGAGATTGTCGAGCGGGATGGGCACCTCCATCGCTTGGGAGAGGAGGTCGAGGTGGAAAGGCGACGTCGGCGCGAGGCTCAGGAGAGCTCTTTGTCGGATGGCTCAGCGGCCCTGAACTTGAGGCGGGAGCTCGGCGAGGAGCGATCGTCCCATCAGAAGTCGCGGGAGGCGATCGATGCTCTAGAAGCTCACCTGGCGTTCTTGGACTTAGAGCAATACAAGGTGGAGGTGGTGGAGAAGTTTCGCCACAGCCCCTTGGGTAAAGTTGAGGTGGCCTTAGCTTGCAAGGTTGGTTGTGACTTTGTTGTCTCGAGACTCCCTCTCGAATCGCGTCCCACTCCAGATGACGCTTACCCCCCTCGAGTCTCTTGCAACCTAGACTTGTTGAAGGAGCTTGAGGCGAGAGGGGGAGGTGTTACCCTGGAAGTGGATGATGGCGACTATGAGGAGGCAGAAGACGTCCAGGAGGGGGTTGTCTCTCCTACCGACACCATAGCTGGGTCATCTCCAACCGCCGTTCCTTGTACTTTGTCTCCGCATGCGACTCTGGGTCCCGACCAAGAATGAGCTTGGCCATGCTAGCTATTTATCTATTTTCGTTGTTTCTTGTAGTTTCTTTTTTTTTGAGCGATGTAATCTTCTTTTGGCTATAAATAAAATTTGGATGTGTTTGTCTTTCGTACCTGCGCATTTTCTTTTATGCATGCTTAATTTGAACAACGTTTGGATGGCATCGGACTCTGGGTGCCTTGGTCTTATTGCGTGCCAAGGGCTTGGCGGCATGGACGACCTTGAGGTCGGGTGCCTTGGTCTTATTGCGTGCCAAGGGCTTGACGGCATGGACAACCTTGAGGTCAGGTGCCTTTGTCTTATTGTGTGCCAAGGGCTTGACGGCATGGATGACCTTGAGGTCGGGTGCCTTGGTCTTATTGTGTGCCAAGGGCTTGACGGCATGGATGACCTTGAGGTCTGGTGTCTTGGTCTTATTGCGTGCCAAGGGCTTGACGGCATGGATGACCTTGAGGTCGGGTGCCTTGGTCTTATTGTGTGCCAAGGGCTTGATGGCATGGATGACCTTGAGGTCGGGTGCCTTGGTCTTATTGCGTGCCAAGGACTTGACGGCCCCGGTGGCCGAAAGGTATCGTGGGATACGGTCGCGCGGGTCTGCCTGTGAAGATCCTGCTTATCCCTTGACTTCGAACACTACAGTAGTAACACAACACAAATCAGATTCATAAAAAAGATTTTATTAAGAGAGATTTGGTACAACATTATGGACAATATTTCTTAAGATGTTCTATATTCTAGGGGTGCTCTAGGCGCCTCCCGTCAGGGGCCTTAAGCCGATAGGTTCCTGGTCTCAGCTCCTCAAGAACGGTGCAGGGTCCTTCCCAGTTAGGGGCTAACTTGCCTCACCGGGTGTCCTTGTCGAACGCTGCTTTCCTCAAAACTAGGTCTCCAACACAGAATCTTCTTGGTCGAACTTTGCTATTGTAGTGCCGGTCGATCCGCTGTTGGTTGATGACCTGTGACCGGAGTGCTTTGGCTCGGGTTTCCTCGAGAAGGTCTAATCCGAGTCACAATCCTTCTGAGTTTGCACCTTCATCAAAATGCTGCAGGCGGATGGTTGGCATGCCGATCTCAACAGGTGTGATGGCTTCCGCTCCGTACGTCAGCATGAATGGGGTCTCCCCCATGGAATTCTTACGGGTGGTGTGATACGACCATAGGATGCTGGGCAACTCTTCTACCCAATTTCTGACTGTGTCATCCACTTTCTTCTTCAGGGCTTGCAGTATGCACTTGTTGGTGGCTTTCGCGAGTCCGTTGCACTTGGTGGGCGGTAATTTGGCGGATATTGTACTCTTCACAGAAGCTGCGAAATTCGCTGCTATCGAACTGGGTTCCATTGTCCGTTACAAGGGAGAAGGGCACACCGAATCTGTAGACGATGGATCTCCATACAAAACTAGTAATGTTGCTCTCACCAATCTTAGCCAGGGGTTCGGCTTCAATCTATTTAGTGAAGTAATCAATCGCCACTATCAAGAACTTCCTCTGCCCCAAGGCAATGGGCAGAGGTCCCAAGAGATCCAGACCCCATTTGGCGAAAGGGATGGGACTCAAGATAGAAGTGAGCTCTATGGCTGTCGCTCGCGGGATGGCCGAGAAGAACTGACACTTCTAGCATGAGGACACAAGCTTCTTGGAATCGGCTTGCATGGTGGGTCAATAATACCCCTGACGAATGACCTTCGGTGAGAGTTCGGCCGAGATGGTTTTCATAAGTTCCCTCATGGATCTCTCGAGAATATACATGGCCTCCGAAGGTCAGAGGCATCGAAGGTAGGGCCCCACTCTTGCACCGGCATATGACATTCGATACAGTTGGCCGTCGATCAAGAGATAGCGCCGGGCATTGCGCTGTAGGATCTTGGCTTCAAGGACGTCCCCAGGCAAGGTTCCTTGTGTGAGGATGAGAATGATGGGATCGATCCAGTAGGGCTTTGACGCCGTTTTGGTCTGCATGACTGCTTTCGGCGTCTCGCGATCTTTGGGGCCTTCGAGAGTGTCGGTATAAATTGGCCCCGGGCCTCCTCCCGTGCTGGTCAACCCAAGCTTTGACAGAGCATCCGCACGAGCATTGAAGGCATGGGGGACTTGTGATATCCTATATTTTTCAAATTTGGTTAATAATTCCCTCACCGCTTTCAAGTACAAGGCCATCCTCGAGTCCCTCGTGGCGTATTTGCCTTTTACTTGGCAAACGATCAGTTGGGAATCAACTAGGATTTATAGCCGGTTGGCCCGAACTATTATCGCCACTCTGAGGTTTGCTAGGAGTGCCTCATATTCGGCCTCGTTGTTTGAGGCTGAGAACGAAATTGCGAAGGAGTGCTCATGTAGCGATCCATCAGGGCCTCGCAGAACCACTCCTGCGCCGCTGTCAGATTCTCCCGAGGAGCCGTCCACCTCTAGCAGCCACCAGGAGGTGAATTCCGGTGAGGTATGGTCGGCGGCCGCATGGGCCTGGGTGGTTGGTCTATCAGCCGCTTGTGGTGTCGAGGTTTCTGGTTGGGGCACGAGAGGAGCTGCCGGCTTGCTCTCCGATGGGGTGGACTCAATAAGAAAGTCAGCTAAGGCTTGGGCCTTGATGGTGGTTCTGGGCTTGAACTGCACATCGTGCTCACTGAGTTCGACCAACCAGGCGACCATCCTCCCTGATGTGGTGGGGCTTCCCAAAGCCTTTTTCAACGGCAAATTGGTTCGCACTATTATGGAGTGGGTTAGGAAGTAAGGCGTAGTCTCCTTGCGTGGTGATGAGAATGAAGGCTTTCTCTAAGAGGGCATAGTTGAGTTCTCCGCCTTTAAAATCCGGCTAGCGTAATACACCGGCGGGCATTCTCTTCTTCACAAATCGGAGGCGAGTTGTGACCTCGAGGAGCGGCTAAGTACAAGTACAAGATCTCTCCTTCCCTAAGTGACTTAGCGGGGTGTCGTGCTAAGGTATGCTTTGAGGTCGGAAAGCTGACATTCAGCGGTCCATTCCATACTCTCCTTATGCTTCTTGGTTCCCCTCAAGGTTTTGAAAAGGGAGGCTCCTCTCGGCCGATATCGAGAGGCGACCAGGCGGCTATCTTGCCGTTCAACTTTTGAGCGTCCTTCAAGGTGCGGGGCTCGAGTAGTCATTTCGATGGCGGCTATTTTCTCTAGGTTAATCTCTATGCCCCTTTGGGTTATCATGAATCCGAGGAATTTCCATGTACCCGAAGCACTTGGCAGGGTTAAGCTTCATGCGGTAGCGCTGGAGGGTGGAAAAGATCTCGACAAGATCTAATATGTGGGGGGATGCCTTCTTTGATTTCACCAAGAGGTTGTCCACGTATGCTTCTACAATGCGGCCGAGCTGTGGCTTGAAGACCCAGTTGATCAACCTTTGGTACGTGGCGCCCGCATTCTTGAGCCCGAAGGGCATCATCCTGTAGCAGTACGTCCCTTGGTCGGTAATGAACGATGTCTTTTCTTGGTCGTGCTCGGCCATAAAGATCTAGTTGTAGCCGGAGAATGCGTCCATGAAACTGAGGAGTTCGTGTCCGACACTCTCGTCCACTAGCTGATCAATCCGGGGGAGGGGGTAGCTATCTTTGGGACAAGCCTTGTTGAGGTCGGTGTAGTCCACGTACATCCTCCACTTGTCAAGGGCTTTCTTCACCAACACCACGTTGGACAACCATTCCGGGTATCGCACCTCCCGGATGAACCCGGCCCTCAAGAGTCGGTCAACTTCTCTGGCCGTATACGCCTCTCGGTCGGTGCCTTCTTCTCTCAAACGGTGTGCGGTTGATAGCTCATGGGTTATTACCTCGGGGGGTATCCCAGGCATGTCCTCGGGCCCCAGGTAAACACGCCGAGGTTAGCCAATAGAAAGTCAATTAGGGTGCCATAAAGGATCCTTAAGGTGGACCGATTTTGAGCATCTTCTTCCTCTCCCAATCGTCGGTATCTCATGACACTACAAGAGTAACACAACACAAATCAGATTCATAAAAAGATTTTATTAAGAGATTTGGTACAACATTATGGACAATATTTCTTAAGATGTTCTATATTCTAGGGGTGCTCTAGGCGCCTCCCGTCTAGGGGCCTTAAGCCGATAGGTTCCTGGTCTCAGCTCCTCAAGAACGGTGCAGGGTCCTTCCCAGTTAGGGGCTAACTTGCCTCACCGGGTGTCCTTGTCGAACGCTGCTTTCCTCAAAACTAGGTCTCCAACACAGAATCTTCTTGGTCGAACTTTGCTATTGTAGTGCCGGTCGATCCGCTGTTGGTTGATGACCTGTGACCGGAGTGCTTTGGCTCGGGGTTCCTCGAGAAGGTCTAATCCGAGTCACAATCCTTCTGTGCTCACACCTTCATCAAAATACTGCAGACGGATGGTTGGCATGCCGATCTCAACAGGTGTGACGGCTTTCACTCCGTACGTCAGCATGAATGGGGTCTCCCCCGTGGAACTCTTACGGGTGGTGCGATACGACCATAGGATACTGGGCAACTCTTCTACCCAATTTTTGACCGCGTCATCCATCTTCTTCTTCAGGGCTTGCAGTATACACTTGTTGGTGGCTTTCGAGAGTTCGTTGCACTTCGGGTGGGCGACTGAGGCGAATTTGAGGCGGATATTGTACTCTTCACAGAAGCTGCGAAATTCGCTGCTATCGAACTGGGTTCCATTGTCCGTTACAAGGGAGAAGGGCACACCGAATCTGTAGACGATGGATCTCCATACAAAACTAGTAATGTTGCTCTCACCAATCTTAGCCAGGGGTTCGGCTTCAATCTATTTAGTGAAGTAATCAATCGCCACTATCAAGAACTTCCTCTGCCCCAAGGCAATGGGCAGAGGTCCCAAGAGATCCAGACCCCATTTGGCGAAAGGGATGGGACTCAAGATAGAAGTGAGCTCTATGGCTGTCGCTCGCGGGATGGCCGAGAAGAACTGACACTTCTAGCATGAGGACACAAGCTTCTTGGAATCGGCTTGCATGGTGGGTCAATAATACCCCTGACGAATGACCTTTCGGGCGAGAGTTCTGGCCCCGAGATGGTTTTCATAAGTTCCCTCATGGATCTCTCTGAGAATATACATGGCCTCCGAAGGTCAGAGGCATCGAAGGTAGGGCCCCACTCTTGCACCGGCATATGACATTCGATACAGTTGGCCGTCGATCAAGAGATAGCGCCGGGCATTGCGCTGTAGGATCTTGGCTTCAAGGACGTCCCCAGGCAAGGTTCCTTGTGTGAGGATGAGAATGATGGGATCGATCCAGTAGGGCTTTGACGCCGTTTTGGTCTGCATGACTGCTTTCGGCGTCTCCGCGATGCTGGGACGCTCGAGAGTGTCGGTATAAATTGGCCCCGGGCCTCCTCCCGTGCTGGTCAACCCAAGCTTTGACAGAGCATCCGCACGAGCATTGAAGGCATGGGGGACTTGTGATATCCTATATTTTTCAAATTTGGTTAATAATTCCCTCACCGCTTTCAAGTACAAGGCCATCCTCGAGTCCCTCGTGGCGTATTTGCCTTTTACTTGGCAAACGATCAGTTGGGAATCAACTAGGATTTATAGCCGGTTGGCCCGAACTATTATCGCCACTCTGAGGTTTGCTAGGAGTGCCTCATATTCGGCCTCGTTGTTTGAGGCTGAGAACGAAATTGCGAAGGAGTGCTCATGTAGCGATCCATCGGGCCTCATGAGAACCACTCTGCTTGTGTCGATTCTCAGGAGCCGTCCACCTCTAGCAGCCACCAGGAGGTGAATTCCGGTGAGGTATGGTCGGCGGCCGCATGGGCCTGGGTGGTTGGTCTATCAGCCGCTTGTGGTGTCGAGGTTTCTGGTTGGGGCACGAGAGGAGCTGCCGGCTTGCTCTCCGATGGGGTGGACTCAATAAGAAAGTCAGCTAAGGCTTGGGCCTTGATGGTGGTTCTGGGCTTGAACTGCACATCGTGCTCACTGAGTTCGACCAACCAGGCGACCATCCTCCCTGATGTGGTGGGGCTTCCCAAAGCCTTTTTCAACGGCAAATTGGTTCGCACTATTATGGAGTGGGTTAGGAAGTAAGGACGTAGTCTCCTTGCTGTGGTGATGAGAATGAAGGCGGCTTTCTCTAAGAGGGCATAGTTGAGTTCTCCCGCCTTTAAAATCCGGCTAACGTAATACACCGGCTTCTGGGCATTCTCTTCTTCACAAATCAGGACAGAGTTGACGGCCTCTGAGGAGACGGCTAAGTACAAGTACAAGATCTCTCCTTCCCTAAGCTGACTTAGCAGGGGTGTCGTGCTAAGGTATGCTTTGAGGTCCCGGAAGGCGGCGCAGCATTCCGCGGTCCATTCCATACTCTCCTTATGCTTCTTGGTTCCCCTCAAGGTTTTGAAAAAGGGGAGGCTCCTCTCGGCCGATATCGAGAGGAAGCGACCCAGGGCGGCTATCTTGCCGTTCAACTTTTGAACGTCCTTCAAGGTACGGGGCTCGAGTAGTCGCTCGATGGCGGCTATTTTCTCTAGGTTAATCTCTATGCCCCTTTGGGTTATCATGAATCCGAGGAATTTCCCTGACTGTACCCCGAAGGCGCACTTGGCAGGGTTAAGCTTCATGCGGTAGCGCTGGAGGGTGGAAAAGATCTCGACAAGATCTAATATGTGGGGGGATGCCTTCTTTGATTTCACCAAGAGGTTGTCCACGTATGCTTCTACAATGCGGCCGAGCTGTGGCTTGAAGACCCAGTTGATCAACCTTTGGTACGTGGCGCCCGCATTCTTGAGCCCGAAGGGCATCATCTATAGCGATCGTCCCTTGGTGGGTAATGAGCGATGTCTTTTCTTGGTGGGTGCTCGGCCATAAAGATCTAGTTGTAGCCGGAGAATCGTCCATGGCCGAGGAGTTAGGTGTCCGACACTCTCGTCCACTAGCTGATCAATCCGGGGGAGGGGGTAGCTATCTTTGGGACAAGCCTTGTTGAGGTCGGTGTAGTCCACGTACATCCTCCACTTGTCAAGGGCTTTCTTCACCAACACCACGTTGGACAACCATTCCGGGTATCGCACCTCCCGGATGAACCCGGCCCTCAAGAGTCGGTCAACTTCTACGGCGGCCGCCTTCTGCCTCTCCGGGTCAGGGTGCCGCTTCTTCTACCAAACCGGCTTAGTGTGCCGGTTGACTGATAGCTCATGGGTTATTACCTCGGGGGGTATCCCAGGCATGTCCTCGGGCCCCAGGTAAACACGCCGAGGTTAGCCAATAGAAAGTCAATTAGGGTACTTCGCAAAGGATCCTTAAGGCTGGACCCGATTTTGAGCATCTTCTTCCTCTCCCAATCGATCGGTATCTCATGGAGATCTTCTCACGAGTCGTCCTCTCGGATTACGCTAACAGGCGAATCTTCTGATAAGCGGCGTCTCTTTAGCTCCCATCCCTTTCGTCGAGAGCAAATAGCAGGATTTGACTTCTCGCTGATTGCTCCTCGTGACCCCCACTCCCTCAGGGGTGGGAAATTTGAGGCATTGATGATATGTGGAAGGGATGGCCCGCAAGAGGTGCAGTGTGGTTCGGCCCAATATGACATTGTGGGTTGACTTGAGGTCCATCACTAGGAACTGAATCTGGACAGTAGACACCCGAGGAGACTCGCCAACCGTCATTGACAAAGTAATTATTCCCTCTGGCACGAAGGAATGTCTAGTAAACCCGATAAGTTGGCCCGTGCAGGGCTGTAGCTTGGACTTGTCAATGCCCATCTTGTTGAAGGCATCGATGTACAGGACGTCGACCGAGCTTTCGGTGTCAACCATGATCCTCTTCACCTGGAACCCATCGATGTTGGCTGAGATGATGATGGGGTCATCATGAGCCGTCTCTACACCTTCCAAATCTGCGTCGCCAAAAGAGATGAACTCTTCGATCCTTGGCCTCTTAGCGACCAAGTTGACCCGCAGCTCCCGCTTAGCATACTTCTTGCGGGCATTGTTGGAAGATCCTCTTGCTATGGGGCCCCCATTGATGGTCGTGATCACCCCCTTATGGCTAGCTTCAGGGGGTCGCTCGTCACGCTACTGATGGGGGCGTGGTGAGCGGGAGCGGACTCTGTCGGCTTCTCTTGGGTTGTCTTCTCTTCGGTCTCTCGGAGAGATGAGCTTTTGTAAATACCCTCTCCGTATCAGGTCTTCAATGTCCCTCTACAGGACTCGGGAGTCATTGGTGAGATGGCCGTAATCTTTGTGGTATCGGTAGAATTGCCGCGTATCTCGGTTGTGCGATGGCACTCTCATGGGGGGAGGGGGTTCATTGAGGTATCCCTCCTTTTGAACCATGAAGAGGGCATCCGTGAGGGAGGTGTTGAGGATGGTGTGATTTGTCCTCGGGGCCTGCTCCCTCCTGCGGTCCTTTCTATCATACAGGTTCGGATGATTGTCATTTCTGGAGGGATCTCTGGGCCACTCATGTCTTAGGGGAGAAGCCCTAGCAGGTCGAGCTTCCGAAACCATCATGGGGGCCAATGTCGAGGGTGGCGGATGCACCGAGCATGGCGGGGTGGCTATCGTGGTAGGCGGGGGTTGTGGAGTGCGGCGGTGCCGAGAAATCCGTTCCGCGGCCGTGAGCCACGGCGTCTTCCATGTCCATGTACCCCCACGCTTTGGCCATCAGCTGTTCATAATCAGCGATTGGCGTCTTGGAGAGTGAGTCAGCTAATTCACCGGGCAGCAAGCCGGCTACGAGAGCATTCATGGCGACCCTACTCCCCGGGTCATTGACTTCGAGTCGCGTAGCCTGGAATCTCTTTAAATAGGCCCGGAGGCTCTCTCTGACCTCCTGCCTAGTGTGTGTGAGTACATGAGCGGGCAACTTCTGCTTGGAGTCGGCGAGGAAATGGTGCACAAACTTCCGACTAAGCTGTCGAAAGTTACTGATGGACCTCTTTTCAAGGGCATTCAACCAGAGTTTTGCGCTTCCTGATAAGGTAGTGGGGAAGCACTAACAGATGACAGCAGCAGATGCTTGCTGCATGATCATCACGTCGAAATAGTTCTGGACGTGTTCGGCAGGGTCCCCTTCACCCTTGTACTTTTCAATGGTCAGCATCTTGAACTTTTCCATAGGTGCATTCATGATCTTCTCGGTGAAGGGGGTATTTCCCTCTATAGTGTCAGCAACTGGGCCAAAGACCCGGTCATGTCCGCCCGGCACCACTGGTGCCGGAGGTGTCCGGGCCGTGCGTCCTTGGCAGGGGGTCGGGACACTCCCCTCGTTGCTTTGTCTCTACGACGGCTGGGGCCGGGGCTCTCACCTGTGGCTTTGGAATACTGGAGCTGGTGCTTGCGGGGTTCTTAGCGATGAGGTGGGGGCTATCGTGATGGTGGGGACCCTCGCTCTGTGCGACCCTTTATTGCTTAGAGGCGACATCGCGAGTCTTGGGCAATGGCATGGTGGGCCTCAGAAGGGGATCGTTCTTGAGCAGCCGACTATCGGAAGGCGGAGAGCAGTCGAGTTATCGGGCTGCGCAACTGGGAGTCTAGCTAGGAGCTCATTGGTGAGAGCTGTGAATTAGAGTTGGAGGGATTGGGAGATCTTCTGAGCAGACTCGTCAAGTTGGGCTTGAGTGACATAGCCCAGCAGTCCTCCAGGGTTGGATTGGTCAACCCTAAACTCAGAACCAGACATTTTCACTCGGAGAAGAAAATAGCCCCACGGTGGGTGCCAAACTGTTGATGGTGATAATCACACAGCCGATGAATCTAGGAATCTTATTTGTTGATGGGGGCTCATAATCTTTCTTCATATATCTGGCGCAAGGTCGACTGGTTCAATCCTGCACAATGGAAGAACTATAAGAGGGTGGGCTCTAGCATCCCGGTTGTTCCTCCGACGATCAAGTCAGTTGATGTCTAATAAGGGAGGAAAAAGGAATTGTGGGAATTCTTCTTTTTGAGTTCAGAATTGCTTACCTTAGTGTGAGAACAGTTTTGGCTTTTATAGCCTTTTCTAGGGGGTAGTTATGTCATTTGGGCCGAGGCTGAGCTGGCGGCCGAGTCAGATTTGGTCATCACAGGTGTCATCCACTAGATGGAGGGGGGTCATTTCGACTAGGCATGGGCTGGTGGCTGAGTCAGATCCATCTTTACACATGTCGCTTGCTGGGTGGTGGGGGTCCAATCCACATTGAATGAGATCTGATGGCTTCGGCGTGGTCCGATGTGTCTTAAAGTCTTCGGGGTGAAGTAAATGATGGCTCTGATCAGCATTAAATGCGATTGTGACAACTTGTCAGCGAGAGAAACGGTGGAACAGGGTCCTGGGGAGTTGTCGCTTGGGAGTGCCGAGAAGTTCCGCCTTTCGAGTCGGCTAGAAGAGGGGTCGGTTGACACCTAGCGGGGTAGGCACACGGTCAGGACGGTCGAGAGGACGGTCGAGTGCATACGATGGGAAGGGTCGACCCGATAAGAGTGGGACGATCGGGTGAGGTGGGGTCGACCCGGACGAATGCTCGGGCGACTCGAAAAGGAATGCCGACTCATCCCGCCTTTCGAGTCGGCATGGACTAAAAGGCCTCTAGTGCGAAGCGTTATCCGTTATTGAATGCGGGTTAGTGTCCGGATTATGGAAGGACCATAACAGATAAACTATACTTTCTTTAAATAGATTGATAGTTTATGCTTATTAATTCTAGAAGTAATAAATGAAATATGTGCGTAATTTTTATGTATAATAATAAGTTGTCTAGTAGAATTCATCCTAATTGCCTAGTTTTTAATCTTGCTTCTTCTCTTTAATTGTCCTTGTCCTTAGTTTAATTTTAGTTTATTTTTTTACTTTTACTTTCTTTTCCCCTTAGTTTGTGCACTTGATTCTAGTCTTTTTTATTCTTTATTTTTATTTCTACATTTATTTTCCTTTTTCTTTTCCTCTTTCTTGTTTTCTTTTAAAGAACAAAACTCAAAACCCATTTTATCCCATTTTCTAAAACCTCTGTTCAAGCAACCATTTCTTAAAAGTAAAATTTCATTTTAAAAGAAAACTCCTTCCTTGTGGATCGACACTTGTGAGTACTATAACTTTATTGTATAATTACAACTGTATTTTTAAAACTCTAAAATTTTCACAATAATATGCAAATAGGAATCAAGGGAAAATAGTAACATTTATTATCATTGTGTCTCTCTTTCTCAAACAAGAGTCAGCATAGGCAATTTGCACCAAATTGTCTAGTATTTCCGTGGGCAGCAGAGTAACAGTTTCCATTTTGGGAACTCTGACTTAGTTGCATTAAATGCAATCATAGGCTATTCTCTCAAGAGCCATGGTCAACAGATTTTTTGCATTGATTCAGGTGTTGTAGGCATAAGGATTAACTGAAATAGGTAAAAGAGAAAGGATTTAAGCTAATAGCTCATCACCTACTCTCAACTCAAAGTTAAAAAGGGTTCAATCAAGATCAATGGTAGGATCTTGACACATGGGGATTCTCTCGGATACAATTTGAATTTGAGTAAGAGAGGGAATCAAAATTTCTAGATATTACTGTTTAACCATTATTTAATGCATACTTACATTGATCACAGCCTAAGACTCAGACCTCCTACTAGCTCAGCTCCAGTCTTGAACTTCCCTTCTAAACGTTCCACAGTTCTTCTGAATCTCGTTATGATATTTTCTTGTATCTTGATGTTGTAGTCTTCTTTGACTTTTCTCTTGATGTAGACTTGTATTATTATTATGAGGTTGAAGTCTTGACTTCTATAAATGTTTGCATGTTACGCTTGAAGTCTTGCATTCATCCAAACAATTGAGCTAAAGATCTAGAACCCTTAGCAAACACATTAGATATAATTTAATTCATTAGTCAAAATGAGAGATATCAAACTTATAATCTCTCCTTTTGATAATGACAACTAAATTATAATTTTTATATAAAATAACAACCACATGAGGAACATAAGATTAAAAGATAAAAGCTCTCTCTCTCAATGTATATTCAAATTATTCAAAAACTCCCCTAAATATTTGTCATGGAACTTTCCATAGAAAGTTAAAGTATATTGTTCTACAGAAGAAGTATTAGCCAAATATGAACCCTGCAGACAATGTCTCAAAAGCATATGATCACAATACAATCCATTCATTGTGTGGCAATCCACAATGTTCTGCATAAAAATGTTAGAACTTTCAAGAACATACTAAGAGCATATGATCATAATACAAATCCGAAAATCTTGTTTGCTCCACATCTGGATGTTACTAGAGAGCACATATCTCTTCCCCTCTTTGGCATTAATCAAAAAGGTAATATTTTGGGGGTAACTTCGACCTGCACGGTTAGTTGATCCAGCAATATATAGATAAAGCAAATAAAGCTCATTTAACAGAATCAAACCACAACCATACATAGTCAAAAATGTAACATACAATGTGAATGACAATTAGACATCTAACTGCCACCAAATTTATGCTAATACAAACCAAACCAACATTGTTTTAAAAGTTTAAACCTAGAAGCAGAAAATAAAAGAAAAGAAAAGATACGAAGTCAAGGGATTGCATAAAAAATAGATTAGAATCACTTATGTCTGGCTCATTTCCCGAGTATCTGAAAGACTCCCACCTTAACTTTTTTCTTCATAGGCACAATACCAACAGCTCTAGCAGATCCACTTGTAGGAGGTAAAAAAGGCTTTGATGAAGAGTCATCTTCCTCAGATTTCTTCTTGGTCTTCTTCTTCTCCTTAGTTTCTGGTGTAGGCTCTGAAACTATTGCTTGAACTACATTCTCCTCAACCTTTGATCTTTCGGCACTAGCATGGACTTCATACACCTGTAAATCCTGCTTAGTCTCTTTAGAGTTTTCCATGGAACCTTCATAGTTGGTGCCTTAGAATCTTCATTCTGCTCTATGGAAACTACATCACTAATCATTACATTTTGTTGCACTTTTATACCACCATATCTATTTTATTTGAATAAATATATCTGCTAATAATTTTTTTATATTAATTTATAGGTAATAAAGAATTGTCAAATAAGAGTTCAAATGAAATTATCTCAAGCCCAAAAAATTTCTAATGAAGCCCGAAATGCATAAGGCCAAAGCCCACGATCGAGTTTAGAAGAAAAATCTCGATACTCATTACTTTCTTGGTCAGTAATTATCAATAACTTGGCCTATAATTGAGCATCAAATCAAATCTGAAAAGAAACCAAGTCAAATTCGTGCTTAAGATGGTCAACCACAAAGAGAAGGCGTTATCTCTAAATCCGAAAAGCAGAATTTAATATATTATATATGTAAATCGCCTATCTCGATGAGACGGAGCCATCTAGATTAGCAGATTTTAGAAATTTATTAGCAATAGCAGATTATAACAGAAATTTAAATTTAATTAATATATATTCAATTATTTGAAGGTTGAGTTAAATCCTAAGAAGCCCAAGAGCATTTAAGACAAGCCCAAGAGTCTTAAATTTATTAAATGCAAGAAAAATAAAGCCCACAAAGTCTAACTCTCAAGTATTGAATCAAAGGTATAGATTAGTTTGAGAGATCCTATAGTTATGAGGGTTACTTGGGGCCTAAGCCAAATCTTATAATTATGAGGATTACTTGGGGACCAAGATAAATCTAAGGATTATGAGAGATTTTTGTTATCTATAAATAGCGGGCTAGAGTGAGGGTAAGGGTGTGAAACATTTTGTAAAAACTTTATTTGTAGAGGAGGGTTACTCTTAATTGAGAAGACCTTCAAAATTATAAACTTTGTTTGCAATTAATAAAAAACTACCTTTCAAATTTTCTTTTCTTCTTCTTTATTGATGGAGATGAAGATTTTTCTTTCAAGGGACTAATCCCTTGCAATATAAATTTTATTTTCTCTTTTATTTTTATTTTTATTTTTCCTTTAGAAATTCATGTTTTAAGATTTTTTTTTTATATTGATAGATTAGATATATTTTGATGTCTTGTCGTGTAGATTTACTTCCATGCTCTTTTATTTTGTTGTTTATTTTTCATTCTTTGTAGAATTTAACTTCTTTCATTTTTATTTTGTAGGGTAGATTTACTTTTATGCTCTTTTATTTTTGTTATTTAGATTTCTTTTATACTCAGTTTAGATCTTTATTTCCTTATTCTTGTGTTTAGTTATATAGTTAGTTTCTATTTTCTTGTAAATTAGATCTCTTTCTTTCATGCCTTCTCGCCTAAATTTTATTTCCATATTTTTTTGTAAAATGAGTAACTAAAATCTTATAGAATTCTAAAATTTTATGAAACTAGTTTGATTTTTTTATAATTTGTGGATTGCTCTCTTTGTACTTAAAATAATCATGTTTAGGATAATCAACTAGAGAGCTAATTGGTAGAAGAATAATTTTATAATCTATGCTTATTGTGAGTGATTTGATAGGTTATGCTTATGAATTCTAGAATTATTATCTAGTTATTGTTCTTTTCATGAATAGAATTTTAGTTGGATGATAATTAAATAGATTATGCATTCTTTTAGTAGTTTGATAATCTATACTTAGTAAATCTAAAGTAAAATATGATAAAAAAAAAGAGTTGTTCATAAATCCTAAATAAAATTAACTAGTGAATTTAATTCTAAATTCCTCATTGCTCTACTTGATTTCCTTCATCTTTTACTTGCTTTGATTTTGCTCTTTTTGATTATTTTTTTCTCTTCTTGATTTTGTTATTGTCTATTTTCTTTATTTCCCTTCCTTGTTTGTTTTTGTTTTATTTTATTGTTCACTCTTTTCTCCCCTCTTGTTCTAGTTTTCTTTTATTTGTAAATAATCACACACTCTCTATATCTCCATACTTTTACTCTACTTTGTCCACACACAACTCTATGATCCAATTTAGAATTGTTCCTACACACCTTCCTCATGGGATCGATACCTTTCTATACTATAACTTGATAGTTGTGCACTTACAGCTTTGCATTATTTACCCCTTATCAAGTTTTTGACTTAGTTCTTAGGAAGGCACTTGTGATTAGGATTTTTCTATTTTGATTCTTTAATTTGTGTGTTTAATTATGATGGAACAACTTTAAAGAAGAAGATTGAGGATTGAAGATTAAAAATTGAAGATTTGCTTGAAAAGGTGAGTCCGCTTTCTAGTATTTTTAATTCCACCCTTTTATTAGTTTCTCATAATTAGAGACAATTAGGAACTAATAAAAAATAAAAATTCTCTCCTGTCAACCCTAATAAAATCCACCCTCCACTTGAACAACTACTAACAAAATAATAAATTCAAATAAGAGCTCTCTCATATTTATTTGATTATTAACTCTAATTGAAAAATAAAAAGGTTTTATTTTTCCATCATTTTATAGTTGCTTTTAATTCTTAGGGTTACATTATATATAAATAGTAGGAATTCACCAAAGTGATTTGAGCACTCACTTAAAAATACTCTTAAGGGCAAAAACCCCCTAATCAAGATCAGGTGATGGATTTCATCACCATTTCCTTAGCCCACAAATCACTAATTCCTCACTAAACAAACCCAAGCCTTCTAAAATTCAATAGACATTGGCCCCTAAGGACTCGAGCTCATTAAGAAATAAGAAATCCTTTAGTGAATCGGTTTAAGTTTACTTAAATCTGTTGGTGTCTAAGGCAAGGTTTAGGGGTTGCGTAAAGTACTCTGTAAGGAAAGAGGTACTTAATTGGTTCTTGACTTCCCTCTAGTACTATCCTTACCTGGCTAACTGACCAAGTAAGCTTCAATCTTTTCGCTCAAGGAGTTTTTGGTTAGGAGTTAGTCTAACTGAGTTTAGGCTTAACCTTAGAAGAAAGAGTGATTGTTTCAAAATGGTTGCTCTTGATTTGTTTAGTTAGGTTTTCTTCTTTTATCCTTCTTTTCTTTTCAATCTTTTAGGTCTCTTAGTTTTTCCTTAAAGCAAAGACAAAAATAAAAATAAAAATTTTATAAATAAATTTAACTTGTGTTTTTTAAAGATCTTTTTCTCTAATTTTCTTTTTAGATAAAGAAAAAATGTCCAAAAGAATTTGTTTTAGTATATGCGAGTTTGGATTAGGATAATATCAATCGATTAATCCGTGTTGAACCAATTTTTTAGACTAAAGAAATGAAAAATCTTGATCCACTCGTTCTTCAAGACATGTGCTATCCCATTAGGAATGCAATCCCGCCTTGCATTAGGCTATCTGATGTTAATGAGCTAATTTTGAGCTTAGATCGCATTTCATAAATATGCTTTCGAAATTCTTAGAAAATGAATCCGAAGATGCTTATATTTTTACCTCCGAGTTTGAGAAAGTTTGTCTTATGATTAAGATTAAAGAATTATCTAAGTGTGCGATTAAGCTTAGATTTATCCCATTTGTTCTTAAGGACAAAGCCAAGAAATGGCTGTATAGCTTACCCACAAATTCTATCTCAACCTGGAATGAATTTGTTACTATTTTCTAAAGAAAATTTCCCAATCTATAAAATGGTTAAACCTAGAAACAACATTCAGAATTTCAAGGTAGTCCTAGAAGAGCCATTCTAAAAGTATTTTGATAGGTTTAAGGATCTTCTTATCCAATGTTCTCACCAAGGTCTAGAAAATTGGCGATTATGCTAAATCATCTATAAATGATTAGATTATTCTTCAAATACATCTTTAGAATATGTGTTAATGGGATTTTATGAAGAAAAATATCGATGAAGCTTGTGTATTCTTCGAGAGTTTATCTGAAAAAACCATACAGTGAGAACACTGTGATGAAAGAGTTTCATCAGTTCCCCCAACCAAAATCAATGGTCTTTTCCTAGAGTCAAACATAGCCTCTGAAGAAAGATAGCTACAATGCTGCGTAGGTTAGAAGCCTTATAAACCAAAGAATGAGCCCCAGCTTAAATTAATCAAGTTTCTGCCCCCAGGTTATCATAACTATCTTTCTCCAGCCCATGTTTTAGAGGAATGTCCTCTTTTAGAAAATAATCAACCACTAGAGCAGATGAATGCTACATTCCAGCATCCTAGAAATGATCTATTTTCTCTAACCTACAATTCATATTAGAAAAATCATCCAAAGTTTACATAAAATCAGGAAAACCTCTCCGAAAATTAAAATTTTACTCCCTCATCAACTCCGCAATTTCCTATAAGAAACACAGTTCCATTCAACATATTGAATAATGTTTTACACCCAATCCTGCATACCAGAATCAGTCTCTTCCAAAGCAACTAGTAAATCCGATTCTTCAGAGTTCTGATCATGAGAAATATTTTAATGTCTTCGAAAAAGATTTAGAGGTCATGATAAAAGCTTCTACACAGACCACCAATATGTTGACTCAGTCATCTAACACTCTGAATTCTTTCATGCAGACAACTGGTCAATTACTTAATTTTAACACTCAAGCCATATCTAAGTTAGAAATCTAACTTGGTCAACTTGCTAGTGCTGTAAGTGAAAGAGAGAAAGAAAAATTTTTGAGTCAACTTGTTACAAACTCTAAGGACACTGAATCAAGTTCAATCTACCAAGCTCAAGTGAATGCAATCCATTCACTACGGTCAGGGAAACAGGTCGATAATCAAGTTAGAATACCTCAGATCAAACTCCTTTTATGTCTTCTCCTATTCAAAATATTGAACCTGAACAAACTCTCTCTCCTTCTAATAATTCTGTTCAACAATCTCCCCTTTCCGATGACCAAGAATCTGAAATCGAACCTGAGCTTAATTCTTATACATTTAACCCGTTGCTCCCTTTCCAGATAGACTCAAACCTAGAAAAAACTCTCCCCAGGTAGAGAAAATCCTAAAAACTTTTAAGCAGGTCAAGATCAATATTCTTCTCTTAGATACAATCGAACAAATCCCCTCTTATGTAAAATTTTTGAAGGATTTGTGCACTAAGAAAAGAACCTCTAATGTTCTCAAGAAAGTCTTTCTAGCTGCTAATATTAGTGATATGCTCTCAAAGCACATGCCTTTGAAACATAAGGACCCCGGTTGTCCTACCATTTCATGTGTCATAGGAAATACCTTCATTGATAAGACACTTCTAGACTTGGGAGCTAGTGTGAATCTTTTTTCCTATTTAGTTTTTCAACAGCTAGGGGTAGGTGAATTAAATCCAACCAGATGTACCCTCTAGTTAGCTGATAGATCTGTAAAAATTCTTAAGGGGGAGAGATAGAGGATGTTCTGATCAAGGTAGGGGAGTTTATTTTCCCGTTGATTTTATAGTCTTAGAGATACAGCATGTTTCCAATCTCAGAGGTCAGATACCTGTGATTTTACGAAGATCATTCTTAGCAACTTCCAATGCTCTGATCAACTATAGAACTAGTCAAATAAAGCTATCCTTTAGAAATATAACCGTTAATCTCAATATTTTCAATCTAGAGAACTAGCCGACTGATTCATCAGATCAACCCCTAGAAGTAAACTTCATCTAGGAAAATTCATGTGAAGAGTTAGAAGAGGAGAGTGACCCGAGTTTTGAGGAGATCTTTGGTGATGAAATAAAAATACTAGAGGAGTTTGAATCAGAACTAGTTTTTGCGGAGTCAGACACAAGTTTCTATAATCTCAGCTTTGAAGAACTTTTTGCTGATGAGCTTAGGTTCTTAGAAAATATAGAACAATCAGCTTATCATACCTCAACTATAAATCTTGGGTTTGAGAAATTTTTTAAAGAAGAACTAGTTGTGTTAGGATAAACTTTCATTTATGTGGAACCTGAGTTCAAATCTGAGACTTGCTTTCTGTTGGATCAACACCAAAAATTGAAAATGCATAATCCCTTCTTACCTGCCTTCAAATGCTGCATAAATCTTTGAAAATCTCAGAATGTATAGAACTTTAGCACATCATTGAGTTTATCATTCTAGACTTATTTAAAATCCGGGGTAGAATTTTTAGCAATAACGAAAGATTTGATGTAGAGTGTGAGCTTTTATTTTCAATCTTTTATTCTACATCTTTACTCTTAGTCTCAAAATAATAATAAAAAGAATTTATTCTTCTCTCCTTTAGAGTTTATTGTTCTTTTGAAAAAAAGGAAAAAATCAAAATAATTAAAAATAATAAAAAATGAAAAATAAAAATTAAAATGAAAGGAAAAAATTGAGAGAGAAAAAGAGAAGGAAAAAAGAAATTTTGGCTACATCCTCCACATACCAAAGATAATTGCTGATTTTATCATTATTCTAGGTTGACTGAATAAATATAAGTGCTTCATTTTCTATCTATTTTACTTTGTGCATCATATAGTTTGCATTGAGGACAATGCAAAATTTAGGTGTGGGGTGGAAACTAGTCGTATATTCTCTTTATTTTACCATTTTTCTTCTTTGAATTTCATTTTTTGCTTTTCTTTTCTTTTCCTAAAAAAATTTGTCACTTGCCAACTTGACAAACGCAATTAGTAATTGATTTACTTGATTATTTTTAAACTTTCTAATTCTTAGTTAGTTTTATACTTAAGCTAACTTTTATGATAGTTTTAAATAATTCTCTTAAGAAATAATTTTCAAAGTAGTATACTTCACTAAAGTCAAAACGTAGGCTTTTAATTAAAGTAATAAAATTTTTGCATGTTTAGCTTAGTGTAGAAAATAATTTTTAAAGTTCTATTGATCCAAATATTTTTCTATACACACACACACATTAAAAAGAAAAAAATTGCAAAAGAAGAGTGTGAAAAATGGGAGCTAATAAGAACTCTCTTGAACTCCAAGGTGATTCTATCTTACTAAGCCTAAGTTGACCTAGTGATTAAGCCCGAGAAGTATTTTCATATTTAATGACTTAAGCCCAATTAGGTTGGGATCCATTGGCCCAAAACTCATTAAATGATCACTTAGAAAGCCGATAAAGTAGAATAAAATCATTAAGGAATAAAGAGATATATATATACATATAAAAATAAAAAAAGAAATATTTTTTGTATAGTCATATTTATAGATATATATTGTTGAAAAATAAACTGATCAAGAGGCTTGAAAATCATTTGAAACAAAGAGTTAGCATGTTCTTTTCAAAACTTTTAATTGAATGTCTAAATTAGACTTGGTTTTGTATAACTATAATGAAAGGACTTTCTAAGAAGTTTACTTTGGAGTTATACATAAAAATATTTTCTTGAGTAAAACTAGCTCTAATTAGATTGTTTAAAGATATCAAGTGAATTAATTATACATGGACTTCTTCAAATTGACAAGTTGACCGAATTTTATGGGTATATTCATTGCAAACCCTCGAGGAGACTACAACTCGTCCTATAGGGTAACATAGGGCTTTAAAGGCTTGTTGTATGTGCTAAATATAACCACGATTCCTATAAAAGTGAGTTAGGATTTTTCTTTCTTTCCTTTTTATTTTTTTTCTTTTCTAGAAGACTAACAAAAATTTAGGTGAGGGGTATTTGATCATTATATTTTATTATACTTTTATACCCATATTATCTATTTTATTTGAATAAATATATTTGCTAATAATATTTTTTATCTTTATTTATAGGTAATAAAGAATTATCAAATAAGAGTTCAAATGAAGATTATCTTGAGCCTAGAAGTTCTCTAATGAAGCCCAAAATGCATAAGTCCAAAGCCCACGATCGAGTTTAGAAGCAAAATCTTGGCACTCATCACTTTCTTTGTCAGTAATTATCAATAACGTAGTCTGTAATTGAGCATCAAATCAAATCTGGAAAGAAACCAAGTCAAATTCGTGCTTAGGGTGGTCAACCGCAAAGAAAAAGGAGTTATTTCCCAATCCGGAAAGTAGAATTTAACATATTATATATAAAAATTACCTATCTCGATGAGACGGAGCCATCCAGATTGGCATATTCTAGAAATTTTATCAACAATAGTAGATTATAACAGAAATATAAATTTAATTAATATATATTTAATTATTTGAAAGCCGAGTTAAATCCTAAGAAGCCCAAGAGCATTTAAAAGAAGCTCAATAGTCTTAATGAATTAAATGCAAGAGAAATAAAGCCCACAAAGCCCATCTCTCAAGTATTGAATCAAGAGTGTAGATTATTTTGAGAGATCCTACGGTTATGAGGGTTACTTGTGGTCTAAGCCAAATCTTATGGTTGTGAATATTACTTGAAGGCCAAGACAAATCCTAGGGTTGTGAGAGATTCTTATTATCTATAAATAGAGGGGTAGGGTGAGGGTAAGGATGTGAAAAATTTTTAAAAAATTTATTTGAAGAGGAGAGTTACTCTTAATTGAGAAGACCTTCAAAATTATACACTTTATTTGCAATTAATAAAAACAATTTCACCTTTTAAATTTTTTTCTTCTTCTTTATTAATGAAGATGAAGATTTTCTTTCAAGTGGCCAACCCTTGCATTGTAAATTTTATTTTTCTCTTTTATTTTTTGCTTTTGAAATTCATGATTTAGGATTTTATTTTCTTTTTATTTTTATGTTGATAGATAGATTTATTTTGATGCCTTATAGTGTAGATTTACTTTCATGCTCTTTTATTTTGTTGTTTATTTATCATGCTTTGTACAATTTTATTTAGTGCATTTTTATTTTGTAGGGTAGATTTGCTTTTATGCTCTTTTATTTTTGTTATTTAGATATTTTTTATACTCATAGTTTAGATCTTTATTTTCTTATTCTTCTTTTTATTTTTGTAGTTAGTTTCTATTTTTCTTATAAATTAGATCTCTTTCTTTCATGCTTTCTAGTCTAGATTTTATTTCCATATTTTTATTTTATAAAATGAGTAACTAAAATCTTATATGAATTCTAAAATTATATGAAACTAGTTTGATTTCTTTTATGATTACTGGATTGCTCTCTTTGTGCTTAAAATGATCATGTTTAGGATAATCAAGTAGAGAACTAATTAGTAGAAGAAGAATTTAATAATCTATATATATCTTGAGTGGTTTGAGAGGTTATGTTTATGAATTCTAAAATTATTATCTAGTTATTGTTCTTTTCATGAATGAAATTTTTCTTGGATGATAATTTGATAGATTATGCTTTTTTAGTAGTTTGATAATATATACTTAGAAGCCCAAGAGCATTTAAAAGAAGCTCAATAGTCTTAATGAATTAAATGCAAGAGAAATAAAGCCCACAAAGCCCATCTCTCAAGTATTGAATCAAGAGTGTAGATTATTTTGAGAGATCCTACGGTTATGAGGGTTACTTGTGGTCTAAGCCAAATCTTATGGTTGTGAATATTACTTGAAGGCCAAGACAAATCCTAGGGTTGTGAGAGATTCTTATTATCTATAAATAGAGGGGTAGGGTGAGGGTAAGGATGTGAAAAATTTTTAAAAAATTTATTTGAAGAGGAGAGTTACTCTTAATTGAGAAGACCTTCCAAAATTATACACTTTATTTGCAATTAATAAAAACAATTTCACCTTTTAAATTTTTTTCTTCTTCTTTATTAATGAAGATGAAGATTTTCTTTCAAGTGGCCAACCCTTGCATTGTAAATTTTATTTTTCTCTTTTATTTTTTGCTTTTGAAATTCATGATTTAGGATTTTATTTTCTTTTTATTTTTATGTTGATAGATAGATTTATTTTGATGCCTTATAGTGTAGATTTACTTTCATGCTCTTTTATTTTGTTGTTTATTTATCATGCTTTGTACAATTTTATTTCGTGCATTTTTATTTTGTAGGGTAGATTTGCTTTTATGCTCTTTTATTTTTGTTATTTAGATATTTTTTATACTCATAGTTTAGATCTTTATTTTCTTATTCTTCTTTTTATTTTTGTAGTTAGTTTCTATTTTTCTTATAAATTAGATCTCTTTCTTTCATGCTTTCTAGTCTAGATTTTATTTCCATATTTTTATTTTATAAAATGAGTAACTAAAATCTTATATGAATTCTAAAATTATATGAAACTAGTTTGATTTCTTTTATGATTACTGGATTGCTCTCTTTGTGCTTAAAATGATCATGTTTAGGATAATCAAGTAGAGAACTAATTAGTAGAAGAAGAATTTAATAATCTATATATATCTTGAGTGGTTTGAGAGGTTATGTTTATGAATTCTAAAATTATTATCTAGTTATTGTTCTTTTCATGAATGAAATTTTTCTTGGATGATAATTTGATAGATTATGCTTTTTTAGTAGTTTGATAATATATACTTAGTAAATCTAAAGTAAAATATAATAAAAGAGAGTAGTTCACAAATCCTAAATGAAATTAACTAGTGAATTCAATTCTAGATTCCTTATTTCTCTACTTGATTTTCTCCATTTTTGCTTGCTTTGATTTTGCTCTTTTGATTATTTTTCTTCTCTTCTTGATTTTGTTCTTGTCTATTTTCTTTATTCCCCTTTCTTGTTTATTCTTTGTTTTCTTTTATTGTTCACTCTTTTTCTCCCCTCTTGTTCTAGTTTTCTTTTATTTGTAAATAATCACACACTCTCTATATCTCCACACTTTTACTCCTCTTTGTCTACACACAACTCTAGGATCCAATTTAGAATTGTTCCTACACACCTTCCTCATGGGGTTGACATCTTTTTATACAATAACTTGATAGTTGTGTACTTACAACTTTGTATTATTTTTCTCTATCAATCCCCT
The DNA here is from genome assembly GCA_012295165.1 of Asparagus setaceus. Lineage (NCBI taxonomy): Eukaryota > Viridiplantae > Streptophyta > Magnoliopsida > Asparagales > Asparagaceae > Asparagus > Asparagus setaceus. The sequence goes on from CM022701.1 coordinate 63,512,880, forward strand.
GCTTGTTTCACGTCTTTCTCATCTTCATTCTCTTTTTCTGTCATTCTCTCCAAGTCAAAAAACTTCTCCATCTCTTGTTCTTTCTTCTTGACCTCTTCTCTGATCTTGGTAAGCAACAATTGACTCTCCCTCACACCTTTGAACAATATTCTTTCAAATTCAATTATTTCCCTATACTTGTTATTCTTCATCAACTTCTTCTTTACTTCTGTAGCTATGTCTTCAATATTCCAGGGTGCATTTTGCCTTTACCTTTTCTTGACTTGTTATCTTCAAGCAACTCAGACATAATGGATATCTTCTTGACCTTTCTATTCTCTCTGAGATATTATAAATGTATTACTTTTGCCACTTGAGAGTCAAGACACTTATTCCAATTCTTGTAGCATTCCTATTCTTCAAGGTTTTATTCACTAAGGTGGATATCTTTAAGAACATCTCCTTCATAAGGCCATAGTTAATTCATCAACATCTTTCTCAATTATCTCGAATCTATATGACAGAATAGGATCCTTCACAAAACTCACAGAACTTTCTGCTGCAACTCTAGAAGTTTCTACGGAAGTTTCAGCACAACTTTATGCAGTTCTCTTGTTTCTAATTATTCTATTAAGAGTAGTTTTCCCAATTATTTCACTCATCATCATACTGTTCTTAGTAGATAGATCAATCTCAAACTTCTAAACAGGGAGGTCAATAGGAAAGGAAAAGCCATACTATATCTTCCTTCTTTGAATTTACATAACAATAGATGGAAAAAGTTTACTGCCCTCTTAGTAGCTAAAGCATTAAGTAACAGAACCTTATCAGATTTGGCAATATTGTGGTGATTACTCTTAGGTATTATAACAGAAATGATATTCATATCAACATTCCAAACTCATCATGCAAATCTCTAAAAGGGATACTGATGGGAAATAAATGATTACCTCCTAAGTTGCAAGTATACAACCTTTATCAAGTTATAGTATAAAAGATTATCGATCCCACGAGGAACGGGAAAGTAGGGAGGGTTTTGCTCAAGTTTTGGTTCTCCAATTATGCGCGTGACAATTAGGAGTTTATTCAAATAAAATGAAAGTAAGAAAATGGTGAAAGTGGATGTGGAGAGATAATAGAGAGTGGATTGTGGATTATGTGCAAAAGAGGAGAAAATAAAGTTGAGAGTGTGGTTGTGGTTATATGCACATAATAACAAAACTAGGTTTGAGATTATATGCACATGAAGGGAAAATGAGATTGAGAGAAAATAAGTGCAAAATAAAAGAAAGCAAGATTGAGAGAGGAGAGGAAAATCAAAATCAAGAATAAAGGAAAATAACAAACAAATGAAAAATAAGGATAAGTGCAAAATCAAGAATGTAAAGTATGGAGGATTAATTAAAGATATGAGGAATCTAGAGTAGATCCACTTAGCTTATCTCAATCTCACAAGAATGAGTTGGATTTGTTAGCTAGTTTCAAACAATCTCTAGGGATCCCACAAATATTGGCTCCACACTTAAAAAAGGGTAATTCCCAAGAGGGTTCTAGCCTCAAGGCGAATTAAAGAAAAGAAAAATCTATTCTAGAAAGTAAATACAAGAATTAAATACATTGCATGAAAGTAAATTGCAAGGAATTAAATTGCATGAAATTAAATTGCAAGAAAGTAAATTGCATGAAAGTAAATCTATTCTACAAACAAGAAAATAAAGAAGAAAATGAAAAAGAAATAAAATAGAAACCAACAACTCACGATCTTAATCTAATCCTCCTTTTGGTTCTTGGATTAGAAGAAGAGAAAGGAAATTGAAGGGTGAAACATTTCATTTATTGTGTAACAAAAGTTATAATTTTGGAAGGTCTTCTCAATTAAGAGTGACCCTCCTCTCCAAATGGAGTTTTACAAAATATTTCACACTCAAAACACTCGACCTTCACCCTATTTATAGCCCAACGGAGTTGATGTGAACCATTGGATCAAACCTAGCCAAAAGGAAGAGAAATCCACCATTAATCTGGAATCATTTGGGAACCGATCGGTTGGCGATCGGTTAATAACCGGTTGGCCAACCGGTTGGTCAACCGATGGTTCCCAACCGAATTTGTCTTTTCTTGATTTTTCTTCACGAATTTCTCTTGGATCAATTTGGTATCTTGGGCCTTGGTTTGTCTTTAGATTTGGGCTTCAAATATTGGTAGAAATTGAGAGAATTTGAGTCATTTGGGTTTTATTCATTATTTCTTTATTAGCACGCAAAATAAGATAAAAATGATTATTAGTAATATCGTTATTCATATAACATAGGTAAAAGGGTATAAAAATATAATTAAAATGTGATAATCAAATACCCCCACACCTAAACTTTTGCTAGTCCTCTAGCAAAGAAAATAAAAAGAAAACCTAACTCACTTTCGCGAGGAATGTGGTTGTATTTAGCACATACAACAAGCCTTTAAACCCTAAGTTACCCTAGTGGGCGAGTTGTAGTCTCGTGAGGGTTTGCAGTGAATATACCCACAAAATTCAGTCGACTTGCCAAATTAAAGAAGTTAATAAAATAATTAATTCATTTGATATCTTCAAACATTCCAATTGAAGTTGGTTAATACTCAAGAAAGCGTTTTATCATAACTCCATGTAATTTTCTTAAGAAAATCCTTCCATTATAGTTATACAAAACTAAGTTTAACTCAAAATTTATTTTAAAAGTTTTGAAAAGGACATGCTAACCCTTTGTTTTAAACAAACTTCAAGTCTTTTAATCCATTTTATTTTTCAAGAACATATACAAATATAACTATATACAAAAACATGGTTAGTATGATTTTTTTTTTTTTACTCTTTATTCCTTGGTGGTTTTGTTCTTTTTAATTGAGCTTTCTAAGTGACCATTTAGCGAGTTTTGGGCCAATGAATCCCAACCCAATTGGGCTTAGGTCATTAAGCATAGAAATACTCCTCGGGCTTAATTACTCAGTCAACTTAGGCTTAGTAAAATAGAACCACCAATGATTTTAAGAGAAATTTTTCTTCTATTTATTAAGTCAGTATAATATATATGTGTGTATATGTATATACATTCTGAACAATATTTGGATCAAGACAACTTGAAAAATTATTTTCAACTCTAAGTTAGGCATACAAAATTTCATTACTTTATTTAAAAATCTAAGTTACAACTTAAGTAAAGTATACTACTTTGAAAATCATTTCTTAAGAAATTTATTTGGAGTTATCATAAAAGGTAAACTTGAGTATAGAACCAACTAAGGATTAGAAGACTTAAATTCTATCAAATTGATCAATTATTAATCAACTCTATTAAGTTAGCAAGTGACTATTTTTTTTTTTATGATGAAAAGAAGGGAAAAAAATGACATAAAAGAATGGTAAGAAAAAGAAAAAAATAACTAAGATAAAGATAAAAATGACTAATTCCCACCCCCACACCTAAATTTTGCATTGTCCTCAATGCAAATTCTATTATGCACAAAGTAAAACAGATAAGAATGGAAGCACTTACATTTGTTCGGTCGACTTCGAACAATGATAAAAATTCTGTAATTACCTTTGGTAGGAGAAGGTGAAGTCAAAAATTTATTCTTTTTCTTCTTTTTTTTTTCATATGTTTATTTTTCTTTTCTTTTCTTTTTTTTTTTTTTTTTTTTTTTTTTGAAAAGAACAAGAAACTCTCACATGAGAGAAGAATAAATTCTTTTATTATTATTGTGGGACAAAAATAAAAATAAAAATGTAGAATAAAAGATGAAACATGAGAAGCTCACATTCTACATTAAATCCTACCTTATTGCTAAAAATTCTACCAGAAATTTAAAGAATTTCAAGATGATATAATCAATGATGTTCTCAAATTCGAAAATTCCAAGGTTTGCAATGTGTTTTGCGACAAATTAAGGTAGGTCTTATTGGTGTTATGCATTTTGAACTTAGATTTTTGATTAATGAAAATTTGACATTTTGGTTGCTCTTTCAAAATCTAAGCTCATCGAAAAGAGTTCTTGAATGTTGCATTCAAGAGGCATGTATTCAACACAGTTTCCTCATTTTGAAAAATAAAACACGAATTTTTAAGATTTCCAGTTCCTCATGAAAGATTTTCTCAAAACTAATATCGATTCATTCTCTACTTCTATTAAACTTTCTTGGATGAAATTGATTTGAAAGTGATTATCAATATTATTTCGGGATTGAAAATATTAAGTTCGTGATCGATTCCCAAAAGACGACTTCATGTGACCAGTTCTACAGTTGATGAGAGCATTAGAAGTGGCTAAGAACGGTCTTCCTAAGATCACGGTATCGTCCTTTGGGATTGGAAGCGGTTGCGTTTCGGGACTCTGAAATCAACAGGAAAAATGAAGTCTCCAACCTTTATCAATACATCTGTTATTTCACCCATAGGGACCTTAATGATCTATCGCCTAATCAAGTGTGCATCTAGTTGGCTTGAGTTCCCCGACACCTAGTTGTTGGTAGATCGAATCTGGAAGCAAGTTGACACGGCCCCTAAGTCTAAAAGCCTTATCGATCTGAGTATTACCAATGATACATGGGATGGTAGGACAACACGGATCCTTATGTTTCAATGGTACGGACTTTGAGAGGACTTCAGCGATATTGGCGGCAAGAAAGACTTTCTTTGGAACATTTATTTGCCTCTTTTGGTACATAATTCCTTTAAAAATTTGGCATAAGAAGGAATTTGTTCAATGACATCTAAAGAGGAATGTTGACCTTAACACGCTTGAAAGTCTCTAGAATTTTCTCCTCCCGAGAGGAGTGCTTCCTAGGCCCGAGTCTATCCGGGTAAGGAGCAAGCTGGTTTAAATTGATTAGACTCGGTTACAGTTCGGGTTAAGGTCATCGAAGGGTGTGATTTCTCGAAGGAGAGAGAATTTGTTCAGTTCGGGGTTTCACTTAGAGGCATTCTAACCGATTATCGACTGTCTACGACCGTAGTGAATGGATTGCATTCACTTCAGCTTAGTAGGTTGAACTTGATCCGTGTCCTTCGGGTTGGGCACGGGTTGACTCGAAAAGTTCCTTTCTCTCTCTCACTCATGGCATTAGCTAGTTGACTAAGTTGGGTTTCTAACCTAGCTATGGCTTGAGTGTTGGAAGTGAGGATTTGCGGTTGATTGCATGAAGGAATTCAACGTGTTTGATGTTTGAGTCAATAAGTTCGTGGTGCGTGTAGAGGTTTTAATCAAAGTTTCTAGACCCTTTTCGAGAACATTAAGGCGTTTATCATGATCAGCAATTTGAGGAGTGTGATTTGCGATTGGTGATGAGGAGACTGATTTTGAAATGACAGATTTGGTTGTTGAAAATTGAGAGGAACTCAGATGCCCTAGAGAATTGTTGGGTTGAAGAGGAGTGAAATTTTAATTTCGGAGTAGTTTCCACGGTTCCATGCAAAATTTGATGATTTCTCCAACCCGGATTGTAGGTTGGAGAAAATGGATCATTCACCGGACAAATGCAAATTTATCCGTCCTAGTGGTGACCGGATCCTAAAAGAGGACATTCCTCTGAAACATGAGATGGAGACAGACAGTTATGACAACTGAGGCGAAACTTGGTTGATTTGAGTTGGAGCTCGTTCTTTGACTTCTAAAGCTTCTAACCTACGCATGATTGTCGCCATCTTTGCTTGAGAGGCTATATTTGTTTCTAAGGACGAACCAACGGTTTTGGTGGGAAACCGATGAAACACGGTCATCACAATGTTCCCCTTGCATGGTTTTCTCGGATAAACTCTCTAAAAGTCCCAAGCTTCATCGGCATTTTTCTTCATGAAATCCCCTTGACACATTGACTCTAAGGAAGTTTTTGAAGAATAATCCAATCCTTCATAAATGATTTGGCATAATCGCCACTTTTCAAGACCATGGTGAGGACATTGGATAAGAAGATCTTTGAATTTGTCAAAATACTTCCAAAAAGGTTCTCCCGGGACAATTTTAAAATTTTGAATGCTGTTTCTAAGCTTGATTGTTTTGTGGATAGGAAAGAATTTTTGAAAAAGCATTACAAATTCACCCCAAGTTGAGATGGAATCGTGGGCAAGCTATCTGACCATTTTTGGCTTTGTCCTTAAGGGCAAATGGAATAAATCAGAGTTTTATCGCATCTTCAGTTAAGTCCCTCATCTTGATCATGAGGCAAACTTCTTCAAATTCGGAGATGAAAATGTAAGCGTCTTCGGTTTCTACTCCTAGGAATTTGGGAAGCATGTTAATAAAATGCGGTCTAAGTTCAAAATTGGTTCCATTTACCTTGGGGAGTTTTATGCAAGAGGGGATTGCATTTCTAGTGGGGTAACAAACATCTTGAAGAACAGGTGGGTTGGTATTAGCCATTTCGTTTGGTTCAAGAGATGAATCAAAACGAATTAAACGATTAGTATTATCCCTAACCCAAGTTTGCATACACCAAAATCAATTTTTTTTTTTTTATAAAAAAGGATAAGAGAAAAAGTTAAGAAGATGATGAGAAAAAAAATAAGGAAAGACTAACTAAAAATAAATCAAGGCAATCACTTTCCAATCACCCTAACTCTAGGGTTAAGCCTAAAGTTGACTTAGACCAGCTCCTAACCAAAAATTCCCTTAGTGAAAAGATCAAAGTTTACTTGGGTAATTAGCCAGGTAAGGATAGTACTAGAGGGAGATCAAAGATCAATTAAGTACCTCTTTCCTTTCGGAGCGCCTTACGCAACCCCTAAACCTTGCCTTAGACACCAATTAATCCAGATAAACTTGGACCGGTTCACTTAAGGATTTCTTGTTCCTTAATGAGCTCGAATCCTTAGGGGCCAACGCCTAATCAAATTTTAAAAGGCTTGGGTTGTGTAGTGAGGAATTAGTGATTTGTGGGCTAAGGAAAGGGTGATGAAATCCCTCACCTTATCTTGATTAATGGGTTTTGCCCTTAAGATATTTTCAAGTGTGTGCCAAATCAAGATGCTCAAATCACTTGGTGAATTCCTACTATTATATGAAATGCAACCCTAAGAATTAAAAGCAACTAAAAGGATGCAAAAAAAAACAAAATCTTTTTTTTTTTTATTATGGTCGACAATAAAAAAATGAAGTTTATTAGGTTCGACAAGGGAAAAAAATCCTTTTATTTTTTATTTTTTAATTTTTTTATCCTAATTGTCTCTAATGTATATGAACTATCTAAAGGGTGGAATTGAAACTACTAGATGGAGAAGTTACCCACGCAAAAGCAATGCAAAGCCTCGTTGGAGGCAATTCTTCAATCTTGAATTTTCAACTCTTGATCTTCAAGCTCCAAGTTCCTACACAAAAGAAAACACACAAAATAAAAACCAAACTTAATAAAAATCCTACTTGTGCACCGTTCCCCGGCAACGGCGCCAAAAACTTGATGGGAAATAAATGATTACCTCCTAAGTTGCAAGTATACAACCTTTATCAAGTTATAGTATAAAAGATTATCGATCCCACGAGGAACGGGAAAGTAGGGAGGGTTTTGCTCAAGTTTTGGTTCTCCAATTATGCGCGTGACAATTAGGAGTTTATTCAAATAAAATGAAAGTAAGAAAATGGTGAAAGTGGATGTGGAGAGATAATAGAGAGTGGATTGTGGATTATGTGCAAAAGAGGAGAAAATAAAGTTGAGAGTGTGGTTGTGGTTATATGCACATAATAACAAAACTAGGTTTGAGATTATATGCACATGAAGGAAAATGAGATTGAGAGAAAATAAGTGCAAAATAAAAGAAAGCAAGATTGAGAGAGGAGAGGAAAATCAAAATCAAGAATAAAGGAAAATAACAAACAAATGAAAAATAAGGATAAGTGCAAAATCAAGAATGTAAAGTATGGAGGATTAATTAAAGATATGAGGAATCTAGAGTAGATCCACTTAGCTTATCTCAATCTCACAAGAATGAGTTGGATTTGTTAGCTAGTTTCAAACAATCTCTAGGGATCCCACAAATATTGGCTCCACACTTAAAAAATGGTAATTCCCAAGAGGGTTCTAGCCTCAAGGCGAATTAAAGAAAAGAAAAATCTATTCTAGAAAGTAAATACAAGAATTAAATACATTGCATGAAAGTAAATTGCAAGGAATTAAATTGCATGAAATTAAATTGCAAGAAAGTAAATTGCATGAAAGTAAATCTATTCTACAAACAAGAAAATAAAGAAGAAAATGAAAAGAAATAAAATAGAAACCAACAACTCGATCTTAATCTAATCCTCCTTTTGGTCCTTGGATTAGAAGAAGAGAAAGGAAATTGAAGGGTGAAACATTTCATTTATTGTGTAACAAAGTTACAATTTTGGAAGGTCTCCTCAATTAAGAGTGACCCTCCTCTCCAAATGGAGTTTTACAAAATATTTCACACTCAAAACACTCACCTTCACCCCTATTTATAGCCCAACGGAGTTGATGTGAACCATTGGATCAAACCTAGCCAAAAGGAAGAGAAATCCACCATTAATCTGAATTGTTGGGAACCGATCGGTTGGCGATCGGTTAGCCAACCGGTTGGTCAACCGATTGGTTCCCAACCGAATTTGTCTTTTCTTGATTTTTCTTCACGAATTTCTCTTGGATCAATTTGGTATCTTGGGCCTTGGTTTGTCTTTAGATTTGGGCTTCAAATATTGGTAGAAATTCGAGAATTTGAGTCATTTGGGTTTTATTCATTATTTCTTTATTAGCACGCAAAATAAGATAAAATGATTATTAGTAATATCGTTATTCATATAACATAGGTAAAAGGGTATAAAAATATAATTAAAATGTGATAATCAGATACTCCCTTCATCATGCACACCATCACTATTATAAAGAACTTTTATAATATCCTTCGATTCTAACCTAAGGTGTTAATGTTACTCCCATGTACTACTATCTCTTCATTTGTCAAACCAGTAAATTTAGCTGAAGTTTTCATAGAGATAATAACTTTAAACCCGTTAATTTTAGAACATAAATAACTATTATTAGATTGTTTCTAGTGCAAATTTGCATAAAATATGGCAACAAACTTAGGACAAAATGCATGATCAACTTTCACATATTCTCAAATTCATCATCAATAAGATCTAACAAACTAACAAGTCCTAAGCTCTGAAGATCAACATACCTTTCATAAAGAATTACTCATTCTCTAAACTCAACATAAAATTTTCTGGCCTCAAGATCTTTGCATAAATCTCACTTCTTCCTTTGTTAACTGAATCATAGTCATAGCATGAACCTTGTCTTTTTTCCTTCACATCAATCTTCATGACATCGTGATACTTGGAAATATCGGTGATGTATTTTGAGGAATTTTGAGTGGATTCCATGACTATCTTGAGAGGAAATGAGGAACAAAAGGAAGTAAAAATTTTGGTTTAGGAAAAGAGAACGAAAGGAAATTTTAAACATGAGAGATGGCAAAAATAAAAAGAAAGGAGAAGGAACAGATGATGTAACCACTCTTTAAATTTTGAATTCTGAAACTTCTGGATGAGTGACACATGTATGGTAAGAATTTATCAAAAAGTTCACACAGATTACTTTGTCAAACAATTCAGCGTGTACCTTCCAATAGAAAGTTCTATTGAAAGTTCATGATTGAATTCAAGAACTGACATCTTGCTTATGAACATTAAACAAACTACTAATTATTCTTACAAATGCTAAGGGCTCTACTGAATAGAACAAAATTGTTCTTCGATAGAGTTATTGTAAAATATTAGCTAAGCGATTTTTGTATCAAAGATATTCTAGGTAAATGTTACCACTTTTAAAGATGACTTTTAAGAAAGTGATGCCTAACATCTATATTTTTGTCCTAGAATGTAAAATGAAATTTTTAGATAGATTAATGGCACTTGTGTTTATCACACATGATTGGAATGCAATCAAATATAACATATTCTCAAATTCATCATCAATAAGATCTAACAAACTAACAAGTCCTAAGCTCGAAGATCAACATACCTTTCATAAAGAATTACTCATTCTCTAAACTCAACATAAAATTTTCGGCCTCAAGATCTTTGCATAAATCTCACTTCTTCCTTTGTTAAGCTGAATCATAGTCATAGCATGAACCTTGTCTTTTTCCTTCACATCAATCTTCATGACATCGTGATACTTGGAAATATCAGTGATGTATTTTGAGGAATTTTGAGTGGATTCCATGACTATCTTCGAGAGGAAATGAGGAACAAAAGGAAGTAAAAAATTTTTGGTTTAGGAAAAGAGAACGAAAGGAAATTTTAAACATGAGAGATGGCAAAAATAAAAAGAAAGGAGAAGGAACAGATGATGTAACCACTCTTTAAATTTTGAATTCTGAAACTTCTGGATGAGTGACACATGTATGGTAAGAATTTATCAAAAAAGTTCACACAGATTACTTTGTCAAACAATTCAACGTGTACCTTCCAATAGAAAGTTCTATTGAAAGTTCATGATTGAATTCAAGAACTGACATACTGCTTATGAACATTAAACAAACTACTAATTATTCTTACAAATGCTAAGGGCTCTGAATAGAACAAAATTGTTCTTCGATAGAGTTATTGTAAAATATTAGCTAAGCGATTTTTGTATCGGCATATTCTAGGTAAATGTTACCACTTTTAAAGATGACTTTTAAGAAAGTGATGCCTAACATCTATATTTTTTGTCCTAGAATGTAAAATGAAATTTTTAGATAGATTAATGGCACTTGTGTTTATCACACATGATTGGAATGCAATCAAATATAACATGAAAATCATCAAGTTGCTTCATCCATAGAATCTAAGCACAACAGAGATGAGCTGCAATGTATTTAGCCTCAGCGGTGGATAGAGCAACATAATTTTACTTCTTACTAAACCATGGAATTATGGAATGTCTAAGGATTTGATAAGTTCCACTAGTACTTTTTCTATCAGTTCTACAACCTACAAAATCTACACAACTATATCCCATAAGGTCAAATGATTGAGTTTGGATAGTATAGTCTAAAATCACAAGTCCCCTTAAAATATCTAATAATCCTCTTTACAACATGCAAATATGATTCTTTAGGATCAAATTGAAATCTAGCACATAAATATACACTAAATATTGTATTAGGTCTACCTACTATAAGCTAAAGTAAACTACCAATCATATATCTATAAAGCTTTTGATCAACACTTTTATCATGTTCATCCTTGTCAAGCTTTGTTGCAGTGCTCATGAAAGTGTTGAGAGTCTTGAAACTTTACATGTGAAACTTCTTGATTAGTCCCTTAGTATACTTCTCCTGACTGAGAAATATGCCATCTTTATCTTGTTTGATTTGGAGTCCAAGAAAGAAGTTAAGTTCTCCCATCATGCTTATCTCGAACTCCTTCTGCATTAGCTTAGAAAAATACTTGCAAAGAGACTCATTAGTAGCACCAAATATAATATCATGAACATAGATTTGAACAATAAGCATATCATCTTTTTTATGTTTTACAAATAAAGTTGTATAAATTTTACCTTTAGTGAAACCATTATTTAATAGAAATTGAGATAGTCTTTCATTTCATAGTTTTGGTGCTTGTTTCAGACCATATAAAACTTTGTTGAGCATATATGTATGATTTAAAAACTCATGAGATTCAAAGCTAGGTGGTTGTGCAACACAAACTTCCACATTAAAATTGCCATTCAAGAAAGCAATTTTCACAACCATCTGGAAGAACTTAAAGTTTTTATAATAGGCATAGGCTAGAAGCATCTTGATGGCTTCCACTGGCAATAGGAGTAAATATTTTATCAAAGTTATTGCCTTCTTCTTGATTGTATAATTGTGCCACCAGCCTTGGTTTGTTTCTTGCCACAATGTCAGCTTCATCAAGTTTATTCATGTACACCAATTTTGTACCTAAAATAATCTTTTGGTCTTTCCACAAGCTGTCAAATATTATTTCTTTCAAAATTACTTAACTCTTCTTGCATAGCCAAAAACCAAGAATCGTCAGTAAAAGCTTCAAAAATATTCTTAGGCTCAATATGAGATAAAAATGAAATAAAAGCACAATAATTTATAATTTAAGATCTAGTTATTATGCTAGAAGAGATATCACCAATGGTTTGATCTTTTGGGTGATCTTTTACATCTTTTTACTTTTGAAGAAGATTATGATAGTTCCGAGTTGTTGACCTTTCAATAATTTCTTCCTTAGTAGGTTTTGTGATGTCTTAGAATTTTCCATCATCTTCTTTGATAGTTCCATGAACGGTTTCATCGGAAGTTCCATGTGCAGCCTTGGAAGATCCATTCAACACATTCCAAAATCATCTGAATTGACAGTTCTTAACAAAGGAGTGTCAGTCTCATTAAACCTTACATCAAGAGATTGTATACTAGCAAAACTATTTTTATTAAAAACTCTTTAAGCTTGCAAGTAGAAGAATAACCCAAAAAGATACTAGCCATAGATTTTGAATCAAACTTACCCAAATTGTCTATAGTATTTAAGGTAAAGCATTTACACCCAAAGACATTCAAATACCCTATGAAAGGAGTCTTGCTATAAAATAACTCTTAAGGAGTTTTCTTTGAAATTGGCCTGATTAAAATCCTGTTCAAAATATAACAAGTAGTATTGACTGCTTCTATCCAAAAATACTTAGGCAAATAATAAGCATTCAACATGTTACTGGCCATCTCCTGAATAGTTCTAGTTTTCTTTTCAACAATGCCATTCTGTTGTGGAGTTATAGGAGCAGAGAAGGAATGTCCAATCCCATGATTAGAATGAAACTTCTCAAACTTCTCCTTTACAAATTCTCCACCATGGTCACTTCTATGATCACAATCTGCATCTCTCTTTCTTCCTAATTTTTCTTGCAAAAACTTGAAAAACAGTTAAAAGCTTCATGTTTGTTAACAAAAAACATAACCCATGTAAATTTTGAAAAATCATCAACAAGAACATATGCATAATAGCTACCAGATAAATTGCAAAAGTTAGTGGGACAAAAAATTGATCCATATGTATAAGGTACAAAGGTTTAGAAGCAGTTAACATTCTGTTGGGTTAAAATAAGATCAAGATTTGCATGTCCAAGCCTTTTGTGCCTAGCCAAATATCTTCATCAATAGTACTGAGATACTTAACATTCTGTTAGGTTATATCATCATACTGAAAAGAATAAACATTCCCACGTTTTAAAAGCTTCAAACATCAAACTTTTGTTAGTATTATAGATAAAACATTTATTAGGTTTAAACTTGATGATAAGATTATTATCAAAAAGTTGACTTATGGTAATCAAGTTAGCAGCAAGTCCTTTCACAAGCAAAATATCTTTAAGCAAGGGTGAAAGAGTGTTATCAATGGTACCAATACCAATTATTTGACCACTATCAAGGTACCACTTGAAGCTACATTTTGATAGGTTGTACACCTGCAAAGCAAAGTTTGGATGTGCCTTTAGGTACCTAGTTTCTATTGGGTCCTAAATGATTAGTATTCTTCATTAGAACTCACCTCAAGTGAGGCTATGAATAAGGATCCATCTTATAATAGTATTCAGAACTAACATCTCCTTTCCTCTATCAATAGGTGCAAAAAATTTTATGAACATATACAAAATAGCCATATGATCATTAAATAAATGCTTCTTATCTGATGAATGAGAGTGGAACTGTCTGTTGGTTAGTCTCTAGACAGTTCTATTAGAAGTTCCTTGAAACTTTCAATGGACACTTTCTGTGTTGGAAGTTCTAGTATGTGATGTAGATGTAATGCATGTATGATTAAGGTGTTCATCTGTAGTGACAGATTTACCCTTAAAAAATATTTTCTCAGATTGCAACTCATCAATCAAAAGTTGTTGAGCTTTAACTTTTTCTTCTAGCTCATGCTTTTCTTTCAAATATTTTCATATGCAGGTTGACATTATGAGCAGGCAAAAATATTGAACCATCAATTGAGTATCTCAAAATGCCATGAAGGGGCCTACGGAGAGTAAAATGGTTATTCCAACATGATTAATGGGTCTAACGTAGCAGCATGGACCCCATAATGGATTAAGGGCGCAAGATCACGAGGCCCTAAACCTAGGCATACCAAGAATCAACTCAAAACTCACTGAAAATAGCCTAAGGCACATTTTCACGGTGTTAGAATCACATGCTGTTAAGTTTACGTGACCAGCTCGCGAAAAGTTAACGGCGCGTAAACTTCTGTTGCATTAGCCACGAATTGGCAGACAAACTAGCAGACATTGGAAGTGAAAAATCGCTAGAATACAAAATCCCTACATAAAGATCACGCGGGGTTAAAAAATAAGTCAATAGGAGCATTTAAGCGGTGCTAATAAAACCGTGTAAATGACAACTCCTATAATAGTTGTTACAAAAGGACGGTGCGGCGCTATCCGTCAGAAGTCCGTGCTCTAAAAACTATTGAATTAGCTCACATAAATCTAACGATGCATAAACTACCTACCCATGTAAATCTAGTGTCACATCAATCCTGATATTGCATAAACAATCCTCGATAAATAGAGACCCCATGCGCAAACCAAAGGGTTCTAAATTTTTATTCGATTTGTGCCAACCTTAGCTTGAGTTATCTTCTTCTCTGACAGAGTTCTTTTTGCTCTAGAGAGTTCCTAGGGCTACCTTGGGCTTTCCTACCCGTTTTTTGAGTTATCTACCTCTTCTTCATTGGGGTTTTCTTATTGATCTACTACCTATTCGTTAAGGTTTCCTCATTAGGGTTTCTAATCACCTAAGAGCCACTACTTCCTAGGAGTTTTATCCTCTCAAAGGGTTATAAAAAACACCCAAGCGTAACCATTCCTTTAGTTGGAGTTATCTTCTTCTCACAAGATGGTTCATCTACAAATTCAAGTGAGGAAAAGAACAACTTTGTATCATCACCATCAACCGAGATATACTTTTTCTCCAAGATGAAAGCTTTTCAAAGGGGCGATGTCACTACCTTCCACCTCGTCATATAGTCAATGGCGATCTTGACTTATCTCCATTGGCACATGGTAAAGATCCCACCTTCCACCAAGTTGTGAAGATCCAACCATGTCATCTCCATCCGAGTTGAGTGGAAAACAAATGGCATGCTCGATGGATCGGGGTTCTCCTAGAAAGGAAATATCGTGTCATAATACGATGAAGTTACCCCTAGAACCATCATCGAGAGCCTGCTCATCGAGTTTGACCAAGTAGCCTATGAAAGATTTCTAGAGGAAGGCGGCCATCGCTAAAGTGCAGCGAGAAAGAGTAAAAATATCTCAATCTTGAAGGCTAACTCTGCTTCATGTAGAGTTACTTTACATAGTTCTGAGCTAACATCGCGTAATGATGCAATTTCAACTTTAGCAAAGAGACCTTCACACTGATTCTCATATTTTAATTACAATTTTATACCCTCATTATCTATTTTATATGAATAAAGATATTACTAATAATTATTTTTGTCTTAAATTGCGGGTTAATGAAGAAAATATGAATAAAGGCCCAAATGACTCAACTCTCCTATTTTTTACCTTTTATTGAAGCCCAAATACGAAGTCAAAGGAAGGGCCAAGACTACTCAAGAGCCCATGTGAAGTTCGTGAAGAAAAATCAGCCAAAAATCGAGTTAGTTGCAAACAAATCGGTCGGCCAATCGGTCGGCCAACCGATTGGCCAACCAATTGATTTGCACCAGAATCTGATCAATGGCTAAAAATTAATCTATGCTTAATAAATCTAAAGTAGAATGTGAAAAAGAGAATGATTCATGAATTTATGAATGAGATTAGTTAGTGGATTCAATTCTAGATTCCTCATATCTCCAATTGAATCCTCCATCTTTTACTTCTTAAGTTTCCTTTTTGTTTGAATTTTTTGTTTTCCTTCTTTATTTTTCATCATTCTCTCCTCTCTCTATCTTATTTTCATTTTATTTGCTCATACTCGCTTTACTTCTCTCTTGCTTTTCTTTCATTTGCATATATTCACATTTACTCCTTCTAATATTATCATTCTCATCATTTGCACATAAACACAATCACTCTCATATCCTCTCACAATCCACTTTCACTTTGCTTTAATCCTAATTATCTTGCACATATTAAGAACCAAATTTAATTAATATCCTACAAACGCCTTCCTCGTGGGATTGATAACTTTTTATACTATAACTTGATAAGCTGTGCACTTGCAACTTTAGGTACACCATTATTTACCTATCAAATTTTTGGCGCCGTTGTCGGGAAAGGTGCTTGTTTGTAGGATTTTTCTATATTTGGTTCTTTAACTTGTGTATTTTCTTGTGAAGGAACCTCTTTGGAGCTTGAAGATCAAGAGTTGAAGATTCAAGATTGAAGAATTGCCTTCAAAAAGGCTAGGATAGTTTTTGTGCGGGTAATTTTTCTATCTAGTATTTTCAATTACACCCTTTAGATAGTTCATTCACATTAGAGACAACTAGGATTTTAAAATAAAAAATTAAAAATTAAAAAAAAAGATTTTATTTTTGTCGACCCTAATAAAATTCACCATCCACTTGAATAATTGCTAAAAGATAATAAATTCAAACAAAAGCTCTCCTTCTCATACTTTGTTTGATTGTGGACCATAATAAAAAATGAAAAAAAATTTATTTTTGCATCATTTTTAGTTGCTTTTAATTTCTAGGGTTGCATTGCATATAATAGTAGTAATTCACCCAAGTGATTTGAGCACTTGATTTGACACACACTTGAAAATATCTTAAGGGTAAAACCCCCTAATCAAGATAAGGTGAGGGATTTCATCACCTTTTTCTTAGCCCATAAATCACTAATTTCTCACTACACAAACCCAAACCTTCTAAAACTCATTAGACGTTGGCCCCTAAGGATTCGAGCTCATTAAGGAACAAGAATTCCTTAAGTGAACCGGTCCAAGTTTATTTGGATTAATTGGTGTCTAAGGCAATGTTTAGGGGTTGCGTAAAGCGCTCCGTAAGGAACGAGGTACTTAATTGATTTTTGATCTCCCTCTAGTACTATCCTTACCTGGCTAATTATCTGAGTAAACTTTGATCTTGAGTAAACTTTGATCTTTTCACTACGGAAATTTTTGGTTAGGAGCTGGTCTAGTGGAGTTTAGACTTAACCCTAGAAGTTAGGGTGATTGAAAAGTGATTGCCTTGATTTATTTTCATTAATTTTTTTTATTTTTCTTTTCTCATCACATTTTTTTTCCTCTCTCTCTTTTATTTTTAATTCTTTTTCTAAAAAAATTAAAAAAAAATTTGGTGTATGCAAACTTGGATTAGAGACAATACAAATCGATTAATCCGTATTGATTCATCTTTTGAAACCGATGAAATGGCCGTCCCTAATTCACCCGTTCTTCAAAATGTTTGTTACCCCACTAGAAATGCAATCCCCTATTGCATAAAATTCCTGGAGGTCAATGGAGTAAATTTTAAACTTCGACCGCATTTTATTAACATGCTTCCCAAAATCCTAGGAATAGAAACTGAAGACGCATACATTTTCATCTCTGAATTTGAAAAAGTTTGTCTCATGATTAAGATGAGGGACTTAACCGAAGATGCGATCAAACTCCGATTTATTCCATTACCCTTAAGGACAAGGCCAAGAAATTGTTGTATAGCTTGCCTACAAATTCCATCTCAACTTGGGATGAATTTGTCACCGTGTTTCTTAAGAAATTCTTCCCTATTCATAAAATGGTCAAGCTTCGAAATAGCATTATGAATTTTAAAATTGTCCCGGGAGAACCCTTTTGGAAGTATTTTGATAGGTTTAAAGATCTTCTCATCCAATGTCCTCATCATAGTCTTGAAAAATGGTGACTTTGCCAAATCATCTATGAAGGATTGGACTATTCTTCAAAAACTTTCTTAGAGTCCATGTGTCAAGGGGATTTCATGAAGAAAAATACAGATGAAGCATGAGACTTTTTAGAAGGTTTATCTAAGAAAACCATGCAGTGGGAACACTGCGATGACCGAGTTTCATCCGTTCCCCAACCTAGAACCAGTGGTCTTTTCTTAGAAACAAACATAGCTTCTGAAGCAAAAATGGCTACAATCATGCGTAGGTTAGAAGCTTTAGAAGTCAAGGAACAAGCCTCAACTCAAATTAATCAAGTTTCTACCTCAGGTTGTCATAACTGTCTGTCTCCATCTCATGTTTCAGAGAAATGTCCTCTCTTAGGAAACAATCACCCACTAGGCCAGGTCAACGCTGCATTCTAGCGTCCGATGAATGATCCGTTCTCTTCAACCTACAATCCCGGTTAGAGAAATCATCCAAATATTGCATGGAACCAGGGAAACTTCTCCGGTAACTAAACTTTCACTCCCGCTTCAAATCAACAATTTCCTAGGCGAAACACAGTTCCGTTCTATTCTCAACCCAACTTTCAACAATCAAATCTGCCATTTCAGTCTCCTCACCATCGGTCCTTAAATTCCACTCCTCCAAATGCTGACGTCTTAACGTCTTGGAAAAAGGATTAGAAACGCTGATTAAGACTTCTACACAGACCACGAACTTGTTGACTCAAACATCCAACACTTTAAATTCCTTCATGCAATCAACCGGACAAATTCTCACCTCCAACACTCAAGCCATAGCTCGTTTAGAAACTCAACTCGGCCAACTAGCGAATGCTGTGAGTGAGAGAGAGAAGGGAACATTTCCGAGTCAACCCGTGACCAACCCTAAGGACACGGGATCAAGTTCAACCTACCAAGCTCAAGTGAATGCAATCCATTCACTCCGGTCGGGAAGGAAAGTCGATAATCAAGTTAGAATGCCTCCAAGTCAAACCCTTGAGCCAGAACAAATTCTCTCCTTCTGATAACTCCATTCGTGATCACCCGGTTACGCTAAGCACGAATCGAACTGAACACGAGCCTAATTTTGATAGGTTTAAACTAGTTGCTCCATTCCCAGATAGACTCAGGCCTAGAAAATATTCCTCTCAGGAGGAGAAGACCCTAGAGACTTTCAAGCAGGTCAAAGTCAATATTCCTCTTTTAGATGTCATTGAACAAGTTCCTTCATATGCAAAATTTTTAAAAGATTTATGCACAAAAAAGATAAGAATAAATGTTCTAAATAAAGTCTTTCTTGCTGCCAATATCAGTGATGTGCTCTCAAAATCCATACCTTTGAAATACAAGGATCCTGATCGTCCTACTATTTCTTGTGTCATTGGCAACACTCGCATTGATAAGGCACTTCTGGACTTAGGAGCCAGTGTAAACCTCCTTCCCGATTTAGTGTATCAACAGCTAGGTGTAGGTGGACTTAAACCAACAAAATGTACCCTATAATTAGCAGATAGATCCATAAAAATTCCCATGGGAGAGGTAGAGGATGTTTTGATCAAGGTTGGAGAGTTCATTTTTCCTGTTGATTTTATTGTCTTGAAAACACAACCCGTTTCTAATCTCAAAAGTCAAATCCCAGTTATCTTAGGTAGACCATTCTTAGCCACTTCTGATACTCTCATTAATTGTAGAATTGGTCAGATGAAACTATCCTTTGGAAATTTGACTGCTGAGCTCAATATCTTTAATGCAGAAAACCATCTAGAAAATCAGCCTTTCGAAATCAATTACATCCAAGAAAGCTCAACAGAAGTAGAGAATGAATCTGACCTAAGTTTTGAAAAAATCTTTGGTGAGGAACTACAGATATTAGCAGCCTCAGGTTTGATTTTTGAGAACGAGGAAACTGTGTCAAATACATGCATTTGTGATTTAACTTTTGAAGAACTCTTTTCTGATGAGCTTAGATTTCAGGAAAATAAGCAACAACCAAAATTGCAACCATCAAACATAGATCTTGTGTTTGAGGAAAATTTTATAGAAAAATTGGTTGTACAAACTTTTATAAATAAATCTAAGTTCAAAATGCATAACATCATTAATTCCTATCTTTCATTGCTGCTAAAATCATTAAAACCTTGGAATATTCTGAATTGAAGCACATCTTTGATTAAATCATTTTTAATTTTTTAAAATCCGAGGTAGAATTTTCAGCAATAAGATAGAATTTAATGTAGCATATGAACTTCTCATGTTTAATCTTTTATTCTACATTTTTCTCTTCTTTGTCTCATAATAAAAATAAAAGAATTTATTTTTCTCTCATTTGAGAGTTTCTTGTTCATTTTTTTCTCTTCTTCTTCAAAAGAAAAAGAAAAAGAAAAAGAAAAAATAATATAAAAAAGAAGCGAAAAGAAGAATATATATATATATATATATATATATATATATATATATATATATATATATATATATATATATATATATATATATATATATATATATTTGCCTTCAACCCTCTCACACTAAAGATAATTGCAGATTTTTTTTTTATCATTGTTCAAGTCGACCAAGCAAATGTAAGTACTTCAAATCTTATCTGCTTTACTTTGTGCATTATAGAAATTGCATTGAGGACAATGCAAAATTTAGGTGTGGGGTGGGGTCTTAGTTATTTTATTTTTACCTTTTCATTATGTTTTCCTCTTTCTTTTACCCTTTCCTTTATTTTTTTTTAAAACTTAGAAATATTGTCACTTGCCAAATTATTTGAGTTAATTAGTAATTGATCTATTTGATAAATTTTAAATCTTCTAATCTTTAGTTAGTTTTATACTCAAGTTTACCTTTTATGATAACTCCAAATAAATCTCGTAAGAAATAATTTTAAAGTAGTATACTTCACTTAAGTCCAAACTTAGATTTTTAATTGAAGTAATGAAATTTTTGCATGCCTAGCTTAGAGTTTGCAATAATTTTTCAAGTGTCTTAAATAAAAAAAATAAAAAATAAAAAAAAAGTTTACAAAAGAAGAGTGCGAAAAATGGGCACCAAAATAAAAATTTCTCTTAAAACTCAAGGTGATTTTATCTTATAAAGCCTAAGTTGACCGAGTAATTAAGCCCAAGGAGTATTTCCATGCTTAATGACCTAAGCCCAATTGGGTTGGGATTCATTGGCCCAAAACTTGTTAAATGGTCACTTAGAAAACCCGATAAAGAAAAAAATCACTAAGGGATAAAGAGTTTAAAAAAATTTATGTTCTTAATAAAAAAAATATTTTGGAGACTTGAAAATTATTAAAAATAAAGAGTTAGCATGTTCTTTTCAAAAACTTTTAAATTGAATTTCTAAGTTAAGATTTGGTGTTGTATTTCTATAATGAAAGATTTTCTAAAGAGATATACTTTGGAGTTATATATAAAAACGTTTTCTTGAAGTATCAACTACCTTTAATTAGAATGTTTAAATTTCTCACGTAAATTTATTATTCACTAACTCTTTTAAATTGGCAAGTTATTAAATTTTGTGGGTATATTCACTGCAAACCCTCACGAGACTACAACTCGTCCACTAGTGTAACCTAGGGGTTTAAAGGCTTGTTGTATGCGCTAAATATAACCGCGATTCCTGCGAAAGTGAGTTAGGAGTTTTCTTTTTATTTTCTTTGCTAGAGGACTAGCAAAAGTTTAGGTGTGGGGGTATTTGATTCTCACATTTTAATTACAATTTCATACCCTCATTATCTATTTTATATGAATAAAGATATTATTAATAATTGTTTTTGTCTTAAATTGCAGGTTAATGAAGAAAATATGAATAAAAGCCCAAATGACTCCACTCTCCTATTTTTTACCTTTTATTGAAACCCAAATACGAAGTCAAAGGAAGGCCCAAGACTACTCAAGAGCCCATGTGAAATTTGTGAAGAAAAATCAGCCAAAAATCAAGTTGGTTGCAAACTAATCGGTTGGCCAATCGGTCGACCAATCGGTTGACGACCAACCGATTGGCCGACCGATTGGCCAACCGATTGATTTGCACCAGAATCTGATCAATGGCTGAAAATTAATCCTTAGAGCTCAAGCTTGATCCTATGGTCCTCATCCACTGCGTAGGGCTATAAATAGGGGTAGAGGATGAGAGGTTTGAGTGTGAAAAATTTTATAAAAACTCCATTTGGAGAGGAGGGTTACTCTTAATTGAGAAGACCTTCCAAAATTATAACTTTTGTTACAATAAATAAAACTTATTTTTCACCCCTCCATATTCTTTTCTTCTCTTTGTTCAATGATGGAAAGAGGATGAAGATGAAGAGATCAATATGTGGGTTTATCTTTTCTTTTATTTTCTTGTTCATAGAATAATATTTATTTTCATGCAATTTACTTTCTTGCAATTTACTTTGATACAATGTCTTTATATATGTAGTGTAGATTTATTTTCTTGCAATTAGTGTAGATTTTCTTTATTTCTTTTCTCTTTTGTTCATCTTTCATTCTTGTTCTTATTTCCTTCTTGTAATTATTTCTTTCTTCATTCTTCCTAGTCTCTTTCATTTCTTTAATTTGTAAATATGTGGAACTAAATTCTTGTAGGAATTCTAGGATTGCATGAAACTAGTCTAATTTCTATTTGTAAATTATGGCTTATTCTCTTGTACCTAAAATGATCATGTTTAGGATAATCAACTAGAAAACTAATCGGTAGAAAAAGAATTTGATAATCTATGCTTATCTTGAATGGTTTGATAGGTTATGCTTATGAATTCTAGGATTACTATCTAGTTATTACTCTTCTCATAAGTTTGAATTTTGCTTAGATGATAATTTAATAGGTTATGCTTTCCTTGAGTGGTTTGAAAATCTATGCTTAATAAATCTAAAGTAGAATATGAAAAGAGAATGATTCATGAATTTATGAATGAGATTAATTAATGGATTCAATTCTAGATTCTTCATATCTCCAATTGAATCCTCCATCTTTACTTCTTGAGTTTCCTTTTTGTTTGAATTTTCTTTTGTTTTCCTTCTTTGTTTTTCATCATTCTCTCCTCTCTCTATCTTATTTTCATTTTATTTGCACATACTGCTTTACTTCTCTCTTGCTTTTCTTTCATTTGCACATATTCACATTTACTCCTTCTAATATTATCATTCTCATCATTTGCACATAAACACAATCACTCTCTTATCCTCTCACAATCCACTTTCACTTTGCTTTAATCCTAATTGTCTTGCACATATTAAGAACCAAATTTGATTAATATCCTACAAACACCTTCTTCGTGGGATCGATAACTTTTTATACTATAACTTGATAAGTTGTGCACTTGCAACTTTAGGTACACCATTAATTACCTATCACACGCGTTGCTAATGTTTACGCGGCTCTAAGCCAACAGCGCATAACCAGCGACAAAGAGCCAAAAGTGAAGCAATCACGCGTGATCATAACACCACGTATACTTCAAGCATTACGTGGCACTATAATCCCATGTAAATACAAGAGTAGAAGGTTTTCAAATGTTAAAACCATGCAGGATCGTGTCAAATACTCGTTATTTCATCAGAATTTGCAGCCCAGTCCTCTTGGTGATTTGAGGGACTTATTGAATGCGTGCGATCGATCATATTTCGGTGACAAGCCACTCATTACCCTAATATTTCATCTAGAATGCGGATGTCATCATCACTATCTGTCATGTTGCTCCCACTACTACTATGCAAGGGGTAGTTCTATTTTACCATCATGTCATTCATTTGACATTTCACCTAAGAGGACTTCAATCTTTGAATAGTTGCTTAGGAGTGTGAACTCTGATCTCCTAGTGAGGTGTAAAAAATGCTACAAACGATCTTATCAAAATTGTGATTATCTAGCATCCGGAAGTGCGAATTCGACTGAGAAAGCTTTAATCTCATAAGAGAAGCACAGATCATGATAAAGACCCAATGGTGGACACCGTCACTATGACGGGAAGAACAAATGACCCTTCACACAATAACCGTGGGTGTGAGGTTGCCCATTCTAGGGCCCACACTCAAAGGGGATGCCTAGTTAATAACAAGGCTGACCCATGGCAAGAAAGGAGAGTTCCCACAAGAGGAAGGCCAAGACAATACATCATATAGGGTCAATGAGGTTTATCCAGATGCGATGACATTTCAAGAAGCCCACCCGATACAACTTCGCTTGCATACGATCCACCAGAGTCAGGTGATGATTACATCCCTAGATTTGAAAGGCAGGAAATTAGGGGTGATGACCCATATCGACGAACTCAATCCAAAGTCACCATCCCTTTTGACTATAGCCAAATTCAACTAACAATAGAGATTGTTTATGCTGAGGATGAGAAGGCATTAGAAAATGTTCTTTCCAATGATGAAGCGGGGTCAGCATACGCCTTTTCCAACACCGAGGTCTCCACAGATCCAGGGTGGTTACCTTCAATATGGCAAATGAGGGACATGTAGAAGGCAGGGGTGATACAATCATCACCCCAAATGATTATACAACTGCCTTACTGTTTCGGGTCTTTTTGTATTGCAATTGACACAGATTATAATAAAAAGAGTGTAGTGAAATAAAGAAAAAATTTATATTTCCTGTGGTTCTTTTCAGTGTGCCGGTGAAACGTTGATCTTGTATTCCATTGACGCACCATCTAAAACGATGAGTCTTTTGTTGTAGATGAGAATTTAATTGCTTGGAAGATAGCTTAGTCTTCTCTTAGCAACTCTACTCAACAAAATCGCATGTGTGATGGTAGAGATCTCTTTATGCGTGTGTGTTGATCTCCGGGTGCTGGGGGGTGGAAAATGAATGATCTCCTCTCCTATTATAGGTTAAAAGAGAGAGTTAATGGCCTTTAATTGTGGATTAAGTGGCCATTAAAGTAGGAGATAGTGGGGAACAACTATTCTCCTAAAAATAGCACTCAAACGGCTATTTACCGAGGTTCGCTCACTTGGCAAAGTTTGCTGAAGATGTGGGCGAGGGTCGCTGAAGACATGGGCAAGGGTCGCTGAGGACATGGGCTAGTCTTCTTTGGAAGTGGATGACTTGGTCCACTTCAATTGCCATGAGCGAAGTTCATTGGTTGGCGAACCTCGTCTATGAGTCCAAATTTGACACATAATTCAACTCATGATTTGGCTGACTGATGACGCCTTTCGATTCGGCCTGGGGCATGCTTTTGGAGTCGACTCGTCCTTGACTTGATTGAGTTGAGTCGAGATGGTTTGTGTTGTGAGGTTCTTATTCTTCGTTCGACGACCATTGCTGCAGCTTGTTGTGGGCTTGGCTTTGGGCTCATTCGAAGTATTTAGCCCATGGGTGTTCACTCTTAGATCTAAGCTAAACATTAGCCTAGGTAGAAATACATTTTTAACCATCTACAACTCCCCCTCGCCCCGCCCAAAGTTTTCAAGATCCTACATTTTGATTTATAGCTAGGATTGAAATACTTTGGGTAAATAGCTAGATATGTACTGTTGAACATAGCTTGAGTTGTCTTGTTTGTGTTGAAATTTATCTTTGTTCGTCTACTTGGTTGCCAGAGGTGTACTGTTGAACGTGGCTTCCTTGGTTGTAGACTTGTATTGAAGGCTCAATGATGCTTGTGGTCATCCAACTCCATGTTTGGAACAAAGTTTGCCTTCTCTATTATTGAGGCGATGTTGGGAAATCAGCGAAGTTTGACTGATTCTGGATACAAATGAAGTTCGACTGATTCTGGGCTGTTAGGCGAAGTTCATCATTAGCGATGTTTGCTAGCTAGCAAGGCTCAGTTTACTTTGAGCTGTGTTGGCAAAGTTCATCGATTAGCGACATTCGCTGGCCGGCAAGGCTCAATTTACTTTGGGCTGTGTTGGCGAAGTTCGTCGATTAGCGACGTTCACTGGCTGGCGATGTTTGTTGAGATTTGCCTCTGGATTTGCACCATGATTTGTGGCTGAGATCTCTTGATTGAAGATTTCACGAGATCCACTGTAGATTTGACCGAGTTTTAGGCTAAGATTTAGCCTCTTTGTCCGGTCCAATCAAATCTCAAAAGATGTGATTTTCTCAAAAGTTTGGATTCAAAAGAAGCTATAAATAGCAACCTTCCCCTTCCATCTTTACCGCCTTCATCTTTATCTTCTTCTTCTTCTCCATGTCTAAGCCTCCATCGCCTAGATTGAAGATGCTCCTCGATAGAGGAGCTGAAATAAAATAGCTCCAACAGGAGCTTGCCCAAGTGAAGGGCAATCAAGCGGATGAACTCCGCATACTTTGCCGTTTGGTGGAGTTGTTGTCGGCTGAGAAAGTGATGCTCGAACAGATCATCGAGAATCAGTTGATAGCTTGGGGTGAGTTGAATCGCGATAGAGACGCGTGGAGCTTCGAGTGCCGAGCTCTGCGTACGACTGTTTGGCGACTGAAATGGCACTTGAAGAAGGATCCTTGTATCTCCACAAGCGAGGATTCTGATAGTAACTAGGTTTCATGAATGTGAACCTAGATCGTAATTAGACGTCGTACGTTTTTATCGACCTCGACGTCGAATTTTGGCTGCAGGTAGTGCTTCTTCCTCTTGACATATTTCAGTCCCGTGCAAGAGGGGCACTTCTTGTCCAACAACTTCTTCTCCTCTCCTTGCATAGGGCCTAGGAAGGAGTAAACAGGAGCTGTTTTTTCTGCAGTGGGAAAATACTTATATTCCCAGTCTTGTGAGATCGGAAGATCAAGAGCTATCGCTTGGTGCAGCTTGTGTATGATCTCCAGCTTTCACAATATCCATATCGTAGGAGTACAGGGCAGTAGCAAATAGCAACAAATACTCATCATCCTTGTAATTGGATAGTCTAAATGTCGCCTTTATGTAGTAGAGTCTTTAATAAATAAAAATAAAATTTTCTGTCTCTTGAAATTGTCCATCTTTTGTGTGCTTGATCTGTATGTACTTTACTTCTGTAGCGAACTTGAACTCTGCAAGGCTTAAACTCTGCATGGAGTTGTTGTGTTGGAAGCAAGGCTCAAACTTCCTTGTATCAGTGAAGGTCGAATTGTAGTTTACTAGATGAGGTCTTGAACAAATTGAGTTGGGATCTTCTCAATTTGAAAACTTAGTGAACTTTTCCAAGTCGTTTTGGCGAGGTTCACTATATAGGGTCTCAAGCAAATTGAGTTAGAATTTTCTCAATTTGGAGACTTAGTGAAATTCACTGTGTTGCTTTGGCAAGGTTCGCCTTGATACTCCGCTGAATGGGGCAAAGTTTGTTTACTTGAGAAATAGTCGTCTAGGCAAAGCTCAATAAGTCGGTAAGGCGAGGCTCAGCTAGTCGGTTAGGCAAGGCTCAGCCTAAGAATTTAAAATTCAAATCTTCGATTTGTACGCCTGAAATTGTGGCGAAGTTTGTTCAGAGCGAGATTCCTAGTGAAGTTCAAGGCTAGAATCTTTGGTGAAGTTTGGGGCGAGATCTTCAACGAAATTTAGGGCGAAGATTCAAGTTCAAGGCTAGAATCTTTGGTGAAGTTTGGGGCGAGATCTTCAGCGAAGTTTAGGGCGAAGAATCTTCGGTGAAGTTCAGGACGAAGAATCTTTGGCGAAGTTTAGGGCGAAGAATCTTCAGTGAAGATCGGGGTTGTCTATAAATAGAACTGTTTGCCTCCTTCTTCACTTTGATTTCCAAAACCCTTAAAAACCCTAAATTCTTCAAGACTCCCCAAAACTCATCTACCAATGGCTCCTCGTCATGCTATCTCCAGAGGAAGAGGCTCCGTCAGAGGAGCTCATTGGCCAAGAGCTGAGGATACACCGGCGCAGTTAGAAATGGCCGTGGGTAAGCTTCGAACCCATCAATGGTGATCTTCGGATCAGCCTAATCTTAACCCATCGGGCTTTAAGCAGTGCCTCAAGGAACTTAAAAACTTGATTCGCTACCAAAGGCACAATCTTTACAACCACTTGTGGTCTTTTTGATGAGCTTCTGCCGCTGGCAACGAAGCTTCATTAGTGACCATTAATGGCACTTGATGTGGCGAGCTTCGCTTCTCAGGCGGAGCTCGCTATTGTTAGCCTTTTGGGCTTCTGCGGCGGACTTCGCTTGTGCAGAATTCACTATTCTGCTTCACGCGACCCTCATTTGGGTGAAGTTTGCTGATTTAGGTGCCCTTCGTGTGAGCGAGGTTCACTTGTTTGAATTGGGCAAAGTTTCACCAGTTCGACCCATATGAGTAAAGTTTGCTGTTTCCACTGAACTTCGCTTCATCTTGTTAACACTTAGATGATTCTCACTTATGAGCGAGGTTCGCCTATGGTGAACTTTGCCTCTAAGTGTGAAGACTTGATTTCATTTGATCTTTGTCTTCTAACTTGTTTGTCGTTTGTCTGTTGTGCAGTTCTTATTCGGGGGCTCCTGTTGATCGTCATAACCACTATAGTCATGATAGAACTCATGACCCTAAAGTAGCGTATGCTTTCACTGGGGATGTCCCTCTGTTCCTTAAAGGAAGTAGCCAAGAGAGGATCGAGATTATTTGATCGGGCGACTATCGAACTTTACGGGAGATAATTACTGACGCGACGTTCTCCGTTCCCAACAAGGATGCATCAGTGAAGCCTCATTTTCTTTTCGGAGATAATACTCCTGGTGGCAATTTCCTTTCAATTGGGATGGGAACACTGGTACTACACCCAGGGAGATCATCATTATTATTTACCGGCGATAGAACATCAGGTCACCTTTATGTTCTTGTAGCGCCTTTCCGTGCGCCACTTCATGCGCTACAATCTCATTAATAGGGAAGATAGCGTTAAGGTGGGCTCCTTGAAGCATGACGGTGGTTTTCATCAAGATGGGCTCTGAGTCAACATCATAGGTCTACATCCGGGCTATACAACGCGACAACAATCGCCTTCACTCTAGCGGGTGAGATCGGGATCGCTTTGCGAGATGTTCAAAGTATCACGCCCGCCTATGGGGATCATCCATACGAGGAGTTCTTTCCTACCAGCGTAGAGTTGAACACTTTTCACATGTTGCTCATGTTGTGGAGGTGTTCGAGAATTGGTTTGCCATTTCCTCATCCGCCGAGGACCGCCACTAATGCCGGGCATGATTCTACCATTGCTTTCGCATTCCTTAGGTGAATACTGTTTCCCAATGTAAGTAAGAAGGAAATGTGGGTTCAATCCATCCGACCACGAATCTTGAGATTGGGACTCGTATCTTCAATGACGGCCAAGTACTACATACCGCCGAGTCGATGAGTGCAGTTCCATGTAGGCGATCAATTTGAAAGCTTCCATCACTAGGCAAAAGAGTCGTTATCTAAGTTGGCGTTGCTTGCGGGATTTTTCTCAATTTGGCTGAAGGGTTGTGTTGTGCCTTCTCGACCAAAGGATCGCATCGCCATCAAGGTGTTGTTCCACGGCGTGTTGCTCACCTCTAGGTATAACCTAGCCCTCTTACGGCAATGGTTAGTGGTATCCATCATGGTTTGAGGAATTGACCACCGAATACCTAAAGCGGGAAGATGGTTGTCTAAGGAATCGGGTTCCTAACCTAGAGTGGAGCTACCATACACGATCCGGTGACTATCGAACTTTACGGAGATAATTCTTGTGCGACGTTCTCCGTTCCCAACAAGGATGCATCAGTGAAGCCTCATTTTCTTTTCGGAGATAATACTCCTGGTGGCAATTTCCTTTCAATTGGGATGGGAACACTGGTACTACACCCAGGGAGATCATCATTATTATTTACCGGCGATAGAACATCAGGTCACCTTTATGTTCTTGTAGCGCCTTTCCGTGCGCCACTTCATGCGCTACAATCTCATTAATAGGGAAGATAGCGTTAAGGTGGGCTCCTTGAAGCATGACGGTGGTTTTCATCAAGATGGGCTCTACAGAGTCAACATCATAGGTCTACATCCGGGCTATACAACACTGACAACAATACTGCCTTCACTCTAGCGGGTGAGATCGGGATCGCTTTGCACGAGATGTTCAAAGTATCACGTCTGCCTATGGGGGATCATCCATACGAGGAGTTCTTTCCTACCAACGTAGAGTTGAACACTTTTTCACATGTTGCTCATGTTGTGGAGGTGTTCCGAGAATTGGTTTGCCATTTCCTCATCTGTCAGAGGACCGTCACTAATGCTGGGCATGATTCTACCATTGCTCGCATTCCTTAGGCTGAATACCTGTTTCCCAATGTAAGTAAGAAGGGAAATGTGGGTTCAATCCATCCAGCCACGAATACTGAGATTGGGACTCGTATCTTCAATGACGACCGAGTACTACATACTGCCGAGTCAGATGAGTGCAGGTTCCATGTAGGCGATCAATTTGAAAGCTTCCATCACTAGGCAAAAGAGTCGTTATCTAAGTTGGCGTTGCTTGCGGGATTTTTCTCAATTTGGCTGAAGGGTTGTGTTGTGCCTTCTCGACCAAAGGATCGCATCGCCATCAAGGTGTTGTTCCCTGACGTGTTGCTCACCTCTAGGTATAACCTAGCCCTCTTACCGGCAATGGTTAGTGGTATCCATCATGGTTTGAGGGAATTGACCACCGAATACCTAAAGCAGGAAGATGGTTGTCTAAGGAATCAGGTTCCTAACCCTAGAGTGGAGCTACCATACACGTATCTGGTGATGTGGTTTACTCCACACTATTCTCCGTTGATGTCGGCTGCTACACCAGGCGAAGCAAACGTCTCATTACTTTAGAGGTATGAACGTTAAAAAGTGGGTAATCAAATATCTTACCGGGATCCGGAGGGTTCTTCAGAATAAGGATCATTACCGTCTTTACTATTGTTTCTCCTCGATTGGTGGTATAAACCCCGGGGACAAGTTCAAAGATGGTATGAGTAGCGAGCGTTTTACCTGCTTGTCTAGCGGGTGTTTCAACTGGTTGGTGAATATCCGACCAGGTCACCTCATCGCTAGGTTGAATGGGACGTAATGTTATATCGAGCCATACTTGCCTTGCCGATTTGCTTATCAATTTGGCTATGACCAGCTGTATGTCGGGAATCCAAATCTAGGATTGCTGCGGACGGGAAGTCTGGTAGATGGAGCTCGTGCTTGGTACCATTTTATTGCTGGGGCTACAGGAGCCAGATTCTCGCTTCTCCACCACATGCCCAATTGTTATATAATGCTGGGGTTTTGCAAATGGTATAGCAAGGTGAGTGCCCCCCCCCCATTCTGACTTTCATGTGAACAAGACTGGCTTGTATTGGATTACTCGAAAGTATAAAGAGCATCTCAAGAAGGGTTCGAAGAGTAGTGCTCCTGGACTACAAGACTTTCTGGCAGAAGGTGTACTTGGTTGGGACGTGCCAGGTGGACACCCTACACCTCGAAGGTAGATTGGTGTTAGTATTCGAGAACCGTCTAAATCTGTGGTCCGTCAAGGAGCACCTGGCAGAGGACAAGACAATAGAGGGAAGAGGCTATTACAAGTTTCTCCTCCTCCACCACCTTCAAAGAAGCAATGTTTGGCACCTCCAGAACCTGAACCTGTGCCGAGAGGCTCTTCGAGGATTAGAGAGGAATCTCCCACGGTCCCAGTGCAAGAACCTAGAGTTGGCTCTTCAGGTGATCTCTGTTCATATAATTGTATCACCTTATTTGAAGTGCCTTTGGCTGATGCGTGCTTCTTGTGTGCAGGTAAGGAGCCCATTCCTCTAGATGATGAGGAGCCTGTGGATTATGAGCTTGACGACACCAACGTCTATTTGACTGAGCCTGATGATACGGGCTTTGATAGTGATATCGGGGACTCTTCATATATGCCAGGTTTTTTTATCGGTCTTGTGTGATTTCTTTATTTTGGTAACTGACACTCCATCTATCTTTTTAGCAGATGATGAACCTGGCTTCCAGGCTACAGGTGGGGCAGCCCCCACGTCATTTCCTACTAGTGGCCATTTTGAGCTTATACTCGACTTTGAGGGCGCTGCTGGCGTCTTGGAATCTGCACCATCTATCGATATGATGGTAAATCCTGTACCAGCACCTGTTTCAGCAGTGCAATGCAGACTGGTTGTCCATGGGTCTTCTGATGAAGATGACGATGCCTCGATTTCTCTAATCCTGGTAGGGGTTGGATTGGTAGCACCGCCAAGCCCTAAACCTCATTTTGATGAGGGTCCGAGCTTGGCTGCAGCCACTTTTGATGAGCCAAAAGTTGCATCTATAGGCATTGAGGTCGTACCTGCGGATACGTCGATGACTACAGCAATGGTTGTGAGGACTGCCATTCCTTCAACTGGAGCAGCGTCTTCCACTGTGACTGTTTCCAGTGTATTGGCCATGCTCGCACCATTCCTTATGTCAAGCAACGAACGAATATAGGTTCAGCCAACTGTTCTTTCGACTACCACGGATGCCTTGGTAGTTTCTACTGGAGCAGGTCTTTCAAGTCGTGTGGAGATTCCCCAATCTCCCGATCCCAATGATTTGATTGAGTTGGTGATAAAAATCCTGACGGAGAGCTTGGTAAAGTTGTTCAACCAGAGTGTTGAGACTACCATGAATCTACATAAAGGCTTATCTGCTCGCACCCTTAACTTGTTGAGGAACCAGCTTGGTCTTTTGAGGTTGGTCGTAGGTTCTGCTTACACTGAACCTTTCAAGATGATGATTGATAAAGCTAAGTTCCACTTCCAAGAGTTGCAACAACTTCATACGGCTAATGTTGATGGTATTGCTGAGATTGAATTTCGTCGTCTCTCAGCAAATCATCATAAGGTCGAAGAATCTGATCGCGAGAAAATGGAGCGAATTAAGGTAAAAGTTTAAGGGTTGAACGATAGCCTTGCGTTAGCTGACGGTCATCAAGTGGAGCTTCAGGGTACCATTCAGGAGAGAGAGAGAGAGAGAGGCAATCATCAATGAAGCCAAAGCAACCATTGCTGCAGCCCAGGCACGTTTGGAGGCTGCTCAACATTAAAAGAAGGAGCTCGAACTCAAATCAGCTGAGTTGACTAAGGAGTGAGATATCCGGGTTGTGGAGCTTCAGGTTGAGACGAAAAGGCTGTCGGACATTAGAACTCAAGCTGCTCACGTTGATCCCAGAGTCTTGAGAGAAAAGGCCCAGAAGAATGCCCATGAGGTTAGGGATTCTAGGATGGCTGAGTGTATTACACAAATATACACTTTTATCCATTTTCCCTTGATAATTTTGTAACAATTTAGCTATTTTTGATAATAAAAGAAATTTTATCTCCTCTGATGTGCGTACGATAGAGGTGTAATGTTAAACGTATCATAGTGACATCATTGTTGGGGAGAAGGATGATGGGATCAAACTAGTAGAGGTGTAGTGTTAACATATCAGGTTTGATCAAGTTGATACTGTTCAGAGGTGTAATGTTAACATGACAGTATTAGGGTATTTGACAGAGGTGTAATATTAACGTGCCAAATAAAATGACCAATGAGGTGTAATGTTAACCGGTCGGTTCAAAGGAGTCCAAAGGGCGACTACCATTTGGAAGTGTAAGGTTAACTTAACGGTAGGAAATCACTAGAAGTGTAATGTTAACTAATCGATTTTTGACAAGAGCAAATTGACGGAGGTGTAATGTTAACCTGTCGAATTTGACAAGATAAGTCGACAGGGGTGTAATGTTAACCGGTCGACAAAATGATCTGACTGTGGTATAATGTTAACCAATCAGATCATTTTAGAATGAAGATCGTTCAGAGGTGTAATGTTAGCATAATGGTGACAAACTATTTAGAGCCAAACAGAGGTGTAGTGTTAACGTGATGACTCGTTGGAGGTTTTGATTTGATTTTGGATCAGGATGATCAATATCTGTGGTCAGAGGTGGAAACTTAAACATGCCCAGAATTTCTATGGGGAGATAATATTGGCCAAGATCAGGGGTAATATTTTTTGAGAAACTTTCTACTGATTGGCGCCATGAGCCTATTGCCATTTTGATCAATTAGGCGGTATGCTCCATTTGAGTAGACTGTCTCTACTACAAATAGGCCTTCCCATTTGGGTTGAAATTTTTCTTTAGTCTTATGCGTCATGACCATGGGTCAACGAATGGCTAAGACCAGGTCGTCTTCTTTGAAGGATCATTCTCTGACTCTCCTGTTGAAGGCTCTCGAAATCCGTGACTGGTAGATCTCGATTTGTTGTTAAGCTTGAAGTCTCAATTCATCTGGTGCCTCTAGTTCTTGGAGACACTTTTGATGATATTCTTCGATCGTCATCTTCTCGATAAGGGCGATTCTTAATGACGGCATCTAAATTTCCAAAGAGATCACGGCTTCACATCCGTAGACCAAAGAAAATGGTGTGGAGCCAATGGGAGTGTGGACTGTTGTTCGATAAGCCCATAAACGCT
Organism: Asparagus setaceus; assembly: GCA_012295165.1. Taxonomy (NCBI): domain Eukaryota; kingdom Viridiplantae; phylum Streptophyta; class Magnoliopsida; order Asparagales; family Asparagaceae; genus Asparagus; species Asparagus setaceus. The sequence goes on from CM022701.1 coordinate 63,547,076, forward strand.
CTCTAAGTTTCTCATCCCAATCTCATTTGTTGGAGGAGACAAACGTCTTTAGAAGTTTGATGATGGTTTTGTTAAAAGCTTCAGCTAGACCATTAGCAGCTGGGTTATATGGCGTAGAAGCCACATCTTGAATTCTGAACTTGTTACAGAATTTAAAAAATGATCGATTGATGAACTGTGGATCGTTATCATGAACAATCCATTTAGGGATGCCGAATCTGTAAATCACGTGATGTCTCAAGAATTTGATCACCTAAAATGCCTTGACTTCTCTAAGCGAAACAACTTCGGCCCATTTGGAGAAGTAATCAGTAATGGCCAGGATGAATCGATGGTCTTTAGCGGACGGCGTAATGATTGGTCCGATAATGTTCGTGCCCCATGTTTCGAATGGCCAGGAGGCGACGGTCAGATGCAACTCTTCCGGAGGTTGATGTAGAAAATCAGCGTGGACTTTACACGCATGACATCGTTTAGCGTATGCTACTGCATCTGCTATCATTGTCGGCCAGTAGTAACCTAGACGATGAAGTCGGTCCTGGAGTTTAGGTCCTGGTTGATGAGCTCCACATGTACCATCGTGGACTTCCTTTAATGCTTCTCGAGCTTCACTTGGTGATAAGTATCGGAGCAACACACTATCGAATGGTCATCGGTATAAAGTCTATGCAGCAAAATCATAGAAGAAGCGCGAAGCCCTTCTTTGAATAGAGATTGCTTGCTTCGGGCTATTAGGTAGTATCTCGTGCAAGACATAATCAATAATTGGGAATCGCTAATTATTAACTTCGAAGTGAGTTGGCATGACATGCGCTTCGTTAGCTTTAAGAATTTGCTCCGGGGAGCATAATTGATGGCTAGCCACTGTGATGCACCTAGTAGCTTTGGGTATCAGGGTAAGAGTAGCTACAAGGAATGCCAAAGCATCTACATGAGTGTTTTCGAGGCGAGCTACATAACTGATGTAGAAACCTTTGAATAATTGTGCGAGCTTTGTTGCTAATTTGTGGTAGGGTATGAGGTCGGTGGTGGACCTCATATTCTCCTTTGATCTGATTTACGATCAACTTGGAATCGCTGTGGGCTTCAAGGTATTTGACACCCATGTCTTGAGCAAGTTGCAAGCCGATTACAAGGGCATTGTATTCGGCCATATTGTTGGAGCATGGCTCGATCAATGAGTGGGCCCGAGGAAGGACATGTTCATGGGGATCGATCAGTACTAACCCCACTCCTACAATAATTGCTCCTTTGTGGTTGCGTCTTGACGGACCGTCGAAGTAAAGTTGCCATATCTGGTGGTCTGAGGTAGCATTTGACTCAAAGACTTCATCTGGAATGTCTTCGTAAAGCTTAGAAGACTCAGGGATGGGATGTTCTGCTAAAAAGTCGGCTATTGCCTAACCTTTCACCGCTTTCTGTGGTACGAATGTCATATCATACTGCGAAAGTAGTATTGCCCATTTTGCTAACCTGAAATTTAGTGATCCGAGTTTCGTCATGAGTATCTGTAGAGGATTGACTCTTGAAATGACATGAATGGATTGGCCAGTGAGGTAGTGTCGCATCTTCTGAATTGCGAAGACTAATGCTAGATATTCCTTCTCAACTGGATTGTAGAGATGCTCGATGCCAATCATAGTCCGACTAAGGTAGTAAATGGCTTGCTCGTGACCGTTGTCATTCTTCTGGGCAAGAAGCACTCCAAGAGAGTGATCCATTGCTCTGACGTAGGTCAAGAATGATTTACCTGATGTTGGTGCTGCTAGAACGGGTGGCTTCATGAGATAACCCTTGATCTCGTTGAAAGCTTCTTGGCAAGCGGCGTCCCAAACGAACGAGACACCTTTCTTCATCAGTCTTTGAAATGGTTGACATTCCCCTGATAAGTTGGCGATAAACCTACGGATATAGGCTAACTTTCATTGTAGATCTCTGAGTTCTTTGAGATATCTCGGAGGTGGCATCTCTTGGATGGCTTTTACATTTTCAGGATCGACATGTATTCCTTCAGATGTTACATTAAATCCTAGTAATTTACCTGATGATACCCCTAGGGAAAACTTGGTTGGATTCATCTTGAGCTAGTATTTTTGCATAATTTCGAACACTGTTCTCAAATTATTGACGTGATCTTGCTTGTGACGACTTTTAATTGTGAGGTCATCGATGTAGCTTTCCACTGTCCTACACAAATAATCACGAAAGATTGTGTTCATAGCGTGTTGATAAGTTGCTCCAGCATTTTTCAGACCGAAGAGCATTATTGTATAACTGAATACTCCTAAGGGTGTCCTGAAAGCTGTATGCTTTTGATCATCTGGATGCATCTTGATTTGGTTGTATCCAGAGAACCCATCCATAAATGAAATCCTCTCAAACCCACACATATGGGCAACCATGACATCCATGATAGGGAGAGTGAACTCGTCTTTTGGATAAGTAAGATTAAGATCCAGAAAATCAATATAGATCTGGATCTTGTCGTTCTTTTTCATCACTACCACGATGTTGGCTAGCTAATCCGGATGTTGTTCTTCATGGATGAACCCGCATTCGATGAGTTTACGGATTTCTTTCTCGATCTGCTCCATCAATTCAGGACAGAAGCGTCGTTGCTATTGTTTAACACTAGGGTTGATGTCAACGCAATGTACAGCTACATTGGGGTCTAAACCGGGCATGTCTTCATAACTCTAGGTGAAGACATCAATGTACTCTTGAAGGAGAACTATGAGTTCTTCCTTTTCAGCGGATGATAAACTTTCACTGATGAAGATAGACTTCGGGTTGATTTCGTCGCCTATGTTGATTTGAACCACTTTATCTTTGGTGGGTGGTTCACTGACTTCAAAACGTGACTCCCATTGCTTCTCTAGTTGTCTTGGCCATAAATCATCTTTAGAATCTTCGAACACTTCAGATTCATCAAGATCCATGGTTAGGTCGTATGAGACATGTTGGTTGTGAATTCACTAAGCAAAGCTCCAAAGCTGATGTCAGAATCCCAGTTGGATGTATCTGAAGAACTGCTTAGAAAGTCATTAGATGCTGGTCCTATTTGTCACTCTGCTTCAAGAGAAATATAACTGAGTCCTCATTTGGTTCGATTATAATAATCGAAGATCTACCCTTCAGGTAAAAAGGGAATTAAGGGAACTCTTAGTCCTTGGTTGAAATTCAATCCTTGTTTTGCGGTGAGGCTGTATCCCATTTTTGCCATGATTCACTGAGACTGCTAGCTGTAACGGGAGAATTCTGGTGCTCATTTAGCTTCTTCATCTGAACTTAGTAAGTGAGGTCGTGTCTCAACTTTTTCAAAGATGATCGGATTCAAGGCGCTTCTGTTAGCTTGGAACATGAAGGTAGCATCTTCTGAGTTACCTAACTGCTTGTGAGCTGAATACAACTCGCTTATTGGCATATGTAGTGCCGATTCTAAAGCTAGCCTAGACATCAGAATTTTAACTCTAGAGTTTTCAGACTCAGAGCCTTGAGAGTAGTCGTAAGCAAATTGCTCTCCATTAAAGATCCAATCGCCATGATCTTCGGTGGACTGGTCGATACAAAGGTCCTCTAGGGTAATTACAAGTGGATCTATCTCCCAGATTAAATCATCATTGGGATCTAGTTCAATATCTACTTCATTACCGCTATCCTCATCATTGGGAAGGACAATCTCGATTGTATGATTTTCATCGTACAAGAGAGAGTCGGTGAAGTAATTCCCCACCCCCCTTGAAAGGATGCTTTTTAGCTTGTTGGACCCCCTGTCCATCAATATATTTGAAACACTGAAGAAGTGTTGAAAGAACAAGCATGTTGGAATAGATCCAAGGTCGTCCAAGGAGAAGGTTGTAAGGTGCCTCGACATCGATGACATAGCAAGTCACCTCCATCTTTAAATTTTCGATCTGACACTTGAGTCAGATTTTTTCAAGAGACCGGCTACTGTTGGAGTTAAAGCCGAGTATGGTTGCGGAAGTCTTTGAGAGCTTGTGAAGGGGAATACACAGAAAGCTCAAGAGTCTTCATGGTACGATGCTCAATGCAGAGCCTGGATCAATGTGAATCATTTCGACCCTCACTGACCCTATATACCCAGTATAGTAAAGGGGTCGATTGTGATGATGATCTTTGACAAGCATGTCCTCCGTCCAGAGTGAAGGTGATATAAGGCATCGGTTGTTGGCACTGATAGCACTGCTTGTGTTCTTCATCTTGAGGAGGCTCACTCAAGTGGGCGAGAAATACCTCACTATTATTCAGAGCGTCTTTCAAAGCTTCTCTCGTTTCCTTAGACAAATGTAAAAGTTCGAATAAGGTTACATGAGCTGGAATGTTAGCTAATTGAGCCATAATATCATATTGGAATGGGGTCTTGGGATCACTTGGGGGATGTTGTAAAGCCTTGTCGAACCGAGTCTCTTTTTGTTTGGCCGGTTCAGGTTATTTGGAAGTTCCTGGCTGATTATAGTCCCTTAGGTAGTCTTTGCCGGACCTCGTTCCTACCATGGCGATTTTCTCTTCTTCTAAATCAGTGAGTGAAGAGACTTGTAAAGATTCTTCTCTAGCAATTACAGAGATGGCGTTGCAAGGCTTCATCTTGTGCTTGGTCTTGGACTTCTGAAGAGTCCAATGCTCATCTTGGAGAAGATTGGGATGAACCCACATTATTTCACCCTATTCTGTGATGAGAGGGACAAAACCTTGGCTTTGTTGATTCTGTTGGTCATAGTTGACCACTTCCATTCTTGCAGTAGGAATGGGGACAATGCCATTTTGGGCTTAGATTTTTGGCATGGAGCCGAATTGAAGAGTTACCATATTGGTAGTAACTTTCTTTTACTCAGGCTTGAGATTAAGGATCCCTGATTTGATGAAGGTCTGGATTTTATCCTTGAGGATGTATCAATTCTTCATCGGGTGTCCCAACATTCTGTGATAAAGATCGTAGTTGGGGTCATTGGTCTTATTGACTTCTTCAGGACGTCGAGCTTCAGGAAGCTTCAAACGATTCTCTTTGCTAAGCACATGGAAGATGGTGACTATATGTTAATCCTTGAATGAATAATTGCGCTGAAAATTCTTCCTTGGTTCTCTTTGCTAGTTGTTGTTGGGATTTTGAACCCTAACTGTGAAAGTCTATTTAGCTTTCCGTTGTGAAGTCTGCCCTTATTTACCTTTGTTGTCCTTGAAGTTAGTGCGGGGCTCAAACTTGTTGAAATGTTTTGATGATTTTTCTATTATCATAGCTTGTTCCATCAAATTCTTCCATGTGTGGGCAGTAACAGCACCCATGTGAGCTTCAATCTGTGCTATGAAATTGTGCCAACAAGTTTGAAGTAACATTGGCAGAGGCATATCTCGATATCGTAATGTTAGATTGTGATATCTTTCGATGTATTCTCTGACCGTCTCATTTCCGCTTTACTTCTCAGAAAGGAGTTTGACCATGGTGACATGAGATTGTTCCTCGTGGAATTGCGAGAGGAGCTTTGATTCTAAATCTGCCCATGATCTGATTGAACCTACGGGCAAATTTTGGAACCAGCCAATGGCTACCCCTTGGAGGGTGCTAATAAAAAGTCATGCCTTAATGGCGTCATTACCCACTACATTCCCAGTTTGTAAGTGAAAGTAGTAGATATGTTGGTTCGAAGAACCTTTGTCATCGAACGTATGCAACGTATGTGGCTTGAATTTCATGGGGGTAAGGAACCATGCCCCATTCGACGGGATAAGGTCAGATGATTCCAACCTTCTTGAGCTCAGTCCGTTGACAAAGAACATTGAGCTACTTTTGGATGTCCTCCAGGGCCTTTGCTTCCTTATTTGACTTTGAAGGTATTGTCGTCTCCAATTCTAAATATTCGGAATCCGCGTCATCTTGATGCTCTTGATCTTCTTCTGGGGAGCCTTCACCAATCTGTTTTTTCCCTTTTGAAGAACTTGATTGAGGTCGAGATGCCAACAAGAGTTGTTCTATCATCTTCTCTAAGCAGTTGATTCGCTCATCTGAATGTTTCTTTTGAGCAATCATTTGAGCGAGAAGATCTTCTCAGTCCATCATATCTACCTCCCATCGTCATTCTTGACTTGAACTAGGGGTTGCATTTGATGCTATTGTAGAGTTAGCGTCGCTAGAAGTGAGTTGGTTCACTTGAGATGGAGTTTGTGATGTCCGCGCTTGGAGGGATGAGTAGTCGAAAGGGATTGCTGCTCTTTGCCTTAGTCTGGTGTTACGGTACACACCGTCAGCTTCTGGCAAAATGGTTCTGATGCCAGGAGAATACACCGGATCGGGCGAGCTATCTGTACTTTCTTCCTCATCTTTGGAAGTTACACTTGTCGTATTGACAGTGAATACTTCTGTTTTATCCTTTCGGGCACGTCATCATCGTTTAGTCCGAACCTCTAAAGGCTTAGGACCATGACTAAGATGGTTAAAAACTGATTCTTTTTCAGAAATAGCTTTACATTGGCAACTCTTTTGAACTGTTGAGACCACTTCTCTGAGGGTAGCACAATGCTGACATTGGCGAGCTCTCTTCAGAGATATGAATTGTCTTAGATCAATATTAGTTCCAAGTTGAAGGCATATTTCAATGCCAACTTTGCTAGTTTTGGCCTTGGAGCGTGAATGTTGCTTACGACGATGCTGGCCAGACTTTTGTCCAGCAGAATCATCATTGATGATGTTATTTCCTTACGGGAATTTAGATGTGGGATCACCCCCATTATTAGTTTCTATCGAGGAAGCATAGCGAGCATCACGAGACGCTTTGAATCGAACTCCTAAAGAAGTTGTGGACTGATGTCCGAGATCAACAGATGTAATAACATCTTGACCTTCGCTCGAGACGAGGGTTGGGTTTTCTTTGCTCTTAGTGAAGTTAATTTGGCTTCTAACTAAGCTCAAACTGTCTTCGGCGAAGGTCACTTTAACACACGCGGGGGTCGGTTTAGACCCGAGATTCGCACTACGGTGAATTTTATGACAACTGCGTACAGTCACCGTTGATAAAGTTTGGTTCATGGAAATGAATTCCTCGAACTTCGCTTGGTCAAATTCAATGACCAGCGATTCAGTAAAAGAACCGAGGGTCTTAGTGTTGGTGTGCGTCACAAGTTTCTCATCGGAGGAGAAAGAAGTCCCTAGCGGAGTCGCCATCCTGTTTCGGGTCTTTTTATATTGCAATTGACACATATTATAATAAAAAGAGTATAATGCAACAAAGGAAAATTTTATATTTCCTGGGATTCTTTTCTGTGTGCCGGTGGAACGTCAATCTTGTATTCTATTGATGCATTGTCTAAGACGATGAGTCTTTTGTTGTAGATGCGAATTTAATTGCTTGGAAGATAGTTCAGTCTTCTCTTAGCAGCTTTGCTCAATAAAATCACATGGGCGATAGTACAGATCTCTTTATGCGTGTGTGTTGATCTCGGGGTGCTGGGGGTGAAAAATGAATGATCTCCTCTCCTTTTATAAGCTAAAAGAGAGAGTTAATGGCCTTTAATTATGGATTAAGTGGCCATTAAAGTAGGAGATAGTGGGGAAGGGTTATTCCCTTGAAAATAGCTCTCAAACGGCTATTTGGCGAGGTTCGCTAAAGACGCGGGCGAGGGTCGCTAAAGACATGGGCGAGGGTTGCTGAGGACGTGGGCTAGTCTTCTTTGGAAGTGGGTGACTTGGTCCACTTCAATTGCCATGAGTGAATTTCATTGGTTGGCGAACCTCGTCTATGAGTCCGAATTTGACAAAGAATTCGACTCATGATTTAGCCAACTGACGATGCCTTTCAACTCAGCTTGGGGCGTGCTTTTGGAGTCGACTCATTCTTGACTTGATTGAGTTAAATCGAGATGGGCTGTGTAGCGAGGTTCGCATTCTTTATTCGATGACCTTTGCTGCAGCTTGTTGTGGGCTTGGCTTTGGGCCCATTCGAAGTGTTTAGCCCATGGGCATTCACTTCTTGGATCTAAGCTAAATATTGGCCTAGGTAGAAATATATTTTTAACTGTCTACACTTACCAAACAGCATCAAGGGCCCAATGTCTAACAAGACTGGTGCCTACAGTAGTAGGATAGCTCCCGCTCTAACTCTAGAAAACTATCGCTAAAACTCTTAGCTCAAGAGTAGGTATATCAAGCTCAGCAAAATGCCTTGAACGACCTTCAAAACTCCAACCAACAGCTGGTCACCCTCCAAATGACGAACCTACAGAGTAAAATTGCTACCATAGGCACTGGTGTCATCCTAGAAGAGATTAATGCCACACATGGTGGTGCAACCATAGGCATCACCGTCAATACAACCACTCTAGGCACAGAGACAATATTTGCACCATCAGTAGAAGTAGTTAATCAATCAGCTAAAGTGCCCTCTCACCCTCAGCTGGCTTATATTTTATCAATCAAGAAGAACACTCTAACCAATCTGTCGATTTGGAAATAGAATGAGCGCCTTTAACTGTGCTGGCATCAATGGAGGTGAAACTCATGGAAAATGTGTAGATGCAATTCTAAGCTTTTACATTGAAAAACAAGCTAGAGGGAGCTGGTACTTCATGCTCGTACCCACCTGAGTGGAACAAGATATATTATCCACCCAAAGTTCAAACCACATACATTATAAACCTTATCTCTCTTACCAAAATCGGTGAGAGAATCTCTAGTGTCAAAATCCTACCATTTGAATCTTTGACACAACCCTATGCTTAATGTTAAGGGTTAGAGAGATGTGATAACCTAATGTTTCCTCTCTCTTATCTATTTCAGTTAATCACTAAGCTTATAGCACTTGAATCAATGCACAAGACTATTGACCATGCCTGTTAGAGAGATGGCTTGTGACTGTAATTAACATGCCTGATTCAGCCTTTCATGAATTGGTAATCGTCACCCTGCCACCCACGGAAAGTACTTATCAGATTGGTGCAATCTATCCATATTGACTCTTGTGATAGAAAGAGAGCCACAATGGTCATAGATGTTACCGTTTGAACCTACTTCTTCTTTGCCTATATTTGGCTACCTTGGTTCATTTCTCTCTAAGCTAACTAACACTACTGAGCAAGCTACATTCAAAGTTCAAATTCTTGCTTGCTCTTTGAAAGTCCAACTTAAAATTTCCACTCAAAGTTCCAAAGCCAAAATCATCTTGAGGGAAACTATCCTTTGAGTGTTGTGAGATTTTCCTGGTTATTATTCTGAGATATTATCGTAAAAATCTGCTTGTTTACTTTATTTCTTGCCAGAGATTACTACTATGTTGTATTACTTGTTGCATACACTTAGAGTATCATTCATATATTGTGCATTTGTGTTGTATTAACTGTTATAAGCTTATATTGTCTAGTTCTCACCTTTGGTGTAGAGAACACATTTTCTCACTGTTGAATATCATGTTCCCAAGATGTTGTTTTGATGATAACAATTTATACTATGTGTGTTCATATATCTGTGCACTAATTTGTCAATGCAGATATCAACTTTAAACATATGTGGACAAGTGCAAGATGAGTTCAAGGCATTGTGAAGTATTGAAGATGAGAGCTCAATATAATTTTTTATATCTTCTTTACTTAGAATATTTGTACAAGCCTTGATCACTCACACACACACACATTTAGAACACACTAACACATGCTTAGTGTGTTGGTTAATAATAGAAATCCCCTATGTTAACCATTAGAGTTTATAGTTAAATTACAGGTTTTAAAATATTGCATTCATATCATTTTCATCTCTTAATAGTCGACTAATTAGAATAGCGATCGACTATTTAAAACTTTGTGTTAAAATATAAGTTTACGTTATTTTCTGAGAATAGTCGATTACTATACGGTGTAGTCGACTACTTAAGACTTGATATTTTTAAGATTACGTAAAATTACGGTGTAGTCGACTACTATGCATATTATAGTCGACTACAAAGAACTTTCACGTAAATTAGGTTTACGTCAAATTACAATGTAGTCGACTACATTACGGTATAGTCGACTACTAAGAAAAATCACAATGCTTGAGTGCGTTTTAACTTCGAGTAGTCGACTACTATGACTATTAGTCGACTACATAGGCGATTCGACTTTTCAGGTTTTAAATTTGTAACTGTTTTTAGCTATTTATATCCGTTTCTTTGGTTGAAAAAGTGTCTTTTCAAAGAGATATAAATAGGTTACAAGTTCAAAAATGAAGGTATATCTTCCCTATCCATAAGCTTTAATTTTTAAACATTCTAAAGAGAGAAAAAGTTGAGAAAAGTATTGTCTGATTTTGCCTTTGAAATTAATCCTACATACAAATTACTTGGGCATTTTCCAAAGATTAAAAAGATTCCTAAGCCACTGCTACACATCACAATACATCAAGGCTTATAGGAATTGTTATTGATTCAAGAAAAGTTTTACTCTCGGGTGTTGAGAGGTGTTGATCTCTTGGTGTAGAGATTATTTGCAATTTGCATGGTCTTGCAAATTGGTCAGGTTTGCTTTTTGATTTTATAATTATTTTTCAAAATCATAGTGGAAATCTCAAACGGGATTTGCTTGGGGACTGGATGTACACCGGGGAGGTGGAACCAGTATAAAATCTCTTGTTTGTGTTTGTGATTTTCTGTGATTGTTGCTATCTTTATTACAATTTATAATCTATATTGCATAATTTTTTAAAGAATACTATTCACCCCCTAGTATTTTAGTGTGTTAGATCAGCGATCCTACATTTGGTATCAGAGAAAGGTTAAAGATGGCATCAACTTTTAATTCAACTTCACAATTTAAGGAAGGACATTCTACCAATCGTCCACCAATGCTCGATAGCTTAAATTACAACTATTAGAAGTGCCGAATGAAAATCTATCTTCAATCTATTGGATACGAACTTTGAAATGTTGTGGAAACTAAATATGAGAAGCCAACTACTCCTTTCGCAGAATGGACTACACCTCAAAGGAACAACGCAAATTTGGATTCTAAAGCAATGAATGCCTTGTTCTGTGCACTTGACAAGAATGAGTTTAACAGGGTGTCAACAGCCACATCTGTATATGATATTTGGCATACACTCGAGGTAACTCATGAAGGTAAAAATAAGGTTAAAGAATCTAAAATTTCTATTCTTGTGCACAGGTTCGAATTGTTCAGAATGAAGGAAAATGAGACCATTGGAGAAATGTTTACAAGATTCACCGACATTACCAATTCTCTCATCGGTCTTGGAAAAGTATACACTCAAGTGGAAATGATACGAAAGATACTCCGTTCACTCTCTCCACAATGGGAAAAGAAAGTTACCGCAATAGAGGAAACAAATAATTTATCAACTCTAACGGTGGAAAATCTCATTGGCAATCTAATGGCTTATGAGGTTCAAATTGAAGATAGAAAAAGTAAAAATAAAATAAAGAATAAGAAAGTACTTGCATTCAATACTACTTCCGATAAATAAGATTCGGATGATGAAGAAGAAGAAATGAGCATGTTTGCACGCAAGTTTCGAAAATTTATTAAACAAGGTAAGTTCAAATCCAAGAATTCAAATTCAAATAACTTACTTATTTGTTTCAAGTGTAACAAACCAGGACACCTGAAGAAAGATTGTCCATTGTTGAAGAATAAGCAAAAATCAAATTACTTCAACAATTACAACAATACTCAAAGTAATAAGAAAAGAAAGGCTATGGTGGCTACATGGGATGATAGTGATGATTTGTCTTCGGATGAAGAAATTGAGGAAAAGGAAAGCGCTCATATGTGCTTTATGGCACAAGATGAGGTAAATGACAATGAAGAACTTTTAGATGCATTCAATGAATTATATGAAACTTTTTGAGATTAAAAGCTTTACATAATTTTCTTAAAGGTGAAAATAAAAGATTATTAGATGAAATTTCTAATATAAATTCCTCTACTAATTATAATTTTCAAGAAATTAAATTAAAAGAGGAAAATGAATCTTTACTTAAAGAAAATCATATTTTGACTAATGAGAATGTTTATCTAAAATCAGAATGTAATGATTTAAAGATTGAATTAATGTTTTAGATAAAGATATTTCTTCTATTAAATCAAAATATGATAATATATGTTTAAATGTTAGTAAATTTAATAAAGGTAAAGAAAATCTTAAAATTTACTTTCATATCAAAAGAATCTCAAAAGACAAAAGGTTTGGATTTTCATGTTGATAAAAATATTTCTAAGAAAACCACTTTTGTAAAATCATATTCAAAATTGGATGAACAAAATGTTAGAAATAATATTTTATGTAAAAAGAAATCAAAATACTTATCTATTTGGGTGCCTAAAGAATTTACCTCTTTAAAAAAAGATTTATATTTCTACATTTATTAAAGATATTTGTTTATCAACTAACTATATAGGCAAATCAAACTCTTCATGGATTTGGTTTCCTAAAGACTAATTTTATGGACCCAGCGTAAAATGGGTACCAAAATTATAAATGTTTATCATTTCGGTACCAAAGAAAGATAGGTGGATTTTAGATAGCGGTTGCTCTAAACATATGACCGAAATATACAATTATTGTCACCTTTTCAAAACAAGGATGGTGGTACTGTCACTTTTGGGGATAACAACAAAGGAAAGGTGATCGGTATTGGGCTGTCGGTAATCCTAATAAACCTATCATTAATAATATTTTATTAGTTGATGGTCTTAAACATAATCTGCTTAGTATAAGTCAACTTTGTGATAAAGGTTTTAAAATCGTTTTGAAAAAGAATCTTGCTTAATTTATGACAATAATTGGATTCTTGTTTTATATAAAGGTCATAGAAAAAATAATATATATGTTCTATATATAGATAATGTTTCTAATGAACATTGTCTTATTGCATCTACAAATAATTGATTTTATGGCATAAACGTTTTGGTCATATTAACTTTAAACATATTTCTAAGATTTCTAAAAATGATTACGTAAATGGTTTACCTAAGCTTTCTTATAAAGATAATTTTTGTGATGCATGTCAACAAGGAAAAATGCATAAATTTTCTTTTAAATCTAAAAATATAATTTCTACAAGTAAACCACTAGAATTATTTCATATTGATCTTTTGGTCCTTCTAGGATAGCATCTTTAAATGGAAGTAGATATGTATTTGTAATTATTGACGATTTTACAAGATTTACATGGGTAATATTTCTTAAACATAAAAATGATGCTTTTAATGAGTTTTCTATCTTTTGTAAAAGAATTCAAAATCAAAATCTCTTTCTATAATTACTATCATTAGTGATCATGGAGGAGAATTTAAAAATAGAATTTTACAAATTTCTATGATAAAAATGGTATTTCTCACACTTTTTCTTTTCCTAGAGCAGCTCCACAAAATGGAGTTGTAGAAAGAAAGAATAGAACTTTACAAGAATGTGCTAGAACCATGTTATGTGATAGTAATTTACCAAAATATTTTTGGGCAAAAGTCAGATCGACAAAGATGTTATGTTCAAAATAGAGTTTTATTAAGACCTATTTTAAAGAAAACACCTTATGAATTGTTTTATAATAGAATTCCTAAAGTTTCCTATTTTAAGGTTTTGGTTGTAAATGCTTTATATTGAACACAAAAGATAATTTGGACAAATTTGATTCTAAATCTGATGAAGGAATATTTATAGGATACTCTAATTATAGCAAAGCTTATAGAGTATATAACAAAAGAACTTTAGTTATTGAAGAATCTATGCATGTTTCTTTTGGTGAATCTTTTACAAAAATACCTACTATTTTAAATAATGATGATGATTTAGGTGATAATATTCATGACACTCCAATGTTAGATATTTCAAAGGATAATAATTTATAAAATGATTTACCAAAGAATTTTTAGAAGTTAGAAATCATCCACATGATATGATTATTGGAAATATTTCGATAGAGTCACTACTAGATCTCATTATAATTTGATTGCTCATGTTGTATTTGTCTCAGCAATAGAACCTAAAAATATAAAAGAAGCTTTACTTGATAATTTTTGGATCGAAGTTATGCAAGATGAATTAAAACAACTTATAAGAAATAATATTTGGAATCTTGTACCTAGACCACAAGATAAATCCATTATAGGATCCAAATGGGTTTTAAAATAAATTAGATGAATTTGGACAAGTTGTTAGAAACAAAGCTAGATTAGTAGCACAAGGATATAATCAAGAAGAAGGTATTAATTATGATGAAACTTATGTCCCTGTTGCTCGTTTAGAATCTATTAGAATTTTACTTGTATTTGCATGTTTTAAAATTTTAAACTCTATCAAATGGATGTTAAAAGTGTATTTTTAAATGGTTTTATAAAAGAAGAAGCGTTTGTAGAATAACCCCCAGATTTGAACATGAAAAGTTTACAAATCATATTTACAAACTTAAGAAAGCTTTATATGGTCTTAAACAAGCACCCCGTGCTTGGTATGATAGATTAAAGAACTTTCTTTTATCTTTCGGATTTGAAATTGGAAAGGTTGATTCTACACTATTTATTAAAAGAATAAATAAAGATATATTATTAATACAAATTTATGTAGATGATATTATATTTGGTTCTACTAATAATAATCTCTGTCAAGAATTTGCTAAGGCTATGCAGGATGAATTTGAAATGAGTCACATGGGTGAACTCAATTTCTTTCTTGGACTTTAAATCAAACAATTGAAGGAAGAAATATTCATTAACCAAATCAAGTATGCTAAAGAATTACTCAAACGTTTTGGAATGGAAAATACAACAAGCAAATATACACCAATGAGCACAACTACATCTCTTGACAAAAATGAGAATGGTAAGAATGTTGATCAAAAGTTATATAGAGGTATGATTGGTTCGCTTCTTTACATTCTTTAGCTAGTTGACCCGATATTATGTTTAGTGTTTGTTTATGTGCTAGATTTCAATCTAATCCTAAAGAGTCACATCTTAAAATAGTAAAAGAATTTTTAGATATCTTAAAAGTACTTGATTTTAGTTTATTTTATCCAAAGAATAGCACATTTGATTTATTAACATATAGTGATGTTGATTTTCTTGGGATGCAAATCGATAGAAAAAGTATAAGTGGTATATGTCATTTCTTAGGACACTCACTTGTATCATGATTTAGTAAAAGTAAAATTCAGTATTATTATCAACAAGCTGAAGCGAGAATATATTGTCGCTAGTTTAGTATGTGCACAAGTTTTATGGATGAAACAAACATTATCGATTATGGCATAGTTTGTTCCACATCATCTATAATGTGTGACAATTCAAGTGCAATCAATTTATCTAAAAATCCTATTCAACATTCACGTATAAAACACATTGACATTAGACATCATTTCTTACGTGATCATGTACTTAAGGGTGATATTACATTAGAATTTATATCTACTAATAAACAAATAGCAGATATTTTAACAAAACCTTTAAAAGAAGAAATTTTTGTTAAATTAAGAAGAGAATTAGGTATATGTTCTATTGAAGATCTAAATTAAATTTTAAGATAATTTCATATGCATATACACTCTTATTAGTCGACTAATAAGGTTAATAGTCGACTACATGTACAAGTTTTGCTTATATAATAGTCATTAATTTCTTAATAGTCGACTACACCATTTGATTAGTTGACTACTAAGGTTCAAAATATTAGTCTGCATTCTGTCTAACTGCATAGTAGTCGACTACATTACAGTATAGTTGACTACTCAGCCTGGAAATTTTACCTATAGCTTATTGGATCCTTGCTTTTCAACCCAAAACCCAATACCCAATAAACTTAAGTTAAATTGATCTCAACCATTCATTTTTTACCAGTTAAATCCTAGCCCTAAATCTATTTTTAATTAGATCAAATCATGACCTTTCATTAGTTTTAAGATCTAATCTTAGCCATTCATTTCTTATCTAAAAGAAACTACCCTAACTCTCAACTTACCCACTCCTTCATCTTCCCAAAACCGACCAAACCCTATTTCCTCTTCAGAACTTCAAAATCCACGTTAGGGCAATCACTTCTTTCTCATTTTTTTCTTCAAATCTCCGGTTTTTCTCAACTCTGTCAGCCCTAATAGTCGACTACATCTACTATTAGTCGACTACTTTCCGAATTCTGTCATCTACTGCATTGTAAGTGTTCTAATCTTGATCTTTTTGATTTTTAATTTCTTAAATCATGTCTAGGTCTAAGAGATCAAGGTCTGGTCCTTCAAACACTATTGAGGATTACTCAATTTATCTTAGAAACCTAAATTTGCTTGAAAGACTTAAAGAACTTGATGGGAAATAAATGGTTACCTCCTAAGTTGCAAGTATACAACTTATCAAGTTATAGTATATAAGATTATCGATCCCTCGAGGAACGGGAAGTAGGAACAGTTTTGTTCAAGTTTTGGTTCTCAAATTATGCGCAAGACAATTAGGAGTTTAATGTACATGGTGAAAGTGGTCATGAAAAGAGTAGAGAGTGGATTGTGACAAAGTGTAAATAAAAGCAAAATGAAAGTGAGAGTGCGGATATTAGAGAATGAAAATGGATGTATATAAATAAACCAAACTGAGAATGAGAGAGTGTGAGAAGTAAAAAGGAAGTGAAATCAAGATCAAGAAAATAAAATCAATAAAGCAAAAGATGGAGGATTCAATTAGAGATATGAAGAAATCTAGAATTAAATCCACTAGCTAATCTTACTTATAAGATATGAACCATTCTCTTTTATCACAATTTATTTTAGATTTATTAAGCATAGACTATCAAACCACTTAAGGAAAGCATAGCCTATCAAATTATCACCTAAATGAAATCAATACTCATGAGGAGAAGAATAACAAGATAATAATCCTAGAATTCATAAGCATAACATATCAAACTACTTAAGGAAAGCATAGACTATCAAATTCTTCTTCTACCGATTAGTTCTCTAGTTAGTTATCCTAAACATGATCATTTTAAGCATTAGAGAGTGATTCACAAATATAAGAGAGAAATTAGACTAGTTTCATGCAAAACTAGATCCCCACAAGAGGTTTAGTTCCACATCTTAGAAAAATAAAAGAAATCAAGAGAGGGAGGAGGAAAAATAAACATAATTACAAGAATGAAAAAGAGCAAGAAATAAAGAAAAAGAAAATTGCAATGAAAGTAAATCTAATCTATGAATTAAAGACAAGACATGAAAGGAAATTGCATGGAATTAAATTGCATGAAAGTAAATTGCAAGAAAGTAAATTGCATGAAAGTAAATCTATTCTACAAACAAGAAAATAAAGAAGAGAAAAGAAATAAAGAGAAATCCACAATTCCTAATTCATCTTCATCCTCCTTTTGGTCCTTGGACAAAGAGAAGAGAAAGGAAATTGAAGGGGTAAAAATTTTTATTTATTGTGTAACAAAAGTTATAATTTTTAAAAGGTCTTCTCAATTAAGAGCAACCCTCCTCTCCAAATGGAGTTTTTACAAAATATTTCGCACTCAAAACCCTCAGCATTCACCCCTATTTATAGCTCAACGGAGTTGATGTGAACCATTGGATTAAACTTGACCAACAAGAAAGAGAAATCAGCCCTTATTTCGGAATCTGTTGCGAACCAATCGGTTGGCCAATCGGTTGGCCAACGGTTGGCCAATCGGTTGGCCAACCGGTTGGTTTCCAACCGAATTTGTCTTTTCTTGATTTTTCTTCACGATTTCTCTTGGATCACTTTGGTATCTTGGGCCTTCGTTTGTCTTCATATTTGGGCTTCAAAAATTAGTAGAAAATCAGAGAATTTGAGTCATTTGGGCTCTTATTCATTAATACTCCATTAACCTGCAAATTAAGATAAAAACGATTATTAGTAATATCTTTATTCATATAAAATAGGTAATGAGGGTATAAAAATGTAATTAAAATGTGATAATCAAATACCCCCACACCTAAACTTTTACTAGTCCTCTAGCAAATAAAATAAAAAGAAAACCTAACACACTTTCGCAGGAATCACGATTGTATTTAACGCAAACAACAAGCCTTTAAACCCCTAGGTTATCCTAGTGGACGAGTTGTAGTCTCGTGAGGGTTTGCAGTGAATATACCCACAAAATTCAGTCAACTTGTCAATTTAAAGAAGTTAATGAAATAATTAATTCATTTGATATCTTTAAACATTCCAATTGAAGTTGGTTAATACTCAAGAAAACGTTTTATCATAACTCCAATGTAATTTTCTTTAAGAAAATCCTTCCATTATAGTTATACAAAACCAAGTTTAACTCAAAAATTTAATTTAAAAGTTTTGAAAAGAACATGCTAACTCTTTGTTTTAAACAAACTTCAAGTCTTTTAATCCATTTAATCCTTCAAGAACATATACAAATATAACTATATATAAAAACATGGTTAGTATGCTTTTTTTTATTTTTTTGTTACTCTTTATTCCTTGGTGGTTTTGTTCTTTTTAATCGGGCTTTCTAAGTGACCATTTAGCGAGTTTTGGGCCAATGAATCCCAACCCAATTGGGCTTAGGTCATTAAGCATAGAAATGCTCCTCGGGCTTAATTACTCGGTCAACTTAGGCTTAGTAAAATAGAACCACCAATAATTTTAAGAGAAATTTTTCTTCTCTTTGTTAAGTTAGTATAATATATATATGTGTATATGTATATATATTCTGAACAATATTTGGATCAAGACAACTTGAAAAATTATTTTTAACTCTAAGTTAGGCATGCAAAAATTTCATTACTTTAATTAAAAATCTAAGTTAAAACTTAAGTAAAGTATACTACTTTGAAAATTATTTCTTAAGAAATTTATTTGGAGTTATCATAAAAGGTAAACTTGAGTATAGAACTAACTAAGGATTAGAAGACTTAAATTCTATCAAATAGATCAATTATTAATCAACTCTATTAAGTTGGCAAGTGACTATTTATATTTTTTAATTTTTCTTTTTCTCTTTTTTTATATATAAAAAAAAGAAAAATGACTAAGATAAAGATAAAATGACTAATCCCCACCCCACACCTAAATTTTGCATTGTCCTCAATGCAAACTCTATAATGCACAAAGTAAAACAGATAAGAATGGAAGCACTTATATTTGTTTGGTCGACCTAGAACAATGAAAAATTTACAATTACCTTTGGTATGAGGAGGATGAAGTCAAAAAAATTTTTTTTTCATATATCTCTTTTTTTCTTTATATATATATATATATATATATATATATATATATATATATATATATATATATATATATATATATATATATATATATATATATATATATATATATATATATATATATATATATATATTAATAAAGAAGAATAAGAAACTCTCACATGAGAGAAGAATAAATTCTTTTATTATTATGAGACAAAAAATAAAAATGTAGAATAAAAGATGAAACATGAGAAGCTCACATTCTACATTAAATCCTACCTTATTGCTAAAAATTCTACCCTAAAATTTAAAGAATTCCAAAATGATATAATCACTGATGTGCTTAAATTCTAAAAATTTCAGGGTTTTAGTGATGTTTGCAGCAATGCAAGGTAGGTATTAATGGTTGTATGCTTTTTGAACTTAGATTCGTTATTAACAAAATTATGTGCAACCAAGTCTTCTTTAAAAATTTCCTCAAATATAAAATTTAAGGTTTGACATTTTGGTTGGTTATTTTCAAAAAATCTAAGTTCATCTGAAAATAGTTCTTCAACAGTTTCCTCATTCTCAGCAAAATTTTTCAGTTCCTCAGCAAAAATTTCCTCAAAACTGAGGTCTATCTCATTCTCTTTTTCTATCTCCTGAATGTAATTTATTTTAAAAGGTTGATTAGCTGGCTGATTCTCTATATTGAAAATATTAATATCAGTAGTCATATTCCCAAAGGACAGCTTTATTTGACCAGTTCTACAGTTGATAAGAGCATTAGATGTGGCTAAGAACGGTCTTCCTAAGATGACAGGTATTTGTCCTTTTGGATTGGAAACAGGCTGCGTTTCCAGGACGATGAAATCCACAGGGAAAATAAACTCTCCAACCTTAATCAAAACATCTGTTATCTCACCCTTGGGGACTTTGGTGATCTATCACTAAGCGTATGGTGCATTTGGTAGGTTTGAGTTCTCCTACACCTAGTTGTTGATAGACCGAGTATGGAAGCAAATTAACACTGACCCCTAAGTCTAAAAGTGCCTTATCAATGTGACTATTACCAATGATACAAGGGATGGTAGGGCAACCTGGATCCTTATATTTCAGAGGCATGGACTTTGAGATTATATCAGTGATATTGGCAGCAAGAAAGACTTTCTTCGGAACATTTATTCTTCTCTTTTTAGTGCACAAATCTTTCAAAAATTTGGCATAAGTCGGGATTTGTTCAATTATATCTAAGAGAGGAATGTTGACCTTAACCTGCTTGAAGGTTTCTAGGATCTTTTCCTCCTGAGGGGAGTGATTATCACATTTTAATTACATTTTTATACCCTTATTACCTATGTTATATGAATAACGATATTACTAATAATTATTTTTATCTTATTTTGCAGGCTAATAAAGAAACAATGAATAAAGAAACAATGAATTTCTACCAATATTTGAAGCACAAATCTGAAGACAAACAAAGGCCCAAGATACAAAATTGATCCAAGAGAAATTCGTGAAGAAAAATCAAGAAAAGACAAATTCGGTTGGGAACCAATCGGTTGACCAACCGGTTGGCTAACCGGTTGGCTAACCGATCGGCCAACCGATCGGTTTGCAACAGATTCCGAATTAATGGTGGATTTCTCTTCCTTTTTGGCTAGGTTTGATCCAATGGTTCACATCAACTCCGTTGGGCTATAAATAGGGGTGAATGCTGAGGGTTTTGAGTGTGAAATATTTTGTAAAAAATCCATTTGGAGAGGAGGGTTACTCTTAATTGAGAAGACCTTCCAAAAATTGTAACTTTTGTTACACAATAAATGAAATGTTTCACCCCTTCAATTTCCTTTCTCTTCTTCTAATCCAAGGACCAAAAGGAGGATTAGATTAAGATCAGGAGTTGTTGGTTTCTATTTTATTTCTTTTCAATTTCTTTCTTGTTCATTTTATTGCTTTGTAGCTTAGATTTACTTTTATGCAATTTAATTTCATGCAATTTACTTTCATGCAATTTACTTTCATGCAATGTATTTAATTCTTGTATTTACTTTCTAGAATAGATTTTTCTTTTCTTTAATTCACCTTGAGGCTAGAACCCTCTAGGGAATTACCCTTTTCTAAGTGTGGAGCTAATATTTGTGGGATCCCTAGAGATTGTTTGAAACTAGCTAACAAATCCAACTCATTTTTATGAGATTGAGATAAGCTAAGTGGATCTACTCTAGATTCCTCATATCTTTAATTAATCTTCCATACTTTACCTTCTTTATTTTCCTCTTATCCTTGCATTTCATTTGTTTGTTATTTTCCTTTATTCTTGATTCTTGATTTCATTGATTTTACTTCTCTCTCAATCTCATATTCCCTCCATGTGCATATAATCTCAAACCTAGTTTTGTTATTATGTGCATATAACCTAACCACATTCTCAACTTCATTTTCTCCTCTTTTGCACATAATCCACATCCACTCTCTCTTATCTCTCCATATCCACTTTCACCATTTTCTTACTTTCATTTTATTTGAATAACTCCTAATTGTCACGCGCATAATTTGAGAACCAAAACTTGAGCAAAACTCTTCCTACTTCCCGTTCCTCGTGGGATCGATAATCTTATATACTATAACTTGATAAAGGTTGTATACTTGCAACTTAGGAGGTAATCATTTATTTCCCATCAAGTTTTTGGCGCCGTTGCCGGGGAACGGTGCATAAGTAGGATTTTGATTAAGTTTGGTTCCTTATTTTGTGTGTTTTCTTTTGTGTAGGAACTTGGAGCTTGAAGATCAAGAGTTGAAGATTCAAGATTGAAGAATTGCCTCCAACGAGGCTTTGCATTGCTTTTGCGTGGGTAACTTCTCTATCTAGTATTTTCAATTCCACCCTTTAGATAGTTCATATACATTAGAGACAATTAGAATAAAAATAAAAATAAAAATAAAAATAAAGGATTTTTTTTTACCCTTGTCGACCCTAATAAACTTCATTATTTTTTTTGATTGTCAACCATAATAAAAAATAAAAAAATAAAAAAAAAATAAAAAGATTTTTGTTTTTGCATCCTTTTTAGTTGCTTTTAATTCCTAGGGTTACATTTCATATAATAGTAGGAATTCACCAAGTGATTTGAGCATCTTGATTTGGCACACACTTGAAAATATCTTAAGGGCAAAACCCATTAATCAAGATAAGGTGAGGGATTTCATCACCCTTTCCTTAGCCCAAAAATCACTAATTCCTCACTACACATACCCAAGCCTCTTAACATTTGATTAGACGTTGGCCCCTAAGGATTCGAGCTCATTAAGGAACAAGAAATCCTTAAGTGAACTAGTCCAAGTTTATTTGGATTAATTGGTGTCTAAGGCAAGGTTTAGGGGTTGCGTAAGGCGCTCCGAAAGGAAAGAGGTACTTAATTGATCTTTGATCTCCCTCTAGTACTATCCTTACCTGGCTAATTACCCAAGTAAACTTTGATCTTTTCACTAAGGAAATTTTTAGTTAGGAGCTGGTCTAAGTCAAGTTTAGGCTTAACCCTAGAGTTAGGGTGATTGAAAAGTGATTGCCTTGATTTATTTTTAGTTAGTTTTTCCCTTTTTTTTTCTCATCATCTTCTTAACTTTTTCTCTTTTTTTTTCAAATAAAATTTTTTTTTTGATTTTGGTGTATGCAAACTTGGGTTAGGGATAATATCAATCGTTTAATTCGTTTTGATCCATCTCTTGAACCAAATGAAATGGCCAATACCAACCCACCTGTTCTTCAAGATGTTTGTTACCCCACTAGAAATGCAATCCCCTCTTGCATAAAACTCCCCGAGGTCAATGGAGCAAATTTCGAACTTAGACCGCATTTTATTAACATGTTTCCCAAATTCCTAGGAGTAGAAACCGAAGACGCTTACATTTTCATCTCGAATTTGAAGAAGTTTGCCTCATGATCAAGATGAGGGACTTAGCGAAGATGCGATCAAACTCGATTTATTCCATTTGCCCTTAAGGACAAAGCCAAAAATGGTCAGATAGCTTGCCCACGATTCCATCTCAACTTGGGGTGAATTTGTAAAAGTTTTTCGAAAAATTCTTTCCCATCCACAAAGCGGTCAAGCTTAGAAACAGACATTCAAAATTTTAAAATTGTCGGGAGAACCTTTTGGAAGTATTTTGACAAATTCAAAGATCTTCTTATCCAATGTCCTCACCATGGTCTTGAAAAGTGGCGATTATGCCAAATCATTTATGAAGGATTGGATTATTCTTCAAAACTTCCTTAGAGTCAATGTGTCAAGGGATTTCATGAAGAAAAATGCCGATGAAGCTTGGGACTTTTAGAGAGTTTATCAGAAAACCATGCGGTGGGAACATTGTGATGATCGTGTTTCATCGGTTCCCAACCCAAAACCGGTGGTCTGTCCTTAGAAGCGAACATAGCCTCGAAGCAAAGATGGCTACAATCATGCGTGGGTTAGAAGCTTTAGAAGTCAAAGAACGAGCTCGGCTCAAATCAACCAAGTTTACGCCTCGGGTTGTCATAGCTGTCTGTCTCCATCTCATGTTTGGAGGAATGTCCTCTTTTAGGATCCGTCACCACTAGGTCGGATAAATCTTTGCATTTCGTCAGGTGAATGATCCATTTTCTCCAACCTACAATCCAGGTTGGAGAAATCATCCAAATTTTGCATGGAACCAGGGAAACTACTCCGGAAATCAAAATTTCACTCCCTCTTCAACCCAACAATTCTCTAGGGGCAATACAGTTCCTCTCAATTTTCAACAACCAAATCTGTCATTTCAAAATCAGTCTCCTCATCACCAATCTGCAAATCACACTCCTCAAATTGCTGATCATGATAAACATCTTAATGTTCTGGAAAAGGGTCTAGAAACTTTGATTAAAACCTCTACACAGACCACGAACTTATTGACTCAAACATCAAACACGTTGAATTCCTTCATGCAATCAACCGGGCAAATCCTCACTTCCAACACTCAAGCCATAGCTAGGTTAGAAACCCAACTTGGTCAACTAGCTAATGCCATGAGTGAGAGAGAAAAAGGAACTTTTCCGAGTCAACCCGTGCCCAACCCGAAGGACACGGGATCAAGTTCAACCTACCAAGCTGAAGTGAATGCAATCCATTCACTACGGTCAGGTAGACAGGTCGATAATCAGGTTAGAATGCCTCTAAGTGAAACCCTTGAACCAGAACAAATTCTCTCTCCTTCTGATATCTCTACTCAGAAATCACACCCTTCGATGACTCGGAACGGAACGAGAACGAGTCTAATCAATTTAAACCGGTTGCTCCTTGCAGGATAGACTCGGGCCTAGGAAGCACTCCTCTCGGAGGAGAAAATTCTAGAGACTTTCAAGCGGGTTAAGGTCAACATTCCTCTTTAGATGTCATTGAACAAATTCCTTCTTATGCCAAATTTTTAAAGGAATTATGTACCAAAAGAGGCAAATAAATGTTCCAAAGAAAGTCTTTCTGCCAATATCGGTGAAGTCCTCTCAAAGTCCGATTTATTCCATTTGCCCTTAAGGACAAAGCCAAAAATGGTCGTATAGCTTGCCTGATTCCATCTCAACTTGGGGTGAATTTGTAAAAGTTTTTCGAAAAATTCTTTCCCATCCACAAAGCGGTCAAGCTTAGAAACAGACATTCAAAATTTTAAAATTGTCGGGAGAACCTTTTGGAAGTATTTTGACAAATTCAAAGATCTTCTTATCCAATGTCCTCACCATGGTCTTGAAAAGTGGCGATTATGCCAAATCATTTATGAAGGATTGGATTATTCTTCAAAAACTTCCTTAGAGTCAATGTGTCAAGGGGATTTCATGAAGAAAAATGCCGATGAAGCTTGGGACTTTTAGAGAGTTTATCAGAAAACCATGCGGTGGGAACATTGTGATGATCGTGTTTCATCGGTTCCCAACCCAAAACCATGGTCTGTCCTTAGAAGCGAACATAGCCTCTGAAGCAAAGATGGCTACAATCATGCGTAGGTTAGAAGCTTTAGAAGTCAAAGAACGAGCTCGGCTCAAATCAACCAAGTTTCGCCTCGGGTTGTCATAGCTGTCTGTCTCCATCTCATGTTTGGAGGAATGTCCTCTTTTAGGATCCGGTCAGCCACTAGGTCAGATAAATTGCATTTCAGCGTCCGGTGAATGATCCATTTTCTCCAACCTACAATCCAGGTTGGAGAAATCATCCAAATTTTGCATGGAACCAGGGAAACTACTCCGGAAATCAAAATTTCACTCCCTCTTCAACCCAACAATTCTCTAGGGGCAATACAGTTCCTCTCAATTTTCAACAACCAAATCTGTCATTTCAAAATCAGTCTCCTCATCACCAATCTGCAAATCACACTCCTCAAATTGCTGATCATGATAAACGTCTTAATGTTCTGGAAAAGGGTCTAGAAACTTTGATTAAAACCTCTACACAGACCACGAACTTATTGACTCAAACATCAAACACGTTGAATTCCTTCATGCAATCAACCGGGCAAATCCTCACTTCCAACACTCAAGCCATAGCTAGGTTAGAAACCCAACTTGGTCAACTAGCTAATGCCATGAGTGAGAGAAAAAGGAACTTTTCGAGTCAACCCGTGCCCAACCCGAAGGACACGGGATCAAGTTCAACCTACCAAGTGAAGTGAATGCAATCCATTCACTACGGTCAGTAGGCAGTCGATAATCGGGTTAGAATGCCTCTAAGTGAAACCCTTGAACCGAACAAATTCTCTCTCCTTCGATATCTCTACTCGAAATCACACCCTTCGATGACTCGGAACCGAACCGAACGAGTCTAATCAATTTAAACCGGTTGCTCCTTGCAGGATAGACTCGGGCCTAGGAAGCACTCCTCTCGGGAGGAGAAAATTCTAGAGACTTTCAAGCGGTTAAGGTCAACATTCCTCTTTAGATGTCATTGAACAAATTCCTTCTTATGCCAAATTTTTAAAGGAATTATGTACCAAAAGAGGCAAATAAATGTTCCAAAGAAAGTCTTTCTAGCCAATATCGGTGAAGTCCTCTCAAAGTGCGTACCATTGAAACATAAGGATCCGGGTTGTCCTACCATCTCATGTATCATTGGTAATACTCATATTGATAAGGCTTTTAGACTTAGGGGCGGTGTCAACTTGCTTCCATATTCAATCTACCAACAACTAGGTGTCGGGAACTCAAGCCAACTAGATGCACACTTGATTAGTGATAGATGCATTAAGGTCCCTATGGGTGAAATAACAGATGTATTGATAAAGGTTGGAGACTTTATTTTTCCTGTTGATTTCAGAGTCCCGAAACGCAACCCGCTTCCAATCCTAAAGGACGATACCGTGATCTTAGGAAGACCGTTCTTAGCCACTTCTAATGCTCTCATCAACTGTAGAACTGGTCACATGAAGTCGTCTTTTGGGAATCATTGCTGAACTTAATATTTTCAATCCAGAAATAATATTGATAATCACCTTCGAAATCAATTACATCCAAGAAAGCTTAGCAGTAGAGAATGAATCGACATTAGTTTTGAGGAAATCTTTCATGAGGAACTGGAAATTTTAAAAATTCGGGTTTTATTTTTCAAAATGAGGAAGCGTGTTGAATACATGCCTCTTGAATGCAACATTGAAGAACTCTTTTCGATGAGCTTAGATTTTTGAAAGAACAACCAAAATGTCAAATTTTCATTAATCAAAATCTAAGTTCAAAATGCATAACACCAATAAGACCTACCTTAATTTGTTGCAAAACACATTGTAAACCTTGGAATTTTCAGAATTTGAGAACATCATTGATTATATCATCTTGAAATTCTTTAAATTTCGGGTAGAATTTTCAACAATAAGGTAGGATTTAATGTAGAATGTGAGCTTCTCATGTTTCATCTTTTATTCTACATTTTTATTTTTGTCCCACAATAATAATAAAAGAATTTATTCTTCTCTCATGTGAGAGTTTCTTGTTCTTTTCAATATGAAAAAACATATGAAAAAAAAAGAGAGAGAGAATAAATTTTTGACTTCACCTTCTCATACCAAAGATAATTCTGAATTTTTATCATTGTTGAAGTCGACCGAACAAATGTAAGTGCTTCCATTCTTATCTGTTTTACTTTGTGCATAATAGAATTTGCATTGAGGACAATGCAAAATTTAGGTGTGGGGGTGGGGATTAGTCATTTTTATCTTTATCTTAGTTATTTTTTTCCCTCTTTTTCTTACCATTTTTTTATGTCATTTTTTCTCTCTTTTCATCATAAAAAAATAGTCACTTGCCAACTTAATAGAGTTGATTAATAATTGATCAATTTGATAGAATTTAAGTCTTCTAATCCTTAGTTAGTTCTATACTCAAGTTTACCTTTTATGATAACTCCAAATAAATTTCTTAAGAAATGATTTTCAAGTAGTATACTTTACTTAAGTTTTAACTTAGATTTTTAATTAAAGTAATGGAATTTTGCATGCCTAACTTAGAGTTGAAAATAATTTTTCAAGTTGTCTTGATCCAAATATTGTTCAGAATATATATACATATACACATATATATATATATTATACTAACTTAACAAAAGAAGAAAAATTTCTCTTAAAATCATTGGTGGTTCTATTTTACTAAGCCTAAGTGGACTGAGTAATTAAGCAGAAGTATTTCTATACTTAATGACCTAAGCCCAATTGGGTTGGGATTCATTGGCCCAAAACTCGCTAAATGGTCACTTAGAAAGCCGATTAAAAGAACAAAACCACCAAGGAATAAAGAGTTAAAAAATTATCATACTAATCATGTTTTTATATATAGTTATATTTGTATATGTTCTTGAAAAATTAAATGGATTTAAAGACTTGAAGTTTGTTTAAAACAAAGAGTTAGCATGTTCTTTTCAAAACTTTCAAATTAAATTTTTGAGTTAAACTTGGTTTTGTATAACTATAATGAAAGGATTTTCTTAAGAAAATTACATTGGAGTTATGATAAAACGTTTTCTTGAGTATTAACCAACTTCAATTGCAATGTTTGAAGATATCAAATGAATTAATTATTTTATTAACTTCTTTAAATTGGCAAGTTGACTGAATTTTGTGGGTATATTCACTGCAAACCCTCACGAGACTACAACTCGTCCACTAGGGTAACCTAGGGGTTTAAAGACTTGTTGTATGTGCTAAATACAACCGCGATTCCTGCGAAAGTGAGTTAGGTTTTCTTTTTATTTTCTTTGCTAGAGGACTAGCAAAAGTTTAGGTGTGGGGGTATTTGATTATCACATTTTAATTATATTTTTATACCATTATTACCTATGTTATATGAATAACGATATTACTAATAATTATTTTTATCTTATTTTGCAGGCTAATAAAGAAACAATGAATAAAAGCCCAAATTGACTCAAATTCTCTGAATTTCTACCACTATTTGAAGCCCAAATCTGAAGACAAACAAAGGCCCAAGATACCAAATTGATCCAAGAGAAATTCGTGAAGAAAAATCAAGAAAAGACAAATTAGGTTGGGAACCAATCGGTTGACCAACCGGTTGGCTAACGGTTATTAACCGATCGCCAACCGATCGGTTTGCAATGATTCAATTAATGGTGGATTTCTCTTCCTTTTGGCTAGGTTTGATCCAATGGTTCACATCAACTCCGTTGGGCTATAAATAGGGGTGAATCTTGAGGGTTTTGAGTGTGAAATATTTTGTTAAAACTCCATTTGGAGAGGAGGGTTACTCTTAATTGAGAAGACCTTCCAAAATTGTAACTTTGTTACACAATAAATGAAATGTTTCACCCTTCAATTTCTTTCTCTTCTTCTAATCCAAGGACCAAAGGAGGATTAGATTAAGATCAGAGTTGTTGGTTTCTATTTTATTTCTTTTTCAATTTCTTTCTTGTTCATTTTATTGCTTTGTAGCTTAGATTTACTTTCATGCAATTTAATTTCATGCAATTTACTTTCATGCAATTTACTTTCATGCAATGTATTTAATTCTTGTATTTACTTTCTAGAATAGATTTTTCTTTTCTTTAATTCACCTTGAGGCTAGAACCCTCTAGGGAATTACCCTTTTCTAAGTGTGGAGCTAATATTTGTGGGATCCCTAGAGATTGTTTGAAACTAGCTAACAAATCCAACTCATTTTCATGAGATTGAGATAAGCTAAGTGGATCTACTCTAGATTCCTCATATCTTTAATTAATCCTCCATACTTTACCTTCTTTATTTTCCTCTTATCCTTGCATTTCATTTGTTTGTTATTTTCCTTTATTCTTGATTCTTGATTTCATTGATTTTACTTCTCTCTCAATCTCATATTCCCTCCATGTGCATATAATCTCAAACCTAGTTTTGTTATTATGTGCATATAACCACAACCACATTCTCAACTTCATTTTCTCCTCTTTTGCACATAATCCACATCCACTCTCTCTTATCTCTCCATATCCACTTTCACCATTTTCTTACTTTCATTTTATTTGAATAACTCCTAATTGTCACGCGCATAATTTGAGAACCAAAACTTGAGCAAAACTCTTCCTACTTCCCGTTCCTCGTGGGATCGATAATCTTATATACTATAACTTGATAAAGGTTGTATACTTGCAACTTAGGAGGTAATCATTTATTTCCCATCAGGGAGTGATTCCTAGGCCTGAGTCTATCTGGGTATGGAGCAACTGGTTTAAACCGATCAAAATTAGGCTCAGGTTCAGGTTTAGGCTCTTGGTTATCAGAATTGGGTGATTTATTAGAAGGAGAACTAACTTGTTCGGATTCATGCGTTGGGTTTGGAGGCATTCTAACCTGATTATCGACTTCTCTACCTGATCGGAGTGAATGGATTGCATTCACTTGAGCCTCATAGGCTGAACTTGTACCCGTGTCCTTTGGGTTGGTTACAGATTGACTCGGAAATGTTCCTTTCTCTCGCTCACTCATGGCATTAGCTAGTTGACCAAGTTGGGTTTCTAACCTAGCTATGGCTTGAGTGTTGGAAGTAAGGATTTGCCCGGTTGATTGCATGAAGGAATTCAACGTGTTTGATGTTTGAGTCAACAAGTTCGTGGTCTGTGTAGAGGTTTTAATCAAAGTTTCTAGACCCTTTTCCAAAACATTAAGACATTTATCATGATCAGCAATTTGAGGAGTTGCAGATTGGTGATGAGGAGACTGATTTTGAAATGATAGATTCGGTTGTTGAAAATTAAGAGGGACTGTGTTTCCCCTAGGAAATTGTTGGTTTAAAGAGGGA
The DNA here is from genome assembly GCA_012295165.1 of Asparagus setaceus. Classification (NCBI taxonomy): domain Eukaryota; kingdom Viridiplantae; phylum Streptophyta; class Magnoliopsida; order Asparagales; family Asparagaceae; genus Asparagus; species Asparagus setaceus. The sequence goes on from CM022701.1 coordinate 63,577,487, forward strand.
GTGAAATTTTAATTCCCGGAGTAGTTTCCCTGGTTCCATGTAAAATTCGGATGATTTCTCCAACCTGGATTGTAGGTTGGAGAAAATGGATCATTCACCGGACGATGGAATGCAGCATTTATCTAACCTAGTGGCTGACCGGATCCTAAAAGTGGACATTCCTCTAAAACATGAGATGGAGACAGACAGTTATGACAATCTGAGGCAGAAACTTGGTTGATTTGAGCTGGAGCTCGTTCTTTGACTTCTAAAGCTTCTAACCTACGCATGATTGTAGCCATCTTTGCTTCAGAGGCTATGTTCGTTTCTAAGGAAAGACCACTGGTTTTAGGTTGGGAAACTGATAAAACACGGTCATCACAATGTTCTCACTGCATGGTTTTCTCGGATAAACTCTCTAAAAAATCCCAAGCTTCATCAGCATTTTTCTTCATGAAATCCCCTTGACACATTGACTCTAAGGAAGTTTTTGAAGAATAATCCAATCCTTCATTAATAATTTGGCATAATCGCCACTTTTCAAGACCATGGTGAGAACATTGGATAAGAAGATCTTTGAATTTGTCAAAATACTTCCAAAAAGGTTATCCTGGGAGAATTTTAAAATTTTAAATGCTGTTTCTAAGCTTGACCGTTTTGTGGATAGGAAAGAATTTTTTAGAAAAACTTTTACAAATTCACCCCAAGTTGAGATGGAATCTGTGGGTAAGCTATACAGCCATTTTTTGGCTTTGTCCTTAAGGGCAAATGGAATAAAGTGGAGTTTGATCGCATCTTCGGTTAAGTCCCTCATCTTGATCATGAGGTAAACTTCTTCAAATTCGGAGATGAAAATGTAAGCGTCTTCGGTTTCTACTCCTAGGAATTTAGGAAGCATGTTAATAAAATGTGGTCTAAGTTCGAAATTTGCTCCATTGACCTCGGAGAGTTTTATGCAAGAGGGGATTGCATTTCTAGTGGGGTAACAAATATCTTGAAGAACAGGTGGGTTGGTATTGGCCATTTCGTTTGGTTCAAGAGATGGATCAAAATGAATTAAACTATTGGTATTATCCCTAACCCAAGTTTGCATACACCAAAATCAAAAAAAAATTATGAAAAAGGACAAGAGAAAAAGTTAAGAAGATGATGAGAAAAAAAGAAAAAGGAAAAACTAACTAAAAGCAAATCAAGGCAATCACTTTTCAATCACCCTGACTCCAGGGTTAAACCTAAACTTGACTTAGACCAGCTCCTAACTAAAAATTCCCTTAATGAAAAGATCAAAGTTTACTTGGGTAATTAGCCAGGTAAGGATAGTACTAGAGGGAGATCAAAGATCAATTAAGTACCTCTTTCCTTGCGGAGCGCCTTACGTAACTCCTAAACCTTGCCTTAGACACCAATTAATCCAAATAAACTTGGACCGGTTCACTTAAGGAATTCTTGTTCCTTAATGAACTCGAATCCTTAGGGGCCAACGTCTAATCAAATTTTAAGAGGCTTGGGTAAGTGTAGTGAGGAATTAGTGATTTTTAGGCTAAGAAAAGGGTGATGAAATCCCTCACATTATCTTGATTAGGGGATTTTGCCCTTAAGATATTTTCAAGTGAGTGCCAAATCAAGATGCTCAAATCACTTTGGTGAATTCCTACTATTATATGAAATGCAACCCTAGAAATTAAAAGCAACTAAAAGGATGCAAAAATAAATTTTTTTTTATTTTTTATTATGGTCGACAATTAAAGAAATGAAGTTTATTAGGGTCGACAAAGGGAAAAAAAATTTATTTTTTTTTATTTTTTTTTATTTTTTTTATCCTAATTGTCTCTAATGTGAATGAACTATCTAAAGGATGAAATTGAGAATACTAGAAAGAAGAGTTACCCACGCAATCGCTATCCAAAGCCTCGTTGGAGGCAAATCTTCAATCTTGATTCTTCAACTCTTAATCTTCAAGTTCCAAATTCCTTCACAAAAGAAAAACACACAAGTTAAGAAATCAAAGTTAATCAAAATCCTACTTATGCACCGTTCCCCGGCAACGGCGCCAAAAACTTTATGGAAAATAAATGGTTACCTCCTAAGTTGCAAGTATACAACTTATCAAGTTATAGTATATAAGATTATCGATCCCTCGAGGAACGGGAAGTAGGAACAGTTTTGTTCAAATTTTGGTTCTCAAATTATGCGCAAGACAATTAGGAGTTTTATGTACATGGTGAAATTGGTCATGAAAAGAGTAGAGAGTGGATTGTGACAAAGTGTAAATAAAAGCAAAATAAAAGTGAGAGTGAGGAGATTAGAGAATAAAAACGGATGTATATAAATAAACCAAACTGAGAATGAGAGAGTGTGAGAAGTAAAAGGAAGTGAAATCAAGATCAAGAAAATAAAATTAATAAAGCAAAAGATGGAGGATTCAATTAGAGATATGAAGGAATCTAGAATTGAATCCACTAGCTAATCTTACTTATAAGATATGAACCATTCTCTTTTATCACAATTTATTTTAGATTTATTAAGCATAGACTATCAAACCACTTAAGGAAAGCATAGCCTATCAAATTATCACCTAAATGAAATCAATACTCATGAGGAGAAGAATAACAAGATAATAATCCTAGAATTCATAAGCATAACATATCAAACTACTTAAGGAAAGCATAGACTATCAAATTCTTCTTCTACCGATTAGTTCTCTAGTTAGTTATCCTAAACATGATCATTTTAAGCATTAGAGAGTGATTCACAAATATAAGAGAGAAATTAGACTAGTTTCATGCAAAACTAGATCCCCACAAGAGGTTTAGTTCCACATCTTAGAAAAATAAAAGAAATCAAGAGAGGGAGGAGGAAAAATAAACATAATTACAAGAATGAAAAAGAGCAAGAAATAAAGAAAAAGAAAATTGCAATGAAAGTAAATCTAATCTATGAATTAAAGACAAGACATGAAAGGAAATTGCATGGAATTAAATTGCATGAAAGTAAATTGCAAGAAAGTAAATTGCATGAAAGTAAATCTATTCTACAAACAAGAAATAAAGAAGAGAAAAGAAATAAAAGAGAAATCCACAATTCCTAATTCATCTTCATCCTCCTTTTGGTCCTTGGACAAAGAGAAGAGAAAGAAAATTGAAGGGGAGAAAAATTTTATTTATTGTGTAACAAAAGTTATAATTTTTGGAAGGTCTTCTCAATTAAGAGTAACCCTCCTCTCCAAATGGAGTTTTTATAAAATATTTCACACTCAAAACCCTCAGCATTCACCCTTATTTATAGCCCAACGGAGTTGATGTGAACCATTGGATCAAATTTGGCCAACAAGAAAGAGAAATCAGCCCTTAATTCGGAATCTGTTGCGAACCAATCGGTTGGCCAACCGGTTGGTTTCCAACTGAATTTGCCTTTTCTTGATTTTTCTTCACGAATTTCTCTTGGAGCACTTTGGTATCTTGGGCCTTCGTTTGTCTTCATATTTGGGCTTAAAAAATTGGTAGAAAATCAGAGGATTTGAGTCATTTGGGCTCTTATTCATTAATACTCCATTAACCTGCAAATTAAGATAAAAGCGATTATTAGTAATATCTTTATTCATATAAAATAGGTAATGAGGGTATAAAAATGTAATTAAAATGTGATAATCATAACTCCAAACCTTTGAGATTCTACCGGTAGATTTATTAAATATGACGATTTTGCACTTCATAACTTTAAAAGTTATTTTGAAAATGTTTGATTAGACAAGCTTTTTCTTGAAAATCGAAAACCATATTATCCTATTCTAGTTCAACTTTTCTATGCTAATATTTCTCATACTAAACCTGATGATAATCAAGAAATGCTAAATAGTCTAGTTAAAGGAATTGAAATCTCGATAACTCCTACAAGACTTGGAAAATTTTTAATATCCCTTATAGAGGTATAAGTCTTTATAATATCAAAATGGATGATCAAAATCTTCTTCAAAACCATATTTTTCTTCCCGGCCTTGGAGGAACCTTAAATCACTCCAACAAGCTTAGACCAATTCCTAGATTTATTGCTAGAATTTTGGCTTATAATTTATATCCAAAAACGGGGAGTTTTCATTTCATCTCGTTAGAATTAGCTAAAGCCCTTTACACTATTATGGCTAACATACAAGTCAATTGGGCTGAAGTGTATTTTGACAATCTATTGGTCATTCCTAGAGGGTTTCTTCCATATGGAGCTTTCTTAACTACAAGTTTTGAAGCTTTTCGTGTTGATTTAGACTCTGAAAATTTAATGATCCGTTCCATCGAATTCTTTGACTCCAATGCCCTAACTAGGATGAAATTATTCAACTTTGAACTTCATGACCCTCATCAACAATAAGCTGAACCTCAACCTGAAGAACAACAACACGACATTCCACAATCATCACAGCAAGCACCTTCAACCGGTCAACCATCCTCTTCAAGGCAGCCTGACCCTTCATGCTTTTCTGATGCTCAATACAACACTTTGTCCGCTCGTATACTTGAACTCGAGACAGGACAACGAGTATTATATGATCAGCAAATTTTCATGTTACAAAATCAAGAAGAGATTAATAGGAAGCATGATACCTTGGACATAAAATTTAATACATTGAGCATGAATCTGAATAATTACTTTCAGGGAAATCAACCTCCACCAAGCTCTTCAAATTAAGTCAACATGCATTTAGTGTTGTGTCAAAGACAATTATGTCCTAGTTTGATTATTTAGTTATGTTGGTTGTTTGTTTTGTTTAAAACTTGTGTAATAACTTATGTCGCTACTATGTTTATGTTTATGTTTGTGTGCTCAAAACTATGTTTGAATTTATGATTTATGCTCATGTGCTCAAGATCATGTCTGAATTTATGTTTATATTTCTGTTTGTGTTCTTGAGTTATTTTTTTCTTACAAACAGATTGTGACGATGGAAATTTTTAAAATTTTAGTATTTATGGTAAGTCTTTGTCTACCCATATGGATGGGTGAAGTTATGGACTATGTTCACAACTTGGATGATCTATTTGAAGTATTGGCACATGAAGAAGAAATTATGTCATGTTTAGCATATACTTCTTTTTGACAATGACAAAGGGGGAGAATGGTATAATGATATTATAATATGTAATATTGACTCTAATATGCTTTTATGCAGGGGGAGTAAGTATATTTGTTTCTAAATATTTATCTCTTTTACAATATACTTACATATATATAAATTGTTTGTCATCATCAAAAAGGAGGAGAATGTTGAATATCATGTTCCCAAGATGTTGTTTTGATGATAACAATTTATACTATGTGTGTTCTATATATCTGTGCACTAATTTGTCAATGCAGATATCAACTTTAAACATATGTGGACAAGTGCAAGATGAGTTCGGGGCATTGTGAAGTATTGAAGATGAGAGCTCAATATAATTTTTTATATCTTCTTTACTTAGAATATTTGTACAAGCCTTGATCACTCACACACACACACACACACATTTAGAACACACTAACACATGCTTAGTGTGTTGGTTAATAATAGAAATCCCCTATGTTAACCATTAGAGTTTATAGTTAATTTATAAGTTTTAAAATATTGCATTCATATCATTTTCATCTCTTAATAGTCGACTAATTAGAATAGTAGTCAACTATTTAAAGCTTTGTGTTAAAATATAAGTTTACGTTGTTTCTGAGAATAGTCGACTAATATACAGTGTAGTCAACTACTTAAGACTTAGACATTTTTTAAGATTCTGTAAAATTACAGTGTAGTCGACTACTATGCATATTATAGTCGACTACTAAGAACTTTCACATAAGTTCAGTTTCTGTCAAATTACAGTGTGGTCGACTACTAAGAAAAAACCCTGAATTAACAGTCTGTTTTAACTCAGAGTAGTCGACTACTATGACTATTAGTCGACTACATAGACAGTTTTTTGACTTTTCAGGTTTTGAATTTGTGACTGTTTTTAGCCGTTTATATCCGTTTCTTTGGTTGAAAAAGTGTCTTTTCAAAGGGATATAAATAGGTTATAAGTTTAGAAATGAAGGTATATCTTTCCTATCCATAAACTTCAATTTTTGAACATTCTAAAGAGAGAAAAAGTTGAGAAAAAGTATTGTCTGATTTTGCCTTTGAAATTAATCCTACATACAAATTACTTGGGTATTTTTCAAAGATTAAAAAGATTCCTAAGCCACTGCTACACATCACAATACATCAAGACTTATAGGAATTGTTATTGATTTAAGAAAAGTTTTACTCTCGGGTGTTGAGAGGTGTTGATCTCTTGGTGTAGAGATTGTTTGCAATTTGCATGGTCTTGCAAATTGGTCAGGTTTGCTTTTTGATTTTGTAATTATTTTTTAAAATCATAGTGGAAATCTCAAGCGGGATTTGCTTGGTGTCACGCCCCGCTTCCCAAAATACACGGAAACGGTACGTGAACAAGCTCGCGACGTATTATGTTGAGGAGAATTACGAATAGAAAAAAATATTTCTTCTCAATCTAATACGCCAAGCGTCAAGTAATCATAAAAGTACATCACAGTCACAGATTCCAATCACAACTGGTAAGAATAAAATAATAATCCAGAACAGGAAGTACATATCACCAAATAAAATAATATCCAAGACTATAAAGAGTCCACATGTCTGAAACAATACATGTAGCTAAGACTAGAGAATCATAAAATAAATATCAACTGAGCTAAAATGGAAATACTGAAAGAAGTCTAAGGCTCATCAACTACTGAAAACAAAAGGAAACTAAGTTTCAGCTCGATCTATTCCGTCGTCTGGAAGGTTCTCCTACTGAGAAAACTCCGGCTCAAGCGCATCTCCATACTGAACCTGTCCATCATCTAAATCTGACGTACACTAAGAGAATGGAGTACGTCAGTGTGTATAACACACGGCAAGATCCCACAGACAATGGCAGTATAATAATAATGCGAATGAATGCAGTAATCAGAAAAATGCGAACGAATATAATAGTGTGAAGTGATGCATGCATACAACTAGAACTGACCATCTAAACAACTGGAAAACTCGGGCACTCCAAACAACAGTGACGGGTAACTAACCATTCTGTCATAGTCTCAAATCTACATCTCTTTTAAAGTCAAGGTTCATATTAATCGAATAACTGACGGTTCATTATCCTCTACGCGCATCCAATACCGCGGAACAACGAACGGTCAAAGGACTACACGCAATCAGGTTCCCGCTTGTCCGGACACAAGCAGGACTCGGTGAATACAAAGTACACCGCCACGCATAAACGATTCACGGGCCCAACAAACCAGCCACAAGTGCGGGAAACAAGGTCACTTGGCACGGGTCTGGAAGATACATAAACGGCCATATCCGAATACATGAACCAAGACTTTCCCATCCTATGGTCTCAGGTAAATCAAGTCAACGATGCCGATATATCAAACATGGGTTCACCTCCTAAGCATAGTCAACACACACATGTTGCTAGGTCATGTTCATGACAAACCAAATCACGGTTCTGGACACAACAAGACTATGAATAACTGCAATTAACATGTCATATGTGCAATTACTCTACGTGTCAGCGTCATGTATCATAAACAGTAACATGAATAACTATCAACAACGGTGCAACATGAAAATGCGAAATAGGAGAAGTTAACCACTTGAAATGACGTAGATTTCAACATAAATTCCCATAAAAATCCTTTAAACTAATTCTCGACATAATTATCCAATATTTCTGTTAAAAATAGAGGGGTTATTCATTATAACAGCTCAGAGATAAACATGTGATAATTTTGATACTTTACTTTTTACTGTTACGCATTGGAGTAATAATTATCCCACTTGAGTAAAATTGTGTTAGCCACATAGAAATTTTATACCCCCAACTCCAAAATTAGTACCCTGGCATAATATACTTAGAGCATGTTTGACAACATACTTATTTTAACTTATAAGTGAGTTTTACTTATAAGTACCCAAAATCATGCTTGGCAAAGTTTCCTTATTTACTTAGTTTTAACTTATAGTTAAAAAAAAGATAAGTTGGGATTTCCCAACTTATTTTTTTGGCACTTATAAACGGATTTACTTATTGATAATAAAAGACTACTTTACCCTCTAATAAAATAAGTAAGAGTAATAAGTAACTTATAATGTGTCAAAAAATAAGTATATTAGCCAAACATGCCATTGGACAACCGTCCCTACATCCCCAAATTATCCCATCCCCCTAACATATAATCAGTATATACATCTTACATGATCCAATGACCTGAACAGACCCGTAGTTAGGGGTGGCAATTTGTGAGCCGACCCGCTGACCTGACCTGACCCGACCCAACCCGTTATAAATGGGTATGAGTCACTTTATATCGGTCGCGTCATAAACGGGTTGACCTAAAGTACCCATTTATTAATCGGGTCGTAAACGGGTCAACCCATCGACTCGTTTAACTTTAACCCATTTATTATTCAACCCTTAACATTTAAAATTTGTAAAAACACACCCATAAACTATCAATATTGATGAAAACTACAAAATTCATAAATTACATACTACACTATGAAAATTTTACAACTTGCACAAAACATCCTTAAGAGGTTCGAAAATTAAAAAACATCCTCAAAAGTTTAAAATTTACCAAAATCATGAAAATATCAAAACTTATAAACAGTACAAAATGTATGAAAATTTTAAAATTTGCAAAAACACCCTAAAAGTTTAAAAATTGCAAAATACAACCTCAAAAAGTTAATAAATTTGCAAAACACGACCAAGAAATATCAAACGCATAAACAAGCATACAAAATCTAAAACTTATAAACAAACCCATGAAAATTTTGAAATTTGCACAAAACACCCTGATAGTTTCGAAAGTTTCAAAAAATACCCCTAATAAGCAAATTTTACAAAAACACACCCTGAAAAATCAAAATCTATAAACAACTGCACAATCTATAACTTATAAATCGCACCATGAAAATTTTGAAATTTGCAAGAAACACCATAATAGTTTCAAAAGTTGCAAAACCCAAAATAAGTCAACTTTTAAAAACTAAAAATTTGAAATGTGTGAACAGTTAAAATTTATAATTTATAAATTACAAAAACCCCACTGAAAGTTTTGAGTTTTGCAAAAACATCTTAAATGTTTGAAAAATTGCAAAATACACGCTCAGAGTCAAACTTTTATAGAAACATGCCCAGAAAATATCAAAACTTAAAAAAAGTACAAAATTTATAAGCAGCAACATGAAATTTTTGAAATTTGCAAAAACACCCTAAAAGTTAAGAAAATTGCAAAATATACCCTCAAAAAGTCAAACTATTACGAAAACACGAACCAGAAACAATAAAATTTATAAACAGTACAAAATCTATAAGTAATAAACAACAGCGTGAAAATTTTGAAATTTGCAAAAAGACCCTAAAAGTTTCAAAATCTCAAAATACACCCTCAAAAAAGTCAAATTTTACAGAAACACACCACATAAATATCAAAACTTATAAATAGTACAAAACCTATAACTTACAAACATCAATGTGAAAATTTTGAAATTTGAAAATTTTGAAATTTGCAACAAACACCTGAAAGTTTAAAATTATAAGATACACCTTAGAAAGTCAAATTTTACAGAAATAAATGCCGAAATATGAAAACTTACAAACAGTATAAAATCTATAGCTTCTAAAAGCAACGTGAAAATTTTAGTATTTGCAAAAATACCTAAAAGATTCAAAAATTATAAAAACACCCTAAAAATTCAAAATTTAAAAATAACTAAAAAGTCAAAACTTACAAAGGGTATAAAGTTTATAAATTAGAAAAATTCCACTGAGAAAATGATAATTATAGAAAACACCCTAAAACTTTTAAAATTTATAAAAATACCCTCAAATTTCAAATTTTACAAAATACACCCTAAAAATATCTAAACTTCTAAACAGTAACAAAACCTATGAATGATAAATAGGATCATAAAAACTTTGACCATGGACTCTATGTTAAGTACATGAAAATTGTAAAACAATAAAATGAGTCACTTGGGTTGGTGGGTAACCCGTTTAATAAAACGGGTTCACCCGATTATTTGATGGGTCGGGTAGGGTTGATATTAGAGTTCTTTTTCCCTAGAAACAACCTTAATAATAGGGTAATTATACGGAAACCACCTTTTATTTTCAATTTATACATAAATTACCTTTAAAGTTGGTTTTTGTTACAGTTATACAGGTCGAGTCGAAATTTATAAGGGTCGGGTCGGGTCGGGTCGACCCGTTTGCCACCCGTAGTACTCCTGGACGGCGTCTACAATTCCCCTCCCTCAAATTCCCCAAACATTTCGAGAATTTCGTCCCTCATCGTTCTCCGCCCTAACGGGCTGCTCATCGATCGATCAATCAAAAATCAGGAAAACAACCCAATTTTAAAACCCTAGAATTAGGTAAACTACCAAATCAAAAATCCTCTCTCTATATCTTTATCTTTCGATGGCGCAGCAATTCAGAGAGCCCCAGACCCTAGATATTGCCGAAGATCGGATCACCGATTGCTCGCGGGCGGAATCCTCACCCAACGATCCTTCGCTCTCTCGAAACGTCTCCTTAAGCCGCCTCAACGCCTGTGCTCCCGAGTTTGTGCCGCGAGCGCCCTTGCCGGCGAACCAAGGAGCTCATAGAGTCAAACATCATCATCATAATCATCAGCACCAGTCTCCTGTGGTTCAAGTGGTCTATCATCATCATCATCCTCCGCATCCTCCGTCGATGACTCCGCAGTTTGTTGTTCCATCACCGAATCATGGGATATATCATCAGCATCATCATAATCAGGAGTGTTATGAGGAGGATGTGGATCAAGCTCCGGCGCGACCGGGTCCCACGAGAGAAGGATTGTCTGAAGAGGTCATTCAGAAGATCACCAAACAGGTGGGGTGGGCGTTTCCTTCTTCCTTTATCCTTTTTTAGCATTCTCTTCTCCCTGTATAGAAAAAGTAACATCTGAGTGATTATGGGGCCAATAATTTATTAGCTAAATGGGTTTAAAGGTTAATTCACTACTACACATGTATAGGTAGGTTAAGATTGCGAGAGTTTCTACATAAAGGAGTGACTTTGGATAATGAAAGGGAAAAATAAAATGATATCTACTAATTGGTAAAATTTCGACAACCCTTGCATGACACTGCCTTTCATGGTTTTGTAATATTATTATATTCAGAAAATGTCATATGCTTGCATATTGAAGTTAATGTTAAGTAATTGAAATTTTGCTAAATTTATAGTTCTAGTTGTTTCTATGTAAAAGTATTACATAAAAGCATCATATTTGAGTTTTGATTGTACACAAAGCTGATCCCGTATAATAGGAAAAAGCCTAGTGGACCTCTTAGAGGTCATCATGTCTACATTCTGTTCTAAGTAGTTCTTGAGACACTCATGAGTCTTGAAGAAATGGTGGCATGTAACTTTTGGAATTACATGTATGTTTTATAATATCGTAAAATAGTATAAATAGTTAAATCTTTTTTTGGAATTACCACTAACCTATTTGCCTTGCTCATTTTCTCACTCGTACATGTGCTTTACTTTTCCTGTTCTTTTTTCACAATATTTGCATTTTCACAATGCTCTTTTATTTTCAAACTACAGGTAGAGTACTACTTTAGTGATGCAAATTTGGCAACTACCGAACACTTGATGAGGTTCATCACCAAAGATCCAGATGGATTTGGTAATGTATCATCTATTTATATTTGATGCTATAATTATTTAATATTTGTTGCTTTCCATTTATGGAAAAGTTTGGATTTTGTTTCGGTAAGTCTAAAGTAGGGTTTCATTCGGTTGGCTTTTGTGTCATATTATTATTTTTCCTTAATCTTTTTGGGTCAATAACATTATATTTTCTTCTTTGTGGACTTCAAATAATTAACCTAAAATATTGTAAATTCAATTAGAAACCTACATTTGGCACTTAGTGTCGACAAAGATCATCTTGGTGACATCGAAGACAACAAAAACTAAACAATAGAGTTAATCAAACAAGGGTTGAGTGGTGAACGTGGGTAAAAGACAGATTTTGTGAAGTAGGTAAGACTTTTATTTTGTGAAGTAGGTAAGACTTTGATTAGTTGCAATGATAATCAAAGTCTTAAGTACTTCACATTTGGCACTTAGTGTTGACAAAGATAATCATGGTGACCTCGAAGACAACCAAAACTAAACATTAGAGTTAATCAAACAAGGGTTCAACGGTGAATGCAAAAGACAAATTTTGTGAAGTAGGTACGACTTTGATTAATTGCAATGAACTGTGAGGTGTGAACTAAATTCTAGGTTGACTTGCTTTTTTGGTTTAATACATCAGCCTATGCTTCTCAAGCATGAATATGATTATTACACTCTGACACCTAACATAGGCACGGAATTTGGAGTCTGAACATAGACACGAAATGTGGACATGACAATTATACAAAAACCACAAGAAGGCACAGACATATACGCACTGACACACTCCATATATCCACATCCACCCACACACATTTACCCAAAGTAATGTAAATTCTGTAACAAACCTACACCTAGCTCTTTGACAAATATAATCTTGGTGAGACATTGAAGACAACAAAAGTTAAAGCACTAGAGTTAGTCAATCAAGGGTTCAATGGTGAATGTGGGTAAAGGACAAATTTTGTGAGAGTAGGTAAGACCTTAATCCTTTGCAATGAATTGGAAAGTAAATTTTGGATGGACTTGGGTCTTGGCTTCATAGGTTAACCTATGGTTCATGTGCACGGACATGGGTATCACATTCTTACACTAACATAGACATGAAATGCAGACATTGCAAGTATACAAAAACCAGACAAGAGGTCAGAACATGCACACATTGACACCTAACATTTGTAATAATTTTTTCAACTCTAATTACCAATAATACAACTTTACTAAATCACTAAAAAATAATATTATCCCTCCTTTTCATATGAAGAGAAATTAGTGGTACTCCTAAGTCCCAAAGGCACGAAAAACCGCCATGTTTCATATTATAATATAGCCATGTGTCTCTCTATCCTAGCGAAAGTTGACATGTGGACATCTAATTTTATCTTCACCTAAAAATTCTCATCAAATTAAAACTCTCCATAATTAGAAAATTCTACTAATTAAATATTTAATAATCCTAATCAAATTATAAATATCCATAGCTAAAAACTCTCATAATCATATTCCTCCTTTATATATACAGATTGGTGGTTTGTTATTCAAGCCTCCCATCTCGAAAACTGACACGTGTCCTTGTCCTGTCAGTATATTTACCTAAGAGTCTTCATCAAACATAAAAAATCCATAATTATAAAATTCTAATAATCAAATACTTAGTATTCAAAAAATTGATACGTGTTCCTCCGTAACCATGATATTATATATAAAGGAGAAATGTTGTAAACGTGGGATTGTCTCAATATTTGTTCCTAAAGATTAATAAAAAAACTACTTAACAAGGTTTAGTTCCTTGCTTCTCCACGAATTTGGTTTATGCTGCAATTATAGGAACATACATATTAATTGATTAGTCACTTAATATATAATTCTTGGTTTGATTTTAATCACTAATTAAATTGTCTGTAATTATATATATCTTGCGGATCTCGCAAATTGAATCGCAAAGGCTTCCTCATAAAATCAAGCCGGCGGAAGTTTCAATTTCATCTTGGAAGTTTAGTCCCTTTATCAAGCTTTCTCCTAGCTAACATGTTGCTTCATGCTGAAGTTAGCACGATTGGCAATCAACACTATAATCTGCTAATCGTTCTAAAGTATTTTCATCAATTTTGATCAAATTAAATAACTATCGTTCATGGATTCAATAACACATGCTGAGATTTTACAGCTTCAATTTTCGAGATCTGCAAAGCATAATTTTAGGAAAATTTAATTAATGATTCAAATTAGACCTAATAGTATCTTCCTATAATTATGCTAGAATGCAAACGTGGGAGGAAGCAACTAAACCTCTATCAAGTAATTTCTTTTATTAATCTCTTCTCTTTTTTGGCATGAACCTTGACACAATCTGACGGTTACAAAATTAGCTGTAGAAATTCATTGCTACTTTTAATTGGAAGCACTGGCTTTTTCTTATATTTTTCTTACTTTAAGAATAGTATAAAAAAGAGGGATATTAAAATAGAGAAATGAGTGGTTAAACCATATAATTTTAAATTTGAAAATTTTAAAATAAAAAATATCCACGCTTATTCATTGAGCCTACTTTTTCTTATTTTTTCTTTTTATCTTTGAATATTATAAAAAAAGAGATATTATAAATGATGGATTGATTGTTTAGCCATCTAAGTTTGAGTTTCAAATTTTAAAATAAAAGTCATACAAGCCCTTATTTTGAACTTCCTTTTGAATTTCAAGCCATCTAAGAAAAAACTCTTGCTCAGGCTATCTAATTTTGTGTTATAAATTCGAACATCTACTTTTCATCTTAAATATTATGCTCAAAACATTAAGGGAGAATTTAAAGGGTTATTCGAGGCATAACTAAAGAAAAAGCCATAGATACCAAGGAAATTATATATACAAACTAAAGAGATCAGGCTACCTGTGCTGGAACGGGCATATTACATAGGAGGGGCTAATGGTTAACCTATTTAATTTTAAATTTAAAAATTTGAAATAAAAGCTATCCACATGCATATTCGTCAAACCTTTTTTTCCCCTTTTCTATGTTAGAATATTATAAATAAAAAGGGATATTATAAAGGAGGGGTTGGTGGTTAAGCTATTTAATTTTTAATTTCAAATTTTAAAATTAAGGTTATACACATCTTTTTTCGAATCTTTTAAATTTCAAGCTCTAAGGAAAAAAGCTCTGGCTCAAATTATCTAATTTTGAATTTGAAATACAAGCAATCTACTTTTCATCTCATGTATTATTCTAAAACACTATAGGAGAATTTATAGGGTCATGTCATTTCAATAGGCCATATACTACTAGTCATTGGCATAAGCCATTCGTATGCTCATATTCATAAAAAATTGGAGTATATATATAAAAATAGAAAATAAGGAGCAGTCCAGAGAAAATTTCAATGCAATTCAATTTAGAAGCAGGAGCACATGACCAAAAGAGTAACCCACAAGGACCAAACATTAGATATACAAAGGAAAAAATCAGACCCCTAATTTTCTAAGCTTATAGCAGGTTTGATTCCCGCTATTCGCTCCATATTTCTTTTTCTACATGTAAGACCCACCCGAGCGAGCACGAGCAAAACACTATTTTATAGTTGACAATAATAACTTTATATTAACAACTGAAACCAAATCATCCGATATCATCTATGTACCAATGTGATTAGTGTCTCAACATGAATGATTAGTATCGAGTGTCCTACATCACTCTCAAAGCCAATCACTTTCCCGTGCCTTATACATTTGTGTCTCATACATTAAGCACTTCAAAAACAATCTAGGCACGATATATATATATATATATATATATATATATATATATATATATATATATATATATATATATATATATAGAGCAAGGCTCCTATAAACTTAAGTTGATAGGGAATAGTATACACCAACTTTCCTATCCATTGATGTTGCCTTGGGATCAGTGAAATTAAGAGATGCACAAATCTCAAAGTGGGCTTTATATCTTTCACGGATCCTCAGCAACATCAATGGGTAGAAAAGTTAGTGTATGACTATTTCCTATACACTTAAGTTTATAGAAGTCTTGCTCTATATATATATATATATATATATATATATATATATATATATATATATATATATACAAGGTTTTAAATGTCGGATGTCGGGTTCATGTCGGATAGCTGAAATTCATGTCGGATAGCGGAAATCGGGGATATGTCGGAGGACATGTACTAAATATCGGATTGTCATATCGGATGGATTTCTACTCAATTTTGGTCATCAAGATGGAATGCACTTGTCTTGTTATAGCTTATCCTACTTGAGTTGAGTATTCATCATCAAGACACGAGTTGTTTTCCATTTCTTGAAGGGAAACAGTGAAATAATATGCCAACAAATAAACAAAATACACATTGTCAAACTAAAACTTTTGAAGTGCCTTGCATAAAATTAACATAAAGTAAAGTGCCTTGCATAAAATTGACATAAAGTGTTAGACTTTGGATTGATTTCAAGCTACGGTTCAAACTTATTGTTTACATCACACTTTTATGAATTCACAATTTCAATTTGTAGAGACGAAGATGAACGAGAGGAGATCACGGTGGAAAAGAGAGCAACATTTTTTTTGCCCTAATCTATATTATATGCTATCGGGTTACTATAGGAACAAAAGGCTAAAAAGAATTATCGGGTTTGGGTTTTGAGTACTAAACCCAAACCCCAATACTTATCAACT
Source organism: Asparagus setaceus (assembly GCA_012295165.1). Classification (NCBI taxonomy): domain Eukaryota; kingdom Viridiplantae; phylum Streptophyta; class Magnoliopsida; order Asparagales; family Asparagaceae; genus Asparagus; species Asparagus setaceus. The sequence continues at coordinate 63,593,903 of CM022701.1, forward strand.
CAAAAAAAAAAAAAAAAACAAAAACAAAAACAAAAAATAACAAAACAAAAAAAAACAGTAGATTCGATTTTTCAAGTCGAAAATCGGTAGATATGTCATAATATCCCCGACATGTCCGACATGAACCCCAAAACGATATCCGACTTGAAATGACCATATTCGTGTCGCTCTAGCCTCTAATCCGACATGTCTACCGACATTTAAAACCATGTATATATATATATATATATATATATATATATATATATATAAAGTTCTTTCAACCGAGATTTCTTTCTTAAATGACCACTTTGAGCATGTTAGAGTCTTTGCTAGGGATCAAACCGCGACCCTAATGCTTCTCTATAATTGCTTAAAAATTCTGCTTAGATCTTGCTAATTAGATAATTAGTAACAATCCTCATCTTTTGAATTAATAAAACAATGGGAAACTCTAAGTTAGTTGCATTGACACTGTCTCTATATTGAAAAGACACGGAAGAAATTAAAATATTAAGATTGTAAAAGTGTATACTTCCTATTATTCATTAATCAAATTATAGTTAGATAAGTATATGTCCATAAGAAGGAAAGCCAATCAAACAAGTAATATATACAAGAAATGAAGAAAGAAACATCCACATCCACAATGATAACCATAATTAATAGCATCTTATGTCATGATATTCTTAAACTCATCAAAGCTAAGAACTCCACCTCCATTAAGATCAAACTTGCATATCATAGCCTTGCATTCTTCTATATCTTTCTTTAAACCTAACTTGCTAAGCATTCTCTTTAAACTATCTTCAGTGATGTATCCTTTGCCGTCCATCTTAAACATCCGAAAGGCTTCTCTTAAACTCTTCAACCTTTTTATCTTCATCTCCTTCCACCAATTTAACTTAACTCTTCAAACCCTAATAGTCCATCTTCATTGAATTTGATCGAATCTTTGATATCTTCATCTTATAAATCCATGTTGATGGATTTCATGCATAGTTGCAGCTCAGATAATGAGATCTTGCCATCTTCATTCTTGTCAACTTGATGAAATACTTGTTTGAAGTCATTAAAGAACTTGGACATTGTGAGAAAAGATGCAGAGAATTGAGAATAATATTATTTGATTTAGAGTTTTTGGGTATGTATATAGAGGATTAGGGAAGGAAGTTTTAAGTTTTTGAGGATTGAGGGTGGAATAGTTGAAGTTGTTAATGAGAGGTTGAAGCTAAGGTGATTGAAACTAAACAACTATAATGTGGTGTATTAGTAGATAATTATAGAAGGGGATTGTTAAAATGGGGGCTTCTTCATGGTATTCTTGTTAGTAATTAACACTAATATTAGATATATTAATATATGGTAGATCATGAGTTTGAAGTTAGATATGGTGCTTAGAAGGTATATTGATATTATTTTTCTTCAATCTCAACACATAATGAGACAAAGACAGATACACAATATTATAGAGAAAATATAAATAAATTAAAATTTCTTATTTTTACCCAATCTCTCCTCGGTCCATGTTTGCGGATGAGGTAGTTAGTTTTGTTCTACTGAGAGTTTTATGAATAAAACTATTAAAGATATTTTACTACGTAAAAACACATTAATTAGAATTCTTAAAAACCTTAGCATATCTTTTTCAATTAAAACTTTTATTTTAAGAAATAGCCTATAATTTTTAAGCGAGTTTCTTTTTGAATATCCTAATTTTCTTCTCATCTTTTGTTATGTTTCCCAAATCTTAGAATAGTTTTTCTAAGGAACTTTCAAACAGAGTTCAATGAAGAAAACAAGTCTCAAACGGATTCATGTGATATTTAAAATAGAAATATCATTTTTTTCAACTTATCTGTGGTTTATGATATGATGTCATGTTAGATGGAAAAAAATTAAAGAAAAGTATTCATTTTCAGAATGAGATAGATAGCAGAATAAATGGGTATGGGATATTAAGGAAGAAGGACTAACGTACCCTTCCTTTTTTTGCTCATCTTTTCAATTTTCCAATAAGAATTGTAATAAAATTAAAATTGAGGGGCATCAAAGTGACCCTCCCAAATAAAAATTCCAATATTTTGAGGTGATTGTCTTGTAAATTTTCTATGCTTATCTTTATATCATCTTTGTGGACGAAAAAATCCTAGGGCCAGTTTGAGATTTTTTATGAGGCTGCTTGTGCTAGTTTTTCAAGCAGCAACGAATAATGGTGTTTGGTAAGATTTATTTTACATGCTTATTGAAATTGCTGCTTCTTGGGGGGATACTCTTAGAAGCAAGTTGGGATGTTTTTAAAAGCATGTTCTGCTTCTTATAGTTTTTATACTATATATACCCTTCGGCTTTTGACATTATTGTTTTATCCATGCTAAAATTATCTTGTTTATTTGATAGTTAAAGTTATGTCGATTTTTGTCAATTTCACTTATAGTGATCTTTAAGCACAATTTTACGAAATAACTTATTGCTTTTAGAAGTAGCTTATGATATATGATTATCAAATAGTTTTTTCAACAGCTTATATAAGTTGCTTCTATAAGCTACTTCACTGTTTTAAAAAGCCTCCGCCTAGTCCGCCTAGGCATACGCCTAGGCCTAGGCGGTACCTAGACCACCTAACTAACGCCTAGGCGGTATCTAGGCTGCCCACCTGGGAGTATTTAGGGGAGCATTGTCTGCTTACGTGGACTACACCCTTTAGGCATTGATCATGATTTTCTGTGTTGCAGCCTCCACGTTTTCCAACCTCCTTCAAACTCCTTTAACTTTCAAATATGAACACCTCCACTACCTTCTCTGATCTTCAGCAAAACCTTCTTGACCACCACTTAAATGAAAAAAGAAATCTGCCTAGACACTAGTCCGACACCTAAACTTTCTATAACATTGACATTTACTATCAATTATTACAATTAAAAAATTAAAAAAACCCTCCTAAGCTCTAGGCATCGGGTCCAACGTCTAGGCCTCCTAGCGTTTTCTATAATCTTGTTAGTTATTATTTTGGCTATTTAGTATTTAAGTATGCATGGTTTATTGTGGATCTAAGATTGATATCTATTTTTATTTTTATTGCAAATTTATATGAATTTTATACACAGTTTTATCAATTATTATAATTAAATAATTTAAAAAATAGCCAAACGACTAGGCGCCGCCTAGGCGTCTAGGCACTAGGCGCTGGCTCAAACGCCTAGTCCGCCTAGCGCCTTTTGTAACATTAAGCTACTTATATAAGCAACTTTTCATAAGCTCCAGCAATACCAAACTGGCCCTTAGTCTTGTTCTTTCTTAACTAAACTAACTTATCTAAATACCTATTTCTTTCTGTTTCTAATTCTCACAAAAAATACGTGTTGTATGGAATTCCTTTTCTTGTTGGTAAATTTTCTCTAGCATTTAACGTACACTAGGTGGAATGCATGAGCATTGCGCGTGTTCAAATACTTTGATTCTGTGTTTAGGGTTATGTGTTTGCTATTACTTGTTTGTTAAATATTTTATGGTTACTATACAATATCGTAGATGCAGCTTTGACCTAGTATTGCATAGGAAACTCGTAATGAAACACTACATAGGAAAATTTCATGGCCCCATTTGCAAATTCATATAACAACAAAAAATAAATCAAAGGATATCAAGCACATTTAAATACATGATTCTTTCAACTATTTATAACTTTGTATTCTCTATGACAATTATCTGTAACTTTGTATCCTATTAAACATAAAGATATATCTATTAATTAGGATAGGATCGCAATGTAATATCCAAACTTAGTACATTATATATGTGGACAATTGAAGTTATGTCATACCAATACCTAATTAAATGTTGGCAAAAGCCTAGAGTGTTGAATTATCAAATTAAAACTTCATGCTATCAAATTTTAAAAGTGAAACTTTAGGCTATTATAGTGCAAATAAGCCTAAAACATAAAAGGTTACATCTTTATTTATTGCATTTTTCTAAGAATCGAAACTCTTGCTTTGAAGGACAATCTCCTTTTAATACTCAATCAATTTGCATAAAAGGTCTATTTAAAGGTTAAACTTTTACAGAATAGCAATTGAGAAGTATTTGAAAAAATACTCTTTAAGAACTCAACTTTGATAATTCAAACATTAAAAATTTTAGCATCTGTATTTATTGCATTATTTTAAGAATAGAAACTCTTACTTTGTAGAACTTTCTCTTTTAAAACTCAATCAATTCGCATAAAGGTCTATGTAAAGGTTGATCTTTTACATAATAGTAATTGAGAAGTATCTAAAAATAACTCTTAAGAACTCAACTTCAAGAATTTAAACATATCCCATCCAAACAAGTAATTAGGGTATGTTTAAGGTCTATTTAAAGGGTTCTATTAATTAGGATAGGATCGGATAGTAATTAAGAACTCAACTTGATAATTCCAACAGAAGTTAGCATCTTTATTTATTGCATTATTCCAAGAATCAAAACTCTTGCTTTGAAGATCTTTCTCTTTGAATACTCAATTAGTATATATAAAAAGATAAAGAGGTATGCTTAAAATTTTAAATCTCTATCAAAAGACTTTATTTAAAAATATTTAAATAGAAAATTGTTTCTTCTTAAAATTCCTTTTTGTAATATTTTTGAAGAAATTATACTGACATTTATAGCATGCTTGGCCAAGGTTCTAAAACACGGTTTTATTATGCATGGGTCCGAGAGCGAGTAGTGTTTAATTGGATTATGCACCGATTAATCGGATTATGGAATTACACCGATTAGTATATATATATATATATATATATATATATATATATATATATATATATATATATATATATACATATATATATTGATAGTCATATATTAAAACATATAAAAATAATGTAAAACGGAAAATAAACTAAGAAAAAGACTAATAAACGTGCAATTGAGCATGATATAAGTAGTTTTAATACCCACTTAAGCTATTAAAGTAATAATATAACAAGTTTAAGCACAAAAATAGTTCTTCACCTGCAACAACAATTGTGAATGTCAATGAAGTATGTCAAAGGAAGAAACAACTTTAAAGGTAACATGATAGCACTGGTACATAAGAGTTTTTTTTTGGGAGTATAGATAAGAGCTTGATAGTTTACTTCTTGGTTACTTTTGGTCAAAGATGACCTCTGATAAACATGTGACATGACCATTGATGGCTTAATAGTTTACTAGTGGACTGTGGAGTCCTCTAATAGTTACCAAGGATAAAAAACAAAGAGAGTTGGACATTTGTTCTACTCATTTAAAAGGTTAGAAATCACTTGGATTAGTGCATAAGGAAAAAACATTGACAGAGGGAATAGAAGACATCTGCCTTAAGCATTAAAAAATCAGAAAATGCGAAATTTTTAGCATAAGGAACACAATGACCGCATACTGTGGCGATTTTCACATGTTCGCTTTGTTTTGAAGCCGCACACAAGTACTCAGCCGAGTAATCGCCCGATTAATCTGTGTTTGGCAAATGGTCAAAGTGGCTTATAAACCACTTTGAGATGTTTGGCAAGTGGTTTATTTTGATTTATAATCCACAAAAAAATAAGCTAGGTACCCTAGCTTATTTTTTGGTGGATTATGAGCCACAAGGTTTGATCAAGTAAAAGACAAATATACCCCTCATCATTTCACAAAATTCCGAGCCATGCCTTTTTTCGGTGGATTATAAGCCATGACCTTTTTGGTCATTTTGACAACAATGAGGATTATAATCCACCCATTTACCAAACACTCTACTTTTGAAAATGGATTATAATCCACTAAAGTTACTAAACACTATGGATTATAATCCACGAGGATCATAATACATTTGTGATTATAAGCCAAGTGGATTATAAGCCAAAGTTGCCAAACATGCTCTTAAATGAGGGAGGATGAGAGGGAGAGAGGGAGGGTGTTGTGATATTTATCATATTATATTATATTATATATGAAATTATCATCTTACCTTCCATCTTTGTATATGATGTCCTGCATCCTCCAATTTTTTCCCTGCTCTTGCTATTTTCTTTATATTGTAGTATAGCTTTATATCTTTCTGGATTAAAGATTTTGGTTGTTATTTCTATATTATAGAATGTAATTTTTTCCAAACACGAGGCAACACATGTTTTAAGGTGGACAGTACCTTGGACTTTTGTAACTTTAGAAGTGTATGGGCATGCATGTCATGTCAGTCTATGTGGGATAAACCAAATTTTTGTTAGTAGTCTCCTAACAGAGCCTACATCTTAAGCCCATTGATTATGCCTTTTACTCAATCCTCAAATATATATTCTTCTACATGTATAATTTTATATCCATAGTCATTTGTATGGCCTTATGAAATAAATATTGATCAGTTTAGCTCGTTTATAATATCAGTGAAGTAAATATTGTCCATTACTAACAATTTCATGTCTTAAGGTTCTTAACCTCGAAAAATCAATTCTTCAAACATACATCTATATTATGTAGCAATGCAGCAAAACTGAAACTCTGGAATAAATATATGGAAACAAGTGAAACAACAAGTTTCAAAAGGGAAAAAAATCTAAACTGAATCCGAGTTCTCAGATCTTGGTATGAACCTACCATTTGTCTTGCTCATGCGTTCAATGTTTCTCAGCCATCTACTTCATTTCAATATCGATACTTTGGAGCAATTCTTCCAATCGTTTCCTTCTAATTTGATTATTTTTTCTTTCAGCAATTCATGCTTATTTCACAGACTTTGTTGTGATTGAGTAGCAGGTCGAGGTGCAGCAGTAAAGTTGTAAGTTACCTTTTCTTTAGGTTGTGTTGTTAGGGGGTGGGTGAGGGTGATGTAGTACATTTAAGAAGTTAGATAATTACGGTATGAGAATGTTGATGTGCTCTACAATCTTTAGCAGCAGCGACTTTTATCTATTGGATATCAACATTGATAAGAATGAAGTTTGAAGGATGGGTAGTTATCTTGTGATGTGATGGTAATAAGCCAGTGTTCTCTGTAAGAATTTTCTTCATGGATCTGAATCCCCTTTGTATCCTTTTAGCCCATAATAGGAAGTACACCTACTCAATAATCAATCTAAGTCCTATAATTCTTGAATATGATTTTTTTTGTACTTACCAACAATGATTGATGCTAATATATCGACTCGTCATATTTTCATTTTTTGGCATATAATGAATGTTGTTAACCACTCCCACCATCATGCTCGATACTTGTCATCAATTTTCTTCCAGTCTTCTCAATTTACTTTTTCCTCTGTGCAACTCTTTCTAATCTGACTAATTTCTTGTACTTCTAAGAGCATTTTGCAATATTGTAGTCTAATGGTTGAAATAGAGAGAGAAAGTATATAGGGGTGGCAGAAATAATAAGATGGTTCACAGCCAGGGATATTGATATATGTGGTTATATTAGCAGCAATGGACAGGACAGGTAGCATTCTTATTATATACCTAGTAGAATATTAGTTTAAGTATGTTCTTAATAGATATATAGTGCTTTTCAACATTTTTTACCTTTATATGCATTTTCCAAATCAAGAGTCTTGTTAATTCAATGTCTTCAGACTAAGGACTCGTAATACTACTAAAAGATAGAATGTTCTTGTGGGTATACACTAAAAAATAGGATAAAAAATGAGTGGATCCGTGGGAGATTAGGGGTTGCTCCTATTAAGAATAAAATGAGAGAACCGGTTGAGATGGTTTGTCCATGTACAATGGAGGCCTCCTAGTGCACACGGTTTGGGAAAACGATAATATTATAGTTAATGGGGAAAAAAGATCTAGAGGTAGATCTAAGAGAACATGGTTGGATTAAGAAGGATAAACGTAATGGAGGAGCTTGTAATGATATGCGGTGTTTGATTAATATAGCATTGATTAATATTAGTTCTTATACATACATTTTGACTTTCAATTAGGTGAGCTTGTAATGATATGCGGTGTTTGATTAATATAGCATTGATTAATGGTTCTAGGAAAAACCGCTATCTAGCGGGTACAAAAATGAAGAATAAATGTTTTGTTTTTGCATGATACGTACCTTTGACGAGAAAAGTATTTTCAGTGCACTTAATATCATGATGTAATTTACTGCCCTTTATATAAAACAACAGTTTAAGCATAGAGTGTTTTGTTCTCTCATGTTGATTTAAACCTTACCATCCTCTTCTGTGCAGTGCCAATAACAGTTATTGCATCTTTTAGGAAGATTAAGGCTTTAGTCCACAACAATTCCTTGCTTGCTGATGCTCTGCGAAGTTCATCGAAACTTGTAAGTTTTTGGTACAATGTGAAGTTGAACTTCTTATGTCTTGTTATAGTCATATATTAAATATTAAATAAATTCTGTCTATGGAAGAACTGACAGAGCCCCTTAAGTGTGTTTCCAAAAAGATTATTTTGGTATGACACCCACGTACATCTGTACATACACCACACATGGAGAGAGAAAAGAAATGCAAAAGCAAAGGCATTCACGCACCCTGTTGACATAATCCTATTCATGTTTGTTTGACACTCTTTGCAGTTGAATGGTGCAATATTCTTTAAATAGTCAATACTAAATATGCATAAGATTCATTCATTTGTTGTCTTTCCTGTGAGGAGTTATCTGCATTAAATTTCAGGTTGTTAGTGAAGATGGGAAGAAAGTTAGACGCCAACAACCATTTACCGAATTGGATGTTGAAGAATTGCAGGTTTTATCCAACCTTGTTATCCAACTCACCATTCACCATCCATGCTGTGGTAGAGTTCTGATAATTTTGTTTTACTTTCCCTGCAGTCGCGTATTGTTGTCGCTGAAAATCTTCCAGATGATCATTGTTACCAAAGTCTTATGCAGATTTTCTCTGCAGTTGGGAGGTATCTATTCAATATGCATATGTTGGACTTCTAATTAGCATTACTGTTTTAATGTACTAACGGCGTGTGACATTGTAGTGTGAAGACAATCCGTACATGCTATCCTCAGGTCCCTAATGGGACAGCGTCTACAACAAACAGATCCTCAAAATTAGATATGCTTTTTGCTAATAAGGTGCGTATTTGTCTTCCTGATGGGGCTTTTATTAATAATTTATCCATCTTCCAGAACATTATCATAATGTGATTAATTTGGTGATATGCTTTTTTTTCCTGATATCTTCTATACTTGGACATATTAAGGTACGAAGTGAAACAAGGAATATTTACAACAGTCTCACATCAGCTTAGTTTAGAATTTTAGGTCTAGGTCCAAATTAACTAATCCCCATTTTAGAGAGACAAATTTTTTTAGTGGTAAATGAATAAATTTTCATTACTAATAGGAATTAAGTACATACTACATCCCAGGCATAACCAGGGAAAATACAAGGGGGCTTTCCATAATTCTCAAAACCACATATACCTCACTTCCTTACAGCAAATACATCAAGGCATGAAGGGGAATTTTGGAATGAAAAGCTCTGATAATCACCTCAACACTGGATTCTTTACCAGCAAAAGCCCTCTGGTTTCTCTCCCTCCAAATATGATAGACACAAGCTGCAACACAAGCGCAGAACACCCCAAATGCAAAGCCACTCAAACAGAAGGTTTAGGCACATTCAAAGAGCTCCCCACAAGAGGAGGCCAAGAATAAGTAGCAGGAACAGTATTATGCAGTGCATTATATGCACCAGAAATTCTGAATTTACCCCCATAACAACATGCAGCAAGCTTTATGATGCAATCAGCACTACTACCCCACTGCATTACTAGAACGTTTTTAACCTTTAAGACCCTCTTCCTTTGCCAGGAGTCATTCACCTTTGGCTGAACATTCCAATGTATTCATAACAACTTTTATGTAAGATGATTTATGCACAGGAAGTGTTATATCAGCTTACATTTGTAAATAAGTGTAATGGTTGTGTGTTTATTTAATTCTGATTTCTGAAAATTGATTGATCACAAGTTACATTAGTTGGTGGTCTCCACATTATGGCAGCTATCATTAAACAGATTTCCTTCTGTTTCTTTTCATTTATTTTCTCATTTGAATTTGTTTTGTCATCATGACTGTTTCTTTTATAATTTAAATTGCACATACATTTTTCTTTAGGACTCAAGGTGCTATTTGGTTCAAGTCTTATCAAACAGTTTCCTACGTAATTTGGTGTCAGTTCCATGTAAATTCTTTTTCCCTTTTCTGGGAAGGCCGTCATACATAATGATAAATCTATCCATCCTTTAAACAGGAGTTTTTATGGAAAAAAATTGTTTCCTGTTAAAGCCTGAAATAAGTATTCAAGCTCGTTGTGTTTACACTTCTATTTATCATTCAGTTTCAACTTTTCCCAGCTTCCCAAAGCTCAAACTTGTTGAGATATTTTCCTTTTAAGTAAATTCCAAGGCGTACTAGCTCTCATGAACGAGAGAGTAGTTGTCAAACTGGGGAAAGAAGCTCCCATAAAGAGAGAAAGAAATCCCAGACTGGGGAAATAATTGTTTTTCTCATGGATGACAGAAAAAAGTGGTGATGCAGCCTGAGATAAACTGATTTGCACTTAATATGTGTTTGATTATAAATAAGTAAATAGAAATGCTATTATCGTCTACCTTTATTGGGGCAGATTAGTGGTTTGATTTTTAATGCTTCTAATCTTTGACTTTATTATACCCCTTATCAAATTAAAGGGCTTCTCGTTGGTATTTTGCGTTTTGACATTTGTAGACATGGTGGGGTGTTCGGGTGCGATTTGATGCGAAACAAATTTTTAGTCCAGAAGCCCCAAGGTATGCATTAGTAGCTCTATACGGTAGGTAGATGGGTAGATCAGTTGGTTTCATCTTTGTTTTAAAATATAAAATAAAAATCAGATGACCTTGATAGTTGGAAGAAGCAGTTAGCAAAGATTAGTTGAAAGGAGATGGAATATTACTGATTTTGTTAGTGGCTTTTATGTGGTTTTGATATGATTGACCTGCATCTCGGTGTGGATTAAGAACAATGACATGCTGCTGCTAGTGAGCAGGTCAAGTGCAGTCATGCGGGTTAAGATTTTAGTATAAGTGCATATACCCACTCATTCACATAAACAGTTTTACATCATTTACTTACTGCCCAAGTTGGCAAGAATAATCATGCAGACATCGCATAGGTTGAGCATGAATAATTGCATGCACACCACATTTAGGTTAGTGCAGAAACAACCGCGTACTATATACCACTTCTCAATTTTTATGGAAGTTTATTTAGTTTTACCTGAGTCTGTCGATTGGGACTCTCAGGTTGATTGGGGATTACTGCATTCTAGTTCCTAGGATCTGGGTCTGAAACATTGTCTCCGCCTAAAAATAAATAGTTCTATGCATATGATTCACTTACGTCTAATAGGAAAACACCCTTTCTTTTCTGATCATTTCAAGTCCAGAATCCAAGGCCCTTTAAACAATGCTATTATTTGCACATTGGCAGCAGATTGGAAAATTACACTGTTTCTTAGTAGATCCAGTTTACTTCCAGGTCAGCTCTAATGAGTAAATGATACTTTAGATCAATTATATCTAGGTTATTGAATGTAGGAAGTATTGTTCAACCTAATGGTCTCCAAGTTTCTGGGACATATGATGAGGATCGGACTGAGGATTCCGACCCGAAAAAAAACTTTTTCTTTTGGATGGCAGACAGTGGATTAATTTGAGTAGAGGATTTTTGAGGAGATTGAACAAAAAACTTACATAATATGGATATATTATTTCATTAATCATCATTGTCTTTGTCTGTATCTAAAAGAATTACAGATTATTTATAAAGAAATAAAGAAATTAAACAAGCGATAGAATAAATTTCAATCCTAACCACAAGATAAATCCTAACAAAATCAAATAAAAAAGATCCTAAAACCTAACAACAAATCCTTATAAAATCTCACCTAAAATAAAGATTATACCAAATATTTCTTTTTTTTTTCTTTAAATAATTATACCAAATATTTCTGAAACGAAAAAAGATCTTAATAAATCCTACTAATCTAAGATCGATGATCCACGATGGTCCTACATCAACAGAGTTTTCAATGGAAGCTGGATTCTGTGTAGGCTTGCTTTCAGGTTCAGGATCAATACCTTCCTTTTATGATCGTAAACGTAAAGTATTAGGCCTTTAATTTTTTTCATACATTTATTTGAACTGTGTGATTTATTTTCTAGCATATAGGGACGGACATATGCTGCTCTTGTAGTTTGGCAGATAATAATTGATACTACAGATCGTTTTTAAGTAATGTAATTGTCTGAAGTTTAAATTGCATTCAATGATTTCTCATGGCTAATATTTTTCTCTATTTGTAGTTGCATGCATTTGTGGAGTACGAGAGCATTGTGGATGCTGAGAAAGCAGTAAGCTAGTGGTTTTAAAGCTTAAATTCTTTTTGTTTTCTTTGGCAGGACATCTGTAAATTACTTTTTAAGTTCAGCTGAATTGTTGTTGCGATTACTTTCTTTAAGCAGGTTACAGAGCTCAATGAAGGAAGGAATTGGAGAAATGCGCTCCGTGTTCGTGTATTGTCTAGTTGCATGGTACTGCCATATTATTGTTCTCATAAACAGTGATGATTCTTGCTTTCTTCTCACTGCTTTCCTTACTGTTGCTTAGTTGTTTTCTAACTAGTATTTCCTTTAGTCACATTACAGTTTTTACTATGGCTAGGGGTCTTGACTCTTGAGGCATGCGCTTGACAGGATCTTGTTTGTGTGTGTCTGTACAACAACTGCAACAAAACCTCTATACTAAATTTTTCGGTAATTACACTTAAATACCCTATTGTTTACCCCTTGTTGCAGATAAGTACACCCTCAGTTGTAAATGGCTTCACTTAAATTCCTTGTAGTTTCTAGAGTTCCACTTTAGTTCTCTCGGTTATGCAAACGGGAGAATTTCCCCCTGAAAATTATCGTGCAACACTCACATGCTAATTTTAGAACATTTTAACATTTAATATTCGTTAAATTTAATGTTAAACCTTATTAAAATCCTATTTTAAGATAGAATTAGGGTAGGTTTAAAATAGGATTTTGATAAGTTTAACAATAGATTTAATGAAAAATAAGGGTTAAGATGTTCTAAAAATAGTATGCGAGTGTCGCATGAGAATTCTCAGCTGGAAATTCTCATGTTTGTATAAGCAAGGTACTAAAGTGCAACATTTAGAAACTTTAGGGTATTTAAGTGAAGCCATTTACAACAAAAGATATTTATGTGCAACATTGGGTAAACAATAGGGTATTTAAGTGTAATTTGCCTTAAATTTTTTGGTCGGCTACATGACTTTTTTTTCGGTTCAGTGCTTAGGGCTATCTCCTCCATTAAGTTAACGGTACATTTGCCCATTGACGTGTGGTTGTGTATATATGTGGAATTTTTCATATATTTATATGTTTTTGCAAGGTTTCTCTATTTTTTTCCTATTAAATAATCTTTCTCTTGGCATTTTTCATGTTTTTAACACTTTCTCTTTTTTTACATGGGGCTTGAACCATTTATTTGAAGAGTGTGCTCAAAATTTTTTTCTTTCCGTTTATTTGGAAAGTAGTAAGATGCATCTTCTAAATCAATATATACTCCAGGTCCCATCAAAGCAAGGGCCAGCTCGAGGGCGTAAGCCAGGGCATGAAGGTGATGGAAATGTAGAAGATGAGAATACTTCCACAAGTGACCTGCCAAAGGTCAATCACATGGAGCAGGATCCTTTGCAATCAGCTGAAATTCCACATGAGCATGTTGTAAGGCTCATTGGATCCTTTCATTTTCCCCAGTCAAACTCACTTCATTCATCTGCTTTATTATTATCGTCATGTTTTCTCCACTCATGTTGAGTTCCTTTCACTTGAAAATGGTATGTTCTCCTGAAGTCTAATCTAGTATTTGTTTTGGACAGGGTGTGGAGGTGGTTGTCAACGAAAAGGAAAGTGGAGCAGCAAAGAGGGGGAAGGGAAGGGCCCGGGGTAAAGGGCGTGGACGAGGAGGGCCTTTCCACAATAGTAACAACTACAATACCAACCACTACATAGGTGGAGGCCACACAATAGGCAGTCCGCCACCTTCCAATTATCCTGCCCACAATGAGCAGCCAACTGCAGTATCAAGGCAGCCTCCTGGGCCTCGCATGCCAGATGGCACAAGGGGATTCACCATCGGTCGAGGAAAGCCTCTTCAACCACACACTGTGCAGTAGAGCAGCTTGAATGGTTTATTGCATAGAGGATTGTGCCCTTACATAATGAGGGGACCTTTTTAGATCAAAATGTTTCGGGGGTGGATAATGTATGCTATATGGGTATGAACCACATCTCGGTTTCCCCAATATTGGAGAGTATTTTGATGCCTTCAGGAGATGTGTTATGGTGATTCGGCTTGAATTTTAGCTATTGTTTATTTCTATTAATGCATGTTACCTATATATACCTTCAGGCTTCAAATGTATCATATTTTTGAAATTATCCTTCAGCTCTTCATATTTGCCAGTTTGCTCTCTCTATCATACTATCTTATCTCTATTAACTTTTTTAAATTTCTACAAATATACGCTAAGATTCCGATTTTATTTGTGTCCTCTCTCTTCTTAGACCTCGCTAATGCACGGGTGACTGCATGGAAGAGAGGGAGGTAGGTTCAGTTTGACAACCACATGAGTCATATTTACCGAGATCAATTTTTAATCTAAGTCCATAACCTCAGTTAGTAGCTTAAGTAGTAGGCCTGATTTTGGCCAATAATCAGACAACCAGATTATGTCGTGTTCGGAAAACATTTGAGAAATAAAAAAGAAAGATACCCAAATTGAAACTAGTTCAATTTTAATCAAATGAAAAATAGTCAAATATTAGTTATAAACCAGTTTTAATTGAAAATAGCTTAATTTAGTTAACTAGTTTTATAGAAACCAGTTTATAGTTATCGAGGCCAAATGTAACTAGACCAGAACTAATCTAGTACAACTTAGAAATTGCCAAGTTGACCGTTACTTAGAGTAGTCCTATGTCGCATGAAGGCAGAAATAGTGATCTACAATGACAAATCACGCAAAACAAAAGCCTTTTATTGGTCTCTTCCTCTCATGTTCTCTTGTGATTTATCTCGCTAGGAGAGCGGTTGGAGATCAGCTTCAGCATCCCGCCTTTTTTTTCAAGGTCTTAGATCTCTTTCTTCTTTTCGCTACTCTTCTGTTTGTAGGCCAAATTAGAGGGTGTGTTACTAGAGATGACTTTTGTCCTTCGGTAGTGGGACAGTTTTGGCGGTGGCTTGGGCAATGTGATAGAGGGACACATCCTAAATACCAATGCCTTGTGCGCATGGTGAAGTAGGTCTTAAGGGTTCGTCCTTTCATCTCTGGGACGAGAGAGGAGGGCCTTAGGGTACATTGTGGGGCTACTAAGATATGAGACACTACAAGAAAATGGTCAGCTACCTACACATATATACCTACGTTTGTCTAATCATAGGGAATTCCCAACGCTTTTATTTAAAACGTTGAGTATAATTCCCAACGCTTTTTCTAAAACGTTGGTAGTCTATTAGGTCAATCGCCCCCAGACCAATTCGCCTCCACCCAAATCGCTCCCAGACCAAATCGCCCCCAAGATCGACCCAAATTGCTGCGATCTCATCTCGCTCCGATCTCATCCCAGATCGCCGCCGTCTCGGTTCGGTCGACAAAGACGAGGACGACGACTGCTCCTCGATCGACGATGACGATGACGACGACGATCGACGATGACTGCTCCATCGATTGACGACGATGACGGCGAGGATGACTATGACGACGGCGACTGCTCCATCGATCGACGACAACGACGATGACGACGACTGCTCCATCGATCGACGACGACGGCGGCTCCTTCTCTTCTAATTCCATGGCGGCGATCTGTTGATAGCTGCTCCTCTCGCTTCTCTCAGGCCTCAGGTACGTTCCAAGATTAGATTAGGGTTCCCTGGTGATCAATTTGGGGATCTGGGGTTTTTTCTTTCGAGTAATATTTTTATTTTGTTTGTTTGTTTTGCCGTCTTCTTGTTTGCAATTACTTCTATTATCTAGTAAATGGATATGCTAGTTTTTAGTTAAGTCTGGCTAATGACTCACTTGTCGTGTTAGATTAAAGATTGATTTTTGGGATATTAGAATTTATTCTGAATGTTATGAACAAATAAAGTTTGATTATTTTAGTTGGTCATAAACTAATTAACTTACAGTCTCCTGATTTAGTTTTGTTGCTCTTCTGCTTTTTCTGTAGATATATAATTGTTCTGTGAATTTTATATTGTAATGATTATTGGATCATTCAGTAGTTTGGCTTGTGTATTAAAATGTTGTATTGTAGTTGTTACAACCTAATCATCTTACATGATTTGGACTTGGACAATCAAATCCTCTTATATTTGTAGAATCTCTATTTTCTCTGTGAACTTTTGAATTAGTTTTGTTATTATGATCGGAGATTGTTTGTCTGAGAGCCTTGCAAGAGATAATCTCATCTTGAGCATTTCATTCTTCTTCATCTTCTCGTCTTGAGCTTCTCGTTTATTATCAGTCAATCTAGATCGTTTACTTAAGATACCTAAATAAATTGGGGGAAGTTATGAGCCCCATATAAATTTACAGTTTATCATTTTTCTTGGTAGGCCATGGTGCCTCTCAGCTCATCTAAGAAGCTGATTTGAATGCAATGAGAACTAATGCAATTTTCTAGTGCATTATGTATTTATACTTAATAGAAAATTTTCATATGACCATGATCTCTAACAAAAACGAGAGAAACCTTAAAGGATAAAGTAGGACAAGGAGAAGGTAAAATTTTCTATTTGGAGATGATTATCACATTTTAATTACAAATTTATACCCTCATTACCTATTTTATATGAATAAATATCCTGCTAATAATTGTTTTTATCTTAATTTGCAGGCTAATGGAGTATTATTGAATAAGAGCCCAAATGAAGATTATTTCAAACCCAAAAGATCTCTAATGAAGCCCAGAATGCCTAAATCCAAAGCCCACGACTAAGTTTAGAAGCAAAATCTCAACACACATCACTTTCTTGGTCAGAATTATTAATAACTTGGCTTACAATTGAGAATCAAATCAAATATGAAAAAAATAAAGTCAAATTCGTGCTCAGGATGGTCAACCGCAAAGAAAATGCGATATCTCTCAATCCGAGAAGCAGAATTCAACATATTATATATGAAAATCGCCTATCTCGACGAGACGGAGCCATCCAAATTACCAGATTCTCAAAATTTCATCAGCAGCAGCGGATTATGATAGAAATCTGAAT
The DNA here is from genome assembly GCA_012295165.1 of Asparagus setaceus. Lineage (NCBI taxonomy): Eukaryota > Viridiplantae > Streptophyta > Magnoliopsida > Asparagales > Asparagaceae > Asparagus > Asparagus setaceus. Next base: position 63,611,187 of record CM022701.1, read on the forward strand.
TTAAGTGATATATATTCAATTATTTGAAGGCCAAGTTAAATTCTAAGAAGCCCAAGAGCATTTAAGAGAAGCCCAAGAGTCTTAAAAGAATTAAATACAAAAGAAATGAAGCCCACAAAGCCCATCTCTCAAGGATTAAATCAATGGTCTAGATTATTTGGAGAGATCCTATGGCTATGAGAGTTGTTTAGGGGCTAACCTAAATCCTATGGTTGTGAGTGTTACTTGGGGGCCAAGGCAAATCCAAAGGTTGTGAGAGATTCTTGTTATCTATAAATAGAGGGGTAGAGTGAGAGCTTGAGATTGTGAAATATTTTGTAAAAACTCCATTTGGAGAGGAGGGTTACTCTTAATTGAGAAGACATTTCAAAAATTGTAACTTTTATTACACAATAAATAAAATTTTTCACCCCTTCAAATTTCTTTCTCTTCTTCTAATCCAAGGACCAAAAGGAGGATTAGATTAAGATCAGGAGTTGTTGGTTTTCCTTTTATTTCTTTTTCATTTCTTGTTCATTTATATGCTTTGTAGTTTAGATTTACTTTTATGCAATTTACTTTCATGCAATTTACTTTCATGCAATGTCTTTAATTATTTTTTTTACTTTCTAGTATAGATTTTTCTTTTTTTTAATTCACCTAGAGGCTAGAACCCTCTAGGAAATTACCCTTTTCTAAGTGTGGAGCTAATATTTGTGGGATCCCTAGAGATTGTTTGAAACTAGCTACAAATCCAACTTATTCCCATAAGATTGAGATAAGCTAAGTGGATCTACTCTAGATTCCTCATATCTTTAATTAATCCTCCATACTTTACCTTCTTTATTTTCCTCTTATCCTTGCTTTTCATTTGTTTGTTATTTTCTTTTATTCTTGATTCTTGATTTCATTGATTTTTACTTCTCTCTCAATCTCATATTCCCTCCATGTGCATATAATCTCAAACCTAGTTTTGTTATTATGTGCATATAACCACAACCACATTCTCAACTTCATTTTCTCCTCTTTTGCACATAATCCACATCCACTCTCTTATCTCTCACAAACCACTTTCACCATTTTCTCACTTTCATTTTATTTGAATAACTCCTAATTGTCGCGCGCATAATTTGAGAACCAAAATTTGAACAAAACTCTTCCTACTTCCCGTTCCTCGTGGGATCGATAATCTTATATACTATAACTTGATCAAGGTTGTATACTTGCAACTTAGGAGGTAATCATTTATTTCCCATCAGGAGACTGCATGTTTAATCTTCTGCTTTCAACTAGGTTCCATTTCTATAGCATTTGCCAAAATCTCATTATCGTTAGGTTGCCACATTTTTCTTTTTTCTTTTGCAAGTTGAGGTTAGGTAATTAAGTTTCCACGAGGTTGTTTAAATGTGTTATCTGTTAGTTCTATTATTTATTTGAATGGCTTGTGATTTAGGCCAATCTTCATTAAAGAACTTGATTTGATTTTTTTTTTGGTATGTGAATTGAGAACTAGTACTATAATATAGATATCTCCATGCTAGAAGAGTTTGGCTTCAATTCACAGGATTCTGATATTTGAGCAGGAGTCTTCATTCTCAATCTAAGCAAGAAGCTCTTTTATTATCAGTCAATCTAGATGGTTTACATAAGACACCTAAATAAATGGAGCCTATTTATTTTTATACGCTAAATATAGTTATCTATTTGTTGCACACCTATGATTGCTCTAGTTTTGTTTCCATTTATGAATACTATTATTTAGTTTGGAAATTGGTTTTATACGCTAAATATAGTTATCTATTCAATTCACTGGAAGTATTAAGTTTCTGTTTGTTTTAGAAGGACATTATCAGCAGCTTAAAAGAGTTTTTCTCAAGAAATACAGGTCCTGCCTTATTCTGAAGAATGCTTGCTTCATAAAAATACCATCTGTTTGATTTGCAATTTTTGAATAAAATTTTTGATGAATCTGATGAGATGTATACATAAATGCTATACAGATCAAGTGGTTCTTTCTGTACTTAAATGTGATTTGCTGCCAATTTTGACCCTTCATGATGAGTTAGCATTGAAAGATATGCGAGTGTTTGTATTCTCCAGATTTTTATAAGTTGCCATTTCCTTGCACTGTTTCACATGGCAGGTTTCTATTGCACCATCAGCTTTGGATACTGTAATGCATTCATTCTTTTCCTAGTGAAATAGCCAAATTGTTTTAACTTTGTACCTTTGTCTTTGAATATTGCCATTATTCTTCAGCCTTCATCTTTTCATTAGTGGATTCCTCTTTCTTTGCCTGTGGTCATAAGCTCTTGAACCATGTTGTCCTTTGTTTGCATTTATCTTTCACTTGCTAGCTATATTGTGTTCTTGTTCTACGCTACAATTATATTGATATTTGTTGTGTTAAAAAGCCTATTGTTGTAACATGCTTGATGACTAATAGCTTTTGCGGTAGTTGCCAAGTTTGTATATACTAAGCTTATTTTGGAATCTCCTGCAGAAAGCTTTGAACAAACTTGCAGCTACACAAAATGTTATAGTGAGGACGCTAAAGCTTTTCGTATTAGGTGTACTGCTCCAAGGTAAGTTAATTCTACATTCACCTTGATACCTTCTGAATTCATAGCGTCCTTATTATCATGCACGAATTAAGGACATCAAGTTATGTAATTCAAGTAATAAAAGTCTTGACAAGGGTATAATCAGGTCATTAGGTTACTAAATTACCTAGAGGCTTTGTTCTATTTATTTCCCCCCACAAATAACCAAGTTTCAATCGTATTGTGAGAAATCAACGGTAGCTTATCTAACCTACTAAAGTCATAGTAATGATGAGGGTAGATGTTTATGATGTCTAAGTAAATTGTTCTTTTTTCTTTATTAATAGGTTCCTAGTGCCTCTAGTGGACATGGAGAGTATCAACCCGATACTGGGCATCGCCCATTTTCAAGCAGGTAAGGAGATTTGTGCATATGCTTGTGCATGTGAATCTTCCTCGCCATTTAAACACATAGCCTGTCTCTTATAGTAATTCTTTTTGGTTTTGCTTTGTGTAATACGTGTAATTAGTATAAACAGTTTGTATTATTTCCCTTCACTGAATATTCTTCATTATCTAGTGTTTATCTTCTTTGCCTTCTGAGGTAGAAATAACCAATCATTGATATATATATATATATATATATATATATATATATATATATATATATATATATATATATATATACACACACACACACACACACACACACACACACATGCATCTGCATCCTGAGGAAAATAAGTACTGACATGGGCATTGATGTTGCAGCTAAAGCTGGTTTTTTGTCGCAAATACAATAACTTTTGCAAACCCCAAGGCTCCTGTTTACCCACGGTTAGCTCAAGGAAAATCTTGGAATGAAGTAAGACATCTTACATTCTTATAGTTGGATTTACTGGGCTATATAACCAATCACTTTGTTGCTAGTTATTTCTTCTCTCTAGAGTTTTTAAGCATTTTCAATCTAGATTTATTTTCAATAGCATAACTGCTGCTAATTTGGAGTGGTTATACATTTCCCTTATGCTAGAGGAGGAAAACTAGAATTGGAAAACATTGTTAGGTTAATCAAATGTTCGGAGCTATCATCTTTTCTAAATAAAAGATGATTGTGACATATTGCATAGTGCGGTCTTCCTTGTGTTGTCTAATGCATGTATAGCTTGATTATAACAATCTGAAAATTTATCTAGCCAGCAAAAGTCTTACCGGAATCAAATGCTCGATATCTTTATTCATTATTCTCTAGCTTTCCTTCTTGTGGATTGTGGATTATGATAACGTCTAGCATTGTGAATCGATATGATTTCAATCGTGTTAACAGTTTTGAGTATATATGCTATGATGACTCCTGCCACATTATTGCAACTCTGAAGACAATGATATTCATATGCACAATCAGTCCCTGAATAAGCCAACAGAGATAGAAAATTAGATGCATCCAAGTTTCCATAAGAGTATTAGGCATCTGCTCATGAAAGACACTTGAAAAATCACCTTAATGCTACTTGTAGTTAAATTTAGCATCTTTTTGTTGTAACATATAATGCGGCAATTCCGAAACCTGCACAGTTGATCCTCTAATACAGTAAAAAAAAGTATTGCTCACAAAACTAAATGGTGAATTTCTCATATTGATTGTTGCTTAGGTTCTTAACCTTTTAAAATTTGTCTCCCAGCTCATCACTATAGACTCAAAATCTGTTTATCTACTAATTATCCTGAATTTTCTATGCATTCAGGTTTCCAGTTGGAGAGATTTTATGAAAGGCGGGAAGATTTTATTCTGTGTACAAGTGTATTGGAACTAAAATTGATGGGAGGGGCAAGATTTGATTAAAATTACGCCTCAATTGAGTTAATTGATGAAACGATTGGAAATTGCAATATGTTTGTTACCATTCAGGACTTGGCCAAATTTGACACATGTAACTTTTGATAGCTTGTGGTTTTGGTAATTTTTGTCGGATCCTAGTTTTTAAAATTGCAATATGTTTGTAACCATTCAGACTTGGCCAAATTTGACACATGTAACTTTTGATAGCTTGTGGTTTTGGTAATTTTTGTCGGATCCTAGTTTTAAAATTGCAATATGTTTGTTACCATTCAGACTTGGCCAAATTTGACACATGTAACTTTTGATAGCTTGTGGTTTTGGTAATTTTTGTCGGATCCTAGTTTTAAAATTGCAATATGTTTGTTACCATTCAGACTTGGCCAAATTTGACACATGTAACTTTTGATAGCTTGTGGTTTTGGTAATTTTTGTCGGATCCTAGTTTTAAAATTGCAATATGTTTGTTACCATTCAGACTTGGCCAAATTTGACACATGTAACTTTTGATAGCTTGTGGTTTTGGTAATTTTTGTCGGATCCTAGTTTTAAAATTGCAATATGTTTGTTACCATTCAGACTTGGCCAAATTTGACACATGTAACTTTTGATAGCTTGTGGTTTTGGTAATTTTTGTCGGATCCTAGTTTTAAAATTGCAATATGTTTGTTACCATTCAGACTTGGCCAAATTTGACACATGTAACTTTTGATAGCTTGTGGTTTTGGTAATTTTTGTCGGATCCTAGTTTTAAAATTGCAATATGTTTGTTACCATTCAGACTTGGCCAAATTTGACACATGTAACTTTTGATAGCTTGTGGTTTTGGTAATTTTTGTCGGATCCTAGTTTTAAAATTGCAATATGTTTGTTACCATTCAGACTTGGCCAAATTTGACACATGTAACTTTTGATAGCTTGTGGTTTTGGTAATTTTTGTCGGATCCTAGTTTTAAAATTGCAATATGTTTGTTACCATTCAGACTTGGCCAAATTTGACACATGTAACTTTTGATAGCTTGTGGTTTTGGTAATTGGTTTCACCACGTGATTGACTTCACGAGACTTTAACGATATCGTTCTTGATCTTCTCATGATTAAGTCACATTTGGAGTTCTTGGTAATTTTTCATGCCTACACCACGGTTAGCTCAAGGAAAATCTTGGAATGAAGTAAGACATCTTACATTCTTATAGTTGGATTTACTGGGCTATATAACCAATCACTTTGTTGCTAGTTATTTCTTCTAAGCATTTTCAATCTAGATTTATTTTCAATAGCATAACTGCTGCTAATTTGGAGTGGTTATACATTTCCCTTATGCTAGAGGAGGAAAACTAGAATTGGAAAACATTGTTAGGTTAATCAAATGTTCGGAGCTATCATCTTTTCTAAATAAAAGATGATTGTGACATATTGCATAGTGCGGTCTTCCTTGTGTTGTCTAATGCATGTATAGCTTGATTATAACATTCTGAAAATTTATCTAGCCAACAAAAGTCTCACTGGCACCAAATGCTCGATATCTTTATTCATTATTCTCTAGCTTTCCTTCATGTGGATTGTGGGCTATGATAACTTCTAGCATTGTGAATCGATGATTTCAATCGTGTTAACAGTTTTGAGTATATATGCTATGATGACTCCTGCCACATTATTGCAACTCTGAAGACAATGATATTCATCTGCACAATCAGTCCCTGAATAAGCCAACAGAGACAGAAAGTCAAATGCATCCAAGATTCCTTTTAGATCACCTTTCTTATTAAGTATTTTACTTTATTTTTATTTTTATAGGGTTTATGATGGATCAATGTCCTCTATTAGGGTTAATATTAATGTATAGTTATAACTAGTCATGAAAGAGCTAGTATGTGCAAAGTTAGAGCAGAATACGTCTACACTATGGCTGAGAACGTGCAAACATATACATACAATTGAGATAATAAATTTCAGTTGGCTTTTTGTTCATCTATTTATAAAGAAAGAGTTATTCGTTTCCCCATAACATGTGAGTATGATCCATTTGTGGTTGGTTTATGAACTCAACTTGTGAAGCAACTTTGTTATAATATTCAGATATTTACCGCTTTTTCCAAAAATTTTTCTAGGGCTTAATGATGACTTTCAATTTTGAGGAAGTATTAGACATCACCAACCTTAAGTTTTAAAAATTTTGCTGATGAGCTCAAGTTGTTAGATTACTCAAGACAAGCTGTTCGATCATGTGTCCACTTTAAGACATCAACCGAAACTCGAACCCAAGTCCGAGCCCGATTTCCCACCGGTACAAACTCGAGCATGGTATAGTTCAAGTCACTTCCAATTCAAGACAATGTGCAGATCGATGTTGTCATGCGAGATCCTCCTCTGTCGACTTGCTATCGAGTGTTGCAAATACTGCAGAAGACCTTGGAGACTTCATGATTATAATTTAAGTAAAATTACGAATTTATCATCCTATATTTCTTTAAAAATCGAGGTCAATATTTCTTGAACAAGGGGAGAACTGATATAGGATGTGAGATTTTCTTTTCCTATCTTCTATTCTACATCATTATTTGATTTGCCTTAGAGACAATGCAGAATTTAGGTGGGAGGGTTAACTTGTCTTTTATTATGAAAATAAAATAAAATAAAATAAAATAAAATAAAATAAAATAAAATAAAATAAAATAAAATAAAATAAAATAAAATAAAATAAAAATTAAAAAATAATAAAACTTCACTTGCTATTTGAATTAGTTAATTAACGATATACATTTTGATTATTATTAGGCTTATTAATTTACGTTAGTAATTTTTCTTAAGTTAACATTTTTCATGGTAATTTTAATAAAATTTTAATAAAATTTTAATAAAATTTTAATAAAATTTTAATAAAATTTTAATAAAATTTTAATAAAATTTTAATAAAATTTTAATAAAATTTTAATAAAATTTTAATAAAATTTTAATAAAATTTTAATAAAATTTTAATAAAATTTTAATAAAATTTTAATAAAATTTTAATAAAATTTTAATAAAATTTTAATAAAATTTTAATAAAATTTTAATAAAATTTTAATAAAATCTTTTCAATGGATTATATTATATTATTAATTTAGGACTTTATTTGAAGTAAGAAAATGTTATGTTTTAGTTAGAACGGATGACAGTTTCTCAAGTCTTTTAATAAAAAAGCTAAAATAATAATAATAATAATAATAATAATAATAATAATAATAATAATAATAATAATAATAATAATAATAATAATAATAATAATAATAATAATAATAATAATAATAATAATAATAATAATAATAATAATAATAATAATAATAATAATAATAATAATAATAATAATAATAATAATAATAATAATAATAATAATAATAATAATAATAATAATAATAATAATAATAATAATAATAATAATAATAATAATAATAATAATAATAATAATAATAATAATAATAATAATAATAATAATAATAATAATAATAATAATAATAATAATAATAATAATAATAATAATAATAATAATAATAATAATAATAATAATAATAATAATAATAATAATAATAATAATAATAATAATAATAATAATAATAATAATAATAATAATAATAATAATAATAATAATAATAATAATAATAATAATAATAATAATAATAATAATAATAATAATAATAATAATAATAATAATAATAATAATAATAATAATAATAATAATAATAATAATAATAATAATAATAATAATAATAATAATAATAATAATAATAATAATAATAATAATAATAATAATAATAATAATAATAATAATAATAATAATAATAATAATAATAATAATAATAATAATAATAATAATAATAATAATAATAATAATAATAATAATAATAATAATAATAATAATAATAATAATAATAATAATAATAATAATAATAATAATAATAATAATAATAATAATAATAATAATAATAATAATAATAATAATAATAATAATAATAATAATAATAATAATAATAATAATAATAATAATAATAATAATAATAATAATAATAATAATAATAATAATAATAATAATAATAATAATAATAATAATAATAATAATAATAATAATAATAATAATAATAATAATAATAATAATAATAATAATAATAATAATAATAATAATAATAATAATAATAATTAAAATTACGCCTCAATTGAGTTAATTGATGAAACGATTGGAAATTGCAATATGTTTGTTACCATTCAGGACTTGGCCAAATTTGACACATGTAACTTTTGATAGCTTGTGGTTTTGGTAATTTTTGTCGGATCCTAGTTTTTAAAATTGCAATATGTTTGTAACCATCTCTTACTGTGCTCTCACTTTAAATTTTTTGTTGAATTGGAATAATGTATGAGAAGGATAAAGTGAAAATATTTGGTACAGTGACAGGTTGGTACAGTGACATGGATTCAAGGAATATATGACGTATAGGTTGGTACAGTGACAGGTTGGTACTGGACATCTCTTCACAAACCTTGGCAATTGCCAACGTTTGCAAAATAAATGTTGGCAATTGCCAACGTTTGCTAAAAAACGTTGGCATCAATTGCCAACATTTGTAAAAACGTTGGCAATTGCCAGCGTTTGCAAAATAAATGTTGGCAATTGCCAGCGTTTGCAAAATAAATGTTGGCAATTGCCAACATTTGTAAAAAAACGTTGGCAATTGCCAACTACACTTTCCCTTCCAACACTTCTACCAGACGTTGAGATTTATTATAACAACATTTTTAAAATGTAGTTAGGTGTACTTTTAAGTGTTGTTAATGACTACTTTTTTTTGTAGTGAAATGTGATCGATTGATGATTAACATATTTTATATTATTTTTATATCTCTATTTATCTATATTTTTGTGTCATTTAATTGCCACTTGGGTATTTTTTATTTTGGGTATTTACAGGAAAATAGGTTTTAAATGAAGAAGAGAACAAAAGATGACAATTGAAGCCCAAATAAAGAAGTAAAAAAGCCCAAAGTCTAGAAGAATCAATTGAGTCTCTAGCAGGGAATCAAGAGAAAAATGCAATATTCAATTACTTGGAGACCAAGTCGGTCAAAGACCAAGTTAAATTCGTATTCATGATTGTTAGTATCTCTCAAACCATACGTCGAAATCTAACATATTATGTATGAAAATCACCTATTTTAACGAGACGGAGCTATAGAGATTGATAGATTCTTGAAATTCTATCAGCATATAGATGAGGTTTCACAAGTTATACTTGAACATTGTGATATGTTGCATTCTTATTTTTAAATCAACTTAAGGGCACAACCCAATAAAACAAGATAAGGTGGGGATTTCATTACCCTTCCTTGGCCAAAAAAATCAGATCCCCACATAAGCATGACCCAAACTTTAACGAAAATTAATTAGACATTATCCCTAACGATTGCAAGCTCAATAGGACAAGTAGATTGTAAGGTGAGTCTGATTTCTGATTGGACTAACAAGTTGGTATCTAAGAAAGTTGATTTGAAGGTGGTTATTTAATTAGGCCCTTTTTACGAATACCTCCCACCTAATCTTCACTATCCTGGCCAATTGGTTGGACACGTTTGGAATTAGAACTATCCTACAATTTACTTAAAACAGTTAGTAGCTGTCGAGTTGAGTTAGGTTTGCCCTAGATTTTTAGGTGTTGTTGCTTTTTGGATTGTTTTAGGCTTGTTTTTCTTTTAGATATTTACCGTTTCTTTTTCCAAAAATTTTTCTAGGGCTTAATGATGACTTTCAATTTTGAGGAAGTATTAGACATCACCAACCTTAAGTTTTAAAAAAATTTTGCTGATGAGCTCAAGTTGTTAGATTACTCAAGACAACTGTTCGATCATGTGTCCACTTTAAGACATCAACCGAAACCTGAACCCAAGTCTGAGCCTGATTTCCCACCGGTACAAACTCAGAGCATGGTATAGTTCAAGTCACTTCCAATTCAAGACAATGTGCAGATCGATGTTGTCATGCGAGATCCTCCTCTGTCGACTTGCTATCGAGTGTTGCAAATACTGCAGAAGACCTTGGAGACTTCATGATTATAATTTAAGTAAAATTACAGAATTTATCATCCTATATTTCTTTAAAAATCGAGGTCAATATTTCTTGAACAAGGGGAGAACTGATATAGGATGTGAGATTTTCTTTTCCTATCTTCTATTCTACATCATTATTTGATTTGCCTTAGAGACAATGCAGAATTTAGGTGGGAGGGTTAACTTGTCTTTTATTATGAAAATAAAATAAAATAAAAATTAAAAAATAATAAAACTTCACTTGCTATTTGAATTAGTTAATTAACGATATACATTTTGATTATTATTAGGCTTATTAATTTACAGTTAGTAATTTTTCTTAAGTTAACATTTTTCATGGTAATTTTAATAAAATTTTAATAAAATCTTTTCAATGGATTATATTATATTATTAATTTAGGACTTTATTTGAAGTAAGAAAATGTTATGTTTTAGTTAGAACGGATGACAGTTTCTCAAGTCTTTTAATAAAAAAGCTAAAATAATAATAATAATATATCATGAAAATGTGTGAAAAATGGACATCAACTTAAATATCTTAATTTCTAAAGTGATTCTATCTTATTAATCTTAAGTTCTTGACCAATTAAGCCCTAGGAGTATTTTCTCGTTTAATGACCTAAGTCCAACTAAGTTGGGATTCATGGCCTAAAGCTCCTTACATGGTCACTTAGTAGAAGTTTGAGAAAGTAGAAAAATCACTAAGGAAAGAAAAGACACATAAAATAAAAATTTCCTCTTTAAAAGAAATTCTTGGCTAGTGCTTAATATTTACCAAAACACTTGGAAAATTGATTGAAGGGATGACTTAGCATAGCTTTTGTCATAACTAAATATAGAACTTCTAAATTGTATATAATATTTTACTATGAAAGATTTTTGAAGAAATTTATTTTGAATTATCCATAAAATTATTTTCTTAAGTGAACATTAGCTGAGACTAGTTTGTTTAATAATGACTAAAAGGTTTGTTTGTATGTTGACTTACTCAAATTGGCAAAGTGACAAAATTTTGTGGGAATATTTAATACAAACCTTAACTAGACTAAACTCGTCCACTAGGGTCACCTATGGGTTTAAGCGCTTGTTGTATATACTAAATGCTATCACAATTCTTGTGAAAGTGAGTTAGAATCTTTCTTTCTTTCTTTTTCTTTTTCTCTTGCTCGAGGACTAGCAATATTTAGGTATGGGGGTATTTGATTAACATATTTTATATCATTTTATATCTCCATTTATCTATATTTTTGTATCATTTAATTGCAACTCGGGTATTTTTAGGATATTTACAGAAAATAGGTTTTAAATAAAGAAGAGACTAAAATATGACAATTGAAGCCCAAATCTGAGAAGATTGAAGCAAAAACCCAAGTTCTAGAAGAATCAATTGGGTTTACAGGAGGGAATTAAGATAAAAGGCAATATTCAATTACTTGGAGACCAAGTCAGTCAAAGACTAAGTGGAAATCTAACATATTATATATAAAAATCATCTATCTCGATGAGACAGAGCCATCCCGATTGGCAGATTCTTAAAATTTTATCAATATTACTCATTTTTGATAGAAATCCAAACTTAATTACGCTTTAGGTTATCTTTAGTAATAAATTAGAGTCTTGTTTGGATTAGGAAATGAATCCGGTTTGATCTTAAGATTTAATCTACTTATTTTCTGAATCATATATTTAATTACCTAAAGACCAAGTCAAAATCCTACGTTGTGAGGGATTCCTATATATGCTACCTATTGTATATTATAAATAGGGCCCTGGAGCGTTGTTGTTTTCATCTTATAATCCTATAATTCAATTAAGGGCTTGGCTATCCGAAAGGAAGGCTATCTTTGTTGTAAAACTTATTTTCTATAAGTTTTGCTTAATAAAAGTTTTTCTTTTCTTTAATTCTTACAATGTCTTCTTTTACATCTTTTATTTCTGTTTGGTTTTCTTTCATCCTGCATAGCTCATTTAGTTTAGGTTGCTTAGAGTGATGAAGCTAGGATAGTTTTGCTTAGATTATTAATTCTTCTTCTTGAGCTTAATTTATTCATGTTATAATTAGTCTAGGCAACTAATAAGCAATAAAATAATTAGACTTTTGATAGGTTATAGATATTTAAATATGGTATAATATATGCTTAGTTGATTATTTCTTGGGTTAACTTTTAGTCGAGAATAATTATTCATGAATTTATAATTTGCTTGGCTCTAAATTAATAGGTTACATTTAAAATGGCATAGCTTATGCTTTTAGATCTAAGTAAATAAGATAAAAAATAAGAATTAATATATCTAAGTAGCAATCAACCTAGTGCATTCTTAAAACCAAACAAACCAACCGATCTCTTAACTCTTTTCTTGATATCTTGATTAAAATACCTTTTGAAACTCTATCTTCCCAGTGGATCGATCTGTAAGGACTAAAACTAAATAGCTGTATACTTGTTTTTTTTAGGACTCAGAAATCCCTCATCAGCGAAAGCTGAGGTGGCATGGGTCCACTCTTCAAGTGGTAGCAAGTGAGATCTATTAAGAAAAATGTATGAGTTGGTTTGTAGGCGCAAACAATAATGCATATCTCAACAAATAAAATAAGGATAGTTCGAGAGAAAAGTACTCTTTGATAATATATTGTCTTTAACAACTCAATTACAATTCAAATGGAGATGCATATTACCTTCATTACAACTCAAGCAAGAGGATGCATACATCCTCACCTCTTTTGGTTTCCATAACATAACAATACAATTGGAAATGCATAAAACTTCACTACTACTCAAATCAAAGGGCATGTACGCCCTTACCTCTATTAGTGTCCGTTGACACCAACCATCTAAAGTTAGTGTATTGACATTGTCATGTGTTTAATAAGCCTAAATACTAAAACTCAATATGAGGATAGTTTCACCTCACATAATCAATTTGAAACTTAACTAAAGGGTACATAAACTTTTTCTATTAAACAATATGAAGATACATGTACCCTCGCCTTACATGTGGAAATAACAAACAACTTAAAGTGGAAACACATACTTTCACGTCAACTCCAATATGAAGGAACATACGCTTTCACATTACCTACCTTTCATGTTGCAATCACCGTGACGCGAGGTCATATTCTTGTGGTGGCGCAAGGTTAGTTATTAAGTTATCCTCGTCCCATTCCAACATTTAGCCAATTTCGAGTGGCCTTTGGTTGACTTGTCATTGTGGAGCGATTTGATTTGACTCGTTAGGGATTGTTACAAGTCTTCGACCTGGGAATGTGGTGTTCTTCTTAAATGAGTGCTGGCCCTTTGGACGAATCAGCTGATTTCTCGGTTAAAGTTTGATCTCTATCTGTTAATTTGGGAAGATTGGAACTACCAAACTCAATTTGAGTAGGGGCCGACATGATTCGACACTATCATCTCTGTAATAATGATTGAGACTCCAACTCAGAGGTAATAGTTAACATGAATGGAATCTTGAACAGAATCTGTTGATCAGAATTCGGCTAGGGGTAAACTCCTTGTAATTCATTGAGCGAGATTGTAGAGGTTCTGATGTAGGGGGTTTGTTGATTCCCATGAGGAGGATTGACATTGACAGTAAATTTTATAATTCACGCTAAGTGGCGTGTAACCTATCGCAAATTCAAACCGAAGTGCTATGACTTATGATCAGGGGCCACGGTGATCATGGCATGAGTCTTACTTTCTTCTAAGTCTGATGAAGAGAATTCAATATGTCAAGGAGCGGATGCAGGGTTTACTCCCCAACGTGATGGTTAACATGTCTGTAAACCCAAGTTAGATCACGTTGGTCAAAGTTCCAGAGCGAGTGACGGCAGTCGCAGTCGTTCATTAGAGGTAATTGTTAATGTGCAAACGAGACCTCCATTAGAGCTTGTTGGTCGATACTCTAGGGGATGTCAAGAATGCAATGTCAGAGGTGACGGTTAACATGCCTTTCATCTCATATTGTGAGGATTGAGATTCCTTTGGGAGATGAATTTGTCTTCTGTGGTGAGAGGTTATGATTAATGTGTCGCTTAGACTTGGAATCTTTTGAATTTTATTGGGTGATGGGAGGGACATGAATGTTGTTTTTGTCTCTCTCACCAGTGGACAAAGCCTTAGTTAGACTTATCTTTGCTGAATAGGGGTACAATTCTCAATCAAACAAGTCACAATCGGAGCTCCTTGAATTGAGCTCCCTGATGGTTGTGCAATGTCAGTGGCTAAATGGAGTGTCAACACTCACGTTATCAGCGATGTTGATTCCTAATTCCTGTGGAGAGAATCTAATCTGCCAGAATCAGGTTTGGAGTTGTCTAAAGTTGGCCTTGGAGGAAGGTGCCATCCAGAAAAAATTTGGTGGTGTCTGACCAAAGGGTCCGTTGAGTCGCTCAAGTCAATATGAGGTCATCTTGTAGTAGGCATATAACATAACGAAATATGGGGAAACTTATGCCTTGTATTGTGGGAATGCTGGACAGTCAGTTGGTCTGCCGTTTGAAAGCATTGATGGTAGCATTGATCAACTGATATGTTAAGGCACACCAATTAGTGAGGTATCGTCAGTCAAAATTTGAACCATGATGATGAACCTCATTGTGCACCATCAAAGGTTTGATGTTGTCTTGACGGTAGAACCGAACATCTATGAAGCACCGACACTCCAAATATGGCCCCGAGTCCGTCTCCGACGCGTGTCGGAAGCGGACACGCGTTCGACACACGTTCGACACGCGTCGGACACGTGGTCAACACCCCCGACACGGGTCAACGCCACCGACAAGCCGTCGACACGCCAATTGCTGCCGGTTCATTCTCGACACGCCGACACGCTGAGGATAACAAAGCGAAGCGGTTATTGGGTTTGAAAACCCACTGTTTGTAAACCCGTTTTGAAGTAAAACCTAAAAACAAAACCCGATCCCAATCTATTCTCTCATCTGGCGGCTGCTTCTCTCTCCCTCTCTCTTCTCTCATCCCGGAATTAGGGCATCGGCCGCTTACCCCATCTCAACCGCGGCGGCGAGTCGGAGACCACCAGGCGGCGAGTCGGCGAACACCCAGAGGCATCGGCTGTGTGTAAGTTTTTTTTGACCTTTTTTCCTTTGTTTTCTTTTTTTTCGGCTACTTCTCTCTCTCTCCCTCTCTCTCTCTCTTCCCTCTCTCACATCTCCGCCTCCCCAGGTTGCTTCCCCCATCTCACTAGGCCGCTTCCCCATCTCACTAGGCCGCTTCCCCATCTCACTAGGCCGCTTCCCCATCTCACTAGGCGCTTCCCCATCTCACTAGGCGCTTCCCCATCTCACTAGGCGCTTCCCCATCTCACTAGGCGCTTCCCCATCTCACTAGGCGCTTCCCCATCTCACTAGGCGCTTCCCCATCTCACTAGGCGCTTCCCCATCTCACTAGGCCGCTTCCCCATCTCACTAGGCGCTTCCCCATCTCACTAGGCGCTTCCCCATCTCACTAGGCGCTTCCCCATCTCACTAGGCGCTTCCCCATCTCACTAGGCGCTTCCCCATCTCACTAGGCGCTTCCCCATCTCACTAGGCGCTTCCCCATCTCACTAGGCGCTTCCCCATCTCACTAGGCGCTTCCCCATCTCACTAGGCGCTTCCCCATCTCACTAGGCGCTTCCCCATCTCACTAGGCCGCTTCCCCATCTCACTAGGCGCTTCCCCATCTCACTAGGCCGCTTCCCCATCTCACTAGGCGCTTCCCCATCTCACTAGGCGCTTCCCCATCTCACTAGGCGCTTCCCCATCTCACTAGGCGCTTCCCCATCTCACTAGGCGCTTCCCCATCTCACTAGGCGCTTCCCCATCTCACTAGGCCGCTTCCCCATCTCACTAGGCGCTTCCCCATCTCACTAGGCGCTTCCCCATCTCACTAGGCGCTTCCCCATCTCACTAGGCGCTTCCCCATCTCACTAGGCGCTTCCCCATCTCACTAGGCGCTTCCCCATCTCACTAGGCGCTTCCCCATCTCACTAGGCGCTTCCCCATCTCACTAGGCGCTTCCCCATCTCACTAGGCGCTTCCCCATCTCACTAGGCGCTTCCCCATCTCACTAGGCCGCTTCCCCATCTCACTAGGCGCTTCCCCATCTCACTAGGCGCTTCCCCATCTCACTAGGCGCTTCCCCATCTCACTAGGCGCTTCCCCATCTCACTAGGCGCTTCCCCATCTCACTAGGCGCTTCCCCATCTCACTAGGCGCTTCCCCATCTCACTAGGCGCTTCCCCATCTCACTAGGCGCTTCCCCATCTCACTAGGCCGCTTCCCCATCTCACTAGGCGCTTCCCCATCTCACTAGGCCGCTTCCCCATCTCACTAGGCCGCTTCCCCATCTCACTAGGCCGCTTCCCCATCTCACTAGGCCGCTTCCCCATCTCACTAGGCGCTTCCCCATCTCACTAGGCGCTTCCCCATCTCACTAGGCGCTTCCCCATCTCACTAGGCGCTTCCCCATCTCACTAGGCGCTTCCCCATCTCACTAGGCCGCTTCCCCATCTCACTAGGCGCTTCCCCATCTCACTAGGCGCTTCCCCATCTCACTAGGCGCTTCCCCATCTCACTAGGCCGCTTCCCCATCTCACTAGGCGCTTCCCCATCTCACTAGGCCGCTTCCCCATCTCACTAGGCCGCTTCCCCATCTCACTAGGCGCTTCCCCATCTCACTAGGCCGCTTCCCCATCTCAACTGGCGGCGACCCAACCGCTGACCACCGAGGCCTAGAAGATTGAAAGGTGAGTTTTTGAACTTTTTTTCTCTGTTTTCTTTATTTTTTCATTATTTTTTCTACTATATTTAATGGCGCCAGCTCATGTCTTGAAGTTCCCAAACAGAGAACTTCACATAAACGTAGTTAAGTATTCAGTTAGGGCTTTAGTGGGAAAAAAATAAAAATATTTTGGGGTTTTCTAGAATTCCCAAAATTAGAAACTCTTAGTAAACGCCTAATAATTTTGATTAGACAGATGAGAACTATGAGCAACCAAAAATTAGACAGATGAGAATTATGAGCAACCAAGAATTATGAGTCAACTCTTAGTAAAGCCCCAATTATGAGCAGCCAAGCTAAATTTGTCAATCTTTTGCATGCATGAAAGATATTTATGTTCCATCTATTGTGGTATCCTCTGTTTACTTAACTAATTTACTATTATTACTATTGTACGACAGAGAAATGGAACAAGAAGGGAGTTCTAATTGCAGTGTAGTACAAGATGATAAATGTCCGCTTTGAAAATATGTTACCAAATTGGAGAAAAGGGGGGGAACAGCAGGAGGAAATTGGAGATGGAGATGTAATTATTACAGAGAGGACTTTACCGGTTCACACTCAAGAGTTAAAAATCACCTCTTGAGGATAAGCGGGAGTGGAATTAAGATGTGTTCCAAGTCAACACCCGAAAATCTAAGGGAGTTTCAAAGGACGTTGGATCAAGCGGAGGCAAGGTTGAGGACTTCTAGGCCTAAGACGTCAATTTTGCCTACATCTTCGACTGCAAGTACGACCGGTGTAGGTGCAAGTGCAAGCATGATGACCATTGCTAGTGAATCTAAGAGGAGGAGGGGGCCTAATACCGTGGAACAAGCATTCAACATGGGAGCAAGGGAGGAATTGGATGCATTGATTGGTAGGATATTCTTCACCGGGGGGATTGTTCTTCAACTTGACAAGGAATCCATATTATACCAAGGCTTTTGCATATGCCGCAAGCAATCCAATTTCTGGTTACAAGCCTCCCGGTTACAATTCCATGAGGACCACTATCTTACAACTTGAGAAAACTCACGTAGAGAGGTTGATGGAGCCTATCAGGGGCACATGGCAGCAGAAGGGGGTCTCCATTGTAGTGATGGGTGGGCGGATGCACAAAGGAGGCCCATCATTAATTTTATGGCGGTATGTGAGGGTAAGCCAATGTTCTTGAACGCCGTGAATTCCGAGGAAGAAGTCAAGAATAAGTATTTTATCCAAGCACAGCTGGAAAAGTGCATTACAGAGGTGGGACCGAAAAATATCATCCAAATCATAACCGATAATACTTCGGTATGCAAGGCAGCGGGAGGGCTTGTGGAGGGCACTTGGCCTCACATATTTTGGATTCCTTGTGTAGTCCATACACTCAATCTTGCTGTCAAGAACATTTGTGTAGCTAAGAACACGGAAGCAAATGCCGTGGCTTATGCACAATTGCATTGGATTACAGAGATCTCTGATGATGCATTGTTTATGAAGAATTTTATCATGAACCACTCTGTACGGCTTACCATGTTCAATGATTATTCCAAGATGAAGCTTCTATCGATTGCCGACACAAGATTTGCCTCGTGGATTATTATGTTGAAGAGGTTTAAGGTCGTCAAGAGAGGCCTCCAAGACATGGTCCTTAGTGATCGATGGAGCTTGTATAGAGAAGATGATGTGGGGAAAGCTCAATTTGTGAAAGAGAAAGTCCTCGATGATTTGTGGTGGGACAAGATAGATTTTATTCTTGACTTCACTGGCCCTATCTATGAAATGATAAGGGTCACCGACACAGATACACCATGTCTTCATTTGGTGTATGATATGTGGGATACAATGATTGAGAAGGTGAAGCAAGCTATTTATAGGCATGAGGGTAAAAGGGATAACGAGGAATCTCCTTTTTATGAGGTGGTTCACAAGATCTTGGTGGATCGATGGAACAAGGGCAACACCCCACTTCAGTGCTTGGCACACTCTTTAGTTCCAAGGTAATATTTCACATTTCACTCTTTAATTCGAATATTTCAATTAATTAATACCTTGTGGGCTAATTCATGTTATTAACGAATATAAGTACTATCATTCCACATGGCTCAATGAGAATGTCAATCGGCAATCTCCAAATCAAGATCTTGAGATCTCTACGGAAAGAGCAAAGTGCTTAAGAAGATACTATCCTAACCCCGATGAACGACGGGCGGTGAACTTGGAATATGCTAAGTTTGTGGGGTGTTTGGAGGCTTTTAGTGATCCAGATTCTCTTTCTGATAGGGACATATGGATCCAAAGTCATGGTGGCTTCTTTATGGTGCAAGTACTCCAAATTTGCAAGTATTGGCTATAAAGCTTCTAGGCCAACCTTGTTCCTCTTCTTGTTGTGAACGGAATTGGAGTACGTATGGTTTCATTCACTCCTTAAAGAGGAACAAGCTAACCCCGGCACGGGCGGAGGATCTTGTTTATGTCCACACCAACCTTCGCTTGCTTTCTCGGAGTTCGGAAGAGTATATGGAAGGGGAATCAAGAATGTGGGATATTGGTGGAGATGCCTTCGACTCATTTCAAGGTGCCGGCCTGTTAGATGTTGCTGCCCTTTCTCTTGACGAGCCCACGATGGAGGCCATTGTGTTTGAGGAGGATGAAGGAGTTGAAGCCGTAGAATAATCTTTTTGATGTTTCAACTTGAAAACTTTATTTTAAGATACGCTTTTGGGTGTAATTTTTATATTTTTGCAAAGTTAGTGACTTAATATTTTGTATCCATGGAACTAGTTGCAACTTGAATTTTATTCTCTTGTATTTTGATATGCTCGAGATGAAAGTAATGAAAATTAAATTTTGGTATTATCTTCAAATCAGTTACATAACTTACATTTGTCATTGATTATACAAGCCACATTTGTCATTGATTATACAAGCCAAGGTTACATAATAATACAACATAAAAATTGATCTATTTTTCTATATGTTCATCTTTTCTTTCTTGTCTTCTTTAACATTATTGTCTTCAATTCTGCAAAGATCATGTCATCCCGACGTCTTAATTCGCACCTGCAACACACATTTTCGTTTAGTTTCGTATTTATAATCTCCACTTTACATAAAAAAAAATATAAAAATGTAATAGAAATTTAATTCAATATTGATCTATATATAATAATAATATTAAAAAATCTAGCCGTGTCGCCGTGTCCTATTTTTTTGGGTTTACCGTGTCCGTGTCCGTGTCCGTGTCGCCGTGTCCGTGTCCGTGCTTCATAGCCGAACATATTAAAGGTCTGTAGAGCATAATTTTTTTTAGCTTCACTCTAGTGGGCACTGAGTATCTGTAGGCATCCATGTTAGAGGGACATCCATCATTTTAGATAGTTACTGGTCTACCAGAAATACTATTTGAAAACTAAAACCATGCAAATTGGCGAGAGGTTCAACTCTAGCACATAACTATTCTTCAAAGCTGAGTTAGTGTAGCGTTACTCTTCTCGTGAGATTAACTCTTGAGTGGGGTTAAGTTATATTAGGTGCGCGGCTACTGCTACAATGAAATTAGTATTCCCGTGTGGTTATGCCGTTGCGTGTCATCACAATGTTTAGCCAGCTTTAGATCCGTTATTATGATGGAGTAATTTGACTCGACTCGCTGGGAACTTTTTTTGCAACTTCTTCAGCCTAGGAAAGTGATGTTCTTCTTGGATAAGAGTTAATCTGGTAGAGGAATTGGATAATTTTGGGCACAGAGTTTGATTTCTTATTGGGAGAAAACTCTTTGGCCAGGCAAGAACAACGCTTTGGCATGTGATTGGCCGTCTTATTAGCAGCAACCATTTTGAACTCTTGTCGAGAAAAGACTCGCCTTGTCGGTGGTACAAGTATGAGCACATAAGATGGCATGATGCTTGATGATTCTCTACTTAGGGATTTTGAAGCCGACTTGTTGAGGAGATGTTCGAAACTCATAAACACAAGTCATGACTGCTGTAACACTCCCGATTTCACTCGAAACTCATTGAGTTGGACTTCTATGCAAGGATGATGGTCATCCATAATTTAGAGGTAATGATTAGCTTGGTTGGTATCTCGAACGGGGCCTATTGATCAGTAATTTCCAGGGGTGAATCCAAATGTGTTGACCATGTATTTGACGAACAGGAATCTTTGGGGTGTCCCTCAATTGGAATTTCTGAATCTTTGAAGTGGGGAACATTAACTCTCATGAGGAGAGCTATATTCTCAGTGGGAAATTTGAGATTTCAAAGGTAATGATTAAATAGTATGGTTCCCAACCAGTATGATTTTATTTTTGCCTGGAGGCAGGAAGGCATTTGGCACGAGTCACAGTTCCCCAATTTTTCCGAAGAGAATCTAATCTATCAAGGATTAGGTGGGGATTAGCACATAGGTAATCATTAACCTTGCATAAATTTGATTAGTGAGCCATTGGTTGAAGATCCAAAGTGAGATATAGTCATCGACAGAGGTAACTTCTAAACTTGTGACGAGACCTTTATCGAAACTTATCAATCTGTGCTTTGAGGGGGGTGTCAAGAGTGCAAGAGCATAGGTAACAGTTAATATGCGTTACTTCTTGTGTCATGTAGATGGAGACCCCTTGGTTGAGCTCCACTTACGACTTTGGAATTGGTTTTATAATTCCTCAAATTGTATCCCGTGGGAAAGAGGTATTGTTGTCTTTTCTATTTTGGGGTAGATTGGGCTTCACAGAGGCACAACACGATGACTCCTTTCCCTTCCAATCTGCCATGGGTACAACCCAAAACTTTATGATGATTAGAGAATTAGCTTTGCTTGGGCAATTTAAGTTAGCACAGGCCCTAAATTATTTTCTCGAGGACTTCGAAGATCAACTTGCAGGGAGATGATCAAACTTTTGCATGACTTAAATCTCAGCGCCTCAATAGGTAAGGTTTAAATGAGAATTTCAACCGTAATCCATTGACGTGGATCATAGGAGCTCTAAAGCCATTATCATCTAACTCTCTCGGGGAGAGCTTACTCTTCAAAAGTAGTTAACACCTATACCTAGAGGTAATCATTAATCAAGTGCGAGTCTCAGTGAGAGAGTGTTGACTTTGAACTCCTATCTGAAAATTGTTGATTCTCAATTCTGAGATGTTCATCTTGGACCACGAGAAGGAGAAACCAGTAATTGTTCCTTCTATTTTGGAGTAGGTTCATGCATCCATGGGAAATAGGATGGCTAAATCTCTAAGCTTTGAGTTGCTATAGTAGATTCCCAAATCTGATGATGAAACATAGTCTTCTTTGAAGTTAGCTCTACTGAAGGGGCGAGCGAGATTATTATAGAGCTGTAGTCATTTACTTACTAATTAGAATCTCATTCAGAACTCTCAGAGTTGAATCCTATTTGGGGAAGGCATCTTGGTCTTCATGGGATAAGCCAAGGTTGAAAAACTCTTAACATGGACTTTGTGGGGGGAAAGAGGGTCGCCCGTTCTTGATCATTTCGACGGGTAGTATATTACATGCTTAAGGATACTTATCAACTGGGTGCATAAGGAATTTTACTGGAATCTGCTGATTAGAACTTTGGGGATTTTGAAGCAGGTTGCGATCTCCTGACTCTATTGAAGAGATTTCAAAATTAGGTATGATGATTAATCTGGCAATAGGAGTGAATCAATCTTGAACTCCGTGGCATTTGGCTACATTTACTCTCACTAGCACGGGTGGTGCCTTTGTTCTTGGGGGCATGGAGAGAATCCAATTTTCCATAAGGCAAATAGTGAACCGTAATTAACTGGCTAAAGATTGATCGGAGGGCTTAGTGATTAATTTCAAAGGGGAAAAAATACAGATGTCTGTTACTGGCAAGGATAGATCTAGATTTCATAGAGAAGTAGCATTCACACCTCTCTCATTCTGATCTGCTAGGGCTAACCCCTGAGTTTTGCTATAAACTATCAAGCCCTGTGTCCCAGAAACACTTGACAGGTAGATGGCGAGGTAAGGCAGCATAAACAATTGGGCCAAATACCACCTAGGGCCAAATACCACCTGAAAGTATATACTTAAGCCCATCAGAGAGATCAGTACGTAGATCTCATCCACCGTATCCAGAATAGAATCTCAAAATCATACATAAACACAAATACTGGGAAACTGATATACAGTAAATAGAAAGAATACAGTTCAAATACACAGCGAACGCAAAGATGCTCAACAGAAATAAATAACAAATCCCACAAATATTGAATAACATAAATGATATCACAATTCTAATATCAACATCATCCTCATAGAAAACGTAATAACAAGGCTGCACGGCGGTACAAGTCTAGAATAACAATTGAAATAACTAAATACATCAAAGTCACTACATAACAACAGAAATGTAAATGTAGATAACAAGGCCTGGTAACAAACAAGCTGGAATAAAAACTAGATACACAGATAGAATGGTCGGTGGAACCCCCATCTACTAAAACTCTCTAGACTCTGGGGTTCCTAAAAGCAGGGGTGAAGTGTCCGGGTTTGCCACTAGTGTGCAAACCATGACTCTTACAAAATCGTCTAGCAAGTGGTAAAATGAAGGGGTGGTTTGTGATCATGTAACATGTATCATGAATGCATGACTAGTATAAATGTAAGAAAGACTATGTAACTGTATCACTTTACTTGATTTCATGAACAAGAAACATCCATTTCAAAATCCTAATCATAAAACAGAGCTAGGAGATAACCAGATATACAACCACATAGAGATCACAACAAGAGTGCGCTCTAAAATCTAATTATTCATAGATTTTACTTAATCTTATTTATGAAAAGCTCTCACGGGATAATGTGTGTTTGGTGTACCATTTCAGAACGTGAATTGATTTCTTTTTTTTACTTGGTTTATGTGCATAGACTCATCCAGCACTAGCGCTCAAACACAACCTTGGGCTACATATTATCTATGAGATGTCAAATTTCCTCCTATTAATTACCCGCATGAATAATTTCATTACTTAGTTATACATGATATATTATGCACTAGGCCCGAATAACTCAATTCATAGAGAACATCTATCATGTGGGTACCCTCTCTGACTGGGTTTCCAAAGCAAACAAAACATGCCTGTCACATATCAAAGCAAGTTATTCATGATTTGATAAACATTGATGCTTGATCTCTTTCTTGTTTTTCTCTTTCTTGGGTTATCATGTTTTATAATTGATCAAGCTTTTGGTGGTGGAGAATCACGAGCCTCCACTCACAGTTGCAATGTATCTCAAACTGAGAATGTTTTTGATTTAAACAAAAAATATTCTTGATCTAGTGTGACGAGGGACATGCCCAATATCCAAACACAAGCAATCGTTCTCATTATGTATATACCACATGGTGCCTAATCATGAATACCCCAAGAGCCAAGTTTCATGATAACGAACAGAGCAAATAAAAGTTCAAGGTATAACCTAGGCCAACATGCATAATATCCATGGACTCTAGGTCACGGCATAACATAGCATACCATGATCGAAATATATGATAAAATGTTATGTGATAATATAGGACAACAAGCTCTACCTGCATATACAATCATGGATATATGATGATTTCAAATAAACGATTATAAACAAGGAACTATAACCAAGCAACTACTTTATCATCAACTTAACCTCAATATGGCAAGAACAACGTTAACTGCATAACTATATCATAATACATGAATGGAAACTAAAGAATCTTAAAAAACAAGCTCAAACGGATCAATTTTCCGTAATTAAAAGAATTTGTTTTATTGTACTAAGCGCGTGCACTCAGAGGTTGGGCGCATGCGCTCAGTTCAATGCCACGTCAACCAAGTTCTAATAGCAGACTAAGAAATATAAAACATAAAATCATCTTTGAAAAACATGCTTGAGCATGTTCGCTCATTGTTTGCGCGTGTGCGGTCAAACGCTGTAAACTAAGCTGCTATCAGGATTTCACTAAGCGTGTGCACTGGATAGGATGAGCGCATGCGCTCATGCTGATTATCCAATCTACTCCAAACTATCCAAAAAAACAACATAGAAATACAGAGATCACATAATAATTAAAAACTTATGAAAAACTCATTAAAACATGGATCAGAAACTCTAGCGTGCAAAGTTAACATCTATCTACAACAATGGGTCCTTCTCCTTGAAAGAGATTATGGATTAAGATTGACCTCTTAGGGAGATTCTCCCCTCAATCAATTCTCATGAAAATACCAAATAAATCATTTCAAAGTCTAACTTGCATCAATAGCAAGAGGAGAGTGAGATCTCCAAAATCTATAAATCAAAATTAAAAAAACAAAATCCTTGAGCAGGAAAATACTTGCCTTGAGTGTAGAAGCAACCCTCTCTTGGCCTACAAGCTCTCCAATCTCAATTCAAATCTTGAGAGAGAGAGAGAGAGAGAGAGAGAGAGAGAGAGAGAGAGAGAGAGAGAGATTTGGGGCTTTTATATGTGGGATTAAGAAGAGGATTTGGGTCAATGGGTATCCTTTCTATTGGATCCAACCCAATAACCTAATTTGTCATAAACACCCATTTATCTCTCTCTTAAGGCCCAAACCATTTCTCTCTCTCTCTCTTACGGCCACCACTAGGAGCTACCGTAAGATTTACCGCAACACGAAGATCGAGTCAAATTTGACCCTTGCCCACAACAAGGTGACACTCGCTGACAGCAGTCTTGGCTTTGCTGGAAGTCAAACGAACTTTGCCCAGAGTAAAGAAATAGCGACTCTCGCTCCAAGAAAAGGTGAAGACATTCATACGTATCTTGATTTTGGACATTAGTCTAGAACTCCTTTGGATGTTCACTTTAAAGCATCTCGCAATGCTTAGAATGAGGGTTATCCTTCATCCAAAACCCCACGAGGATAAACTATCACCTATGGTGATTCTACGTCTAAGTCACAAGCTCCGACTTGTGATAAGGACTCAACTGACAACACTAGCTGTAGGTCTAAATAACATTATCATATGTGACGTTCACTTGTCGAAGTACGAGAAGGCAGAGTCGTTCTTAAGAAGAACAACTGCCATTCGAGCCAAGTTGATTCTCCCTCTGATCTAAGGGTGCGCCAATGTTAGCATTGCGCCACTCTAAAAGAAATTATTGTGGCAGTTCAGACGAATTGCCAATGCAAGTCTTCCCCTATAAAGGAACCAGTGTTCAGTTGTCTTAGCCTAGTTCCTAGGCCTTCAGAGGCTAGGAATAAGAGGCGATGACATTCTCGAAAGAACAAAGCTTATCTGCAAGAGTTCACGGTCAACATGGCCAGTGTAACCAACAAAAATGATGATGAGGATGCAGATATTCCTTTCGATCCCAGGTATTCTCCTTCCATTAGAAGTATACGCCCAGAGGTCGACGGTGTTTATCCTCACACCAGGTCCACAAACGGGGCAAAAATCCCCTTTTTATTCTGTCCTGAGGATGCATGCTCTGTGAGTATCTTCACGAATAGACCTACCTACTATTAGTGATGCAAACTATGCCATAGCGTTAAATATAACTCCTAGCTCAAGTCAAGAATGGAGGTGGGTCGTAGATATGACGGACAGAGATGCCCACAATGATCTCATTCATTGAAGCTTAGAAAAAAGCACCCGACGAACGCTTCGAGTGACTTGAAGCTATGATACAATAGCTACTGCGTGTCTCTCAGCTTCCCAGAGATAATTTGAAGGGGAAACAGATAATTCGAAGGGGAAACGACCTATCAACATTTCCTTTGAGAAAGAGCCATTGAATCATGACGATATTCACTCCGATCATTCGTGGTCCGAGACATCAGCTACACCAAAGGCGAGCCATGAAGCAAAGATCCTTGAAGACCTCTAGAATCAGCTTAATGCTCTGACATAGAGAATAAAGTTGAAGAAAGTTAGGATTACCCAACCTTATCACATTGAGTGGGACTCAGTTCCTTACCCAGTGAAGTTCAAGCCGCTAACGTTGCATACCTTTGATAGCAAAGGTTCCTCCAAGCAACACATCTACTATTTTCATTAGCAAACAGGAAATATAATAGAAAATGATACCATCAAACCAAGGCTTTTCATTAGCACTCTTCAGAGGGTAGCCTTTGATTGGTTCTAAAATTTGGCTGAAGGATCGATCAAATCCTGAGGTGATTTGGAATCCCTATTCTTGTCCCAGTTCTATGAGGAACATTTTGACATCGTGATGGCCAAGCTCCTTTCTGAGAAGCAGAGAGCCGATGACTCAGTCAGAAATTATATTGAACGGTTTCGCAATTTAAGCTTGCGATGCAAAGACATGCCATTGCTGATGTTGCTTTAAACATGTCAGCACAATTTCTTGAGCCGTAGAAGCTCATATGGGTGCTGTCAAGGCAAACTCATGGAAGGACCTCATGGAGTAGGCAAAAATTATTGACAAGTTCACTAAATGCTTTAACAGGTTCGACCACTGCTCCAACCGTAAAGGGGATAAGAACAAGCAGGGACAGTCATCCCCATCGAAAGCTACGGAGACACTTGTGGTCAAGGTTAAAAAAACTTGACAGTCAGAAGAACAAGCCCTGAAAGGGTACCCAACAGATCTACTCTTTCAAAGATAAGCATACCGTTGCTATCTTTCATGTGCTTAACAAGGACAATTTGCTGATGCACCCTGAAGCCCGACGCGTAGAAGAGGTTGGGAAAACTGATGATCCTAACTGTTGTATCTACCATAGAATGTTGGGGCACCTGACGAAGAACTGTTACATCCTTAAGGATAAAATGCAGACGTTCGTTGACTCAGGGATCCTTAAGCTCCGACCCGAGCAAAAGAATGTTACTGCTAATATGATGACCCTTCAGTTCAGATCCATGCCAATGACTCAGGCTCAAAATGGGGTCGTTCCAATTCCCACTGTAAGAATAGAATTGGTCAATCATGATCAGCAAGGTCAACAGAGCCAAGGCTTTGTCCCTTTTATAACCGCCAAAGGAGAGATGATGTGGGTCCATCTTGATCTTCTCCAATCTGAGCAACATGCTTCTTCTAAGCCAATGCCCTGTGAAAAAAGCTAAATGCAAGATGAAATCTTGTAACGTCATCTCTGCAATCATAGGCGAGGAGTCTGTGCAAGTCTCTTCAATCACGGATTCAAAAGAAGAAAAAATTGCCATGGCAGCTCAGCCGGATCAAAATACACTTATAGGGATGTGATCTAGTAAGGGTTACCTGAAGAACTACGATTAGCCAGGGCCCTCCAAGTAGCTCGAACCTACCAAATAAAAGGAAATGCAGTTCGACAAAGTGTTGTAGCCACCATCCACAGGAGTCAAAGTTCCATTTCGGTATGATATATTGGCTCAATTGGCCAACATCTCGGCTCGTATAACCTTGCATGAACTTCTATGTTTATCTAAGGATATGAGAGAGGCTTTGAGGGAAGCATTTATGCACAGCGAAGCGTTTCTCTCTCACATACTCGAGTCTCCCCAAGATGAAGATCAAAGGTAATGCTACAAAGGCCATCAGCAAAAGCTTTGCATAACCTTCACACTTGGTTATATGCTCATCAAGGACAATTGCCACAACCGACCCCTCTATTACACTAGGTACATTGGTTCAACAAAGCTCGAGCAAATTCATATTGACCTAGGATCCGCCTTGAGCATCATCCCTCGGAGGCTCCTTAGCTTCTTCGGCATTATGCTCTACAAGCTTTCAAGAACAATTGCTACTCTCTTTAGATTCAACTCCAGCAGTAATCGATCACTGAGAAAGATCTGTCTTAAGTATCAGATCGGCGATATAAATACGGAGGTAGCAAGCTACATCATTGACGTAGAAACACCTTACATCTTGCTCCTTGGACGACCATGGATCCATTCTAATGTGATCATCCCATTGACACTCCATCAGTGCTTCAAGTATGTCGATGAACAGGGGGAACTCTAGAAGGTCTATGCTGAGAAGCACCCTTTTGAGAGAGTGGAGAACTACTTCACTGACTCCCTCCTGTATGATGAAAAGTATACGACCAAAGCACTCATTCCTAAGGACCTGGACAGTGGCAATGAGGCGGATAATAAACCTGATCCAAATGAGGATCCTACTTGGGAGATAGACCCAATTGTAATTACTCTGGAGGATCTGTGTATAGACCAGTCAGTCAAAAATTAGGGCGATTGGGTTTTTAATGACAACGTAGAGTTCACTTATGACTATTCTTCAGGATCTGAGCATGAAAACCTAGAAGCCGATGCTTTGTTGTCTAGGCTAGCTTTAGAACCGAGATTGTACATGCCCCTAAATGAGTCATTCTCGGGTGATCAACATCTAGGTAGCTCAGAAGATACCACCTTCATAGTTTTTGCTAAAAGGAGCATTCAAGACCCTATCCTCTTTGAGAAAGTTAGTCTCATATGATGAAGTTGAAGCAATGCCTGAATTTTCTTGTTATAGCCAACAGTCCCATCACATACTGATGAAAATGGGTTACAACTTCACCCTAAAACCAGAGTTGAATTTTACCAAAGAGCCACGGGTTCCGTTAATCTCCTAGGCACCAAAAAGTGAAAGCATTGATTACTTCAATTGAACCAAACATGGGCTTGGATATATCTCTCAGGAAACAGATCACAACCAAAGCTTGAGAATATACCAAGCAATTCTTCAGATACATGTGGTTGAGACACTGATGTCAACATCAGCAACATGTTTGGAGGATTTATCACCAACATGGTTTCAAATAGCCTAACCATGGAACTTGACGAATTTGATGACTCTGAGAATTATCCCTGGAAAAAACACCTTGAGGTACAATGGGAATCATGCTTCGAATCCTGCGGACTGCCCACTAAAGATAAGGTGACCCAAGTCAATATAGGTGATGAAGCCAATCCTAATCCCATCTTCATAAATGAGAGCTTATCGCCCACTGAAAAAGAAGAACTCATATCTCTCATTCGAGAGTACATTGACGTCTTCGCCTGGAGTTGCGAAGACATTCTAGGGCTAGACCCAATTATGGCTATGCATCACCTCAATATTGACCCTACTGTCAAACCGGTTAAGCAACAACAACGATGCTTCCGTCCTGAGTTGATGGAATAGATCAAGAAAGAAATCCATAAACTCATTGAGTGTGGATTCATCCATGAAGAGCGGTATCCAGATTGGCAGCCAACATTATCGTTGTGATAAAGAAAAATGACAAGATCCAAATTTGCATCGATTTTAGAGATCTCAATCTTGCCTATCTAAAAGATGAGTTCCCTCTCCCTATTATGGATGTCATGGTTGACAATACATGTGAGTTTGAGAGGATGTTATTCATGGATGACTTTTTCGAATACAACCAAATCAAGATGCATTTGGATGTTCAGAAGGACACAGCCTTCAAAACACCCTTGGAAGTATACAACAATACAGTAATGCCCATTAGTCTAAGGAATGCTAAAGCTACCTACCAATGTGTAATGAACATAATTTTTCATGAGCATTTGTGCAAGACGTTGGAATGCTATGTTGATGACCTCACAATCAAAAGTCTTCGTAAAGAGGATCACGTTAATGATTTGAGAACGGTGTTCGAGATCATGCGAAAATACCAACTCAAGATGAACCCAACCATGTATTTCTTAGGGGTATTATTAGGTAAATTCCTCAGGTTCATTGTCACATCTAAAGGGATTCATGTTGACCCAGAGAAAGTCAAAGCCATCCAGGAGACGTCACCTTCTAGAAACCTCAAGGAACTCAGAGGTTTATAAGGACGTCTAGCCTACATCCACAAATTCATAGCTAATCTATCCAGAAGATGCCAACCATTCCAAATGTTAATGAAAAAGGGTGTTCAATTCATTTGGGATAATGCCTGTCAAAAGGCTTTCGATGAGATCAAAGAGTATCTTACGAAACTAACTGATCTAGCCATTCCAGTAACAGGCAAACCATTCCTGATATTTGTCAGGGCTATGGACCATTCGCTTAGAGCACTACTTGTGTAGAAGAATGACGACAGTTACGAATAGGCCATTTACTATTTGAATCAGACAATGATCAGTGCTGAGCATCGTTATAATTCGGTTGAAAAGGAATGTCTAGATTTGGTTTTTGTGATCAAAAAATGTGACATTACATAACTGGCCAGTCCATCCATGTCATTTCAAGAGTCAATCCTCTGTGGATACTCATGACATAGCTAGGGTCCCTAAACTCCAGGCTTGCGAAATGGGCAATACTGCTATCTCAGTACGATATGACATTCATACCTCAAAAAGTAGTCAAAGGATAAGCAATAGCTAATTTCTGTGCAGATCATCCTATTGCTGAGTCTTCCAAGCTCCATGAAGACATTCTAGATGAGGTGTTTGAAGCAAACATCACCTCGGACCACCAACTATGGCAACTCTACCTTGACGGCGGATCGTGACGTAACCATAAGGGAGCGATAGTCGCAGGTGTGGGGTTAGTACTTATTGATCCTCATGGTCACGTCCTTCCTTGAGCCTATTCATTAATTGAGCCATGTTCCAATAATGTAACTAAGTACAATACCCTTTTGATTAGCTTACAGCTTGCCCAAGATATGAGTGTGAAATATCGTGAAGCACATGACGATTCCAAATTAATCGTCAACTAGATAAAAGGGGAGTATGAGGTCCAACACAACGATCTCTTGCCCTATCATAAAGTGGCATTGAAGCTCGCTCATTCTTTGGAAGGCTTCTTTATCGACTATGTAGCCCGCCTTGAGAATAATTACGCTGATGCATTGGCATCACTTGCAGCTACCTTAGCCCAAACTTCCAAGTCTACAAAGCAGATCATTGTAGCCAGCCACTAGCTATGCTGTTCCAAGCAAATCCTGGAAGCTAATATGGTGCACACTACACTTTTGGGTTTTGAGCCCAATGATTGGCGTTACCTAATCATCGTCTCTGTCTTGCATGGCGTATTGCCAAACGATCTGAAGAAAGCAATCTCCATCCAAAGGAGAGCTTCCCGCTTCTTCTATGATTCTGCCACACAGACACTGTATACCAAATCATTTGATGGTATATTACTTAGATGCTTGTCATCGAGTGGGGCCCGAGAGGCACTCAAAGAAGCCCACGATGATGGTAAGTGAGGAGCTCATCGACCTAGACCCAAATTCTAGGACCGACTTTGTCGTTTAGGCTATTATTGGCTGATGATGATCACGGATGCAGTGGCCTATGCTGAGCGGTACCGTGCATACTAGTTCCATGCAAACTTCTTACACCAACCCTTGAAAGAATTACATCCGACCGCAGCCTTATGGCCATTCGAGATGTGGGGAATGGACGTCATCGGGCCAATTAGCCCACCATTTTCTAAAGGCTATCAATTTATTCTGGCTTTCACCGATTACTTCTCCAAGTGGGCTGAAATCATCCTACTCAAAGAAGTCAAGAATTCTAACATGGTTAAGTTCTTGAAACACCACGCCATCTACCAATTTGGCATCTTTCAAAGGATTGTCCATGATAACGGTCCACAATTTATCAGTCCATCATTCTTCAAGTTTTATGACAAGTTCCAGATCTAAGATGTGGCTTCTACACCACACAACCTAGCTGCTAATAGTCTACCTGAAGCATTTAACAAAATCATTATCAAGCTTCTGAAAAAGTTCTTCTCTTCCAACAAGCGAGATTGGGATGAGAAACTTGGAGAATGTTTTTGGACCTATTGAGCAATGGTCTGCACTCCCACAGGCGCTACGCCTTTCTCCTTGGTGTAAGGATATGAAGTTGAGGTACCACTAAAGATCCAAATTCCTTCATTGAAAACCACTCTCACAGAAAAGATGACGATAGAACAACACTATCAAAGGCGTCTCCAAGAACTAGAGGCGCTAGATGAGTTGATATTCAAAGCTCAACAACGAATCGAGATGTACCAATCTCGGATGTCAAGAGGCTTCAATAAGATAGTTAAAGAATGATCCTTTAAAGAAGGAGATTTGGTCTTAGCTCTTCGTCGACCCATGGTCATGACACACAAGACCAAAGGCAAGTTTCAATCCAAATGGAAAGACCCATTCATAGTAGAGACAGTCTACTCGAATGGGGGCGTATCACCTGATCGACCCAAATGGAAACAGGCTTTTGGCGTCAATCAATAGGAATTTTTTTAAGAAATATTACTCTTGAGTTGAGCCTTTTTCATCTCCTCATAGAGATATTAGCCATGTTTAAGTTTTTACATCTTACCATGAGAATGACATCTCAAACAAAAATTATCAACAATTCAATCCTAATAAAATCGCTGAGTGAGTTATCAAGTTAACACTACACCTCTGTATAATCTCGGGAATCTCTTACCACCGTCATGTTAACGTTACACCTCTGAACGGTTTGCATTTTGTCAGATCTGACCGGTTAACTTCATACCTCTGTCAGTCCATCTTCTAAATTTGATCAGTTAATATTACACTTCTATCAATTTTTTGTCATATCGTTAAGTTAACATTGCACTACTAAATGGTAGTCGTTCCTTAGACTCCCTTGAACTCGACTGGTTAATATTACACCTCTGTCGGTTGTTCTATTTGATACATTAACATCACACTTCTATCAAGTCACCCAGTACTGTTATGTTAAAATTACACCTCTAAAAAGTACTAATTCTATAAATCTGATATGTTAACATTACACCTCTATCAGTTTGATCCTGCCAACGGGTTAATATTACACCTCTATCGACTTCCCTCTTTATATTGGCAAGTTAAATTTCATAACTCTACCATTTTCCCCTTAGAGTCATTAGCGATTCTAAATTCCATACAATATGTTAACATTACACCTCTATCATTCAAATTTAAAAGTAAAAGTTCTTTATTACTAAAAAAGAACTAAATCATTACAAAAGTGGAGGATGCCTCTGAGCTGCCTCTAACTTGGCCTGTGCCTCGACTATAATAGCTCTGGCCTCATTTATTGCGATCTCCTGATCCAAGATGGTGTCGGTGATGTCATCACTCTCACCCTCAATTGCAGCCATGCGAGTGGTCAACCCTTGCAAGTTTGGCTGGCTTCCTCAATCTCCTTTCGTGCCGTTTCCTCAATCTTTCGACGTTCTACTGAGAGGCAACGAAATTCAACCTCTACGACAGTAGCAATGTTAGCCTCCTGAAGATTTTGTAACTCTAGAAAATGAAATTCAACTTGGTTAGTTATCCTTCGGTAGGGCTCGACACGTTCACTTGTAGTAGCCGATATAAGGGCATCAAGCTGACTCTAAAACAAGTGCTTTGCGCGGGAGGATAAGACCTTGTCGGTAGTCAAAGCACTCTCCACACTTTGGCTAAATAGCTTCATCAATCTCTCAATCAAGATTTAAATATCTAACTCGGCTGAATCATCAGAATCTAAAGATAGTGGAGCTCTCACTTGTTCCAAAGGGCTCGCCTCAATCGATACAGCTAAAGCTTCCGTTGCTGCAGGAGGTGCGATTGATGATGTCTAAAGCTGATTCCTACCCGGCATAAAGAATGAAGAAAGCAAAGCCAAAATGCTCAAAATATCAACCACGATAGAAGTAGGTAGAGTAGTCGTAACCAAAGGCTCAAAAGGCAGTATGGCCAATGCTATCGTCGTTACCACGATCGCAAGCTCATCATCCATGGCGGTAGCTTCAACTTTCGATTCAACAGGCTTCTCTGCCGCCATGATAGGTTCACTTTCAACTTGAGGCTCAGACCCCAATTGAACCTCTATCCCAACTCCTTGGGTAAATGGAGAAACTGTTACATCTTCATCAGGTTTGGGCGAGTCTTTAACGATGATCCTACGCCTGACAATGGGAGTAAGCGCGAGAGTCATTGTAGTACCAACTTCCGGTACAGGTTCATCATCTACATGAAAAAATGAGTGAAGTATTAATTATCAAACTAAAGGACTACACAAATCCCATTGGGTAAAATTATACCTGAAATGTGGGAGGATCCACCCACGTCACCCCTAAAGCCTGGTTCATTGAGATCAGTGAGGTAAGTGTCGATCTCATAGTCGACCCTTTCTTCCATATTCGAATCTTCCCGATCAACTCGAATGGATTCCTTAACAAGGGGCATACATCATCAGAATGAGTATTTGTTGAATCAGGATGATAGAAAGGAAAGAAAGTTACTTGAAGCAACCACATGTTTGACCATTGGTTCATGTGTTGAAGCTTCATGAGACTTTTCGCTCGCCTTAGGAGATTTCTATATAATTAGAGATTTTTCCTTCAATAGCAACTCCAAATGTCAGCGTTTAGGCTATTCTTGGGGACATTGAATCTATCGCTGCCTCTTCCTGCGAGTTCCTCTACCCACGGCTTCTTGACGGGCCTTCGGTTGCCGTATACTGATTTCAACAGATCTAGGCGGTGGCGATTTTTTAGTGGGAGTATCTGAGTCATCATCATCTCCATCTAACCCCACTTCCACGAAGTACTCTTGGAGCCTAGATGAAAAGTTTTGGATCCTTTCTTGGAATCTTCTTTGTACTTTCGGATGATCCACTTTACTCTGATCTTGTTCACCTTGAAGTTCGGATGGGGGATAATTCACCGCACTATACCACTTATAGAATCCTAACATTATATAACAATTAGGGACATTGTAAGGTAAGATTAATATAGCACCGGTACCTCCAGCAACAAAATGATACTAAGCATGGGTTCTGTCAATGAGACTCCCAGAACGTAGTAGCCCTACATTCAGATTACCAACATAAAGTTGGTCATATCCAAATTGTCGCACAAAACAGCAAGGAAGATAGGGCTCGATGTAGCATTTCATCCTGTTCGGATGAGCGATGAGATGTTCGGGTCTAATATTAACCAACTAGTTGAAGCAACCGCTGGTTAAGTAGGAGAATCCCTCGGATCCAAGACCATCTTCAAACTCATCACGGAATTTGGTCCCGGCGATGTCAGGAAAGCAGCAGTAGAGGCGATAGTATTCCTTATTTCAGACAATTCACTGAATCCCTGCAACGTACCTAACCATCCATTTTGAGGACTCATACTGCTATAGTAACGCGACCCCCTCTTCACGCCTTGTGGCAGCTGACATGAGTGAAGAGCAGTGAAGCGTATACCACACCATTAGATAGGTGTACAGTAGCTCCACCCTGGGATTCAGTACTTCTTCTCTCGGGCAACTGTCTTACTGGTTTAGGTGTTCTGTTGCCAACTCCCTCAATCCATGATGGATGCAATTGATTATGGCTGGAAGTAAGACTAAATTGTACCATGAGCAATTAGAACTACTGGGTATAACACCTTGATGGATATGCAGTCCTTCAGCCAAGAGGGCACGATACATCCTTTCAGCCAAATTTAAAGGAACCCTACAAGTAAAGCGTGGCTAGAGATAGGTTCCTTAGCTTGATGATGGAAGCTTTCAAACTTATCTCCTGCGTGGAATCCATACTCGTCCAATTTAGCTGTATGGATTATTGGGTCATGCTTTAATATTCAGTTTTCCACTTCAAGTCTGGTGCTTGGTGGAATGGGCTCTACGTTCCCCTTCTTGCTGACATTCCTAAAGAGATACTCTACCCAGGGCATGCGAGTGGCATGTCGGCCATGTACTACATTCACAATTGTCTGATGGAAAATATGGAAGTGGCAAACCAACTCCTAGAATGTCTCATCCATATGAGCGTAATGTGCCATACCCTCCAACTCTTTGCTCATTGGGAAGAACTCTTCGAACGGTCATTCTCCCATTGGTAGCCTAGATACTTTGAAAATCTCATACAAAGCTATCCCGATCTCCCCTGTCGGAGTGAAGAAGGTGTTTCAATCAATATTATACAACTCAAGATTGCTGCATAATGCCAGCGCACAAATCTCAATACCGTATTATGAACCTCGCACCGCAGAGTAGAGCCCCAACTCCATCAGCCTCTCTCAAAATGTGGTAAGGGCAAACTCAATCAATTCGGCCCACCACTTTGAGTCAGTAGACCTGACCCACCTAGGGAATATAGCATCCTTCTCTCGATATTGCTCATTAATTTCAGCAAGCCGGTTTCCAAACACATTCGGGCCAATAGGAACCTTGTTTTCTAGAGCATCCTCTTTCACAAATCGTGGGCAAAAACCGCGACGCTAAGGCCAAAGCAGCCTTCTTCGTTCTTCAAGCCACCCATCATCACGCTATCCTATTTCTTAATGAGGGAAAACTGCATCAAATGAGGTACAACGAGTTGTTGTAAAAACATTAATGAAACTTACAGTTCCATCACCGACAAGTCAAAGCGACGATCTCATTGAGCGTAGTACTATCGCTCCTTCTCTAGGTCGAAGATAGAAGTACCACCTGGGTTGCTATCATCGAAAAAGAACTGTGACTTCCTTGATTTATGCTCTTTAGGGATAGAAAACTTACCACTGTGATAAGTTCTCTCAGAGTAGCAGCATCCCCATGATGGATAGCATCTATCCATTCTTAGCTGCTTTCTTCAAAGAATAGAGAAATATTGCCTCTAAAAACGTGCAGCGTTAATGGATCTTGAGCTCCATTGTGCCCAAAATGATTATGCCAGCTAACAGACATATCCGGCAGAGGAACTGCACAGAGAAGAGAAAACAAGTTAGAAAACTTGGCTCTAAAATCAACTAAGTGTTGAGCCCATAGGCAGATCTCACTAGACTAGCTTGGGTGAAGCTGACACATGAGCGAAGTTTGCCCATCACTAAGCTCAAATTTTGGCTAAGTGTGACAAGTCTAGGCAAAGTTCACCTCAGCAGTTGCGAATATCAGCATAATGGCGAGACTCGCTCAGAACCCAGGTAGACTAATATGACGAACTTTACTCAGACGAAGTTCGCCCAGAAGCCTAACAGGCTAAAATAGCAAACCCCGCCTAAAGAGCGAAGTTTGCCATGTGAAACGCCATTGATGGCGACTGTCAATGCTTCACCATCGCTAGCAATGCCAAGAATTAAGGCCAAATGCAGTCATTGAAGCCTCACCATCAACGGTGAAACTAATTCAAGTGCTTTGAAGCACTATTTGAGCTCGACGAGGGGCTATTTTGGTAAACACCATTGATGGCCAAGCTGAGAAAGAAGATGGTTTTAGAAGCTTACCTGATTCCATCTTCAGTTGTGGTGGTGCAGCAGCGGGGTTCGACCGATGAGAGCTGCCAGCGACCTGCTTTCCCTTGGCGAGTTGACGATAGGGGGCCATTGAAAACCGAAGGGGTCTTGAGATTGAGGACCCAAAAAATTCGAAGGGTCAAGACTTTAGAGGCAAAGTGAAAAGAGAAGAAGATGAATAGTCTGTTTATAAGCTTTTAGTGAGCTTCACCCAGAGATCTCGCTCTGATTTTCGCTCAAAGGTTCCGCCCTGAACTTCATCCAAGAGCGATCTTCACCTCAAACTAAGGCACAAAAATCGAGGATTTGAAACTTTGAATTGTCTGAATGAGTTTCATTAGTTTACTTAGTGAACTTCGCCCAAATACTGAACTAACTTCGATGACCGACTTAGCAAACTTCGCCCCAAGTATCAAAATTGAGCGAACTTCGCTCAATTTGTAAAAGACTTCGTTAGGTGAATCTGATTCAACAACTCTCACCTACATATAAAACTACGCTTCACTCTAAGTTCAAGAGGCATGCCATGCACAGATCAAACACATGAAAGAAGCCAGCCAGCTTTCACAAAAAACACAACTCTCTCATTGATCATAAAAGCTGCAAACAAGTAAGTTTTAGACTCTCAAACTATAAAGTAAGCTAGTTCCTGTCCCTCCGAATTTGTGACGATTGAGGAACAAAAAGGAGAAACACAAAGTAAGAAGAGCTCCTGTTCCTCCTAAAAATATGACGGTTTAGGAACATAAAGGAGACTCTCAAGCTAATTTAGACGTTAAGTTCGAGGAAGCTAGACAACGTCTAATTACACTCTAGGTCCACACTTGTGAGACCTAATCACTTTCAGAGTCTTCACTTTTGGAGCTTCAAGGGTTCTTCTTCAAGTGCCATTGAAGCCTCCGAATAGTCCTACGCAGAGCATGACACTCAAAGCTCTAGGCATTCCTATCGCGGCTCACCTCGTGACATGCCTTAGACTTGTATGTGAGAACTTCTTTGAGACAAGCTTTTTTGACCAAAAGCAACTCCACCAATTGGCAGAGAATACAGGTCTCCTCTGCAGAACCGTCATCTACTTGGGACAACTCTTGTTGAAACCACTTAATCTCAGCCTCTCTACCAAGAAGCAACTACGACCGGGAAGATGGAGGCTTAGCTATGGATAAAATGAAGATAGAAGAAAATATGGATGGAAGGGGCTATTTATACACCTTCCAAAACCGACTTCCCAAGAAAAAAATAGCTTCTTACGATAAGTGATTGGACCTAACAAAGAGGCTAGAAATAGCCTTAATGTTAGGGCGTCTGGCGAATCTTGCCAAGCATTTGACCACCAAGAGAGATCTTAGCCACAAATCAAGGCACGGATCTAAAGGCAACAGTCTCGACAACCCTCGCCAATTAGCGAACCTCGCTCAAACAATCAAAGTTGAGAGAATCTCGCCTAAGTTCAGGGTCGAACATCATTATTCCATGAACTTCACCCCAATCCAAGGGTAAACAAACTTCGTTCCAAATATAAAATTGAACAAACTCTCAACAGAAGAGCATGCAGATACAACTAAGTACTCAACCAAGAAGAGTCCATGATAAAAGAAGCCACATTCAGCAGTTCACCTCCGGCAATCAAGTAGTTAAATGGAGATATATCCAAGCCAGAACAAGACAACTAAATCTACGTTCAATAGTATATCTCAGACTACTACCCAAACTATTTCGTTCACTATCACAAGTCAATCACAGGATTATGAAAACTATGGTGGGGGGGGCTTGTAGATGGTCAAAATATACAAGCTCGATCCTGGATTGATGATCATCATATTTTATTATATATTTATACCCTTATTATCTATCTTATTTGAATAAATATATCACTAATAACATGTTTTATCTTAATTTGCAAGCTATTGAAGAGTTAATGAATAAGAGCCCAAAAAAGTCAAATTTCCTTATTTTCTACCATTTATTGAAGCCCAATATGAAGACAAAAGGAGGCCCAAAATAGTCTAAGGAGCCAAGAAGAAATCGGGTCAAGAAGTCAACAAAAATTACAAATCAGTTACAAACCAATCGGTCGGCCAACCGATTGGTTCATAACTGAATCAATTTATGGTTGAGATTTAATCCTTGTTCCCCAAGCTAAATCTAAGAATTCTTATTCATTGTTGTAGGCTATAAATAAAAGTAGAGAGTTAGGGGTTTGGGTGTGAAAAATTTTGTAACTCCATTCGGAGAGGAGGGTTGCTCTTAATTGAGATGACCTTCCAGAATGATAAACATTGTTTGTAATTAATAAAAAAAAAATTTACCTCTTCAAAATTTTCTTTTCTTCTCTTTATTGATTGAAGATTTTCTTTCAAGGGGCCAACGCCTTGCAATGTAAGTTTTATGCTCATAGTTTAGATCTTTATTTTCTTGTTCTTGTTCTTATTTTTATAATTAGTTTTATTTTCTTGTACTTTTATTCTCCTTCTCTAGTCTAGATTTTATCTCTTGGTTTTATTTTCCAAAATGTTTAACTAAAATCTTGTAGCAATTCTAGAATTGTATGAATTTAGTTTGTTTCTTTTATGATTCGTGGATTGCTCTCTTGTGCTTACAATGATTATGTTTAGGGTAATCAACTAGAGAACTAATTGGTAGAAGAAGAATTTGATAATCTATGCTTATCTTGAATAATTTGATAGGTTATGCTTATGAATTCTATAATTACTATATAGTTGTTATTGTTTTTATGAATATTGATTTTGCTTGGATGATAATTTGATAGGTTATGCTTTCCTTAAGTGGTTTAATAGTCTATACTTAGAAAATCTAAAGTAAAATATGATAAAAAGAGAATAGTTCATAAATTCTAAATAAAACAAGCTAGTGGATTCAATTCTAAATTCCTATCTTATCCACTTGATTTTCTCACCCTTTTAGAATGATTTCTCACTTGATTCCTCTTTTCTGATTTTATTTTTAGTTCTTTTGTGATTCTATTTCTTTTTGTTTTCTCTTTGTTCCCTTTTCCTTTTTCCTCTTTTTAAATTTTTTTAAATTTTCTTGTTTTATTTGGTCACTCTTTGTCCCTCTTGTTCTAGTTTTCTTTTATTTACAAATAATCATGCACTTTCCTTATACCTCTCCACACTTACACTCACTCCTAATTGTCTACACACAACTTTAAGGAACCATTTTAGAATTATCTCTACACACCTTCCTTGAGTGATCAACATCTTTCTATACTATAACTTGATAGTTGTGCACTTACAACTTTATTTTATTTACCCTCTATCAACTAATACTCAGCATGAATAACACAAGATCAAATACTTGAGCCCAATATAAGCTCAAGAATTGGACGACCATGGGTGAAACAACTAATTAGGTTAGAATGGCAAAAACATGAGCCATAGCGGAGCTTGCCTAAGCCTTAGCGAAGCTCGCCCAAGTTTCATTGAAGCTCGCTACCAAGACCAAGTCAAAGTGAAGCTTCAAATGAAGTTCGTCCAAAATGAACTTTGCCCAAATAGTTTGCGTGGGCTACGTCATCTATGCCTCAAGTGAAGTGGGCTACCCACATTCTGGCGAAGTTCACTACAATGAACTTCGCTCATGGCCGCTCAACGAGCTTCGACCTCGATCGTTACTGGCGAACCTCACATATGATGGTTTCAAAAGCTAATTTTGTGAAAACCGTTAACCCCCATTATCTCCTAAGTTAATGGCCACTAAATCCATATTTAATGGCCACTATATATATATATATATATATATATATATATATATATATATATATATATATATATATATATATATATATATATATATATATATATATATATATATATATATATATATATATATATATATATATATATATATATATATATCTTTCTCTCTCTTAGCTTATAAGAGGAGGGGAGATTGCTTATTCTTGGTAACTTAGTAACTTGGAAAAACTTCAGCACCTTGCACTCCCGCAACTTGGAGACTTAGAGAGACCTCAGCATCCTCTAAAGATCAAGCTTAGCTTCGGCAACCTTTGCAAGTCAGCAAGAAGAACCTTCATCTATAGTTCAGATCGTCAATAGAATACAAGATCAACGCTGCATTGGCACACAGAAAAGAACCCGGAAAACACAAATTTTTCTTGTTTTATTTGTAATTCTTTCAATTTGTAATATGTGCTAATTATAACTCAAAGACCCAAAACAACTACAAAAGCAAATAAATCCTAAATCACAAAGCATGAATAAAAGGTAAGAAAATAAAAATCTAAACTACAAAGTAAAAATAAAAAGTAAGAAATTAAAAATCTAAACTACAAAACATGAAATAAAAACAAGAAAGTAAATTCTAAACATGCGATTCTAAAATAAGAAAATAAAAGAGGGAAAATAAATAAGAAAATAAAAGAGGAAAAATTAAAACTTACATTGTAAGGGGTTGGCACCCTGTGAAGCAAATATTTTTCAACAAAAGAGTAGAAGAAGAAAATTAAAAAGGAATTTTTGTTATTTATTGCAAACTAAAGCTTATAATTTGGAAATTAAAAAAGAATTTTGTTATTTATTGCAAACTAAAGTTTATAATTTGGAAGACCTAATTAAAGGCCCTCCTCTTCCAAAAGGAGTTTACAAAATTTTTACATATCCCTCACCCTCATTTTCTACCCCTATTTATAGCCTACAGCAACCAATATCAGTCCTTAGATCAAACTTGGGCTCCAAAAAATTAAAATCAACCATTGATGAAGTTTTGTTACAAACTTATTAATTAGCTCATCGATTAGTGCATTGATTAGTTTGTAACAGATTTTTATTTACTTGTTGACTCGACTCGTCTTGGGCTTTGTGAGCTTCCTCTAGGCTTCGTTTAGACTTTAAATAGAGGTATTTTGGGCTTCTTTAAGCTCATATTTGATAATTTCTTTATTTCCTGCAAATTCATAAAATAAATGATATTAGCAAGTATATTTATTAAATAAAATAGATAATAAAGGTATAAAAGTGTAATAAAATGTAGTGATCAGAGTGTAAGAAACGGGTAATTCATGGAATAAGTGTCGATTTCATTATGTGATAGTAGAATTTGATAGATTGCGAAAAAATTGCAATATGCCAGTTCGAGCCCACACGTTCACTTTAGCTAGAGCTTTCTCCCGATTGGGTGGAGACTCAGTTCAAGAAGGGGATGCATCACTTATCCGACATGGTGTGTCACCGAGTGCATGCACCCCACTACCGAGCACATGCAATCGACTTGCAATTTGGCGAATTCTAATTATGTGCATATTTTGAGATTTCGACTTCCGATGTCACTTCCGTTTTCTTTGTTTGCTTCCCTTAAGTGGAAGATTAACCATGGCAAGTGGTATTTGCACATAGCTTGATATTTTTTTAAAGTTTTGGGATTTTTCGGAATCCTCTAAAAGCTAGTTCTGCAAAAACATGTGTATTTGCTTTCGTATGTCCGAATCATGTTTTGTAAGCTTTGACATGTTTGTTATGACGCTAGGAATGTGTTGACTTAGATGATATTAGATGGTTGTCCTAGATATTGCTATACATAAAGGATAAAGCCGTATATCATGGATGTTGAGTAGATTATGTTGGACCATTACCATTGGGCCCACTCATGCACGAGTCGAGGCCCGTATTTTGTTATAATATTGCTCGGATGTGATATTACTAGTTAATAAACTCGTTCAGGGAGTTTACTATTTAATTTTATTTGATTATGATTCGTTTGGCTTTGTGATGCATCCACGGTATCCCCTTCGCGAGTACCGGGTTTTGTTTGGAATTTCCCGTTTACACGAGTTATGACAAGAGATCATGTGCTTGGATTCATGATTCAGAATTTCATCTTCTTTGAGCTTCAAGTCATAGAGGGCACTGTGATTGAACACCTAGTTTGTAACATATAGATTGGTA
Organism: Asparagus setaceus; assembly: GCA_012295165.1. Lineage (NCBI taxonomy): Eukaryota > Viridiplantae > Streptophyta > Magnoliopsida > Asparagales > Asparagaceae > Asparagus > Asparagus setaceus. The sequence goes on from CM022701.1 coordinate 63,655,403, forward strand.
TTGGGTGTCATGATACTATGTTTTTTGCGAGCTGAGATTCTCGGGACTAGTGCAAAATATTTCATATACTGCAAACTAAGAAAAAGTAATCAGATGGGTTAATTTTGGGGTCAGAGATATGAGGGGCCGTGGTAGTGCTTGTGAGACCAGGTGGTCATTATGGGAGGGTTTGGCCAGTACCAGAAACTATCAGATCCCATGTGACATGTACACATATCCTCAGCAAAGATCTTTCCAAATAAGATGCTAATTATAGGAATCTTCATTGGATCGAGGAAGTGGTACGCGACATGGAATTTATCCAGTTAAGGTTTTGATGAGTTATTTTGCATGAGTAGTTTCAGTTAGTAATTGCCAGTATATGTGCATGTTTGGTTGTTTATTTGTAGCTTTGTTTTAGTGTCATTTTGTGTTTGCTTTTATAGTTATTTTTAGACACTTTCAGCATCTTAGACACAAGCATATCTTCCCGTTGTTTGGTCTATCTTCTCGTATTTGTTCTCCATGTTAGATCTTAGTAAGGGTATTCTTTAATGATATTCTCTACCTTACCTTCTGCCCGCGTTTCTTTTCTTACTTAATGCTTGTTGTGGATTGCTTGCTTGATGACCCCCCAATTTGTTTTCTCCCTTCTTCTTCCAGGTGACGAGAGTAATTAGTTTTGGATCACATTTTGTGGTTGGATAGTTTTACCCTCTACGAGCTAGTGAGTGGTTGCTTTTATGGTTTTGCCCTTTTGGGGAGTTTGTTAGTTAAGAGTCCCACCGTGCTATGTAATGTATAGTTGGTTTACCTTGTTTGATGTAGTTTGATTAGTGTTTGGGTCGAAAGTCTTTTCCATTGCAAAACTTGAGAAAATTACACTTTTTATTCTCAGTTACAAAGAAATTAAATAACTTTCTTACAAACTCGAACAAAAGATACTACAAGTGTAGATCTCTGTTTTGTGGGACTTTGCTGTCGAGATATGAGGGGCCGTGGTAGTGCTTGTGAGACCGTGTGGTCATTATGGGAGGGTTTGGCCAAGCACTTAAACTATCGATCCCATGTGACATGTACACATATCCTCAAGAAAGATCTTTCCAAATAAGATGCTAATTATAGGAATCTTCATTGATCGAGGAAGTGGTACGCGACATGGAATTTATCCAGTTAAGGTTTTGATGAGTTATTTTGCATGAGTAGTTTCAGTTAGTAATTGCCAGTATATGTGCATGTTTGGTTGTTTATTTGTAGCTTTGTTTTAGTGTCATTTTGTGTTTGCTTTTATAGTTATTTTTAGACACTTTCAAAGATCTTAGACACAAGCATATCTTCCGTTGTTTGGTCTATCTTCTCAGATTTGTTCTCCATGTTAGATCTTAGTAAGGGTATTCTTTAATGATATTCTCTACCTTACCTTCTGCCCGCGTTTCTTTTCTTACTTAATGCTTGTTGTGGATTGCTTGCTTGATGACCCCCCAATTTGTTTTCTCCCTTCTTCTTCCAGGTGACGAGAGTAATTAGTTTTGGATCACATTTTGTGGTTGGATAGTTTTACCCTCTACGAGCTAGTGAGTGGTTGCTTTTATGGTTTTGCCCTTTTGGGGAGTTTGTTAGTTAAGAGTCCCACCGTGCTATGTAATGTATAGTTGGTTTACCTTGTTTGATGTAGTTTGATTAGTGTTTGGGTCGAAAGTCTTTTCCATTGCAAAACTTGAGAAAATTACACTTTTATTCTCGCTACAAAGAAATTAAATAACTTTCTTACAAACTCGAACAAAAGATACTACAAGTGTAGATCTCCGCTTTTGTGGGACTTTGCCCGTGCCGGGACGCCAGACCGTGGACCACCGAAAGCAATGATCGTCGAATCGACGGTTTAGTTAGTGCTTCGCAAAGGAAACAAGAACTTCAGAAATATCTTAGCAAGGTAAGATATCTACTCTTCTCAAGAATAAGTCAAGGCTTAAACTCGAGGAATCTCCGTGTGGATCGTGGTTCTTGAACTCCGAAGCTTGGATTTCGATTACCCCTTCGATAGCCGACTTCAAGTGGACGAGGAGGGTATTTATAGTCTTTGGGAAACGTGCCCACAATTGTCATAAGTGCCGAGATTTATTAAGCAGCTGCTACCGAAGCCGCCTAAGCCGCTTCGCCACCGGGCGAGACACAACAAGGTGTTCGCTAATGGCGAGACACAATCTTCTGATGTGTTGACTTCTTGAGATTCCGACGACGTTGTCCTTCGATCTTCTCATGATTTAGTTATATTTGGGGTTCCTCAAGAATTTTTATGCCTCTGAGATACCCCTCCAAAGTTTTCGTGACTCTCGTATTTTGTCGAGGGTCCGGAATACTTTGGATAAGATATTCCGTGCTTCTGTCCATCGTTGGACTTTATAGAAGAGGTTTATCTCTCGCTTCAACTCTTGGGCCCTGGCTACGCGTCGTCGCTGACCATGATTTTAGGACCAATAGCTGTTGCATTTTGTATGTGAACTGGTTGAAATGACGAAGTCGAATTTGAACTGATCATCTTCATCTTGAAAGTCACCACTTGGGTTCGATTGAAATACCTTGAGAATCATTCAGAGAAAAAGCGTCATCTGGTTCTCTGAACATCAGATTTCCAGGAAAGCTTTTGAATCTGATATGGGGCTAATTTGCCTTGAATATACTGCTTCAAATCTCGTGTGGAGAATAACCATTGAGTCGAGACAGCTTTAGTGCCTCTCTTTGTGTGCGGCGGTCGAAGGTGTTCTTGTTGAAGAGGGTGTGCTCGGCGATCCTCTTGTTAGCTTGAAGAAGCATCTTGTGGCGATTCGGCTATCGGCGCCGAAGGAGGCACTTCTGAATGCAATGCGAGTGTGCTTGAGCTTCCGGAGACGATGTAATGACACATTTGTACTAGCAATGAGTTACAAAGTTCATTAAAATGACGGTGGGAGAAAGTGCTTAATCCCTACAGAGGAGCGAACCCTGTCGCAAGTTATTATTTGTAAAACTAGAAAATTACACTTTTTATTCTCAGTTACAAAGAAATTAAATAACTTTCTTACAAACTCGAACAAAAGATACTACAAGTGTAGATCTCCGCTTTTGTGGGACTTTGCCCGTGCCGGGACGCCAGACCGTGGACCACCGGCGGCGATCGTCGAATCGGCGGGGTTTAGTTAGTGCCGCAAAGGAAACAAGAACTTCAGAAATATCTTAGCAAGGTAAGATATCTACTCTTCTCAAGAATAAGTCAAGGCTTAAACTCGAGGAATCTCGTGTGGAGAATAACCATTGAGTCGAGACGGTTTAGTGCCTCTCTTTGTGTGCGCAATGGAAGGTGTTATACCGAAGAGGGTGTGCTCTACATACCACCGCTGGCGCTTTGAAGAAGCATGCGCTGCAGCCGAAATGCCGCTACCAAGGAGATCAAGCATGACCGTCTGAGTGTGCTTGAGCTTCCGGAGACGATGTAATGACACATTTGTACTAGCAATGAGTTACAAAGTTCATTAAAATGACGGTGGGAGAAAGTGCTTAATCCCGGCAGGAGGAGCGAACCCGGTGTCGCAAGTTATTATTTGTAAAACTAGAGAAAATTACACTTTTTATTCTCAGTTACAAAGAAATTAAATAACTTTCTTACAAACTCGAACAAAAGATACTACAAGTGTAGATCTCCGCTTTTGTGGGACTTTGCCCGCGTCGGGACGCCAGACCGTGGACCACCGAAAATGATCGTCGAATCGACGGGTTTAGTTAGTGCTTCGCAAAGGAAACAAGAACTTCAAAGAAATATCTTAGCAAGGTAAGATATCTACTCTTCTCAAGAATAAGTCAAGGCTTAAACTCGAGGAATCTCCGTGTGGATCGTGTTCTTGAACTCCGGAAGCTTGGATTTCTGATTACCCCTTTCTGATAGCCGACCCCCTGCCCAAGTGGACGTAGGAGGGTATTTATAGTCTTTGGGAAACGTGCCCACAATTGTCATAAGTCTTTGGAGATTCGGTTAGCCGGCGGCTCAGTACCTTCAGCGCCAAATGCCTCACTCGGCGGCGGTCGCGGCTACCTGTTGCGGCGGCGGTATGGGCTGCCACGGCCGATTAAGCGATTATCCATCAGTATTTGTAGCGGTTTTCTGCTTTTGAGGCGCGATTAAATGCCTAGAATCACGCCTAGTGGGCGATCTTCGCGGTAACCGCACATTAAAGTGTCTCAACGCTCTCGCATTGATAAAGTCAAGTGGGCCCCACCAAAGATTAATTTAGACCCTAAGAGAGCTCGCTTCAAGTATCCCGGTGTCTCGCCTTTGCGAGACATGTAAGTGCTCGCCTATAGCGAGACACATCAAGGTGTCTCGCTTCGTGCGAGGCACACACAAGTGTCTCGCTAATAGCGAGACACATCAAGGTGTCTCGCTTCGTGCGAGGCACACACAAGTGTCTCGCTAATAGCGAGACACATCAAGGTGTCTCGCTTCGTGCGAGGCACACACAAGTGTCTCGCTAATAGCGAGACACAATCTCCCCATATGTTGACTTCTTGAGATTTCGACGACGTTGTTCTTCGATCTTCTCATGATTTAGTCATATTTGAGGTTCTTCAAAGAATTTTGATGCCTACAGATACCCTCCAAAGTTTTGAGACTCCTCGTATTTTGTCGAGGGTCCGAATACTTTGGATAAGATGCTTTGCTTCGCTCAACGCTGAACTTTGTAGAAGAGGCCCATGTTTTGCTTGGTTTCTTGAATCACGCTCTGTGCGTCGTGACCATACTTTGGGATCAATAACTGCTGCATTTGTATTTGGATTGATTAAAATGTCAAGTCGATTTTGGACTAATCATCTTCATCTTGAAAGTCACCACTTAGGTTATAATTGAAATGCCTTGAGAGTCATTCGAGAAAAACGCCATCCGGTTTTCTCAATATCGATTTCCGTGGAAGCTTCTATATGGAATATGGAACCAATTTGTCTTGAATATCTTGCCTTGAATCCCGCAGAGAATAATTATCAATATCCGGAATTGTCCCACTTGAAGAAAGCGAAGCGAGGCAATCAAGTGTCTCGCTAAAGGGGTTTGAGCGTCCGAGGCGATGTAATGGCACAGCTACAAAGTGCATTAAAATCACGGTAGGAGAAAATGCTTGACCCCGACAGAAGAGTGAACCCATTGCCTCAAGTTATTGCTTGTATGATAGATATAGGATTTTTGGCAAACCCTCACCATCAACGGATTTGATGAGCCTTTACCAACTACCGTTTGAGTTGGGCTAGCATGTAGATTATCCGAGTCCGCTCTACATGTAACGCTGTGCTAAAAGAGTGAATTCTCTTAGACTTTATGCTACGATATTGAATAATGAGGCTTGATCAATTATCACGGAATTGATTACCCTACAAAGATGTTAGATCGACTTATCTCCGATAAGGGACGAGATAACATCCCTATGCATAAAAGCATAGTTTAGGTGTCATTAGGTAATGACATCTATACTACGATTTTGAATAATGAGGCTTGATCAATTATCACGGAATTGATTACCCGGCGCAGTGTTAGATCGACTTATCTCTCGATAAGGGACGAGATAACATCCCTATGCATAAAAGCATAGTTTAGGTGTCATTAGGTAATGACATCTATGCTACGCATTTTGAATAATGAGGCTTGTGGAATTTGTGTTTTCTCTGGGGCTAAAACGAACCCGTTGTGTCTTCTTTGGGGCTAAAACGAACCCGTTGTGTCTTCTTTGGGGCTAAAACGAACTCTGTTGTGTTTTCTCTTGGGGCTAAAACGAACCCTCGTTATCGAGTAGACCTCTCATTCATAAAAGGAATCGAGAGGGATTTTGACCGTGGTCCTAATCAGAGGAAGGTTTGACCAAGTGGGAGTGAAAATTAAAAATGATCCTAATCAGAGGAAGGTTTGATCGGGATAGGAGTTTTGAGACAATCCTAACTGTAGGAAGGTTTGATCGCCAATCTCAAGTGGACCTCTGCTCATGGAAGGAATCAAGAGGGATTTTGACCATGGTCCTAACTGTAGGAAGGTTTGACCAGTGATATTTGAGACAATCCTAACCGCCTAAGGTTTGATCGCCAATCTTGAAATGGACCTCTCGCTCATGGAAAGAATCAAGAGGGATTTTGACCATGGTCCTAACTGTAGGAAGGTTTGACCAAGTGGGAGTGAAAATTAAAAATGATCCTAAGCGTAGGAAGGTTTGATCGGGATAGGAGTTTTGAGACAATCCTAACTGTAGGAAGGTTTGATCGCTCAATCCTGAAATGGACCTCTCGTTCATGGAAGGAATCAAGAGGGGATTTTGACCATGGTCCTAACTGTAGGAAGGTTTGACCAGTGATATTTGAGACAATCCTAACCGCCTAAGGTTTGATCGCTCAATCCTGAAATGGACCTCTCGTTCATGGAAGGAATCAAGAGGGGATTTTGACCATGGTCCTAACTGTAGGAAGGTTTGACCAGGTGGGAGTGAAAATTAAAAAATGATCCTAACTGTAGGAAGGTTTGATCGGGATAGGAGTTTTGAGACAATCCTAACTGTAGGAAGGTTTGATCGCTCAATCCTGAAATGGACCTCTCGTTCATGGAAGGAATCAAGAGGGGATTTTGACCATGGTCCTAACTGTAGGAAGGTTTGACCAGGCAGATATTTGAGACAATCCTAACCGCCTAAGGTTTGATCGCCAATCTTGAAATGGACCTCTCGCTCATGGAAAGAATCAAGAGGGGATTTTGGCCGTGGTCCTAACTGTAGGAAGGTTTGACCAGGATAGAAATTTTTGAGACAATCCTAACTGTAGCAAGGTTTGATTGCTCAATGTGGAAGTGGACCTCTCGTTCATGGAAAGAATCGAGAGGGGATTTTGGCCGTGGTCCTAACTGTAGGAAGGTTTGACCAGGATAGAAATTTTTGAGACAATCCTAACTGTAGCAAGGTTTGATTGCTCAATGTGGAAGTGGACCTCTCGTTCATGGATTATCCACCCCCAGCTTTCTTCGCAAAATTGGGCTGTCGGAATCCAGAGGGAGCAGTTTATACTCATATACCTGTCGGAGTCCTATTTGATTCAGCTTATTTCGGCGTTAAGACGCCGGCTTCAACCAAGGCTTGGATGATGGCCTTGAGAGCTAAGCAATCCTTTGTAGGATGGAGGATCCTCACGTAGTGCATACGGTATTTAGGGTCCGAAGTTTTGTTAGCCTCCTCTTGATTTGTAATTGGAAGCAACTTGATTTTGTTGTTATCAAGGAGGTGTTTGAAGATGATTGGAACTTCTTCGTCCTTGAAAGAGTATGTCTTGTGGAATTCTGATTTAGAAGCTTTTTGGCGCGGCCATTGTTGCGACGCTTAACCAACAAAGAATCACAGATGCCTTTCCTCTATTACGAGAGGAAAAATTTACTTCGAGGGTCACCATCTTTTCGCTTCTTTCAAATTTCTTCCTTCCGAGGAAACGCTCGCTTGTTCTCCTTGTATTTTTAGGTCTTTCCACGTAGTTGGTGGGGCGACCCCATGACTTCCAAAGAATTCTATAGAAAGATTGTTGTGGCAAGTCTTCAAGATGAACTTTTCAAGAATTGATCCCCGCAATTCATAGCTTTATTATGAATCGCTAACTAAGGTGTCGATTGTCTCCCCACCTTCGCTTTTCATCTAAGAGAGTTCCAATTGAGACTTCGTGTCGCCATCGAAGAAGTTGCCGAGAAAAGAACTTTCCATGTCCTCCCAAAGAATTAATACTCCGGCCTTGAGTCTTCGATACCAATCGGCAGCCCAAGAGTACCGACGAATGACCGAACCATCGAGGCTCGCTTCCGAGATTACCCCAAATGTGATTTGAAGTAAATCGTGTTGTGAAGGTGACCCTCTCCCATCAAATGGCGTGAAGTTGATCAAATTGAATTTCGCGGTAAGGGATTGAATCCCATTCTCGGATCTGGACCACGGGATACCGATCCTTTTGACTTCTGTGTGGACATCAAAGCATTGATTTTATCTTCAAGCTCTTTCATCCTTTCGCCATCATCTTCCCATTGTTTTGGATTATTTCCAATAGGAAGAATTGGGTCATTTCCACCTTGAGCACCAGATGCAGCTTTCTTTGGAGGTTGATCAGCGTAAATGTGTTCATCAATCTCTGAATCGCTGTCTTCAACATTATGGCGGGTTACTCCACCTTGTTGACTGGATTCAGGCTGTGCAACCGTTTGGGTTTGCAATTCCCTCATCTGTTGCATGGCTAGCTCCATCTCTGTTCTCATTTCGCCTTAAGCTCTTCTCTTTGCTTAGCTAAGGCTTCTTGTAACATTTGAGCCGTGACATCGAGTAATGGTAAAAGCTTCTCTGAGATGGGGACCAGCACTTGACATTGTGTCATCGGAAGCTATCGCCGAATTGATGTCGGAAGCTTCATCATCAGATGACTCTCCCTCATGCATCCTTCTATAGTCGATGCGTTGAGTAGCTCGCAATTGCAACCGAGACATCGGCTGAATCCTGGCGACTTTTTCCGCAGGAGTGAAGTCGTGGTCCTCGCCCATTGTCGGCTCTTTTCCTTTGTTCACCATATTAATGGTGACTTCGGGAATTTATCCCGATGAATGGCGATCTTCTTTTTCTTGAGTCGTCTTGACTCGGCTTCAAATCTTCCGTTGTTGGCAAGGAAAGCCTCTCGAATCTTGAAGCTCTTTGTGGATGAGCGCTTGACTCTAATAGGCACATCCCGACAACAACGCCTTGATTAGTTGTGCACACGAGCAAGAACAATTTATTTCATCGATCGTCCTCTTTAGGTGTGTTGCCACCCCTACCGATGGTGTGGTTGGTGTGGTTTATCACGAATTGCACTTCCACCCCAAGTGTAACGTTGTCCTTAATTGAGGACACGCTTCTTTGGGGACGCCGACTCTTTGACTTGAGAGACAACTTCCGCCGCTATTTCGCTATCCGAAGTTGCTTCGTATGAATCATGAGGGTCCGTTATCTCTCGTGATTTTGCGAGTCACTTGCCTCAACTTCTTCTTCTCGGCAAACTTCGTGGACCCCTTGTAGGATGCTCAAACGAGACGCAATGTAAATTCTTTCAGCTTTGAGTTGCGCCGATGGCTCAAAGACATTTCAACATCACTTGGATTTTGGGTACGCCCCCAACCCGTCGTTGTTTATGGATCGTGACCCAAACGCTCCATTACCTGTTTTGACTTTGGTTCTCAATTGTGGACCAAGGCGATCGAACACCGAAGTTGACGGATTTCCGACTTAACGGTTGATACCTCGGTAGGAAAAGTGGAAGAAAGGGGCGAAAAGCCAAATTTTCGTTAAGGCATGGAGGATCGCCTTCGCTATTAGGTAGCCGGATCGTTCACCGGGCTGAGACGCTTTACACCGCCGTTGGCGAGGTTTTAGGCAGTTTTCGCTAACGCCAGGCGCTCGAATCGCCTCTACCGAAGAATTCGGGCGGGCGCACTCTTGAGCCAATTTTGACGTTGACTTCGACCCATGCTTGGCGATTTTGAGCCGTTCTTTGGGTTGCTTTTGACTCTTGCGCCTTGCGAACAACGTACGTGCTTTCGAGCAAAGCGCACGGCGCTTTTGAGCCTCCTTCTTTGTCAATCGGCCCTTTTGGCGAGAACCCATTCTTCCTTGGGAGGAGGCCGACGGATTGAGAGATTGCAGCTTGTTGATGCCTTTGATCACGTGAGTTCGATAGTGAACTCCATCCGTTGACTCGAGCCTTGGCGAACCGACGCCATCTTTTGACGCCGCCTTTGGCGAAGCTCTTCGCCGATCAGTTGAGATCTTGTTGAGAGGGGAATGCCTCGCCGCAGTTTAACGAAGATTATTGCACATCACAACGTAACTAACCTCCCTCTTAGGGGATGAAATCCTCCGATATTTGCGGGATGAGGAGGATTTCGATGTGGGAGAGGAGAGGATACCCTTCAATTTGGCTTGATCGAAGAAGTAGTCTATTCCATCAACCATGAGGTCGGCCTGATTGCTGCAAGGCTGCGACACAACGATCTCGGGCTTGAGACCGTTGGCTCCCACTGTGGTCGCCATCGTGTTTGGGTCGAAAGTTGTTTCCATTTGTAAAACTAGAGAAAATTACACTTTTTATTCTCAGTTACAAAGAAATTAAATAACTTTCTTACAAACTCAACAAAAGATACTACAAGTGTAGATCTCCGCTTTTGTGGGACTTTGCCTGCGTCGGGACGCCAGACCGTGGACCACCGAAGCAATGATCGTCGAATCGGCGGGTTTAGTTAGTGCTTCGCAAAGGAAACAAGAACTTCAAAGAAATATCTTAGCAAGGTAAGATATCTACTCTTCTCAAGAATAAGTCAAGGCTTAAACTCGAGGAATCTCGTGTGGATCGTGTTCTTGAACTCCTAAGCTTGGATTTGATTACCCCTTCGATAGCCGACCCCGCCCAAGTGGACGAGGGAGGGTATTTATAGTCTTTGGGAAGCGTGCCCACAATTGTCATAAGTGCCGGAGATTTACGCTAGCTGCGTACCGAGCCGCCGCTAAGCCGCTTCGCCACCGGCGAGGTAGCCGCCACCGGCGGCGAGGCAAGATGGGTCGCCTCGCCGATTAGCGAGGCGTTGTCGCCCCTCCACCGCCAGAACGGTTTTCCCCGCTTTTAGGCACGATTAAATGCCCTAGAATCACGCCTAGTGGGCGATCTTCGCGGTAACCGCACATTAAAGTGTCGAGCGTCTCTGCATTGATAAAGTCAAGTGGGCCCCACCAAAGATTAATTTAGACCCTAAGAGAGCTCGCTTCAAGTATCCTCGGTGTCTCGCCTTTGCGAGACACAGTAAGTGCCTCGCCTATAGCGAGACACATCAAGGTGTCTCGCCGGCGAGGCACACACAAGTGTCTCGCTAATAGCGAGACACATCAAGGTGTCTCGCCGGCGAGGCACACACAAGTGTCTCGCTAATAGCGAGACACATCAAGGTGCCTCGCTCGTGGCGAGACACAAACAAGTGTCTCGCACTGTAGCGAGACACAATCTCCCCATATGTTGACTTCTTGAGATTTCGACGACGTTGTTCTTCGATCTTCTCATGATTTAGTCATATTTGAGGTTCTTCAGCAATTTTTGATGCCTACAATTAGAAGTTGACTTTTGACATTTTTTAAGTCCACCTTAGCTACTTAATTACTATTTTACCATTAGTTTTTAGCAGTTTAGATAGATGAGTATTAAGTATGTGCATGAGGACCTGATTAACGGTTCTTGTGTATATACTGCTGGCCAAGTCGCGTGCCCATACCTGTAGCTGGGACACGAGGCATGATAAGATTTTTATCGCATCAAAGCCTAGGTTTTGATAAGCAGATCTTGTCTGTGGTCATGTTTCGTGGATAGATTTTAGCTGATTGTAATTCCTTACCAAGTCAAATAGGATAAGTTCACCAAGAGTCTATGTTTATCTGAGTCCTACCGTTTGTCTATGTTTATCTGAGTCCTACCATTTGTTCACACCAGATAAACAATATGTGATGTAGTAACCTCTAAGAGTTTAGTTTGGCATAAGGGGTATATCTGGGAAAGTGAACCAAGGTGTTAGTTAGGAATAAAGTGGAGTGTGACCAAATTGAGTATGTTAGTGAGAGTGATGATGCAAAAGTGAGATCCAAAATTTGATGGATTATGAGAATTAAGCCAAGGAATTAAGATTTGAGAATACCATAGGTTTTTGTGGAATTTTATTAAATGAGAGTCGATGTTGTAATCTTATGAAAGAGTGATGAATGGATTTGGTGGATTTCTTAATTTATTAGTTAGGTGTCTTGAGTAGGTAGAAAGTATTCATAGTCGAGGGTGTAGACGGTTAAAAATGTATTTTCACCAAGGTTAATGTTTAGCCTGGGTCCAAGAAGTGAACGTCCATGGGCTAAACACTTCGAATAGGCCCAAAGCCAAGCCCACAACAAGCTGCGGCGAAGGTCATCTAACAGTTGTAGCGAACCTCGTTAGATAGCCGGTCTCGATTCAACTTGACCAAATTAAGAACGAGTTGACTCCAAAAGTACGCCTCAGGCCGAGTCGAAAGGCATCATCAGTCGGCCAAAGCATGAGTCGGATTATGTGTCAAATCCGAACTCATAGACGAAGTTTGCCAACCAACCAACTTTGATCATGGCAAGTGTAGCTGACTAAGTCATCTGCTTCCAAAGAAGACTCGCCCACGTCCTCAGCGACCCTCGCCCACGACTTCAACAAACTTCATCCGCATCTTTAGTGAACTTCATCAAGTTAGCGAAGTTCACCAAATAGCCGTTCGAGAGCTATTTTCAGGGGAATAACCATTCCCCACTATCTGCTACTTTAATGGTTACTTAATCCATAATTAAAGGTTATTAACTCTCTCTTTTAGCCTATAAAAGGAGAGGAGATCACTCATTTTAGCCCCTCTCGATCGGTGCCTTGAAAAATACACACACAAAAAGAGAGATCACTGTCATCTCACTTGCGATTCTATTGAGAAGAGCTGCTAAGAGAAGATTGAGCTATCTTCTTAGTAATCAAATTCTCATTAACAACAAAAGATTCATTGTCTTAGTCGGTGCGTCAACGGAATACAAGATCGACGTTCCACCGGCACACAGAAAGGAACCCTCGAGAAATATAAATTTTTTCTTTGTTTCTTTACATTCTTTATATTGTAATATGAGTTAATTGCAATATTAAAAGACCCGAAATAGAGGGTTCTGATATGATCCATTATCTTGTCTATTTTTATGCTTGGTGAACATGAGATCTTTGATTCCGTGAAGTGTCCACAACTTTCATGTCCATAAAAAGCAAAATCACTAACAAAATAGAATAAAAATATATATGCGTTAGACAACATAGTGAGATAGGAAAAGGAGCATGTTTTTATTAATAATCACTAAAGGACTTACCCTATACAAGTCATAGGGGAGATAGTACAAGTTTTCTAAAAATATAAAAACATGCCCTTCTAGACATAAGACACCTCTTTTCCTACACAATCAAGTTGAGATTACAAGCTTGACTCTCCACCAACTAGACCCTATGTACATCCTACCCTACAAAGCAACATGCTCGACTCCTGCAAAAAGCAAAACCTAGTCCTACCACCTGAGATCACTCCACCCAGCATAAACCACCATCTCCAGCTATCCGAGTCTGATTGTAAGGATGATGACTCTCATCACCAGGCTATCCTCCCTTATATCCACCATGATAACCCTCACTTCTCTGAGATAGCCAAGTAGGCCAATGCCCACCCTAACCTTTGCTCCCTCCAGCACCATCCCCAAGCCTCAACATCGTCTCCTCCTCCTCAAGCACCTCCTTATCTTGAGAGAAATCCTCTAGCTCTTGAGCCATGAATGCAGGAAACGCAGAAGATACGATGCCCTCCGTGTTCCTACATTGGAAACCCTCCTTGAACTTTGTGAGCCACTAACACGACGGCTCCTGCTCACCTCCCTTGTACCCGTAGGTCCCTCCATAGCATCTCAATCTCCACCATGGCTATCTCCTCTCTCTCTGTTGCCCCTCCTCAATCGCCTACCACATCTTGGTAGTGCTCGACATACCAACCTTGGATGTAGAACTAGCCTCCCCACCAGCAACAACGATAACCCACTCCTACTCCTCCTCCCAATCCTCATCATCATCATTGTCCTCGCTGTCCTCCTCCTCAATCTCCACCACCTACTTTCTCTTCTTCCTCTGATGTCTCTCCTCATCTCTGAGAGATATCGACTTGACTGCTTTCTTGTCCAATGATGGTAAGGACGGTACAAACTTCATCAACTCCTCCAATGGGCAGTAGAACTACTAGATGATCCACATCACAAAGTTCTCGTACGACACATGCTGGAAACACATTGCCACCTCTGACATGCCGTCAACGATGAAGTCTACCAAGTTGATCGGTGGCCTTGCATAAGGAGGAAGATAATCAATAAGTTTTGATGTGGAGTCTTTTCGATCCCTCCCTTCTTCAAGTAGATGCTATGGGCCACCACCATCCCCACAAGGTGTGAGAGAGGCTTCAAGCTTGACAAGGTGACCGGGCCCTTCTTTTGCCTTGTCACCCCAAGCTCCTCATCCATGATGTCACGGGTGGCCAAGTCCTTCACTTGCTTATCCTCTGCCTCCCTGCTAAACAAACTCATAGTCCCTTCAAACGGCACCCCAAGATCTTCGCGAGATTCTATCGACGGAACGCTACTTTCACCTGGTCGACCTCCATGATGATCACCCCATTCCCTAACACCATATTGCAATAGTATTGCAACTACTCTCCCTCGTAGATTAACGGTTGCTCCTTTGACAATAGCATCGACCACCCTTACCTTGAGAACACCATCGAAAAGTCCTCCCTTTCAATGCTCCCAAAATCAACCCTTCTTCCTGGGAATATGTTCCTCTTCTTGATGGGAAATAAATGATTACCTCCTAAGTTGCAAGTATACAACTTATCAAGTTATAGTATATAAGATTATCAATCCCACGAGGAACGTGAAGAAGGAAATTAATTAAGTTTGGCTCTTTGTTTGATTATGTGCGCGACAATTAGGAGTTATTCAAGAATAAAAGAAAAACATAGTGAAAGTGGTCTGTGAGAGATAAGAAAGAGTGGATGTGGATTATGTGCAAAAGAGGAGAAAATAAAGTTGAGAATGTGGTTGTGGTTATATGCACATAACAACAAAACTAGGTTTGACATTATATGCACATGGAGGGAATATGAGATTGAGAGAGAAGTAAAAATCAATGAAATCAAGAATCAAGAATAAAAAAAAATAACAAACAAATGAAAAGCAAGGATAAGAGGAAAATAAAGAAGGTAAAGTATGGAAGATTAATTAAAAATATGAGGAATCTAGAGTAGATCCACTTAGCTTATCTCAATCTTACAGGAATAAGTTAGATTTGTTAGCTAGTTTCAAATAATCTCTAGGGATCCCACAAATATTAGCTCCACACTTAGAAAGGGTAATTCCCTAGAGGGTTCTAGCCTCTAGGTGAATTAAAAAAGAAAAATCTATACTAGAAAGTAAATACATGAATTAAAGACATTGCATGAAAGTTAATCTAAACTACAAAGCATATAAATGAACAAGAAATAAAAAAAATAAAAGAAAACCAACAACTCCTGATCTTGATCTAATCCTCCTTTTGGTCCTTGGATTAGAAGAAGAGAAAGGAAATTGAAGGGGTGAAAAATTTCATTTATTGTGTAACAAAAATTATAATTTTTGGAAGGTCTTCTCAATTAAGAGTAACCCTCCTCTCCAAATAGAGTTTTTACAAAATATTTCACAATCTCAAGCCCTCACTCTACTCCTCTATTTATAGATAACAAGAATCTCTCACAACCTTTGGATTTGTCTTGGCCCCCAAGTAACACTCACAACCATAGGATTTAGGTTAGCCCCTAAACAACCCTCATAGTCATAGGATCTCTCCAAATAATCTAGACCCTTGATTTAATCCTTGAGAGATGGGCTTTGTGGGCTTTATTTCTTTTATATTTAATTCCTTTAAGACTCTTGGGCTTCTCTTAAATGCTCTTAGGCTTCTTAGAATTTAACTTGGCCTTCAAATAATTAAATATATATCACTTAAATTCAGATTTCTATCATAACCCACTACTACTAATGAAATTTTGAGAATCTGATAATTTGGATGTCTCCGTCTCATCGAGATAGGCGATTTTCATATATAATATGTTGAATTCTGCTTCCCGGATTGAGAGATATCGTCTTTTCTTTGCGGTTAACCATCCTGAGCACGAATTTGACTTTATTTTTTTCCATATTTGATTTGATTCTCAATTGTAAGCCAAGTTATTAATAATTCTGACCAAGAAAGTGATGTGTGTTGAGATTTTGCTTCTAAACTTAGTCGTGGGCTTTGGATTTAGGCATTCTGGGCTTTATTAGAGATCTTTTGGGCTTGAAATAATCTTCATTTGGGCTTTTATTCAATAATACTCCATTAGCCTGCAAATTAAGATAAAAACAGTTATTAGTAATATCTTTATTCATATAAAATAGATAATGAGGATATAAATTTGTAATTAAAATATGATAATCAAATACCCCCACACCTAAACTTTTGCTAGTCCTCTAGCAAAGAAAATAAAAAGAAAACCTAACTCACTTTCGCAGGAATCGCGGTTGTATTTAGCACATACAACAAGCCTTTAAACCCCTAGGTTACCCTAGTGGACGAGTTGTAGTCTTGTGAGGGTTTGCAGTGAATATACCCATAAAATTCAATCAACTTGCCAATTTAAAGAAGTTAATGAAATAATTAATTCATTTGATATATTCAACCATTCCAAATGAAGTTGGTTAATACTCAAGAAACATTTTTATCATAACTCCAATGTAATTTTCTTAAGAAAATCCTTCCATTATAGTTATACAAAACCAAGTTTAACTCAAAATTTAATTTAAAAGTTTTGAAAAGAACATGCTAACTCTTTGTTTTAAACAAACTTCAAGTCTTTTAATCCATTTAATTCTTCAAGAACATATACAAATATAACTATATATAAAAATATGGTTAGTATGAATTTTTTACTCTTTATTACTTGGTGGTTTTGCTCTTTTAATCGGGCTTTCTAAGTGACCATTTAGTGAATTTTGGGCCAATGAATCTCAACCCAATTAGGCTTAGGTCATTAAGCATAGAAATACTCCTCGGGCTTAATTACTCAGTCAACTTAGGCTTAGTAAAATAGAACCACCAATGATTTTAAGAAAAATTTTCTTCTTTTTGTTAAGTTAGTATAATATATATGTGTGTATATGTATATATATTCTGAACAATATTTGGATCAAGACAACTTGAAAAATTATTTTCAACTCTAAGTTAGGCATGCAAAAATTTCATTACTTTAATTAAAAATCTAAGTTAAAACTTAAGTAAAGTATATTACTTTGAAAGTTATTTCTTAAGAAATTTATTTAGAGTTATCATAAAAGGTAAACTTGAGTATAGAACTAACTAAGGATTAGAAGACTTAAATTCTATCAAATAGATTAATTATTAATCAACTCTATTAAGTTGGCAAGTGACTATATTTTTAATTTTTCTTTTTTAAATGGTAAGAAAAGAAGAAAAATGACTAAGATAAAGATAAAAATGACTAATCCCCACCCCCACACCTAAATTTTGCATTGTCCTCAATGTAAATTCTTTTATGCACAAGGTAAAACAGATAATAATTGAAGCATTTACATTTGTTAGGCTAGCTTGAAAAAATCTACAAATACTTTTAAGATGAGGGGTGAAGCCAAAATTTATTCTCTCTCAATTTTTTTAATTTTTTTAAAATGAACAAGAAACTCTCACATGAGAGAAGAATAAATTCTTTTATTATTATTGTGGGACAAAAAGAGAAAAATGTAGAATAACAGATTAAACATGAAAAGCTTATATTCCACATTAAATCCTACTTTATTGTTGAAAATTCTACCCCAAAATTTAAAGAATTTCAAGATGATATAATCAATGATGTTCTCAAATTCTAAAAATTCTAAGGTTTTCAATGATTTTTGCAGCAAATAAAGGTAGGTATTATTGGTGTTATGCATTTTAAACTTAGATTTTTGATTAATGAAAATTTGGCATTTTGGTTGCTTTTTCAAAAATCTAAGCTCATCAGAAAAGAGTTCTTCAAAAGTTAAATTACAAATGCATGTATTTGACACAGTTTCCTTGTTCTCAAAAATCAAACCTGAGGCTGCTAAAATTTGCAGCTCCTCACCAAAAATTTCCTCAAAACTCAGGTCAGATTCATTCTCTACTTTTGTTAAACTTTCTTGGATGTAATTGATTTTGAAAGGCTGATTATCAATATTATTTCCTGGATTGAAAATATTAAGTTCAGCAGTCAGATTCCCAAAAGACAGCTTCATGTGACTAGTTCTACAGTTGATGAGAGCATTAGAAGTGGCTAAGAACGGTCTTCCTAAGGTCAAAATTCCTTTGGGATTAGAAACAGGTTGCGTTTCCAGGACTACGAAATCAACAGGAAAAATAAAATCTCCAACCTTTATCAATATATCTGTTATTTCACCCATAGGGACCTTAATGATCTATCGCCTAACCAAGTGTGCATCTAGTTGGCTTGAGTTTCCGACACCTAGTTGTTGGTAGATCGAATCTGAAGCAAGTTGACACCGCCCCTAAGTCTAAAAGCCTTATCGATACGAGTATTACCAATGATACATGGGATGGTAGGACAACCTGGATCCTTATGTTTCAATGGTACAGACTTTGAGAGGACTTCACTGATATTGGCGGCGAGAAACACTTTCTTTAGAATATTTATTTGCCTCTTTTTGGTACATAATTCCTTTAAAACTTTGGCATAAGAAGGAATTTGTTCAATGACATCTAAAAGAGGAATGTTGACCTTAACCTGCTTGAAAGTCTCTAGAATTTTCTCTTCCTGAGAGGAGTGCTTCCTAGGCCTGAGTCTATCCGCGTGAGGAGCAACTGGTTTAAACTGATCAAACTTAGACTCTGGTTCTGGTTCAGGTTCTGGGTCATCAGAAGGATGTGATTTCTGAGTAGAGATATCAGAAGGAGAGAGAATTTATTCTGGTTCAAGGGTTTCACTTAGAGGCATTCTAACCTGATTATCGACCTGTCTACCTGACTGTAGTGAATGGATTGCATTCACTTCAGCTTGGTAGGTTGAACTTGATCCCTTGTCCTTCGGGTTGGGCACGGGTTAACTCGGAAAAGTTCTTTTCTCTCTCTCACTCATGGCATTATCTAGTTGACCAAGTTGGGTTTCTAACCTAGCTATGGCTTGAGTGTTGGAAGTGAGGATTTGCCCGGTTGATTGCATGAAGGAATTCAACGTGTTTGATGTTTGAGTCAACAAGTTAGGTAGTGCGTGTAGAGGTTTTAATCAAAGTTTCTAGACCCTTTTCGAACATTAAGGCGTTTATCATGATCACAATTTGAGGAGTGTGATTTGCAGTTGGTGATGAGGAGACCGATTTTGAAATGACAGATTTGATTGTTGAAAATTGAGAGGAACTGCATTGCCCTAGGGAATTGTTGGGTTGAAGAGGAGTGAAATTTTAATTTCGGAGTAGTTTCCCTAGTTCCATGCAAAATTAGGATGATTTCTCCAACCCGATTGTAGGTTGGAGAAAATGGATCATTCACGGACGTTAGAATCACGACATTTATCGACCTAGTGGTGACCGGATCCTAAAAGAGGACATTCCTCGAAACATGAGATGGAGACAGACAGTTATGACAACCTGAGGCAGAAACTTGGTTGATTTGAGCTGGAGCTCGTTCTTTAACTTCTAAAGCTTCTAACCTACGCATGATTGTAGCCATCTTTGCTTCAGCGGCTATGTTCATTTCTAAGGAAAGACCACTGGTTTTGGGTTGGGAAACTGATGAAACACGGTCATCACAATGTTCCCACTGCATGATTTTCTCGGCTAAACTCTCTAAAAAGTCCCAAGCCTCGTCAGCATTTTTCTTTATGAAATCCTCTTGACACATTGACTCTAAGGAAGTTTTTGAAGAATAATCCAATCCTTCATAAATGATTTGGCATAATCGCCACTTTTCAAGACCATGGTGAGGACATTAGATAAGAAGATCTTTGAATTTATCAAAATACTTCCAAAAAGGTTCTCCCGGGACAATTTCAAAATTTTGAATGTTGTTTCTAAGCTTGACCGTTTTGTGGATAGGAAAGAATTTTTTCAGAAAAATATTTACAAATTCACCCCAAATTTAGATGGAATCTGTGGGTAAGCTATACAGTCATTTTTTGGCTTTGTCCTTAAGGGCAAAAGGAATAAATCGAAGCTTGATCGCATCCTCGGATAAGTCCCTCATCTTAATCATGAGGCAAACTTCTTCAAATTCGGAGATAAAGATGTATGTGTCTTTGGTTTCGACTCCTAAGAATTTTGGAAGCATGTTTATGAAATGCGGTCGAAGTTCAAAATTGGTTCCATTTGCATCGGGGAGCTTAATGCATGAAGGGATTGCATTCCTAGTTAGGTAACATATATCTTGAAGAACGGGTGGATTAGGGTTGGTCATTTCGTTTGGTTCAAGAGATGGATCAAAACGAATTAAACGATTGGTATTATCCCTAACCCAAGTTTGCATACACCAAAACCAAACCTTTTTTTAATGAAAAAGGACAAAAGAAAAAGTTAAGAAGATGATGAGAAAAAAAGAAAAAGGAAAAACTAACTGAAAGCAAATCAAGGCAATCACTCTTCAATCACCCTAACTCTAGGGTTAAGCCTAAATTTGACTTAGACCAGCTCCTAACCAAAAATTCCCTTAATGAAAAGATCAAAGTTTACTTGGGTAATTAGCCAGGTAAGGATAGTACTAGAGGGAGATCAAATATCAATTAAGTACCTCTTTCCTTGCGGAGCGCCTTACGCAACCCCTAAACCTTGCCTTAGACACCAATTAATCCAAATAAACTTGGACCGGTTCACTTAAGGATTTCTTGTTCCTTAATGAGCTCGAATCCTTAAGGGCTAACGCCTAATCAGTTTTAAGAGGCTTGGATATGTGTAGTGAGGAATTAGTGATTTTTGGGCTAAGGAAAGGGTGATGAAATCCCTCACCTTATCTTGATTAGGGGGTTTTGCCCTTAAGATATTTTCAAGTGTGTGCCAAATCAAGATGCTCAAATCACTTAGTGAATTCCTAACTATTATATGAAATGCAACCCTAAGAATTAAAAGCAACTAAAAGGATGTAAAAAAAATCTTTTTATTTTTTAATTATGGTCGACAATCAAAGAAATGAAGTTTATTAGAGTCGACAAAGGTAAAATCTCTTTTTTATTTTTATTTTTATTTTTAATCCTAATTGTCTCTAATGTGAATGAACTATCTAAAGGGTGGAATTGAGAATACTAGAAAGAAGAGTTACCCACGCAAAGCAGCATAAAGCCTCGTTGGAGGCAAATCCTCAATCTTGATTCTTCAACTCTTAATCTTCAAGTTCCAAATTCCTTCACAAAAGAAAAACACACAAGTTAAGGAACCAAAGTTAATCAAAATCTTACTTATGCACCGTTCCACGTTGGCAAAAACTTGATGGGAAATAAATGATTACCTCCTAAGTTGCAAGTATACAACTTATCAAGTTATAGTATATAAGATTATCGATCCCACGAGGAACGTGAAGAAGGAAGTTAATTAAGTTTGGTTCTTTGTTTGATTATGTGCGCGACAATTAGGAGTTATTCAAGAATAAAAGAAAAACATGGTGAAAGTGGTTTGTGAGAGATAAGAAAGAGTGGATGTGGATTATGTGCAAAAGAGGAGAAAATAAAGTTGTGAATGTGGTTGTGGTTATATGCACATAACGATAAAACTAGGTTTGAGATTATATGCACATAGAGGGAATGTGAGATTGAGAGAGAAGTAAAATTAATGAAATCAAGAATCAAGAATAAAAGAAAATAACAAACAAATGAAAAGCAAGGATAAGAGGAAAATAAAGAAGGTAAAGTATGGAGGATTAATTAAAGATATGAGGAATTTAGAATAGATCCACTTAGCTTATCTCAATCTTATAGGAATAAGTTAGATTTGTTAGCTAGTTTCAAACAATCTCTAGAGATCCCACAAATATTAGCTCCACACTTAGAAAGGGTAATTCCCTAGAGGGTTCTAGCCTCTAGGTGAATTAAAGAAAAGAAAAATCTATACTAGAAAGTAAATACATGAATTAAAGACATTGCATGAAAGTAAATTGCATGAAAGTAAATCTAAACTACAAAGCATATAAATGAACAAGAAATAAAAAAGAAATAAAAGGAAAAACTAACTGAAAGCAAATCAAGGCAATCACTCTTCAATCACCCTAACTCTAGGGTTAAGCCTAAATTTGACTTAGACCAGCTCCTAACCAAAAATTCCCTTAATGAAAAGATCAAAGTTTACTTGGGTAATTAGCCAGGTAAGGATAGTACTAGAGGGAGATCAAATATCAATTAAGTACCTCTTTCCTTGCGGAGCGCCTTACGCAACCCCTAAACCTTGCCTTAGACACCAATTAATCCAAATAAACTTGGACCGGTTCACTTAAGGATTTCTTGTTCCTTAATGAGCTCGAATCCTTAAGGGCTAACGTCTAATCAGTTTTAAGAGGCTTGGATATGTGTAGTGAGGAATTAGTGATTTTTGGGCTAAGGAAAGGGTGATGAAATCCCTCACCTTATCTTGATTAGGGGGTTTTGCCCTTAAGATATTTTCAAGTGTGTGCCAAATCAAGATGCTCAAATCACTTAGTGAATTCCTAACTATTATATGAAATGCAACCCTAAGAATTAAAAGCAACTAAAAAGGATGTAAAAAAAAAAATCTTTTTATTTTTTTAATTATGGTCGACAATCAAAGAAATGAAGTTTATTAGAGTCGACAAAGGTAAAAATCTCTTTTTTTTATTTTTATTTTTATTTTTTAATCCTAATTGTCTCTAATGTGAATGAACTATCTAAAGGGTGGAATTGAGAATACTAGAAAGAAGAGTTACCCACGCAAAAGCAACGCAAAGCCTCGTTGGAGGCAAATCCTCAATCTTGATTCTTCAACTCTTAATCTTCAAGTTCCAAATTCCTTCACAAAAGAAAAACACACAAGTTAAGGAACCAAAGTTAATCAAAATCTTACTTATGCACCGTTCCCCGGCAACGGCGCCAAAAACTTGATGGGAAATAAATGATTACCTCCTAAGTTGCAAGTATACAACTTATCAAGTTATAGTATATAAGATTATCGATCCCACGAGGAACGTGAAGAAGGAAGTTAATTAAGTTTGGTTCTTTGTTTGATTATGTGCGCGACAATTAGGAGTTATTCAAGAATAAAAGAAAAACATGGTGAAAGTGGTTTGTGAGAGATAAGAAAGAGTGGATGTGGATTATGTGCAAAAGAGAAGAAAATAAAGTTGTGAATGTGGTTGTGGTTATATGCACATAACGATAAAACTAGGTTTGAGATTATATGCACATAGAGGAATGTGAGATTGAGAGAGAAGTAAAATTAATGAAATCAAGAATCAAGAATAAAAGAAAATAACAAACAAATGAAAAGCAAGGATAAGAGGAAAATAAAGAAGGTAAAGTATGGAGGATTAATTAAAGATATGAGGAATTTAGAATAGATCCACTTAGCTTATCTCAATCTTATAGGAATAAGTTAGATTTGTTAGCTAGTTTCAAACAATCTCTAGAGATCCCACAAATATTAGCTCCACACTTAGAAAGGGTAATTCCTAGAGGGTTCTAGCCTCTAGGTGAATTAAAGAAAAGAAAAATCTATACTAGAAAGTAAATACATGAATTAAAGACATTGCATGAAAGTAAATTGCATGAAAGTAAATCTAAACTACAAAGCATATAAATGAACAAGAAATAAAAAAGAAATAAAAGGAAAACCAACAACTCCTGATCTTGATCTAATTCTCCTTTTGGTCCTTAGATTAGAAGAAGAGAAAGGAAATTGAAGGGGTGAAAATTTTCATTTATTGTGTAACAAAAGTTATAATTTTTAGAAGGTCTTCTCAATTAAGAGTAACCCTCCTCTCCAAATAGAATTTTTATAAAATATTTCACAATCTCAAGCCCTCACTCTACCCCTCTATTTATAGATAACAAGAATCTCTCACAACCTTTGGATTTGTCTTGGCCCCCAAGTAACACTCACAACCATAGGATTTAGGTTAGCCCCTAAATAACCCTCATAGCCATAGGATCTCTCCAAATAATCTAGATCATTAATTTAATCTTTGAGAGATAGGCTTTGTGGACTTTATTTCTTTTGTATTTAATTCCTTTAAGACTCTTGGGCTTCTCTTAAATGCTCTTGGGCTTCTTAGAATTTAACTTGGCCTTCAAATAATTGAATATATATCACTTAAATTCAGATTTCTATCATAACCCATTGCTACTGATAAAATTTTGAGAATCTGATAATTTGGATGGCTCCGTCTCGTCGAGATAGGCGATTTTCATATATAATATGTTGAATTCTGCTTCCCGGATTGAGAGATATCGCTTTTTCTTTGCGGTTGACCATCCTGAGCACGAATTTGACTTTATTTTTTCCATATTTGATTTGATTCTCAATTGTAAGCCAAGTTATTAATAATTCTGACCAAGAAAATGATGTGTGTTGAGATTTTGCTTCTAAACTTAGTCGTGGGCTTTGGATTTAGGCATTCTGGGCTTTATTAGAGATCTTTTGGGCTTGAAATAATCTTCATTTGGGCTCTTATTCAATAATACTCCATTAGCCTGCAAATTAAGATAAAAATAATTATTAGTAATATTTTTATTCATATAAAATAGGTAATGAGGATATAAATTTGTAATTAAAATGTGATAATCACTTCTCCAGATTATTGTAATAATCATTTGCCCGATGATCAATGAGTCAACCCTAGCCAAAAAGATCGGTGATCTCTTTACCCTTTGATGTGAATGCCTTCTCTTTTAAGGGAGAGATGATGAACCCGCACCTTAAGGAGCCATTACAAACCCTTGGGGAGAGTTTTGGAGTGAAAACTTTGGATTTGAATAAAGAAATTTTGGATTTTTGGATCTAGGGTTTGGAGGAAAAGTTTTGGGGATTTTTGGAGATTTAGGGCTTGATGTAGTGGGTTTTGAGGATGAAATTTGAGTTAGAGTTGCTAGAGGAAGAGTTTTAAAGGTTCTATGGAAGCTATAGAGGCTAGATCATCGGAGTATGAATGGACAGAGGGAAGATCAGCGTGAGTGAGAGGGTTTTAGGGAGAAACAATTCCAAAAACTATTTATACCCAAGCACTTAGCATGTCGTGTTCCCAAATTTCAAATGCATGTGCTCAAACGAGTTTGTTTTCTTTAAAACGGGTTTCTCTATTCCTGACACGTTGCATGTCCTGTCACCCTCCTAGTGCATGCGTCCACTTTCCCAGTGCACGCGCTCAGTTGGTTGCTAACATTTCTCATCTCTTTCGTACAAGTGTTTTGCCACCAAAGTTCTAAGCTTTTCTCTACCTTCCCTGTGGATTACCTTTTTACATCTTTACTATATTGGAGAATCTTAATATGAGGAAGGTATCCGGATAAGTTGAGAGTTGCAACTAGATACCGGAAGTAAAGAGTGGCAAGAATAGTGGAAAGTTTTAGTAGACCATAGTTAAGTCTTGTATTAGTGGTGAAGTTAGAGTTTCGAGGATGAAATTATTTATAAAGGGTATATGGTGTAACGCCCACCAAAATCGTATACAGCATTTATATGGATTCCGATACCCTTTACCAAGTTCATCAAAAATACCAAAACTAACTATCTCACATCTAGACTAGACCAAACTATCTTTATGGTTTTAGATTTGAGTTAGGATAACAAGAGGGCCAATCCAATAGTTTAGAGAGGCTAAATAAGAGTATTAGTATAAGTTTAGCCTTGAGTGGCATTATTGTAATATTTAGAAGTTAGAATAAGAGTGTTAGACTATAAATAGAAAGAGATCATTCTATTCTAACAACCCTAGCTTAGTTTTAGAGCTGCCTCCACAGAGTGAGAGTGAGTTTGATAGGGAGAAAGAATGAGTTTAGAGAGAGAAGGCCATTTGATGAAGGAGATCAAGAGAATGGGAACCGAGAGGCAGAGTCCATCTCCCATCCAAACCATAAATCTAAGCTAAGATAAGTTTTTCTTTTTATGTTCAATCTTTATGTTTGAATTCCAGACCTAGGTTCTCATTTAGAATCATTTGTGCTAGGGAAAGATGCCAGTGTTGCTCGAT
The DNA here is from genome assembly GCA_012295165.1 of Asparagus setaceus. Classification (NCBI taxonomy): domain Eukaryota; kingdom Viridiplantae; phylum Streptophyta; class Magnoliopsida; order Asparagales; family Asparagaceae; genus Asparagus; species Asparagus setaceus. The sequence goes on from CM022701.1 coordinate 63,681,230, forward strand.
CAACAGAAAAAACTCGGGTTTTAACAAATGATATCTCTCAAGGCAAGCATCTCTACCTCCTCTTATTAGATCCACATCCTAGTGCATCTATTTTGATCTTGTTTTTTCATCAATTGCATATTCTGATTCGTGGGTTTGGTCAAATCTAGCTAGTTTTCATATAAGATTGATAATCTTTGGATAATACTGAAATGTTGAGATTTATCTTTGGATTCTTGATAAAATAAGCTCAAACTAACTATAAATAATTCTTGCTATGAGTCTAAGAAATGAGTAACCCATGGAATATGGATTGATTGGAGTATCTAATAGTAGAATTCGATAGATTGTAAAAATACTACAATCTGCCAGTTCGAGCCCACGCGCTCACTCTAGCGAGTGCACGCGCCCGATCGGCCAGAGACTTAGTTCATGAAGGGGATGTGCCACTTATCTGATGTGGCATGTCATTGAGCACACATGCCCCACTACCGAACACATGCGCTACAATTTGACGAATTCTAATTATGTGCATATTTTGAGATTTTGATTTTCGATATCACCTCCATTTTCTTTGTTAGCTTCCTAGAAGTGGAAGATTATCCATGACAGAGGGTATTTGCATATAGCTTGTTATTTTGTAATGTTTTGGGATTTTTCAAAATCCTCTAAAAGCTTGTTCTGTGGAAAACATGTGTATTTGCTTTTCGTATGTCTGAATCATGTTTGTAAGCTTTGGCATGTTTATTGTGATGCTAGGAATATGTTCATATAATTTCTGTCATAGAATTATATTATTTTAGGCGGTTGCCTCAGATCTTTCTGTACATGAAGGATGAAACCCATATATTATGGATGTTGAGCAGATTATGTTGAGCTATGACTTTTGGGCTCACTCCTGAGCGAGTCTATCCGTATTCTATAATAATATTGCCCGGATGGAATATTACCAATTAGTATACTCATTCAGAGAATTTTTTTTATTTAATCTTGTTTGATTATCAATTCATTTTGCTTTGTGATAAATTTGTGGTATCCCTTTGTGAGCACTGAATTTCATTTAGAATACCCTGTTTACACGAGTTATGAGAAGAGATAATGTGCTTAGATTCATGATCTAGGATTTTATCTTCTTTGAGCTCCTAGACATAGAGGGCAATCTGATTGAACATCTGGTCGGTATCATATAGATGGGTATCAGGTGTCATGATAGTACATTTTTTATGAGCTGAGTTTCTCGGGACTAGTGCAAAATATTTCATGTACATCAAACTAAAAAAAAATAATCTAATGGGCTAATTTTGAGGGATTGAATCTAGGGGATATGTGTGGTCATTGTAGTGCTCATTAGACCTATGGAAGGGTTTATCTTAGGGGATATGTGTGGTCATTGTAGTGCTCACGAGACCTTTAGAAGGGTTTGGTCGGTACCAGAAACCAGCAGATCACATGACCTGTACACATATCCTCAGTGAAGATCTTTCCAAATAAGATGATAGTTACAGGAATCTTAAGTGAAGACCTTTAGGAAGATGCTTGTTGTAGGTTGCTTGCATGATGACCCCTAGATTTGTTGTCTCCCTTCTTTCTCCAGGTGACAGGAAAAATTAGTTTTTGATCGAATTGTGCAGTTAGATAGTTTTACCCTCCTAGGGGTTGGTAAGTGCTTGATTTTATAGTTTTGCCCCTTTTGGGAGTTTGTTAGTTCAGAGTCTCACCATGCTATGTAGTTTATAAGTGGTTCACCCTGTTTGGTCTAGTCTGACTAGAAGTTGACTTTTGACTTTTTTTAGCCTACCTCAGCTGCATAATTAGACAGTTTTACCATTTTTTTGCAACAGTTTAGATAGATGAGGCTTAAGTATGTGCATGAGGACCCGATTAACCTGGTTCTCGTGTACATACTACTGGTCGAGTCGCATGCCCACATCGATAGCTGGGACGTAGGGCGTGACATGCACAATTCTACAGTAGAAGTCACACATAGTCGTCTATTGAACTACCAGTACAAAAAGTCTCTTGACGGAGGATCTGCCTCCTCCGCCTCACTAGTGAATGGCCTGTACTGGGGCTCCTAGGCTATTCTGCCCGCCCATCCCATAGGATTCCTCAAAACATCGAGTAGCAGCCAATGTACCATCATAGGTAGCAATCCCTATCATCGATACTATGTGCCAAATCTCATCTTTCAACCCATCAACCAAAGCTATAGCCATATCGACTTCCCTAGCCACTAAGGGTGGTGCATACCAGCTCAACCAAGTGAACTCGGAAGCATACTTCTCAACACAATGGTCGCCATGCCTTAGATTCATAAACTGGATGTGCGTCAAAGATTGGATGGTCTTCAAAAATAATTACTTAGTGAACCTCTGAGCGAACTCAGTCCAAGTCAAAGGATTAGGCCTACTGCCCTCCTCGATCTCCCACCACGCCTGTACGGTATAGGTCAACTAACACTTAATGATATTGACCCGGTCATCCTCATGAATAGAGGTAGCCTGAAGCAATCCTTCTACAGTCTTAAGCCACTGGATAACTATCGATCCAGTCTCAACCTCCGAATACTTCGTAGGGTGTAGCTTGCAAAAATTAGCTATTGACCCCCTGCACGGAGCCTACTCAGTAGTATTACCTTCTCCAATTGGGTGACTCACCGCCACTCCAGTCACAGGTGCCCGAGCTGCTACTACTGCTATAGTTGATTGTTGTCAAGCCAACCTGATCTCCTCTCTGGTCATCTCCTCACAGCGCTCTACTGCTCTGCTGCTCTCATCAGGGTCTTGATCTCTTGACAATGCTCCTCATCACATCTAGCCACAGCTTCCTTGTGATGACAATCTTGATCAATGATGATACAATTATGAAAGACTATTTATTAGAACCTTAAGCAACATAGAAGCTTTCTATTAGTTTATAACTCTTCCGCTAGGCTTTATCCATTTAGGACTAGATTTTGAGAATATAGTCCTCTCTCGCTTTTATGAGCTAACCGCGGAGACTCAAATGGACATACTTTTTAAAGAGAAATAGAAACCTAATGAAAGAGTTAGAGATTTTTATTTTTGCATCAAAAGTTCACAATTTATTAATATATTTTGAGTGATTACAATTGCTCACTTCTTCACTCAAAAAAACTTACAAGTTTTGAATATCGAAAAGTGTGTCGAAAGAGACTTGATTCTTGCTCCGTTGACCACGAGGATGTCATTGTTGTTGAAGATATTCTTTGTTGTCAAGTTTGGAGTTGAAGAGGGCTCTATTGATGTGGAACTAAACTCATTGGAGAGGGGTCACCTTGTTGACGTGCTAAAGAGCCGAGCTTTGGAGGCAAGGTGAGAGAGTACAAACAAGAGATCAAATATCAAGTGCTTAAAGGCATATAACTCTTGGATCACAGTGCCCAAGTGTGGGATGAGATTTGTGCTCCATGACGTAGGGATAAACGGGCAACCTAGGGGGAGGCAACGCCCAAGTGTAGACTGAACCGGGGAGGAAGAGCCGAGAGAGAGAGAGAGAGAGAGAGAGAGAGAGAGAGAGAGAGAGAGAGAGAGAGAGCCCTTGAAATATTAGTGAATGGGGGTATTTATAGGCTGCGATTTGTGCTCCACACTTGGTTTGATTTGATGTGACAGTTGTCAGTTAGGCATTTAATACTGCATAGTATCATTTTAGACTTTTTGGCCATGTTGGCTTACAAAAGTCAACACAGTTTTGGACTTTTTGAGTCACGCGGGGTTACATACGTATGCCATTGTACTTTCAAATCTCAAGCAATTAATGCAGAGATTTGGTGATCTGATGTTTGACAAGGGTCACTATCATTGATCTGTTATCCTCATCAACCTCACGCTCGGTTAAGCTCAGGCTCAATTAAGCTCATGCCCAATTGATCTGTCATCCTCATGAACCTCACACATAGTTGAGCTCATGCCCAGCTTTGCTCACGCAAAGGCAGGCTCCTGCAGAGTTAAGATCATGCCCAGTTTGAGCTCACACTCGATTAAACTCACACCTAGAATCTGCTCATGCTCAGAATCTACCTTGTTGAGTTCGTTTCAGCTTGTTTGACTTAGGATTTTGGGATTGCCTATCCTTAGACCAATTTTGTTGATTCTCTTGATTTTATTGAGTAGATTGGTCAGGTTAAATGACCAAAATGCCCTTTATGTGGTCCACAATTATATTTAGCTAATCTTATTCGAATGGCTTGTATTTTTTGACCGCCTATAATTTTATCAAAGAGATTTTGAAGCCTCGCGCTGTGGTTCTCTTTTGAGTTACCAATGGACTTTTGAACGCAAAAGTGTCATGCTAACTTCCTAGCAAAGGTCAAACAACCCATTGGCACAGTTAAAGCCAAAGAGTGGATATACTTGATCGAACATGCTAAAATAGCTGAAAGATCAACTAGACTCCATGAGCCCGAGGAACCACTATTGCGGCCTCAACATCAATAGCAAGGATGAAAATGACAAGAGAATAGACAAAATTATCGTTGGTCCAAGGGAAAGGAAAATTTGATGATAGAGGTGCCCATAATTCCAGTGCCAAAATGGCAACAGAAGAAAAGCTTCAACCAGTATAACCATCATGCGCCTACATGGAAATCCATGCTCAAAGAATCTTCCCTTCTAGATTCAGATGTCATTAGAGTTTTAACTTGCTAATCCAAGGGAAAATGATTACACACCCCGACACTAAACATTCAAAAGAAGTAGGGCGTACTGATGACCCTGAATATTGGCTCTATCACAAGTTTATTAGTAACCCACCAAAGACTACTTCTTCTTCAAAAATCAAATCTAAACCTTAGTCAATGCTGGGTTTATCAAACTACGCGAGAAGCAGATGAAGGTATATATGAATATGGTCTCATTTTAGCTTCGAGATGTCATGCCCCGAGATCCAAAATCTATAGCGGGAACATGACTGGCTGGTAGTACATATGTTAAGTCCTAGTCATACGTACTATCACCGACTATTCTATCAACCATCGCCACACAACACGTAAGTACAAAACATCACAGGTAGTGTATAATAATAAGTTGAGAGTATATGTAGTGAACAAAAATAGTCTTTAAATAGTCTCAAATAAATAAATGGCACAAAACGACCTCATAATCCAACAAGGAAACCAACTACAAGTCTACTCCCTCAAACACGATGATACATAAATAATAAACAATGGTATGAACTAATCAAGCAAATAAAGCAAGTCTAGATATTCGGTATAAACACCTCTATTGCTCCTATGCTAATTTCTGGATATATAGCTGATCTAAAACACTGACACTATTCATTGTATGTAGAAAGACAAAAAAACACTATACCAGGTCATTAGAATGGACAACATGTGCTCATAGAGAGAAAAGAATGAAATGAGACAGAACAAGAACAAGGGTGAGGACCAATATGTGAAACATGCAATTAACAAAAGTTTATATGAGCAGTAATGAGAAATAATGAGCATGAACAGTAAAAATGAACAATAACATAAACATCCAAAAACAAGTACAAGTATCAATCTAGTTATTCTAGCTAAATTCTATGTTATTATTAGCAGTTTTATGTTATTTGGTATATAACAATATTGATATTCAATCCTGGGGCCAGAGCAACGCCAATCTCACACCTTAGTCAATCAAACTCGGATTTAAAACTTCATGTTTGGGTACCTGATCATACTCCTCCGCCTTTACTATATCAATCGTATACAACTCCCCTTTAACCTACATTATCATTTTGTTAAGAAGTATATTTGATAAATTGTGCACTAGGTCTTGGTTATAGCAACCACAATCATACTTTGGTCTACATGTATATTCATTAGTGAATACCACATCGGACCATCTCCACCTACTTTCGCACTTGTTATACTAATGACTAACTACTATGCGGGGCAATCTCATATTTGTATCCACTTAAAATACAAATCTGACTTGTTAACCAAGCAAATAAAGGATTAATAAGAAATAAACTCGGTGTATTTAAAAAATTAACTAGGATGACAGGATGAGGAGTTAGATGGGGCAAAGCTATGTATACACTTTGGGCTGATAGCTTGTGTGAACATTGGCGCGATGTTAGCTTGGGGTGAGGATAAGCTACATGTATGAGTTGAGCATAACCGGCATCCATGGGGTGAGTCTAGATGGGAGAGACTAAACTCAAAAGACTCCCAACTTTGCCTGGCATTGAGGCGAGGTTGAGCTAAGCTTGGCCACTCCAAGCTCGCACCAAGACAAGTTCACCCGCCGTCTTAACCAAGGTCAAACCCATGATCACCCAACAAGATAAAATAACCATGCACACGTATGTATTAAATAGGGATGAAATCCTAAACATTCTCTAGAAACTCGTTTAAATTTTATTCTCACGTGACTACAAAAGCAATCACAAAATGATGAATCAGATTTACTTTTGTACCCAAACTTCCATCATGCGAGGATGGGGAGGGCTTTGTTAATCGTGCCCCATGATTGCTAGCGGTGCCCCCATGCTCCCAATTTCCACTAACGGTGCCCTAACCTACACCAAAACATCTCTAGCGGTAACCCACTTCCATCGACCATACTTAGCGATGCCCCATTTAGCCTAACCATTGTTAAAGCCCATATCGATTTTATTTGGATGATGTCCACTTGTGTAACTCATCCTAGCATACACTGAGACCCATAAAATAATCTATTTCTTCGAATGAATAGAGATAGGGAGACAAAGATGAAAAATAAGTATAACAAGGAAATACAAAGAGATAGTGAGGTGATATAGCGAGCTTAAGTAATAAAAAAAAGAGAGGATAAAAGAAAGAGAGAGAAGCCTTCTATAGGCTAACATTTGCCCCTCTTATCAGAAAGTCTATTCATCCTATATCAACATTGTTGGGCGCTTGAGTCAACCTCGCCCCACATCACCTATTATAACTATTAGGTTCTTGAGATTAGATTAGCTCCTTATTTATTTATATCGCTGGATTTTGATCTGTGCGTATCAAGCTTTTGAGCGCTTGAGTCAACCTCGCCTCATACTTGTCATCGCTGGTTGTTAATTTCATGTAGCTTCATAAGTTGGTTTATACTAACTTTATAACCTCTCTTGAAACAAGCCCGGTTCCCTCTCATAATTGTGATCTCATCTAGTTTGAGGTAACCCCTACTTGATGAATAGTTGAACCCGACAAACAAGAGTTTTTCACGATTATCAAGATAAGCTCATCGACTAGAGGTGGACCCTCATTGATGAATTTTCCAAGAGCTCCCCTCATACCAACTCGACAATCAACAACATCAAATCAAGCTCCAATAGCAAAGAACGATCGGACTATCTACGGAGCTACGAAAAGAGTCTCTATCAGGACACCTCTCCAGAATCTCAACAAAGACAGATCCCAGCACCCTAGCATTCACCCCAAATAGACGAGGCCCCCCGGAGGAGGCGAAGGAACCAGGCGGGACACATACAAGGTCAATGCACACTAGTCACCCCCCTTGGCTCCACGTGGCATTGACGATCGTACTTCACAGGATCTTGATATTCATTCATTCAATCAATCAATCAATAAAATAATCAATCATTTAGCCATTTAACAAAAAAACCCATTTTAAATCTTCAATTAAATTTAAATAAATTCAAAAACCATTAATGACAAAACATGATAGTGATATGCTTGTGCCACATGTCATGCATGCTTGGATGATGTTTTGATCAAAAATATATGATCTTGATCTATCTATGTATGATCAATGGTTGAGATTGAAAGGTCTCGGGTATGAGGCCTTATTGATATAATGAAATAAATTATAGGATAGCCGATAACCCTAGCAATGTTAGATGGTGTTGTGATTCGAAGCAACTCAATGATTACTTCCAATCAAAATCTCATTAACTACCATGTAGAGGCCAAATGTTTACACCCGATTTTTAGGAATAGACATCGACTAGTGATTGGCTGAGTTGATGGATAGAATAAAGAGGGGAGAGACTATTGGCTAGACAAACATTAACGGTCTATATCTAGCTCAATTGGCTCAAGAGGCTGCATTTATGTGGAGGAAACAAGGATAGTTCACTCGCAAGCTAATGTTGGCCACACAATAATCCTACAAACATGATGTGTACAGTAGTGGGTAGTTAACATCTGGAATAAACGGCGACTGGTTACCGAAGCGTGCGAGGCTTTTGTATATTCGATTGTAGAATGGGCTCACACAACCAAAGAAAAACTCTATACTGTATTAATTTTGATGTTCTTTACTTTCCATTGTTATGTAGTTCCTTGTGATTTTTCTGCTTAAACTATAACTTATATTTGTACATTAGTTTATTTACTTTAGTGCAATATACTTTTCTAGAAATTTACTACTTTCTTTACTTCTTTCTAATCAATCAAGCTTCGAGGGTATCAGATAGGAGTAGTTTAATTTTTCCTTGTCCTTGAGTTTGTCTTATAATATTTTCATTTAAGTTGATTGTACAATAGTAGAAGTAGATTTACAGCAAGAAAGTACTACCATAATGCTCTAACGAATCAACACGTCATATCGACTTCCTATCTTTATCGCATGTGCTCTTTTTAAGATCACACATTCCTAGGCTGCGCTATTAGGCTTTCCAATCAAGAGGTACTTTCTCTCAATGGATACTCTACAGTCTGAAACACCAAGTCTTTACGACTAGTGATCGATTTTAGAGCAAACACCTTCAGTTATGCAAATATGAGAATTTTCTTTTGAAAACTCTCATGTGACACTCACATGCTAATTTTAGTAAATTTCAACTCATAATATTTGTTAAAATTTACTGTTAAAGCTATCAAAATCCTATGTTAAAATAGAATTAGGGTAAGTTTAAAATAGAATTAAGTTCATTTTAAATGTAAATTTAACTAAAATTAAGGATTGAAAAGATCTACAGTTAGCACGTAAGTGTCACATGAGAATTTTCAGGATGAAGTTCTTTTGTTTGCATAATTGACGGTATTTAAATGCATATTTTAAAAACATTAGGGCATGTAAGTGCTGCAAGAAACAAGTGAGTATATATATATATGGAAATAATGTATATGAGGTGGCGGCTAATTTTGCTACATGAGCTAACAAGTGATAGCCATGCGGTGAGACCCACCTTGCTAGTCACATCAAAAAATGTGGACCTCACCACTCTATCTCTTGGTAGCTCATTTAGTAAAATGAGCAGCCACATCATATCTATCATTCCCTCAGATATATATATATATATATATATATATATATATATATATATATATATATATATATATATATATATATATATATATATATATATATATATATATATATATATATATATATATATATATATATATATATATATATATATGAGAAAAATGGAAAAACTTGGTACCAAGTTCCTTAAAGGAACTTGGTAGTGATGGACAAATTTGGTTAACAAGTCTAACTTTTAAAAAATCTTTCTCTCTCTCTTTCTCTCTCCCTTGAGGTGTGGACCGGATTTGTCCACCTCACTACCAAGTTCCTTTAAGGAACATGGTACCAAGTTTCTCCATATTCCTCTATATATATATATATATATATATATATATATATATATATATATATATATATAGAAAAATGGGTATGCTTAGTACCAAGCACTACTTTTGTTGCTTGGTAGTGAGGTGTATCAATCACATCCACTCACTCAAATAGGGGACCACATGCACATAGGTTGAGAAGTGGATGCGATTGATACACCTCACTACCAAGTTCCAAGATATCCATTTTTCTCATATATATATATATATATATATATATATATATATATATATATATATATATATATAGTAAATCTCCTATAAACTTAAGTTTATAGGGAATAATATAAACCAACTTTTTATCCATTGATATTGCCTTTAGATTTGTGCCGTCAAGAGATGCACAAATCTCAAAATGAGCTTCATATCTTTCATGTATCTCAATGCAACATCAATGGATAAAAAAGTTGGTGTATGACTATTCTGTATAAACTTAAGTTTCTAGGAGATTTGCTCTCTCTCTATATATATATATATATATATATATATATATGCAAAGTAGGTGAAACTATACAATATTTAAGTGCAATTAAGCCTAGGAACAACTCTTGTAACCGGGACAGCCCAAACCCAAAGTTAGCTAAGTCTCTTTATTGCTGAGATGTGCCCACCTTCTTACTAGTCATAAGCCACGAGGCCCGTGACAAGACAATGCACTCTCTCACAGCAGTCCTATAATCAAAGTATCATCTCCCCACCCCACCCATTACACACGCTCATTAGTTGCCTTCAATACTAAATACTATCTATAACAATATGAATAAATAATTGAACAAATCGTTTGAGCTCTCTCCTTATATTCAGGCTCTCACCATCTTTCAGTGCTCTTTCTCTTCTCATTCGTCTCTTCATTTACTCCAGCCCTCTTCTCTCTCCCCTAGCTGCCTTGGTTCACGGATTGGATAAAAATAAAAAATCGAGGAGATAAAAAAGGAGGCGAAATTTAATTACGAAACGAAAACACTCAACAGCAGCGAATATCAATTCAAGCATATATTCAGGTATTAAATTTTTATTACATCCTAATGGCTTTCTGTTTATCATTTTCGTGCGTCTTAATGGGACGAACCGCCGCTTCCGGATCCGATAACCGTTTTCTCGGATCCAATAGCCGCCATTCTTTCTCCCACCTTCTTCTTCCTTCTGCTCCTTTTGCTATCGATTTATTAATTATTACTATTGAAATAATAATAAATGTAGATCTATGTTTGTATTTTGGTTCTAGTTTTTGTTCAAAAACACGGACAAAAAAGATGGGAAAAATATAAGGAAATCTTTTGTTATAAAGGGTTTCCTTATGCTCCATTTCCTTCCATTTGTTCTTAGATTTGAGAAAAAGAATTTGATTTTCATGACTGCTTCTAACAATTTATTTTAGTTTTTATCTAATAATTTACTATTGCTGTTTTCAAATTTTCATAACAATATGTCCATTATAGTGAACATATATTAATTTTGATCTCTTGAATTAATTCTAACAATATATGCAAGTGTTATCATTTTTTTTTTTTGTAATGGAAATGGGAATTTGGATTTTAGATCTCTTTGAAGAGAGAAGGCGCATTTTCAAAAACTTTCGAAATTATCATAATAAAATAAAATTTAGAAAGAACAAGAAGAATTAAACACAAGAAGAAGAGGAAGGTATGATCACGTATCCAAAAGAATCATTGATTTTCATCAATAAATAAAACACTTTCCTTAAAATGATATCCAATCCAATTATAACATCATTAAATCGGATCTCTGTATATAATCCCAATGCATTTCACCCAAAAACGAAAAACTCTCTAAAGTTTGTTTCTTTGATCACTGCAACAGGCTTCAACAATATCCACCCCCTTAATGATGATGCCGTCTTCCTCCGCATTTCCGCACTCGACCGCCATCTCAGTTTTGGGGTCATCATCAACCACGACGAGCTCTCCGTGCGCAGCTTGTAAATTCCTCCGGCGAAAGTGCCAGCCGGACTGCGTGTTCGCACCCTACTTCCCGCCAGACAACCCACAGAAATTTGTGAACGTTCACAAGGTGTTTGGCGCCAGTAACGTGACAAAGATCCTCAACGACCTCGATCGCGACCAACGTGAAGACGCTGTGAACTCCCTCGCATATGAGGCCGACATGCGTCTCAAGGATCCTGTCTACGGCTGTGTCGGCATCATCTCCATCCTTCAGCACCAGCTGCGCCAGCTCCAGCTAGATCTAACCCTAGCCAAGGCCGAGCTCTCCAAGTATCAGAACCAGAACATCACTGGCCCCAACAACTATCCACACTTCTTGATGACCAGAGAGAGCAGCGGCTCAGCGGGCTACTATCAGCAGCAGCCGCAACAACATATGATAACGTTAAGGAGCTATGAGGTGGAGCTGGCGACAACCGCGACGAGGATGGGAGTCAATGGAGAGTATGATGCACCTGCAATGGCAGCCAATGGAACATCCGGGAGTGTAGGAGCTCTTGGAGGGCAGTTCTTCAAGACCACAGCTAATGGCGACGCCGGAGAGGAGCGTCATAGTTAAGTACGATTATTAGGGTTCCTTCTTTTTAGTATCAATTTTTATTTAACTTGAAGGTTTTATAATTTTAGTGTACGGGTGGCTAATATATGTTTACTTATTAGAAGATTAAACCATTAAAATTAAATTGTATAATCACATTATTTACTTGCAGCTTTACTCGATTAGTGTATGCACCATAGGTGAATCGTTTGTTGTTGCACATGGTTAGCTATATTACTTCTACAGTTAAGTAAATAGATAGATTGTATGTTGATATCTTGGGAGTTGAAATTGAGCTAATTAGAGCAATTGTGAACTTAATTAGGGAATAAAATTGGGTCTAGCTAGATCTTAGGTACGGAAATCTTGAATAGATTGGATTTACTGGTGTTTCTTCTCTTTGATAGTAATGATCTTGTTTTGGGGCTTCTAATAGGTGAAGCATTCGTTAGATACTAAGTTTGCATTAGCATAGCAGATTTGTGCATTGTCACTTGTAATAAAATATTAGCGTAAAACATAAAATATGGAGTTCAAAAATTCTAAATGATTTGGTTTTCATTGAGGGGCAATTTGTAAGCCTACTAACTCATGTTTTTCTTATGACCATGGAGAAGGAAAAGAGGATGACCAAAACTAGTGGAGAGCATGCATGAATATTATATGTTTCACAATAAAGAAGTAGACCTCCTTTTACTAGTTGTAAAGATAAAGGATTTTAGGTTTTTTTTATACGATTTTCATTTCTGTTTCCTCTTCTTGTTGGAATTTAATTTAGTGAATGAAGTTTAGTTAAGCATGGAGCCATAGAATGAAATTATGGTCAAAGTTCAAACTGTTAATTCTTTACCAGAAATAGTTGCCCATAATATTTCACGGCAAAGAAAAATTGAGGATGTGCATGTCTTTTGTTTAAAATTTTATTTATTTTGCATGATATCTTTTATCTTCAGTGCAATGTACTACACAAATTGTTATCTTTATATTATACATTTATTTTATTATTATCTACTTACGTTTTGAATATTCTCTTGAATTTGCAGGTTCAGAAGTTTGCGAAGATCAATAGGTGGAGATGAAACTGAAATGACATAATTTCATGATAGGGTATATATGGAGTTTCTTAGTTATCCATTAGCAGAAAATAGAACTTTCATGTCTGATCATCTTTCTTCTCTTTTAATATTTAGGTATTGTTATCTTTCTTCCAGTCAACTTAGACATTTTGTGTATGAAGTATTTGCTTCTTACCAAATGCTTGTTGCAATGTGTTCTCTGGTTCTCAATTAATAACATTTACTTATGCCCTAATGTTTTGAGTTAAATATCAATAAGAACAATGAACTATTTTGCATATTAAGAGGAAATGGACATAAATTTCAGATTTCTCAAGAGGCTTTTTGTAGCTTTCATAATTTGATGTGGTTTTGTAAATTTTGGATGTTAATTAATGGTTTGTTTGCAATTTTCAAAATTTTCAGTGAGCTACTTGTAATTTTTAGATTTTAGGGGCCCTTTGTAAGAAATGATTTTCGTATGTAATTTTGGGGGTTAATCTACAAATAGGGAAGATAAGAGGGGTATATATGCAAAACAATATTTATTTCTTAACGATTTTGGCCTTGAGGGTATTTTACACCATGCAAAGTTATTGCCTAACGCTGTTGTGGAGGTCAAGTGTAAGAAAATCAAAACATTTTGGGGTTTTCTAAAATTACCAAAAACATGATAAATTACATTTAACTCCCAGTAATTAAATTTCAGCATTTTGCAGTAACTCCTCCAAGAAGTTTAAAACTCTCAAGAATGACATGATTCCTATCAATCTTAAGCTTGAATGTTTAAGAATGAAGGGCAAACAAAAGTATTAAATCAATACATATATATATATATATATATATATATATATATATATATATATATATATATATATATATATATATATTTCTTCCTTTTTTCTTTTTCATCACACTAGATTAGAAGGAAGGATTGCTACTTGCATCCTCACTGTCCAGTGCATTTCCTGTTCTATATAACTGTGAGAGCAACAGATACCAGTAGTATCTCAGCTTTTATGGGCACTTGATAGCTATCTACACACTGTAAGCAAAACCCTAGAGTCTATTTAAAGAGAGTGCTAAGATCCTTCTTGTCAAGAAGAAAAGGGTCATGATTGTTAAAACCCATGGTCAAACAATAACTTCCATATATAGATTAGTCCCAAAATGACTGAGCTTAGGATTAGTCCCAATGGAATAGGCTTGAAAAGTGAGTCTAGGTACTAGTTTAAAAGGTTACTTATGAGTCAGTGAAAAGCTTGTGCGGAAATCCTAAAAGACACTATAGACTTTTTCCTCTCTGCTACTTACCTGAAACTATTTAATAAAAAAAGAATAAATTAATTGTAGCTCTTTATGACATCCGTTCTCTCCCTCTCTCAGTTTGTGCTTCATCATGTCATGAGTGCAGAATAGGTGAAGACAAGGCAACAAAGACAAGAGGTCGGAGTTTGAGTGGGAGAGTAAACAGCGAAGGTTGCTAGCCAGCTTTTAATGCTGAGTTACATATCACCATCAGATCAGACCACCCTTGCTCTGATTCAAAATCCAAAGCAAAAGAGAGAGAGAGTTCTGAGGGAGACAAAAGAGAGGAAGTTAATAAAGAAACAATAAGAACAACAATACCTGTACCTTACAGCGAGTACGAAACATTTACCCCTCCCCACCCCCCAACCACCACCACCACCCAAACAAAACATGCTACATTATGAAATTACCTATTCACTCTCAAGCCTAACTTCTAAGAGTCTAAATATTCAAATACGCTAAAATTATTAGAAAACAAAGATTCAAACTCCACTTACAGATTGTTTGATAGCATGCAATTAGACGGGGTTGCAATTGCAGTTACGCGTAACTTAGTCACTTATATCCAATTGCAAGTACTTGTTTTATTGTATATGGGTAATTGCAGTTACAATTCAAGTAACATGCAACTTTATCAATCTTGCCCTCTTGCAAATGATTGGTTTGTTCACTAGTAGAATAATGAGCATTCTAGACGGATCAAACTAGACGGAATATTTTCCGTCTAGTCTGATTCAAATTAGACGGAATATTTCTGTCTAGACAATTCCGTCTAGGTTGAAGCAACCTTGACGGAATATTCTGTCTAGGTTGGCAACCTAGACGGGTATTTTTTAAAAATTTAAATAATGTAGTCGGCCCCATCATCCTAGACTGAAATTTTCGTCTAAGCTGATGGGGCCCACTTTAAAAATTTGAAGAAAACCCTAGCCCTAATTCTTCAGTTCCCAGCCGCCACTCATTTTTCATTCTCTCACCCAACTAAATCATCTCGTCACCGCTCGCCGCCGCTCGACGCTTGGTTCCTCTCGTCTCACGCGTGCCGTCGCGGCTCGACCACCATCGATACCGCGGCCGCTTGTCCCTCCGCCACCGCCAGCACCGTAGCGGCAAGTCCGCAGCCGCCAGCCAGCGCGCCCACCATGCGAGCGCCGCCACCAGCGCAACCTCGGCCGTCCGCGCCATGCTTCGATCGCCCCGTCATCTTAGAGCCGCCGCCCCACGCCGCCGCCTCCTCAGTCCCCAAATTTCTATAACGTGTGTATTTTCATGAAATATTTCAATTTTTTTTATTTTTTTTATTTATTGTTCAATTTTACCAAATACCCTAAATTCTAACCCAAATGAAAAAGGTTTAAATCTTGTGACCCTAGAAATGTTTTTAGCTATTAACCTAATTTTAAACACTAATTCAACAATATTTTACCCTATTTGAACAACACTTATAATCAATTCTAAACCCTAAATTAACTACTTTTGGCCTAATTAAAAATACTTTTAATACTAAACTTAATTTAACCATAGTTGTGACAAATATGCTAATGAATTCTAACCTCCAATGTAACCCTAAATGTAATTATTCCTAAATAAAATTATACTAGTTACCATAATAACACAAATAACACTAGCAATACTAATTTTAAGTATCATCATCGAATCATGATAGCCGATTTAAACTAATTTTTATGCGTACTATGAAAATGTGTGATTCTATAGGTTTGTCATTTGAAAATGTGTGATTTATGAAATAATTTTTTCAAAATAGAGTGATATATAACACAATATGTTATAATAATGTGTTATATATCCAATTTAGGTGAATAAAAGATAACGTTATCCCTAGACTCCCGTCAATAATTACATCAATTCTTTATACTTATAATATAAGATAGGCGACTCATATTTGGGTAGAAGATTAAGTTTTCTACCTGAAAGTGATCGTTTACTTTATATTATAAGAAGAAAGAATTGGTACTAAAATTCGTAATTATTGGATCTGTCCTTCTCGGACGGGTTAGGAATATAGTAGTGCATACATTCAACTTTGTATACTTTGTTATTTTTATTTCTTAAAAATTTTGATAGCATGTACTCGTTGTTCTCCGTGTACAATTAGCGTATGTTGTTCTGCGTTTCGGTCTATTGCCAATACGCATAATAACATCCGCACAGTGCATAGGGAGAACAGCTGGTAGGTGCTGCCGAAATTTTCAAGAAATAAAAATATACAAAGTACATGAAATTGGATGTAACCACTACTATATTCTTAGTAGGATAGAAGCCTTCCTATGATAGCAGCTAGAGTGTTCTAATTAGTCTCTATATACATTTCGGTTTTAATTTAGAAGGGAAAAATATTTTTATTATTAAATGATACATGTATGTAACTATGATGTGTGTTGTATGTATATTGTCATGAAGAGTCATAAATTTACTAGTAGTAGTGAGATTAATTATAGTTAATAATTATATATAACCTACGATGAGGACAATTCTGATAAATCATGGATAGATATTCCTCGACTTGAAAGATATCATGTGATTTTCACATTTTAATTATAATTTTATACCCTCATTATCTACTTTATATAAATAAATATATGACTAATAATTGTTTTTATCTTATTTTGTAGGTTAATAAAGAAATAATGAATAAAAGCCCAAAAGACTCAAAATTCTTCATTTTTCTGCCAATTATTGAAGTCCAAAAATGAAGTCCTAAGAAGGCCCAAGAAGACCCAAGGATCCAAGAAGAAATCGTGTGAAAAAAATTAAGAAAAGATAAATTCTATTGGAGACCAATCGGTCGGCCAACTGACTGGCCAACCGATTAGTTCGCAACATTTTTAGTCCAATGGATGATTTCAACTCCTTGGATGCCAAGTTTGATCGAAGGGCCCTCCTTCACTCCGTTGGGCTATAAATAGGGGTAGATTGTGAGGGTTTTGAGTGTGAAATATTTTGTTAAAACTCTATTTAGAGAGGAGGGTTACTCTTAATTGAGAAGACCTTTCAAAAATTATAACTTTTGTTACACAATAAATAAAATTTTTCACCCCTTCAATTTCCTTTCTCTTCTTCTTATCCAAGGACCAAAAGGAGGATGAGATGAAGATCAGGAGTTGTAAGTTTTCATTTTATTTCTTTTGCATTTCTTTTATTTTTGTTCATTTATATGCTTTGTAGTTTAGATTTACTTTCATACAATTTATTTTCATGCAATTTACTTTCATGTCTTGTCTTTAATTTGTAGTATAGATTTAATTCCTTGCAATTAGTTAGATTGTCTTTATTTCTTTTCTTCTCATTTTCTTTTCTTTTCTTTATTTCATTGTTTTATTTTCCTTTTAGTATTTAGTTTTCTTTCCTCTTCCCTCTCTTGATTTCTTTTATTTTTCAAAGATGTGGAACTAACCTCTTGTGGGGATCTAGTTTTGCATGGAACTAGTCTAATTCTCTCTTATATTTGTGAATCACTCTCTTATGCTTAAAAAGATCATGTTTAGGCTAATCAACTAGAGAACTAATCGATAGAAGAAGAATTTAATAGTCTATGCTTTCCTTAAGTGGTTTGATAGGTTATGCTTATGAATTCTAGGATTACTATCTTGTTGTTATTCTCCTCATGAGTATTGATTTCATTTAGGTGATAATTTGATAGGTTATGCTTTCCTTAAGTGGTTTGATAGTCTATGCTTAATAAATCTAAAATAAAATGTGATAAAAGAGAATGGTTCATATCTTATTAGTAAGATTAGCTAGTTGATTCAATTCTAGATTTCTTCATATCTCTAATTGAATCCTCCATCTTTACTTTATTGATTTTATTTTCTTGATCTTGATTTTCCTTCACTCTCCTCTCTCTCAATCTTGTTTTCTTTTATTTTGCACATACTTGGTTTTCATTTATCTATCTCTCCCTCATCTCAGTCTCGTTTTATTTTCTTTGCATTTATTTTCTCTCACTCTCCATCTCTCCATTCTCACTTCCATTTTGATTTATTTACACTTTGTCACCTTCACAATCTCAATCTCTCCACAACATATTTTCTTCCTCGTTTTATTTATTTTGCACATAATCCACAATCCACTCTCTAATCTTTTCATGACCACTTTCATCTTGTACATAAACTCCTAATTATCGCTCATAATTTGAGAACCAAATCTTGAACAAACTCTTCCTACTTTCTGTTCCTCGTGGGATCGATAACTCTTTATACTATAACTTGAAGGTTGTATACTTGCAACTCTAGGACATCATTTAGTCCCCATTAAGTTTTTAGCGCCGTTGCCGGGGAACGGTGCATAAATAAGATTTTGATTAACTTTGATTCCATATTTTGTGTGTTTTCTTTTGTGTAGGAACTTGGAGCTTGAAGGTTAAGAGTTGAAGATTCGAGATTGAGGATTTACCTCCAACGAGGCTTTGCATTGCTTTTGCGTGGGTAACTCTTTTTTCTAGTATTTTCAATTCCATCCTTTAGATAGTTCACCACATTAGAGACAATTAGGATTTAATAATAATAATAATAATAATAATAATGAAAAATGAAAAAAAGATTTTATATTTGTCGACCCTAATAAACTTCATTTCTTTGATTGTCGACCATAATAAAAAAAGAAAAGATTTTTATTTTTGCATCCTTTTTAGTTGCTTTTAATTTCTAGGGTTGCACTTCATATAATAGTAGAAATTCACCAAAGTGAGTTGAGCATCTTGATTTGGCACACACTTGAAAATATCTTAAGGGTAAAACCCATTAATCAAAATAAGGTGAGAGATTTCATCACCCTTTTCTTAGCCCAAAAATCACTAATTCCTCACTACACATACCCAAGCCTCTTAAAATTGATTAGACATTGGCCCCTAAGGATTCGAGATCATTAAGGAACAAGAAATTCTTAAGTGAACCGGTCCAAGTTTATTTGGATTAATTGGTGTCTAAGGCAAGGTTTAGGGGTTGCGTAAGACACTCCGCAAGGAAATAGGTACTTAATTAATCTTTGATCTCCCTCTAGTACTATCCTTACCTGGCTAATTGCCCAAGTAAATTTTGATCTTTTCATTAAGAGAATTTTTGGTTAGGAGCTTGTCTAAGTCAAGTTTAGGCTTAACCCTAGAGTTAGGGTGATTGAAAAGTGATTGCCTTGATTTGTTTTTAGTTAGTTTTTCCTTTTTTCTTTTTCTCATCATCTTCTTGATTTTTTTTCTCTTTTCCTTTTTCTTAAAATAAATAAATAATTTTTTTTGGTGTATGCAAACATAGGTTAGGGATAATACCAATCGTTCAATTCGTTGTGATCCATCTCTTGAACCAAACGAAATAGCCAATACCAACCCTCCTGTTCTTTAAGATGTATGTTACCCAACTAGGAATGTAATCCCTTCGTGCATTACGCTCCCCGATGCAAATGGAACTAATATCGAACTTAGACCGCATTTTATAAACATGCTTCCAAAATTCTTAGGAGTTGAAACCGAAGATGCTTATATCTTTATCTCCGAGTTTGAAGAAGTGTGCCTCATGATCAAGATGAGGGACTTAACCGAGGATGCGATCAAACTTCGATTTATTCCTTTTGCCCTTAAGGACAAAGCTAAGAAATGGCTGTATAGCTTACCCACAGATTCCATCTCAACTTGGGGTGAATTTATAATAGTTTTTCTAAAAAAATTCTTTCCTATCCACAAAACGGTCAAGCTTAGAAACAGCATTCAAAATTTTAAAATTATCTCGGGAGAACCTTTTTGAAAGTATTTTGATAAATTTAAGGATCTTCTTATACAATGTCCTCACCATGGCCTTGAAAAGTGACGATTATGCCAAATCATTTACGAAGGATTGGATTATTCTTCAAAAACTTCCTTAGAGTCAATGTGTCAAGGGGATTTCATGAAGAAGAATGCTGATAAAGCTTGGGACTTTTTAGAGAGTTTATCTGAGAAAACCATGCAGTGGGAACATTGTGATGATCGAGTTTCATCAGTTTCCCAACCAAAAACCAGTGGTCTTTCCTTAGAGACGAATATAGCCACTGAAGTGAAGATGGCGACGATCATGCGTAGGTTAGAAGCTTTAGAAGTCAAAGAACGAGCTCCCGCTCAAATCAATCAAGTTTCAGCCTCAGGATGTCATAACTGTCTGTCTCCATCTCATATTTCAGAGGAATGTCCTCTTTTAGGACCCGGTCAGCCACTAGGTCAGATAAATGCTGCATTCCAGCGTCCGGTGAATGATCCATTTTCTCCAACCTACAATTCAGGTTGGAGAAATCATCTGAATTTTACATGGAACTAGGGAAACTACTCCGGGAATCAAAGTTCAACTCCCTCTTCAAACCAACAATTTCCTAGGGGAAACACAGTTCCTCTCAATTTTCAACAACCAAATCTGTCATTTTAAAATCAGTCTCCTCATCACCAATCTGCAAATCACACTCCTCAAATTGCTGATCATGATAAACATCTTAATATTTTGGAAAAGAGTCTAGAAACGTTGATTAAAACCTCTACACAGACCACGAACTTGTTGACTCAAACATCAAACACTATGAATTCCTTCATGCAATTAACCGGGCAAATCCTCACTTCCAACACTCAAGCCATAGCTAGGTTAGAAACCCAACTTGGTCAACTAGCTAATGCCATGAGTGAGAGAGAGAAAGGAACTTTTCCGAGTCAACCTGTGACCAACTCAAAGGACACGGGTACAAGTTCAGCCTATGAGGCTCAAGTGAATGCAATCCATTCACTCCGATTAGGTAGAGAAGTCGATAATCAGGTTAGAATGCCTCCAAGACAAACCCATGAACCTGAACAAGTTATTTCTCCTTCTAATGAATCACCCAATTCTGATAACCAAGAGCCTCAACCCGATCCTGAGCCTAATCTTGATAGGTTTAAACCAGTTGCTCCATACCCAGATAGACTCAGACCTAGGAATCACTCCCCTCAGGAGGAGAAGATTTTAGAAACCTTCAAGAAGGTTAAGGTCAACATTCCTCACTTAGATATAATTGAACAAATCACGACTTATGCTAAATTTTTGAAAGATTTGTGCACTAAAAAGAGAAGAATAAATGTTTCAAAGAAAGTCTTTTTTGCTGCCAATATCATTGATATAATCTCAAAGTCCATGCCTCTGAAGCATAAGCATCCAGGTTGCCCTACCATCCCTTGTATCATTGGTAATAGTCACATTGATAAGGCACTTTTAGACTTAGGGGCCAGTGTTAATTTGCTTCCATACTCGGTCTATCAATAACTAGGTGTAGGAGAACTCAAACCTACCAAATGCACCATACAGTTAGCTGATAGATCAGTCAAAGCCCCCATGGGTGAGATAACAGATGTTTAGATTAAGGTTGGAGAATTTATTTTTTCTGTAGATTTCATCGTCCTGGAAACACAGCTTGTTTCCAATCTAAAAAGACAGATACCTGTCATCTTAGGAAGACCGTTCTTAGCCACGTCTAATGCTCTTATCAACTGTAGAACTGGTCAAATGAAGCTGTCCTTTAGGAATATGACTGCTGATATCAATATTTTCAACGTAGAGAATCAACCAACTAATCAACCTTTTGAAATAAATTACATTCAGGAGATAGAAGAAGAGAATGAGATAGACTTTAGTTTTGAGAAAATTTTTGCTGAGGCACTGAAAAATTTTGCTGAGAATGAGGAAACTGTTGAAGAACTATTTTCAAATGAACTTAGATTTTTTAAAAATAACCAACCATAATGTCAAACCTTAAATTTTGTATTTGAGGAAATTTTTAAAGAAGACTTGGTTGCACATAATTTTGTTAATAAAGAATCTAAGTTCAAAAAGCACAACACCATTGTTACCTACCTTCTATTGCTTCAAACATCATCAAAAACCTCGAATTTTTCAGAATATAAACACATCTTTTATATCATTTTGGATTTCTTTAAATTTCGAGGTAGAATTTTCAGCAATAAGGTAGGATTTAATGTGGAATATGAGCTTTTCATGTTTTATCTGTTATTCTACATTTGTATTTTTGTCCCACAATAATAATAAAAGAATTTATTCTTCTCTCATGTGAGAGTTTCTTGTTCATTTCAAAAAAGCATATGAAAAAAGGAAAAAATAAACATATGAAAAAAAAGAGAATAAATTTTTGATTTCATCCTCCTCATACCAAAGGTAATTGTAGATTTCTTTTTCATTTTTCTTGGTCAACTGAACAAATGTAAGTGCTTCAATTCTTATCTGTTTTACTTTGTGCATAATAGAATTTGCATTGTGGACAATGCAAAATTTAGGTGTGGGGGTGGGGATTAGTCATTTTTGCTCTTTATCTTAGTCATTTGTTGTCACGCCCCGCTTGCCAAAATACACGGAAATGGTACGTGAACAAGCCCGCGACGTATTAGGATGAGGAGAATTACGAATAGAAAAAAATATTTTTTCTCAACCTAATACGCCAAGCGTCAAGTAATCATAAAAGTACATCACGATCCACGATCCCAATCACAACCGTAAGAATAAAATAATAATCCAGAACAGGAAGTACATATCACCAAATAAAATAATATCCAAGACTATAAAAGAGTCCACATGTCTGAAACAATACATGTAGCTAAGACTAGAGAATCATAAAATAAATGTCAACTGAGCTAAACGAAAATACTAAAAGAAGTCTAAGGTTCATCAACTACTGAAAACAAAAGGGAACTAAGCTTCACCGATCTACTCGTCGTGCGGAAGGTTCTCTGGCGAGAAAATTCGGCTCTAAGCATCTCCACATCGAACTCGCTCATTATCTATATCTGACGTACACCAAGAGAATGGAGTACGTCAGCGTGTATAACACACGGCAAGATCCAACAAATAATGGCAGTATAATAATAGTGCAAATAAATGCAGTAATCAGAAAATGCGAATGAATATAATAGTGTGAAGTGATGCATGCATACAACTAGAGCTGACCATCTAAATAACCGAAAAACTCTGGCATTCCAAACAACAGTAACGGGTAACTAACCATTCTGTTCTCAGATCTACATCTCATTTAAAGTCAAGGCTCATATTAATCGGATAACTGACGGTTCATTATCCTCTACGCGCATCCAATACCGCGGAACAACGAACGGTCAAAGGACTACACGCAATCAGGTTCCGGCTTGTCCGGACACAAGCAGGACTCAGGTGAATACAAAGTACACTAGCCACGTGCGAAACGATTCACGGGCCCAACAAACCAGTCCCAAGTGCGGGAAACAAGGTCACTTGGCACGGGTCTGGAAGATACATAAACGGTCACATCCGAATACATGAACCAAGACTTTCCCATCCCACGGTCTCGGGTAAGTCAAGTCAGCGATGCCGACATATCAAACACGGGTTCACCTCCAAAGCATGGTCAACACATACATGTCACTAGGTCATGTTCATGACGAACCAAGTCCCTAAGTCATGAACTACTACGATTCTGGACACAACAAGACTATGAATAACTGCAATTAACATGTCATATGTGCAATTACTCTACGTGTCAGTGTCGTGTATCATGAACAGTAACGTGAATAACTATCAACAACAGTACAATACGAAAATGTGAAATAAGAGAAGTTAACCACATGAAATGACGTAGTTTTCAACATAAATTCCCATAAAAATCCTTTAAACTAATTCTCAACATAATTATCCAATATCTCATAAATACCTTTTCTCTTTAATATTATTTATGAACGATAACTATTTTTTATTTTCATAAATCAACAAAATCTCTTAAAATATTCCAAAATTCTTTTCTCCTCGATAATTTCTTTTAATCATAACAATTAATTAAAATACTTTTTACTCAAAATAAATTATTTTCACCAAATAATTTCTTTTAAAAATATTTTCATAATTTTAATAAATACTAGAAATATCCTAAAAATACATTCTCACTTCCAAATAGCACGAAATTAATCATAGATCAATTCTAACCTATCCAATCATCACGGTTAATTTCATACTACCGAATATTCACCAAAATATAATCGATAACTGCACATATGATAGTAAATTGGCACGAACTAAACTATACATACACGAAATAATCCATACGGTATAAAATTAATTAAAACTTGACAAGGCAAGAGGGATCTTGCATATAAAATTCATAAATAATATAAAATATAAAATACGAGTCAACAGGTATCGGGATCTTGCCTACGAGGTCACGGGACCTGACGACGAGGCGACGACGCTACCGTTTGCTATCCATCGTTCATCGCTATGGCCTGGTCGGACGGCTAATTCGTGGAGCCGAATGGCGACGCATCGGATGACGAAGCGGGTTCGGGTTGCCGTAGGGGGCATGGCGCGGCGAGGAGATGAACGGGGCTGATCTGTGCACGACGGCTGCTGATCTACAAGGCGATGCGCACGACGGCTCAACGGTGTGCACGGGACTGTACGACGCTTGACGAGGCTGCACGACTCTCGAGGAGGCTGCACAACGACACCGGCACACGCGATGGCGACGCATGACCTGATAGCGGCCGCTGGGTTTGTGGTCGCGGGCCGGGCGGGCGGAGGAGAGGGCGGGGAGCGGCGTGGGCGGATGAAGAGGAGAGGGAGGGCGGTGATGGCGGCGAGGTTGAGGTCGTGGAGGTCGGCGGTGCGTGCGGCTGGTCTGGGCGGAGAGGAAAGGCGAGGGCGGCGTGATCTGAGGGAGGTGGTGCCGGAGATGCAGAGGGAGAGGACACCGAGGTGGCGGATCTGGCGGTGATGAGATGCGGCTGAGGTGACGGGCGGAGGAGTTCGGGCAGCGAAAGGGATGATGAGGATGCAGGTCGGAAAGAAGGGGTCGGGTGGTCAATGGTGGCGGAAGGGCCAAGTCGATGGGGTTGGATCCAGCAATGAAAGAGAGAGAGAGAGAGAGAGAGAGAGAGAGAGAAGAGAGAAGAGAGAGAGAGAGAGAGAGAAGAGAGAAGAGAGAGAGAGAGAGAGAGAGAGAGAGAGAGAGAGAGAGAGAAGAGAGAAGAGAGAAGAGAGAAGAGAGAGAGAGAAGAGAGAAGAGAGTATATATAGATATATATATATATATATATATATATATATATATAGGGTTAGGGTTAGATTGAGGGGTATAGTACAACACATAAAATAGGTGATTTATTATTATGATGATAATTAAATAAAATTGATATTAATAAAATTATTACACACATATATATATTTTACGTACAAATACCAAGCTCAGTTTACAAAATCATTAATAATATCAATAATCAAAATTATGACTGGAAGTATTCACCGAAATTATTAAATTTATAATTTAGTTAAATCATAAAATGAATGTAAAACTATATTTTGAATTCGTGGAGAATTCTAAAAATTTGAGAAAATATTAATAAAATTATTACACACATATATATATATAATATATATATATAAATATATACATCATATATATATATAACAAATATATCTATATAGTTATATTTATATATATATATATATATATATATATATATATATATATATATATATATATATATATATATATATATATATATATATATATATATATATATATATATATATATATATATATATAGGTTAGGGTTAGATTGAGGGGTATAGTACAACACATAAAATAGGTGATTTATTATTATGATGATAATTAAATAAAATTGATATTAATAAAATTATTACACACATATATATATTTTACGTGCCAAATACCAAGCTCGGGTTTACAAAATCATTAATAATATCAATAATCAAAATTATGACTGGAAGTATTCACCGAAATTATTAAATTTATAATTTAGTTAAATCATAAAATGAATGTAAAACTATATTTTGAATTCGTGGAGAATTCTAAAAATTTGAGAAAATATTAATAATACCTTTAGAGAATAATATTTAATATTTAAATACTAGAAAATAATATTTAACATTCAAATACCAGAAAACAATATTTAATATTAGAAAAGCAATATTAGAAGATAATGATCGAAAAATATTAGGAAACTAATAGAAGAAAAATATGTACCGAAAATATTAGAAAAATACATTATCAAAATTCACTGGTGTTACATTTGTCCTCTTTTTCTTACCATTTTTTATGTCATTTTTTTCTCTTTTCATATAAAAAAATATAGTCACTTGCCAACTTAATAGAGTTGATTAATAATTAATCTACTTGATAGAATTTAAGTATTCTAATCTTTAACTAGTTTTATACTCAATCTCACCTTTTATAACAACTCCAAATAAATTTCTTAAGAAATGATTTTTAAAGTAGTATACTTCACTTAAGTCTTAACTTAGATTTTAAAGTAATGAAATTTTTGCATGTTTAGCTTAGAGTTAAAAATAAATTTTCAAGTTGTCCTAATCTATATATCTTTCAAAATTTATACATATACTCATATATAAATATATACATCATATATATATATATATATATATATATATATATATATATATATATATATATATATATATATATATATATATATATATATATATATATATATATATATATATATATATATATATATATATATATATATATATATATATATATATATATATATATATATATATATAATGCAAAAATCTTGAACTCAATGTGGTTCTATCTTTTAAGCCTAAGTTAATTGAGTAATTAAGCATAAAAAGTATTTTCATACTTAATGACCTAATCCCACTTGGGTTGGGATCCATTGGCCAAAACTCTTTAATGGTCACTTAGAAAGCAGACAAAGTAGAACAAAATCACTATGGAATAAAGATTGTCAAATATATATATATATATATATATATATATATATATATATATATATATATATATATATATATATATATATATATATATATATATATATATATATATATATATATATATATATATATATATATATATATATATATATATATATATATATATATATATATATTTTTATAATTTTATATATATATAACAAATATATCTATATAGTTATATTTATATATTTTTGAAAAATAAATTGATTAAGAGACTTGAAAATTTATTGAAACAAAAAGCTAGCATGTTCCCTTCAAAACTTTTATTTTTCTAAGTTAAACTTGGTTTTGTATAACTATGATGAAAAGATTTTCTAAAGAAACTTACCTTGGAGTGATGATAAAAATATTTTCTTGAGTAATAACCAGCTTTAATTAGAATGTTTGAATATATTAAATGAATTAATTATTTCATTAATTTCTTTAAAATTGGTAAGTTGACTGAATTTTGTGGGTATATTCACTGAAAACCCTCACGAGACTACAACTCGTCCACAATGGTAACCTAGAGGTTTAAAGACTTATTGTATACGCTAAATACAGCCGCGATTCCTGCGAAAGTGAGTTAGATTTTTCCTTTTATTTTCTTTGCTAGAGGACTAGCAAAAGTTTCGGAGTAGCGGTATTTAATTTTCACATTTTAATTACAATTTTATACCCTCATTATCTACTTTATATAAATAAATATACGACTAATAATTATTTTTATCTTATTTTGTAGGTTAATAAAAAAATAATGAATAAACGCCCAAAAGACATAAAATTCTTTATTTTTCTGCCAATTATTAAAGTCCAAAAACGAAGTCCAAAGAAGGCCCAAGAAGACCCAAGGATCCAAGAAGAAATCGTGTGAAAAAATTAAGAAAAGATAAATTCTGTTGGAGACCAATTAGTCGGCCAATCGGTCGGCCAATCGGTCAGCCAACCGATTGGCCAACCGATTGGTTCGTAACAGATTTGATCCAATGGCTGATTTCAACTCCTTGGATGCCAAGTTTGATCCAAGGGCCCTCCTTCATTCCGTTGGGTTATAAATAGGGGTAGATTGTGAGGGTTTTGAGTGTGAAATATTTTATAAAAACTCCATTTGGAGAGGAGGGTTACTCTTAATATAGAAGACCTTTCAAAAATTATAACTTTTATTACACAATAAATAAAAATTTTCACCTCTTCAATTTCCTTTCTCTTCTTCTTATCCAAGGACCAAAAGGAGGATGAGATGAAGATCAGGAGTTGTAGGTTTCCATTTTATTTCTTTTGCATTTCTTTTTCATTTTTGTTCATTTATATGCTTTGTAGTTTAGATTTACTTTCATGCAATTTACTTTCATGTCTTGTCTTTAATTTGTAGTATAGATTTAATTCCTTGCAATTAGTTAGATTGTTTTTATTTCTTTTCTTCTCATTTTCTTTTTCTTTTTCTTTTATTTCTTTGTTTTATTTTCCTTTTTGTACTTAGTTTTCTTTCCTCCTCCCTCTCTTGATTTCTTTTATTTTTCAAAGATGTGGAACTAACCTCTTGTGGGGATCTAGTTTTGCATGGAACTAGTCTAATTCTCTCTTATATTTGTGAATCACTCTCTTATGCTTAAAAGATCATGTTTAGGCTAATCAACTAGAGAACTAATCGATAGAAGAAGAATTTAATAGTCTATGCTTTCCTTAAGTGGTTTGATAGGTTATGCTTATGAATTCTAGGATTACTATCTTGTTGTTATTCTCCTCATGAGTATTGATTTCATTTAGGTGATAATTTGATAGGTTATGCTTTCCTTAAGTGGTTTGATAGTCTATGCTTAATAAATCTAAAATAAAATGTGATAAAAGAGAATGGTTCATATCTTATAAGTAAGATTAGCTAGTTAATTCAATTCTAGATTCCTTCATATCTCTAATTGAATCCTCCATCTTTACTTTATTGATTTTATTTTCTTGATCTTGATTTTCCTTCACTCTCCTCTCTCTCAATCTTGTTTTCTTTTATTTTGCACATACTTGGTTTTCATTTATCTATCTCTCCCTCATCTCAGTCTCATTTTATTTTCTTTGCATTTATTTTCTCTCACTCTCCATCTCTCCATTCTCACTTCCATTTTGATTTATTTACACTTTGTCACCTTCACAATCTCAATCTCTCCACAACACATTTTCTTCCTCATTTTATTTATTTTGCACATAATCCACAATCCACTCTCTAATCTTTTCATGACCACTTTCACCATGTACATAAACTCCTAATTGTTGCGCATAATTTGAGAACCAAAACTTGAACAAACTCTCCCTACTTCGTGTTCATCGTGGGATCGATAACTCTTTATACTATAACTTGAAGGTTGTATACTTGCAACTCTAGGACATTATTTAGTCCCCATCATCATGACACGCAATATAAGGAGGGATGTGACGCCTTCATGCGGTATGCCGAAATGAATCCCAGGAATTTAAGTAGCAATGTTATGTATTGTCCCTGTTGTAGGTGTAGGAATATGAAGTTGCAGAATAGAAATGATATACGGATCCGCCTAATAAATTCTGGGTTTGATGAGAAATATAAATATTGGTCATATCATGGGGAATGTTGTATTAAAGATGAGGAGCCGAATGTGTGTGTTGGTACGTCTGGTGGCTTACAGATAGACGATACAGAAATAATGTTCAGTGATATTTTTTTCCATCCTACCGAATATGATAATGATGATAATGTTGAAGATGATATTGGAGATGGTATTGAAGATGATATTGAAGATGATGCTGAAGATGTCGGAGATATCGAAGGTGCAGAAAAATTTTGAAGATATGCATGCTTCCGCAGATATAAAGCGAATAATGAAGCTACTAGAAGATAGTAAAAAGGACCTATATGAGGGTTGTACCGAGTACTCCAGATTTTCATTTATGTTAAAACTCCTACATATTAAAACACTTAGCAAAATGGCTAGTAATTATTTTAAAATGCTTCTTGATTTGCTTCGAACGGTAATTCTTGGAGGAGAGGTTAGCATACCCCAAACAACTTATCAGGCTGTGAAGATTGTTTCGCTCTAGGTCTTGATTATAATAGTATTGATGCATGTCTGAATGATTATATCCTCTACCACAAAGCTAATAAAGACCTTCAGGAGTGTCCGACATGTGAAGTTTCTCAGTGGAAACAATGCACAAACTCTTCAACACGAAGGACAACGGAGGCAGAGGGGATGCAGAAGAAGATTCTAGCAAAGGTGATTCGTCATTTTCTATGGGTCCCTAGATTGCAACAGTTGTATATGAACAAAAACACTGCAAAGAACATGAGGTGGCACAAGGAAGATCGAGTAAATGATGGTAAATTGAGACATCCTGGTGATGCTTTAGCTTGGAAGCATGTTGATAAAATTTATCCTCATTTTGCCCATGATTGTAGAAATGTCAGACTGGGCCTATCTAGTGACGGATTCAATCCGTTTGGGGTTATGAGTTTGGGCTGGTCTACGTGGCCAATTGTATTAATGCCATATAATTTACCTCCATTGCTTTATGTGAAACAGCCGTATATGATACTCTCATTACTGATACTTGGTAAGCATGCACCGGGTAATGATATTGATGTCTATTTAGAGCTGCTAATTGATGAGCTGAAACAGTTATGGTCGGAGGGTGTGTTGACATATGATGCCTATCTTAAAGAGTCGTTTAGGTTACATGCTATTCTAATGTGGACGATTAATGATTTTCCAGCTTTTGCTAATCTGTCTGGTTGGTCTACGAAAGGCAAGTATGCTTGTCCTGTATGTGGTCCAAAATTTGAAGCCCTTCAATTACAATTACCGCATAGCCAAAAGAATTATTATTGGTTTAATCGAAGGTGGTTGTCCTTGAGTCATAAGTATAAAAAATTATCTACTATGTTTGATGGCACAATTGAGACGAGAAAGAAGCCGCGTCAGCTGACTGGAGTTGAGATTATAAAGTTGCTTGAGGGATATCCAAAAGTAAGGTTTGGAAAATTCGATATTCCAAGTACGACCTACTCGGAGTAAGAGATTTCTTAAAGAACAAAAAGTTATTGAAATATAAGAGAACGGTCCGAAGAGTGCATGTTAAGAATGAAGCTGAAAAATTGCCTAGAGGATGGACTAAATTTAGTATCTTCTTTCAGCTACCTTACTGGCAAAAGCTTAAAATCCGGCACAACTTAGATGTCATGCATATTGAGAAGAATATTTGTGACAATATAGTGTCAACTCTCCTATAAGATGCTAACAAGTCGAAGGATGGCATACAGGCTCGCCAAGACATGACCGTGTTGAATATTCAGAATTATTTGCAAGCACAAGACGTTGGTCTTAAAATTTTGAAGTTGCCTCTGTCTCGTGTTACAATGTCAAATGAGCAGATGCAGAGATTTTGTGAGATTTTCAAATTGGTAAAGTCGCCGGATGGTTACTCTGCTAACATATCAAATAATGTCTAGTGCAAGTGAGGAAACTCTTAGGTCTGAAGACTCATGATTACCACATCCTTCTTTATCAATTACTCTCGGTTGCACTCCGTAACAATATGGAGAAAGAAGCGTCGAAGATTATTATTGTGTACTGTGGATTCTTCAGAAAATTCTGCTCCAAAGTTATAGATGTGGATGAATTTAAAAAACTTGAAGCCGAGATTTGAGTAACTATATGCAATATGAAAGTAATATGTCCTCCTTTATTTTTTACAATCATGGTCCATCTTACCCAATATCTATCAAGAGAGGCTAGAATCGCAGGTCCTGTTACTTATCATTGGATATATCCGATTGAAAGGTTAGGAGTTTCATCACCTTAATTAATTATATGTGCATTTCTTATATGTACTTCATAATAATTAATGCTTTTCAAAATTTTAAGATATTTGGGTACCATGAAACACAATGTTCGCAATCGAGCTCGTCCGGAGGGTTCAATAGCTGAAGGATATGTGGCCAACGAATGCTTTTTGTTTGCATCACATTACATGCGTAAGAAGAAAACCGCACATCAGGCACCAACTAAGGATAAGAAGCGTGAAAAATATCCAAGATCTCACTTAGATCAAACTCATGCATATGTATTGGAAAATCTTGATATTTTCCAAGGCAACCAAAGGTAACAAATATAATTAGTAATATAGATGATATATGTTCATTTACTTTTAGTTTACCACTACAATTGTATATATTGTATTAATAGGCGACATCTAGAGAAGCTTAAGAATGAAATAACCGGTAGGAATGCAGCGCATAATATTCAGAAAAATATAAAAAAGAATTTTCGGATTGGTTCAGAAATGAAGTAAGTGTTATATAATTCAGTTTTGATCTTTCATTATATAATTTTAAGTTAAACTTGTCCTAAATATTCTCTGATATTGTTTGGATTAGGTTGAAAAATCACTTCTTGATGGCACTACATTATCAGATGAAATTATTATTCATGCACAACGTCCTTACTACGAAGTAAGACGTTATAATGAATGTCTCATCAATGGCTATAAATTCCAAACGCTAGAGATCGATGATAGGAGGGTAACTCAGAACAGTGGGGTCATGTGTTGTTTTGCTCAAGAATGTTATCAGAACCCAGTTCTAGCTGTCATACTATATTATGGCGAATTAGAAGACATTGTGGAGGTAATCTACGGATTTGGTAAATAAAAACAAATGTAGTTACATGACGTTTAAGGTTCGGTGGTGTCCTGCAAAAATGCAAAATGATCATTATGGGTTTACACTTGTCAATCCGACCGGGAAATATATCTAGATGAGAAATTCATTTTCGCAGAACAAGCAGATCAGTGCTTCTTTATGTAAGATCCGAATGTCATGACTGATTGGGTGGTTCTATACAAGGAGCCAAGATCCGTTATTCTTCCTAATAACAGTGAAAAAATTGATGAGGAAAATAAAGATAATTGTAATGGACCAATTAGGTCATCTAATGATATTTGGCAAGACTTCTCGTACACACAAAATGTGGGGCTTGATATGACTGATCCTAATACTCAAACCGACATTCTGAATCTTATTACAGGTGGAGCCTCCAACTCAAATGAGCAAACAAATAGAAGACAAACAATAGCAAATATACTCAGACAATCTCGTGGAAAATAATTGTAATATGTATGAACTATGATACAATGCATTATTGTTTAAAAAAATTTCCTTATAAAATAAATTGGAAGTAAATATTTATCTTATGTGCATGTATATATTTCTTGTTAAGTATCTTAATAATTTAATTTGCAGATGTGGAATGTGAGGCTCTTTGGTGAGGACCGTTATCGATCACGGAGTACCACCCCAGACACAGGTTATATTGAGGAGGCACCACCGTCCCCTTATGCAGGTATAGACTATTTAATATTTTAATAATTTTTTATAAATTATTATTCATCTAGCTCATATTGTTCCTTGGTTGCAGACTTGGGTTATTCAACACCCGGCCCCTCTGGTGCACCACCAGCACTATCCACTAGGACAGGTATTAAGTAGTTAATATTTCATAATGATCAACTATAGTTTTATATTAATTATCCTCTTTAATTGTGCAGATGAGTTTTGCAGTTTACCCTTCCCTCCGAACTCGATTAAGTCCAGAGCTGAAGCAATGAAGAACTACTCGCGTGCAGCGAGAAGGTTACAGGAATTGACACCTATGATAGAGGCTAGAAAAGCAAAAATACGGAGACCGCGAATGGGAAATTTAATAATCCACTTTATTCGATCACATTTATAGATTACGTGATATATTATCATATTGTTATCATTATAGGTGCTAAGTCGGATAGCACAAAGGGACGACGTGGCGGGAGCAAGCCTGAGTCCAAACAACCACCAAGAGGTATGAGAGCCATTATTCGGTGGAATAATGATGCATGGCCTGTTGGGGCTTGGGCATCAAGATTCAATAATTATATCGGGATTCTCGTACGGAGAGCAAGCATCATCAATCCTTATTTCAAATTTCGAGAACTACTGTGGACGGCCTACGAGGAGATATGGACAGAGCTTATGGTAACTTTTTTATTACTTTTATCATTCATTTATTATTGATTAGTAATCCTCGTGCACTACCCACGTGCATGACATAGTTCACATTGGTGTAAAAAAAATAAATAACAACAACTTAATAATTGATGATAAATATCAAGTGCTTCACTTTCCCTGTAAAACAAAATAAGATCATAAGTCAGAAGAAGTAATCTCAAACAAATGTGTCAAATTCTAATATAAAAGTATTATTGAGAATAAGTATGGAAAATAGCTATTATTTCTCAAAATTTAGAAATGACCATCTTTAGCTAAATAAATAAACAAATATTTTGCTCACACCTAGATCATGAGTATATATCTTTAAAACATGAATTTGTGGACTTAGAACCAGAACTCAATCTTAATCTTGAAGGATATCCTAGGGGTTTTTTGAAATTGTGACCAATTAATGAGTATAATACCAAATAATTGGTCAAAAAGGCAAGCTTCCTTTAATAAGTAATAATAGATATTGAATTATCCTAATTAAATATATATGCAAATTTGCAGGAAAGCTTCTGCTTTGAGGACTTTGACGAGGCTTGGCACTATGTTTTTAATGTCAAGGTTGAAGCTGTGCTCAAATAGTGAAGGCATGAGTTGAAACAAGAAACCTACGATAAATATTCAGAGGACTGGCAGAGGTTTTTAAACCTTGATGATAGGGTTGACGAGGTTCATTTCACAGCTCTCCTCATATATTGGGACACCAATGAAGCAGATGTTAGTTTTATTTAAACTATACTATTTACATGATGTTAGGATTTTAAATGTGTATCTAAAGTTATAAGTATACAACCATCAAGTTATAGTATAAAAAGTTATCGATCCCACGAGGAAGGTGTTTATAGGAGTTAATCAAATTTGATTCTTATGTTGTGTGTGTGACAATTACGAGTGAAAACATGATGAAAGTGGTTGTGGAGAGATTGTGGAAGTGGTAAAATGTAAATAAAAGCAAAATGAGATTGAAAGTGGGGAGGTAAAGAGTGGATGTGAATATGTGCAAATAAATCAAAACAAGATTGAGAGAGAGTGTGTGAGAAGTAAAAGAAAATAAAATCAAGAATAAAGATGAAAATCAAGAAAGCAAAAGATGGAGGATTCAATTAAAGATATGAGGAATCTAGAATTGAATCCACTAGCTTATATCACTTATAAAATATAAATTATTATCTTATTATCATATTTTACTTTAGATATATTAAGTATAGCCTATCCTACCACTTTTAAGGCAAGCATCACCTATCCTATTATCATCTAAGCAAAATTAATACTCATGAAAAAATAACAAAGAGATAGTAATTCTAGAATTCATTAGCATACTCTATCCTACTACTTTTAAGGCAAGCATAGATTATCCAATTCTTCTTCTATCAATTAGTTCTCTAGTTGATTATCCTAAACATGATTATTTAAGCACAAGATAATAATTCATAAATTATAAGAGAGATTAATACTAGCTTCATGCAATTCTAGAATTCCTACAAGAGTTTGGTTCCACATCTTTAGAAAATAAAACAAAGAAATAAAAAGAGAGATGAAAAAGGAATAAGAAGAGAAGGAGAGGGAATAAAAATAATCTAAACTATTGGCAAGAAAAATAAATCTATACTATAAAGTAAAAACATGACATGAAAGTAAATACATGAAAGTAAAGATATGAAAGTAAAGACATAAATGTTAATCTATTCTACAAAGCATTAAGAAATAAACAAGAAAAGAAAATAAGAAAAGATAAAGATAAACCCACATATTCATTTCTTCATCTTCATCCTCTTTTCATCCTTGGACAAAGAGAAGAAAAGAATTATGAAGGGGTGAAAATATATTTTTATTGATTGTAATAAAAAATTATAATTTTGGAAGGTCTTCTCAATTAAGAGTAACCCTCCTCTCCAAAAGGAGTTATTATAAAATATTTCACACTTCAAGCCCTCATTCTACCGCTCTATTTATAGATAACAAGAATCTCTCATAACCCTTGGATTTATCTTGGCCCCCAAATAACTCTCACAACCATAGGATTTGGCTTAGGCCCCAAGCAACCATCAAAGCCATAGAATCTCTCAAAATAATCTAGACCATTAATTTCATACTTGAGAGATGGGCTTTGTGGACTTTATTTCTTTTATATTTAATTCATTTAATACTCTTGGGCTTCTCTTAAATGCTCTTGGGCTTCTTAGAATTTAGCTTGGCCTTCAAATAATTAAAATATATATCAATTAAATTTGAATTTCTTTCATAACCTACTCCTACTGATGAAATTTTTAGAATCTGGTCATTTGAATGGCTCCGTCTCGTCGATATAGACGATTTTCATATATAATATGTTGAATTCTGCTTTCCAGATTGGGAGATATCGTCTTTTCTTTGCGGTTGACCATCCTGAGCACGAATTTGACTTTATTTTTTCCATATTTGATTTGATTCTCAATTACAGGCCAAGTTATTAATAATTTCGACCAATAAAGTGATGAGTGCTGAGATTTTGCTTCTAAACTTAGTCATGGGCATTGGATTTAGGCATTCTGGGCTTTATTAGAGATCTTTTGGGCTTAAAATAATCTTCATTTGAGCTCTTATTTAATAATTTTATATTACCTGCAAATTAAGATAAAAAAGTATTATTAGCAGATATATTTATTTAAATAAAATAGATAATGACGGTATAAAAGTGTAATAAAATATGATGATCACATGATATATTCATTAATTACATCTTTACTGAAATAAGTTTTGTGGAAGAATAAATCTACAAAGGGATCAGCAGATTGAAAGAAAAAGACGCATGACCACCACTTGGGCGCACACTCCTATGCTAACTTGGAGGTTGGTTAATGTCGAGAAACGATATAGATTATTTAAAGTTTTAATTATCTTAATGCTTAGTATGACCACAAAGTCTCATAAATTTATAAACTGACAGGGAAAACCAATAATACCGCAGAACCTAAAGGCTAAGTTGGCATATGGTACCTTCCGTTTGACTTATAGAGATGACGAGAAGAATGATGAGAAGATCAAGGCAAACCTCGAGCTGGTGGTAAGACTTAATTATAACTTATTTAAAAATATTAATTGAAATTTCTTTTGAAATTTATTTAAATTTTTTTAGGTCTATTACCAATGATGTAATTTTTTTAATCTTATGTGTGTGATTCAGGAGGGTTTTGAAGCCGCAACGAAGGAGGTCGCAGCACTGCATATATCTTAGGAGGAAGTAGAAGGTGAGTCGGACTCTCACATGCTATCTCCAGAGGATAACATTACTCTCACTCAGAATCTATTGGGATATAATAGGTAAGGGTGGTAAACAATTGAATCAAATCGAATACTAAGTTGTTCATATTTATATTTGTTTAAAATTATCGAATTCAAATGCGAACTCTAATATTCATATTTGGAGGTTTTCTAATTTGAACCCAAATAATTAGTATTTGATAAATATTCATGAATATTCATGAATACTTATCGAATATCGAGTATAATTATTTCGCTAAAGAATTTGATTTTTAAATAGAACTTAAATTCATAAATGAAAATTATTCCTTTATAATATATGATGTGTATATATTTATATCAAAAATTTTATTAGCAAATAGATTTAAGATTATTTAAGTCGTAAAATCGATTACATAAAACTAAAGTAGAAATGGTAAGTGGGTTACAATTATCGAAATATTTGTTAATTATTTGGTTCATTTCCACCCCTAATAATAGGAGAGGAAGATATCCATTACACGGTGTTGGAGCTTCACCTAGCATAAGCACAAGATCATTCACAGCATCCTCAATGTCATCTACAGCAATGACAGCATCATAAGTCAATATTTCTGCTATGCCACTTGTTCTACGTGTCCCAAACTATTTGTGTGGAAAGATTGACTCAGAACTACATGTTCGGGTGACTAAGGAATTGACTATCGTTGTGATGAGGGCCCGCACGATGGACTAAGTCATGGCCCACTTCATAAATTGCTTGGCCAATATGATTCATGCTCATCTGTTTGGTGAAGTTATACCACTTATGAACTTAGGCCCCAGTAATACCGGCTTTGGGCAAAACAGTGCACATGTATCTTATTTTCGTGTTAATACTATGTTATTATGCATATGAGTCCATTAAATCTTCTGTAATTACATATTACTCTCATAAATATAGAAAATTACACAAAAAATTACATATTGGTCCCCAAAATATTCAATAGTTGCATATTATTTCCATGAAAGTCAAAATACTAAGGAACTAATGCTATTGCATATTGGTCCCCAAAAGTAATCAATAGTTGCATATTATTTCCAAAAATACTAAATTGAAGATTTAAGGGACTAATATATAAAAAATCCTTTATATTTGATATATTGTCAAATTTCACATGATTCTCAAATATAATCATTTTGATCTTTAGGCTAGAGATATTGGAGGTAGCAGCAGTGGTTTTCGTACTAGGGATAGAGCCGCCACCGATGACGACGAGATGTGAGGTTTTTTGTGTTTTATGCACTAAACAGTTTTCTTTGCAAGAGTACTCTATTTTTTACATCTGGTGCTCTATGGACTTGGTATTAGTAGTGTATCTGTTGTAAATATTCTGGTAAAATAGATTTTCGCTGAAATGGATGTTGGATTGGATTGTTGGATGTGTACATTGGATTGGAATATTAATTATGTGTATTATATTTGATTGGATGTAGGTCTAAAATGTGCAGAAAATGTGTATTGATGTGTATATCAGGTTAATGTAAAATGCACAGGGAATCAATTATTTAAAAAAAATTCAGTAAAATAAAAGCAACCTAGACGGAAATTCCGTCTAGGAAGCATCTTAGATGGAATTTCCATCTAGGATGCTACCTAGACGGAATTTTGAATTTCGTCTAGGTTGACTTCCATCTAGTTAGACCAACCTAGACGAAATTCCGTCTTGGTTGAGTCAACCTAGACGGAATTATCCTAGATAGACTTTTATAGACGGATTTCCATCTAGGTTGGTCTACCTAGACAGATTTCTGGTCAACATAGATGGTTTTTTTCGTCTAGGTTAAATGCTTTTCTACTAGTGATAGCAACTAGCTAATTGCAGTTACAACTGCAATTACATGCAACTTTGTCACTTTTTCCCAATTGCAAGTATTTATATTATTGTAACTCACTGACTGCAATTGCAACTATAGTTGCAAACACCTCAATCGCAATGTGTGACATGCAACAGAGAATAATCACATCCATTCTTGCAACCCAAATGAACTACAAATCTCTTAAGTTGCAACTGTAGTAGTAATTGTAGTTGCAAAAAGTGAAATAAAAGGTATACTTTTAAAATTTTAAGAAAAATAAAAATATTTAAAATTTCAAAAGAAATATTAAAAGAAAATTTTTCCAAGGTATATCAAAAAATTATTAAATTTCAAAATACCTAAATTTTTGCAAAATGTGTAAAATATAGAAAATTCAAAACATTTCTAAAAATCATGAAAATATTAAAATATTAGAAACTTTAATTTCTTCAAAATATCCATGAACATTCAAATTTTTTTTAAAAAAATCTAATTCTAGTTTAAAATTCAAAACCTTTCTTAAAATTGTGGAAAAAGTTTGTAGTCCTTCATATCAATACTTATATATTTATGTATGTATGCATGTGTGTGTGTGTGTGTGTGTGTGTATTTTAATGTTTTTAAAAGCCATTCTTTATAAATTATGTTGTTTCAAAGTTATTTATATTTTTAAAATTTATGTCTCGAAAGGCTGCTCACTTAATTATAAATAGTAGTTCTAAAAGAAAATATATAAAAACATATTCAGTATAGGGAAGCTTGTCAGAGAATAAACGTGCAACTATCAATCCTTATGACTTCCTAGAAATTTTAGTACAGCTAGAAAATTTTAAGATAGATTGTGGACTGTGTATCACTACTTTTCTTTACCTAGGATAGAACTTACTTGATCTCTTTGTCCATTATTTAGCAAAATAAATTATGACTACGATAAAATTTAAATTCTAACACCCCTAAAATCTAAGTGCATTTCTTTTACTATA
The DNA here is from genome assembly GCA_012295165.1 of Asparagus setaceus. Lineage (NCBI taxonomy): Eukaryota > Viridiplantae > Streptophyta > Magnoliopsida > Asparagales > Asparagaceae > Asparagus > Asparagus setaceus. Next base: position 63,721,525 of record CM022701.1, read on the forward strand.
CAAAGACACCACGTGAATGTCTAACACTATACTACACAAACCCCCGACTCTCTTTCTCGGTGATCAGCGTTTATGGATGATGATTCAAAACCTTAGTCAACACCCTACATATGATGACAATGACGACGTACACAAACGCAACGATGACTCCATATATTAATGCATGCCCCTTTGCTAACGTATCCTGGTCGTGCTAGCACTATCACTTCTTTTTTTCTTTTTCCCTTTTCTTTGAGAATTAGGGGAACACAGATTAAGCAATCCGTATTTTACCTGTAGTCTACGCTGTGTAGGAATATTAAACTCCATAGATCGTTTGGTAAACTCTTTTATGGTACTATCTGTCCTTCTCTTTGTGCATTAGTCATACAGCGGCAGGAAATCCAGCCAACGCCACTCGGACGCTCAAGCTAGTCAAGATTATAAATAAAAAGAACATACTATAATGGAAGGACTTTGGACATGAAATGTAAATGAGGGAGTTCAGCAGGTGTTCTTTCCTCGCTTCTCTCCTAGAGTGGGCTTTCTGTCGCAAGGAGCAAGATTGGCTTGATACAAGGAGGGATCGGAAAGAGAGGATATGTGAGCCTACCCACTCTTTTACAATGTGTCACGCCCTGTGAGAACTATCACGTCGCGAATATGTGACAGGGCTAGACAACATATGCAATCAGATCATACTCCATCCAAAAGCATATACTTAATCATTCATTCATATATATATATATATATATATATATATATATATATATATATATATATATATATATAGAGAGAGAGAGAGCAAGGCTCCTATGAACTTAAGTTCATAATGAATAGTGGTGCACCAACTTTTTATCCACCATCTTGTCTTGAGATTTGTGATGCACAAATCTCAAAGTGAGTTATATCTTTCACGGATCCCAAAGCAAGATGAGTAGTTAGAAAAATTTTAATTTTTACTATTCATTTTCAAGTTCATCTCTCTCTCTCTCTCTCTATATATATATATATATATATATATATATATATATATATATATATATATATATATATATATATATATATATATATATATATATTGTTATGAAACAATTCAATGATGTGGATGTCTATTTAGTTTCTCAAGAAGATTGATACATGTATTACTCCTTGATATTCCCTAGTACATTAACCTTCTTTTGGAACAACTCAATACATGTTCTAGGATGAATAAGTTCATTAATGAGTAGTTAATATGGTTCATGTATCGGTTTGCCTATAAATAGAGGTATTCCTACCTCACTTGTAATCTCAATCTAAATCTCAATAATAATTAGCAATTGAGTTAATAAAACTCTCTCTACTTCTTGTCTATTTTCTCTATTCTACTTTATAGTTTTATAAAAAGTTATCAGCACGACGATCTACCATTGAGGCAATCCATTTCAAGTCCATTGGATTCATCGTTGGGCACATGTTCATATTTTGAGTAAACTTTGAGGTAAAATTTCTCTTTCCAATTCAAATCATTTTTCACAATGACTAACCTTACGAAACAAGAATTTGTGCCTCTTGATATTTCTGGAAAGAACTACTTATCCTGGATGTTAGATGTTGAAATACATCTTACTGCAATAGGTCTTGAGAATACTATTGTGGAAGAAAATGAAACATCCAATCAAGATCGTGCCAAAGCTATGATTTTCCTTCGCCATCATTTGGATGAAGGATTAAAAACAGAATATCTAACTGTGAAAGATCCACTTACTCTGTGGAATAATTTGAAGGAGAGGTTTGACCACCTGAAGTTGGTCATGCTTCCAAAAGCCCGGTATGATTGGCTTCACTTAAGGCTACAAGATTTTAAATCAATCAGTGAGTATAATTCTGCAATGTATAAAATTATCTCTCAATTGCAATTGTGTGGAGAAAATGTCACTGATGACGATATGTTAGAAAAAACATTCTCCACCTTTCATGCCTCGAATATGCTCTTGCAAAGAAGAATATCGAGAGAGGATTTAAGAAATACTCGAATTGATTTCATGCCTCCTTTTGGTGAACAAAATAATGAATTATTGTTAAAAATCATGAATCCGACCCTCTGGTACTACTCCATTCCCTGAAGCGAATGCAACTCAATCTCAAAATCGCGGGTCGTATGGACATGGCCGTGGAGGAGGCCGAGGACGTAACCATCGTCGTGGACGAGGTCGTGGTAGATATGTGTCTTATAATCACAATGATCATATCCGTGGCAAAAGACAAAACAACCTCCAGAAGTGGGACAACTCCCAAAAGTGGGACAATAATGATAAGAAAAGTGAAGAAAAGAAACATTATGAAGAAATATGCTACCGGTGCGGAATAGAAGGTCATTGGTCGCGTAACTGTCGTACGACAAAACATCTTGTTGACCTCTATCGGGCATCATTAAAAGGAAAGGTAAAAATCTTTGAGACAAATTTCATTGATCAAAATAATGTTTATGATGATATCACACACCTCGATGTTGCTGATTTCCTTGAGCAACCTGAAGTTACGAAATGATCCTATGACAAATACCCAATATTTTGAATTTTGTTATTTTCGCATCTTTTATGTAATTTTCTTTATGAATTTCATAATTTATGGACTTTATTAATATTTACTTTTGTTTGTAATTTTCTTTGTCATTTCTTTCGAAGAAGATATGGATGCCAAATATTTAGGATCAAATAATGGTGATGATGATATTTGTCTCATTGATAGTGCTACTACGCACACTATATTTAAAAACATGAAGTATTTTTCTCATTTAAAAATGGAAGAATCAAATGTTAACACAATAAGTGGTAGTGCTAAATTGATTGATGGCTCCGGAAGAGCCACCGTATTCCTCCCTGAAGGAACTAAAATTGTCATAAATAGTGCACTACTCTCGATAAAGTCTCGAAGAAATTTGATAAGTTTTAAAGATATCCGCCAAAATGGGTATCATATCGAGACGATGAATGAGACAAATGGTGAATACTTATTGATTACAAATACCATTTCTGAGAAGAAATGCGTATTAGAAAAGTTGCCTTCTCTGTCTTCAGGTTTATATTATACAAAAATAAGTGCAGCAGAAATTCATCACCTTGTAGACCAGAAGTCTACTAATCCTAATGATTTTATGGTTTGGCATGATCGCCTTGGACATCCTGGTTCTATAATGATGAGGCGAATAATTGCAAACTCACATGGTCATTCATTGAAAAATCAAAAGATACTAAATTCTAATGAATTCTCATGTGTTGCTTGCTCTCAAGGGAAGTTACTTGTTAGACCATCACTAACTAAAGTAGGAACTGAACCCCCTACATTTCTAGAACGAATTCATGGTGATATATGTGGGCCTGTAGATCCACCATGTGGACCATTTAGATATTTTATGGTGCTAATTGATGCATCAACAAGATGGTCACATGTATGTTTATTATCTAGTCGCAACTTGGCATTTATGAGATTGCTTGCTCGGATAATTAAATTACGAGCACAATTTCTGATTATTCCATTAAAAAAATTCGTCTAGATAATGCTGGTGAATATTCATCACATGCTTTTGATGATTATTGCATGTCTATTGGAATAAGTGTTGAACATCCTGTAGCTCATGTTCATACACAAAATGGTCTAGCCAATCATTTATTAAACGGCTTCAATTAATTGCAAGACCATTGTTAATGAGGTCTAAACTTCCTCTATCGCTTGGGGACATCTTTGTATTACATGCGGCAATACTTGTGAGAATTAGGCCGACAAGTTACCATACTTATTCTCCCTTACAATTAGTTCTTGGCCACGAGCCAAATATTTCTTATTTAAGAATTTTTGGTTGTGCGGTATATGTTCCTATTGCACCGCCTCAAAGAACTAAAATGGGCCCTCAAAGAAGATTGGGCATATATGTCGGATATGAATCACCTTCTATAGTTAAATATGTTGAACCATTAACAGGTGATTTATTTACTGCAAGATTTGCAGATTGTCATTTTGATGAATCACATTTCCCGACATTAGGGGGAGGTAAACATCAATCGAAAAAGGAAATTACTTGAAAAATATCATTAGACTTCCTTGATCCTCGTACAAAAGATTGTGAACTGGAAGTTCAAAGGATTATACATTTACAGAAAATTGCAAACCAATTACCGGATGCTTTTAGTGATTCCAGAAGAATTACGAAATCGTTTATTCCAGCAAAAAATGCTCCGGTTAAAATTAATATCCCAGAAGGACAAATTAAAAGTGCTAACGAGTCTAAAGCACGCCTGAAGCGTGGTAGACCCCTTGGTTCCAAAGATAAGAATCCTCGAAAGAAAAGAGGATCAAATAATCAAAATATTGCAAATGACAAAATTCAACCTCCTGAAGAGGTTACTCCTGAAAAGCTAACTCCTAAAGAGAATGAAACTATAGAAAATTCAATAAATTTTGTCATTACGAGAAAGAGTTGGAATCGAAGTGAAGTAATTATCGATAATGTATTTGCATATAATGTAGCACTTCATATTATGGAAGAAGACGAGGATCATGAACCCAGAACGGTTGATGAATGTCGGCGAAGTAATGATTGGTCAAAATGGAAAGATGCGATCTAATTTGAATTAGATTCACTGGCTAAACGAAAAGTTTTTGGATCTATAGTCCAAACACCTGAAGGTGTAAAACCAGTAGGATATAAATGGGTATTTGTGAGGAAAAGAAATGAGAAAAATGAAATTGTGAGATATAAAGCAAGACTTGTAGCCCAAGGATTTTCACAAAGACCAGGATTTAATTATGATGAGACATATTCTCCAGTAATGGATGGAATTACATTTAGATATCTTGTGAGTTTAGCAGTGCAAGAAAAACTTGATATGCGTCTGATGGACGTAGTCACTGCTTATTTGTATAAAACATTAGATAATGATATCTATATGAAAATCCCTGAAGGATTTAGCATGCCTGAAGCATGTAAATCAAATCCTAGAGAAATGTACTCCATTAAATTGCAAAGGTCTTTGTATGGGCTCAAGCAATCTGGACGAATGTGGTATAACCGCCTCAGTGAATGTTTAGTTAAAGAAGGTTATACAAATGACCCTGTATGTCCATGTGTTTTCATAAAAAGGAATGGGTCAAATTTTGTGATCATTGCTGTATATGTTGATGATCTTAATCTGATTGGAACTCCTGAAGAGCTCCAAAAGGCGGTTGAGTATTTGAAGAAAGAATTTGAGATCAAAGATTTTGGAAAAACTAAATTTTGCCTTGGTTTACAAATTGAGCATTTAGAAAATGGGATTTTTGTTCACCAAACTGCTTATACCCAGAAGGTATTAAAACGGTTCTACATGGATAAAGCACATCCATTGAGTACCCCAATGGTCGTCAGATCACTTGATACTGCTAAGGATCCTTTTAGACCAAAAGAGGAAGATGAAGAGATTCTTGGTCCTGAAGTACCATATCTCAATGCAATAGGTGCACTAATGTATCTTGCTAATTGTACAAGACCAGATATATCATTTTCTGTGAATTTATTAGCAAGATTTAGTTCATCTCCTACAAAACGACATTGGAACTGTATAAAGCATATTTTTCGCTATCTCCAAGGAACAATTGATCTTGGCTTATTTTATTCTTATAATTCTCGATCTGAATTGCTTGGATATGCTGATGCTGGGTATTTATCTGACCCGCATAAAGCAAGGTCTCAAACTGGTTATTTATTTACATGTGGTGATACCGCTATTTCATGGCGATCTACGAAGCAATCAATTGCTGCCACTTCTTCGAATCATGCTGAAATAATAGCAATTCATGAGGTCAGTCGAGAATATATTTGGCTAAGATCAATGATTCACTATATCCGGAAGAATAGTGGGTTGTCTCCTAAAAATGAAAATCCTCCGACTATTTTGTTTGAAGATAACGCATCTTGTATAGCTCAATTAAAAGGAGGATATATTAAAGGAGATAGAACAAAACATATTTCACCAAAATTCTTTTTTACACATGCAAAAGAATGGTGAAATTAATGTGCAACAAATTCGATCGAGTGATAATCTGGCAGATTTATTTACCAAGGCATTGCCGACTACAACTTTTGAGAAATTAGTGAAAAATATTGGAATGCGTCGGTTGAAAAATCTCAAATGATATTTGAATCAGGGGGAGAAACTAATACACAAGAATAGTGTACTCTTTTTCCTTCACTAGGATTTTTTTTCCCACTGGGTTTTTTCCTAGTAAGGTTTTAACGAGGCATATTCTTTGTGTATTGTTGGACATCCAAGGGGGAGTGTTATGAAACAATTCAATGATGTGGATGTCCATTTAGTTTCTCAAGAAGATTGATACATGTATTACTTCTTGATATTCCCTAGTACATTAACCTTCTTTTAGAACAACTCAATACATGTTCTAGGATGAATAAGTTCATTAATGAGTAGTTAATATGGTTCATGTATCGGTTTGCCTATAAATAGAGGTATTCCTACCTCACTTGTAATCTCAATCTAAATCTCAATAATAATTAGCAATTGAGTTAATAAAACTCTCTCTACTTCTTGTCTATTTTCTCTATTCTACTTTATAGTTTTATAACATATATATATATATATATATATATATATATATATATATATATATATATATATATATATATATATATATATATATATATATATATATATATATATATATATATATATATATATATATATATATATATATATATATATATATAGAGAAAATATATTCTTAAGGTGACACCTTAGCTTCAATCTAAGGAAGCACCTCTTGATGCATAGATTATACTATTCCAATAGATGATCCGCTCCATTCATCATGATTTAAATATATTAAACATCTTAAAATAAAAATCATGATGTTTCAATACTTCTAACACATACTTTTCAGTGCCTCTTTAGTTGTATTTTTCTAAAACTGAAAAATTTATAATCACTTGATGCATGAGTAACTATAACCCAATATACCTATTTTTTCTTATTATACAATCTGAAATATATAAATCAAAATGAACAGAGTGGATCAAGTAAATTAATTGCAAATAACAAAGTTTTGAAGGTGCTTCTTTAGATTGGATCTAATATGTCACCTTAGGAACATTTTTCATATATATATATATATATATATATATATATATATATATATATATATATATATATATATATATATATATATATATATATATATATATATATATATATATATATATATATATATACCAATCTAATATGTCACCTTAGGAACATTTTTCATATATATGTCACCTTAGGCCATGTTTACAAACTAACGAGCCGACATCTTGAGGCAAAGAAAAATAATTTTTATGCAAATAAATGTTTTATTCTATTTTATAAGAAAAATTAAGAAAATAAATAAGATATATGTTAAACCCAATTAAAGCTCAATGATGCCCAAGAAAAGCCCAAGAAAAATCAGAGCAAAAATGACCACGATAGCTCATTGTTAGAGGTGTTGTAACGTGTTTCAAATGGAAGTGCGCAGGAGAAGTTTATTTGATCCAGCTGAGAATCATATCATCTTTTAACTATAAATCCAACGAATCAAGTTTAAGTCAAATAGGAGCTATAGAACTCAAGATATAGTCATTTTAGTGAACCACTAGCAGAACAAAGATATCCTGAAATTTGGTGCAGAATTTTCTAACATTGCATCCTTTGCCAAAAATTGATTATTGGGGTCAAGTTTGATCCAAGGGCTCATATTAGTTTATGTAATCTATAAATAGGGGTAGAGAGTGAGGATGAGGGATGTGAAATTTTATATAAATTCTCTTCTAGAGGATAGGATAGTCACTCTTTTGTAGGTCTTCTAAATATTATAAAACTTTATTTTTGCAATAAGAATAAAAGAATTGAAGAAAGTTGGGTCTACACAAGGGCCAACTCCTTGCAATGTGGATTTGTTTTTTAGTTTTTAAATTTTCTAGTTTAGTTGGAATTGTATGTTTAAGAAATATGTTAGATTTAATTCCTTTTATTCATGCTTTGATTGTTGAGTTTTTATACTTTGTTAGTTTTTCTTGCTTAATTTAGGAGTATATTTAATTTCATGGTTGGACCGTTAGTTTATTTTCTTATTTTTATTAGTTTCTTTTATTGCCTTTTTATTCATGCTTATTTTATTTGCTCATAATTTATGATTTAATAAATGTGTGGCTAAAATTCTTAGGCTAATTAGGATAAGAGGAAACTAGTATAACTTATTTATTAGAATTAGATTTACTCTCTTTTATTCCCTAATTATTTATGTATAAATTTATCAATCAAAATAACAGTTGATAGAATATTCTAATTTGATAGGTTATCACGTTACTTAAAAGGTATGATAATCTACGCTTATTAGTATTCTAGGATTATTATTTTTAATTGATTGTCTATACATGAATTTCAATTTTATTTTTAGAAACTATCTTGATAATCTATGTTTTCTTTAATTAGATCAATAGGTTATGCTTGTTAATTCTTAAAAAGGAGAGTAATTTCTAGATCTAATAAATAGTTATATAGTAAAATATATCCTAGTTTTCTAGTTTAATTCTCTTACTCTCTTTTTTTATTCCCTAGTTTTGTTAGTTTTCATCTTTTCTTTCATTTTCTATTTCTTTTGGTTTTCCAATTTCTTTCTAGTTCTTTTACTTCTCCATCTTCTTTCCCCTTTTCCATTATTTTTATGTTTATTTCTCTTATTGTCTCTTTTCTTATTTGTATTTTTATTCTCTTTCCTCTCCTTTTGTAGTTTTTATTTACTTTTTCTTAACAAAATTCATAAACCCACACTCAAACCCTTTTCATAAAAGATCTTTTCAAATAACTTCTTAAAAGAAAAATCTCCAATTTAAAACAAAAGAAACCCTCCTTGTGGTTTGGCATTTTCTATATTATAATTTGTTGTGCACTTGCAACACACTCTATTTCTCACAATATAAGTTTTTGGTGCCATTGCTGGGGAGGGAGTTATTTTTTATTTATTTTAGAATTTTCCTTATTGAGATTCTTTGATTTGCGTGTTGAGTTGTGTAGAATTTCAACTTAGACTTGAAATGACTTGAAGAAGAAGGACAAGTTAGCGCTTCATCAAGGAGGTAAGTTTCCTTCACTTTCACTTTTCATTTTGCTCTCTTAGTTAGATTCACACAATTTAGCATTTTTGGTTAATAAAAAAATTTTCTTTTTGTTGATCCTAATAAAACCACAATCAACTTTTTGGTAAGGGAGGTCATTACCCTTTCCTTGGCCCAAAAATCAATAAATTTCTTATTACACAAACCCAAGCTTTTAAAATTCATTAGACATTGGCTCTTAAGGACTCAAAGCTCTCCAGGAAACAAAGATTCTGAGGGAGGTGAATCAATTCAACCTTTATTTAATTTAGTTGGTGTCTAAAGTAAGAGCTAGGGTGGTGAAAGCCCTCGCAAGAAATGAGGTTACTTAATTGACACATGAGTCACGCTCAGGAAGAGCCCCCTCTAGATTTACTCTTACCTAGCCAACTGATTGAGTGAACTAGAATTTGGTAATGGCCTGAAAGAGTCTTTGGCTAGGAGCTGATCTAGTAGAGTTTAGGCTGAACCCTAGAAATTAGGAGTGATTGATAGAGTGGTTTGTCTCTTGCTTAGTTTAGTAAGGCTTTGCTTTCTCAAAAATCTTTTAGATCTTTTCTTAGGTTTTCTAAAAAGAACTTTTTTATCCTTTAGATTTTTCTTTAGGTTTTCTTATGAAAAAATAATAAAAATAATAAATAAATTTTAAAAATATAAAAATTTGTGATACATCATTTCATTTTCTTTGACGAGTTTAAGTTTTGAAGGTTTAGACATGATGAACCTTAGTTTTGACAAAATTTTCGCTAATGAGCTCAAGTTATTAAAAGAGTTAGGACAATCTTTCATTCATATGGAACCCAATTCAAATCGAGATTAGCTTTTACTTGATCAACGTTGGAATCTAATTTGATAGATTACCCTCTACTAACCTACCATTTAATGCTACAGGAGTTGCTAAACATATAGGAGACTATAGAATTCAAGCACATCAGAGAGTTTATCATTTTAGAATTTTCTAAATTTTGAGGTAGAATTTTTAGCAACAAGGTAGGAACTGATGTAGAATGTGAGCTTTTATTCCAATTATTTATTCTCGCATATTTATTATGGGTTGCATGAAGGACAAAGAGAAAAATATAACAATAAGAATGAGGATAAGAATAATAAAGGATTTGATTTTCTCTAGTTTGGAGAACTTCTTTTCTTTCTTTGAAAAAAAGAAAAATAGAAAAAATAAAAAAAAGAGAAAAAAGAAAAAAGAGAGAAAGAAAATTTTTGATTACATCCTCCTCCTATTAAAATTGAAAGTAATTACATACTTTTATCATTTTATCTTTGTTTAAGGTCGACCAAACAAATATTAGGGCTTCATTTCATATCTGCTTTACTTTTCGCATCATATAGTTTGCATTGAGGGCTAAGAAAAATTTTAGTGTGGGGGTGGGGACTAGTTATCTTTTCTCTTTATCTTTACTTTTCTTATATTATTTTATCATTTTATTCTTCTTCTTTTCTTTTCCTTCAAAAACATATCACTTGCCATTTCGATAAAGTTTATTAATAATTGATTTACTTAATTAATTTTTAAACTTTTAGTTCTTAGTTAGTTTTATATTCAAGATTTGCCTTCTAATGATAACTCTAAATAAATTTTTAAGAAATAATTTTTAAAGTATTATACTTTACTATAGCTCTAAGTTAGAACTTTATTTGAAGTAATCAAATTTTTTCATGCTTAACTTAGAGGGATGTTAATTTCTCAAGTCCTTTTAATCTAAATATTTCCCAAGTTATATCTATATATATATATATATATATATATATATATATATATATATATATATATATATATATATATATATATATATATATATATATAGAGAGAGAGAGAGCAAATCTCTATAAACTTAAGTTTATAGGAATAGTCATACACCAACTTTTCTATCGATTGATGTTGCCTTGGGATCCATGAAAGATATGAAGCCCATTTTGAGATTTGTGCATCTCTTGATGGCACAAATCTAAAGGCAACATCAATGGATAAAAACGCTTGTGTATACTATTCCTATAAACTTAAGTTTATATGAGATTTGCTCTATATATATATATATATATATATATATATATATATATATATATATATATATATATATATATATATATATATATTCTAATTGGAGAAAAAACTAGAAAAGCGTGAAAATGGGTGTAGATGGTCAAAATATTCATGCTCGATCCTAGACTGATACTCAATACGGATAACACAAAATCTGATACTTGAGCCCAATATAAACTAAAGAAGTGGATGTCCATGGGCTAAACACCTAATCAAGGTCAGAATGGTCCAAGTGTGAGCCATAGCGGAGCTTGCCCAAGCCTCAGCAAAGCTCGCCCAAGTTACACTGATGCTCCCTACCAAGACCAAGTCAAAGTGAAGCTTCAAATGAACTTCGCCCAAAATGAACTTCGCCCCAATAGCCCACGTGGGCTATGTCCTATCCACGTTCTGGCAAAGTTCGCTAGAATGAACTTCACCCATAGCCACTCAGCGAGCGTAGCCCCCAACAGTTATTGACGAACCTCACGTATGATCGTTTCAAGAGCTATTTAATGGCTACTAACTCTCTCTCTCTCTCTCATTATATCCCAAGTTAATAGCCACTAAATTCACATTTAATAGCTACTAACTCTCTCTCTCTCTCTCTCTCTCTCTCTCTTTCTCTCTCTTGGCCTACGAGAGGCGGGGAGACTGCTCATTTTTGGGCACTTGGAAACTTTGGCACTTTTTTGCATCTTGCGAACTTGTATCTTAGCAATCTTAGATACTTTAGCATTTGGCAACCTTCAATCAGCAGAAGACTCACTGCTTTAGTCAGACCGTCAATAGAATATGAGATCAACACTCCATCAGTATACAGAAAAGAGCCCATTATTAAAAAATATCTTGTTTCTTTATTTTTCTTGAAGTTGTAACTAAGTTTAGTTATAATTTTAAGACCTGAAACATGATGGCTACTCTGCCGGGGATTTCCTTCTCAACCGATGAGAAGATTGTATCACAGTCCGGCACTAAGGCCTTAGAGTCTTTTGCTGAATCATTGGTCATTGAATTTGACCAATCGAACTTTGAGGAATGTCTTTCCTTAGAGAAGATAGGCACGACTCCAAGCAAGAACTACCACAAAGTTTGCCGAAGTTCGAGTTTGGGTTCAAACCCAACTCTATTGGCTAATGGCTAGAGCTCTATGAAGAGCCCCAAGTTTGTTGATAACAACCTTGGCTTCATTGGAAGCTAGACAATGTCGCCCAGAGCGAAAATGTAACAACCCTCGCCTCTGTCAAAGGTCAAGATGGTCAAACATCTTCCCATTTTGGACTTCAGTCCACAACCCCTCTGGGGGTTCTCTTTAAAGCATCTCGCGATGCTCGTTACGCTTCTCTAACAGAAGCAAAGAATGGGGGTTATCTTCCATTCAAAATCTCGCAAGGAAGAAACATCACCTATGGTGATTCTTCATCTAAATCACAAGTGCTAACTTGTGATAAAGACTCAATTGACCACACCAGTCGTAGGTCAAAACAATATCGTCATAAGCTATGTTTGCTTGCTGAAGTCTGAACAGGCGAAGTTGCTCTCAAGAAGAACAACCGTCAAAACTCCCACTAATCTAAGGGAGTTCCTTTCTCTAAAGAGGGCGCATCAGTATCAGCATTGTGTGACTCTAAGGGAGATCGTTATGGCGGTTCAAATAAATTACCAATGCGAATCTCCCCCTTTAAAGGAATCGGTGTTCAATCATCTCAGTCAAGTTCTTGAGCCTTCGAATCCTAGGATTAAAAGGCGACGATGTACTAATAATCATATTTTTATTACAATTTTACACCATCGTTATCTAGTTTATATCAATAAATATACCACTAATAATGTGTTTTATCTTAATGTGCAGGTTAATGAAGATTAATGAATAAAAGCTCAAAGAGAAATCAAATTTCCTCATTGTCTAACCTCTTATTGAAGCCCGGGATCAAGCCAAGCAATCTACACAAGTTGAAGAAACAAGGATCGAAAAAGAAATGAAATCAAGTCAAAATCATATTCGGGATGATTAGTTGCAAAGAAATGACGATATCTCCCAATCCGAAAGGCGGAATTTTAACATATAATATATAAAAATCTCCTATCTCGACGAGACGAAGCCATCTGTCAAGTCAGATTTTTGATCCTAGTATCGATACTAGTACCGATATCAGTATCGATACCCAGTTTTCTGTTACGATTTAAAGGCTGAAATTAATTAACTTGGAGATCAAGTTTAATCCAATGGTTGATATTGGTTGTAATACTCTATAAATAGGGATAGAGGGTGAGGGGTTTGAGTGTGAAATATTTTGTAAAAATTCTATTTGGAGGGGAGGGTTACTCTTAATTGAGAAGACCTTCCAAAAGTTATAATTTTGTTACACAATAAATAAAATTTTTCACCCCTTCAATTTTCTTTCTCTTCTTCTTGTCCAAGGACCAAAAGGAGGATGAGATGAAGATTAGAAGTTGTTGATTTTTTTTCTTTTTCATTTTTTTTTATTTCTTGTTCATTTATATACTTTGTAGCTTAGATTTAGTTTCATGCAATTTAGTTTCATACAATATCTTTAATTCTTGTATTTACTTTCTAGAGCAGATTTTTCTTTTCTTTAATTCACCTTAAGGCTAGAACCCTCTAGGAAATTACCCTTTTCTAAGTGTGGAGCTAATATTTATGGGATGCCTAGAGATTATTTGAAGCTAGCTAACAAATCCAACTTATTCCCATAAGATTGAGATAAGCTAAGTGGATCTACTCTAGATTCCTTATATCTTTAATTAATCCTTCATACTTTACCTTCTTTATTGTCCTCTTATCCTTGCTTTTCATTTGTTTGTTTTCATGTGTCAATTTGCTTTTCATTTGTTTGTTTTCATTTCTTTATGGTAATAGTTTCATGTGTCAATTTGCTCCCATTTTCGGTCTACCAACAACTAGATATAGGGGAGCTCAAACCAACCAGATGCACCCTACAGTTAGCTGATAGATCTGTCAGGGTCCCCATTGATCAAATAATAGATATTTTTATTAAGGTTGGGGATTTCATCTTTCCTATGGATTTTATAGTTTTGGAAACACAGCCTGTTTCCAATCCCAAAGGATAAATACCTGTTATCTTAGGAAGACCATTCTTAGCCACTTTTGATGCTCTCATCAACTGTAGAACTGATCAAATGAAGCTGTCCTTTGGGAATTTGATTGCTGATCTCAACATTTTTAACCCAGGAAACCAACCAGATAATCAATCAATGGAAATAAATTACATCCAGAAAAGCTCGATTGAAGAGATAGAAGAAGATAGAATAAATCAGACCTTAGTTTTGAGGAAATCTTTCAAGAGGCGCTGGAAATCTTTAAAAAATCAGATTTAGTTTTTCTAAACGAGAAAACTATGTTGAATACATGCCTCTTGAATGCAACATTCGAGAAACTTTTTATGATGAGCTTAGATTTTTGAAACATCAATCAAAATGTTAAATTTTCATTAATAAAAATGTAAGTTCAAATTGCATAACACCAATAATACCTACCTTTATTTGCTGCAACAATCATTGAAAACCTTAGAATTTTTAGAATTTGAGAACATCATTGATTATATCATCTTGAAATTCTTTAAATTTCGTGGTAGAATATTCAGCAATAAGGTAGGATTTAATGTAGAATGTGAGCTTCTCCTGTTTCATCTTTTATTCTATATTTTTATTTTTGTCTCATAATAATAAAAGAATTTATTCTTCTCTCATGTGAGAGTTTCTTATTCTTCTTTGCTTCAAAAAAAAGAAAATATATATGTAAAAAAAATTGTGAAAAAAAAGAGAGATATATAAAGAGAATAAATTTTTGACTCCATCACCATCATATCAAAGGTAATTGCAGAATTTTTATCATTGTTCAAGTCTAATCAATTACTGTAAGTGCATCAATTATTATATGCTTTACCTTGTGCATAATAGAATTTGCATTGAGGACAATGCAAAATTTAGGTGTGGGGGTGGGCTTAGTCATTTTTTCCTCAATGTTTTGGCCATTTTCCTCTTTTTCTCACCATTTTTTAATATAATTATATTAAAAAATTATCACTTGCAAACTTAATAGAGTTGATTAATAATTAATCTATTTGATAGATTTTAAATCTTCTAATATTTAGTTAGTTTTATATCAAGTTTATCTTTTATGATAACTCCAAATAAATTTCTTAGGAATTGATGTTCAAAGTAGCATACTTCACTTAAGTTTTAACTTGGATTTTAGTTAAAGTAATGAAATTTTTGCATGCTTAGCTTAGAGTTGAAAATAATTTTTAAGTTATCTTGATCCAAATATTTTTCAGAATATATATATATATATATATATATATATATATATATATATATATATATATATATATATATATATATATATATATATATATATATATATATATATATATATATATATATATATATATATATATATATTAATTATACTAACTTAACAAAAGAAGAGTGCAAAAATGGGCACCAAATAAATTTCTCTTAAAATCATTGGTGGTTCTATTTTACCAAGCCTAAGTTGACTGAGTAATTAAGCCCAAGGAGTATTTTTCTGCTTAATGACCTAAGCCCAATTGGGTTGGGATTCATTGGCCCAAAACTCGCTAAATGGTCATTTAGAAAGCCCAATTAAAAGAACAAAATCACCAAGGAATAAAGAGTTAAAAAATCATACTAACCATGTTTTTATATATAGTTATATTTGTATATGTTCTTGAAGAATTAAATGGATTAAAAGAATTGAAGTTTGTTTAAAACAAAGAGCTAGCATGTTCTTTTCAAGACTTTTAAATTAAAATTTTGAGTTAAACTTGGTTTTGTATAACTATGATGGAAGGATTTTCTTAAGAAAATTACATTGGAGTTATGATAAAAATATTTTCTTGAGTATTAACCAACATCAATTGGAATGTTTGAATATATCAAATGAATTAATTATTTCATTAACTTCTTTAAATTGGCAAGTTGATTGAATTTTATGGGTGTATTCACTGCAAACCCTCACGAGACTACAACTCGTCCACTGGGATAACCTAGGGGTTTAAAGGCTTGTTGTATGCGCTAAATACAACCGCGATTCCTGCGAAAGTGAGTTAGAAATTTTTTTTTCGCTTTCTTTCTTTGCTAGAGGGCTAGCAAAAGTTTAGGTGTGGGGGTATTTAATAATCACATTTTTATTATAATTTTACACCCTCATTATCTAGTTTATATCAATAAATATACCACTAATAATGTGTTTTATCTTAATGTGCAGGTTAATAAAGATTAATGAATAAAAGCTCAAAGAAAAATTAAATTTCCTCATTGTCTAACCTCTTATTGAAGCCCGGGATCAAGTCAAGCAATCTACACAAGTCGAAGAAATAAGGATCGAAAAAGGAATGAAATCAAGTCAAAATCATATTCAAGATGATTAGTTGCAAAGAAATAACGATATCTCCCAATCCGAAAGGCGAAATTTAACATATAATATATAAAAATCACCTATCTCAACGAGATGAAGCTATCTGTCAAGTAAGATTTTTGATCCTAGTATTGATACTAGTATCGATACCGGTATCGATACTGGTATCGATACCGGTATCGATACTGGTATTGATACCAGTATCGATAGGGGTATCGATACCAGTATCGATTCCAGTTTTCTGTTATGATATAAAGACTAAAATTGATTAACTTGAAGATCAAGTTTAATCCAAGGTTTGGTATTGGTTATAATACTCTATAAATAGAGATAGAGGGTGAGAGGTTTGAGTATGAAATATTTTATAAAAACTTTATTTGGAGAGGAGGGTTATTCTTAATTGAGAAGACCTTCCAAAAATTATAACTTTGTTACACAATAAATAAAATTTTTCACCCCTTCAATTTCCTTTCTCTTCTTCTTGTCCAAGGACCAAAAGGAGGATGAGATGAAGATCAGGAGTTGTTGATTTTTCTTTTATTTTTTTTTTTTTTTTTTTTCATTTCTTGTTCATTTATATGCTTTGTACCTTAGATTTAGTTTCATGTAATTTACTTTTATGCAATTTACTTTCATGCAATGTCTTTAATTCTTGTATTTACTTTCTAGTACAGATTTTTCTTTTCTTTAATTCACCTTGAGGCTAGAATCCTCTAGGAAATTACCCTTTTCTAAGTGTGGAGCTAATATTTATGGGATGCCCAAAGATTGTTTGAAACTAGCTAACAAATCCAACTTATTCCTATAAGATTGAGATAAGCTAAGTGGATCTACTCTAGATTCCTCATATCTTTAATTAATCCTCCATACTTTACCTTCTTTATTTTTCTCTTATCCTTGCTTTTCATTTGTTTGTTTTTCTTCAATTTTCTTTCTCCTCTCTTGATTTCTTTTTCTTTTTATTTGCACAAATCACAATCACTCTCCATCTCTCAAACTCATTTTCTTTTATTTTCACTTTACCACTTCCATCTTTAAATCCCTTCACACTCACTTTCTTCCTCGTTTTATCACACACATTTTCTAATCTCTCCACTCTCATTTTCTTCCTCGCTTTATTGAGCATAATCCACAACCACTCTCTCTAACCTCTTCACCACCACTTTCACCATGTTTTACTTTTATTTTGAATAACTCGTAATTATTGCGCACATAATCTAAAAAGAACCAAACTTGGATAACTCCTACTTCACGTTCCTCGTGGGATCGATAACTTTATATACTATAACTTGATCAAGGTTGTATACTTACAACTTAAAGGTAATCCTATTTTTACCCCATCATGTACCCGAAAGGATAAAGCCAATCTCTAAGTATTCACAGTCAATACGACCAGTGTGACCAATAGCGGTGATGAAGAAGATGCAGATAGTCCTTCCGATCCCAGATATTCTCTTAGCATTGGGAGCATACTCCCAGACACTGACGGTGTTTATCGTCACACCAGGTCTAGGCAAGGGGTAACAATCCTTTTGATTATTATCTTCTAAGGATACACGCTCCACAAGTATTTTCTCAAATAGACCTACCTACCATTACTGACGCAAACTCTGCTAGCGTCAAATGTGACTCCTAGCTCAAGTCAAGAGCGAAGGTGGGTCACAAATATGTTGAATAGAGATGCCCGTAATGATCTTATTCATAAAATTGAAGCTTAGAAGAAAGCATCTGACAAGCCCTTCGAGCAACATGAAGCCATGATGCAACAACTGCTACACGTCTCTTAGTCTCCAGGAGATAATTTAAAGGGGAAACAACCTATTGAAGTTTCCTTTGAAAAGGAGCCATCAAATCGTGACGATATTCATTCCCCTAATTCAGAACCAGAGGTATCTAATTCACCAAAGGCAAAATATGAGACTAAGATCCTTTGTTATGAGTTCTCCCAGTGTCTTAGCGCTTCCAAACTAGATAGCTTCAACTCACTCTTGACTACTATTTTTGAAGAATAGAGGAATACTCCCACTTAACACGAGCTCCATACTAGCATCTTGACACCCATTGTGCCCATAGTGACTACGGCAGCTAAGTGGCGTATTCACCAGAATGACTGCACAAAGAAGGGAAGACAAGTTAGAAGACAAAGACTCAAAAAATTAACTAAGTCTTCGTACTCAGATACGAAGCTCTCCAAGTCTTCTTAGGTGAAGCTTACTCATGAGTGGAAGTCATTTTAACACTAGCATTAGAAATTTAGCTAAGTGTTGACAAGGTAGGCGAAGTTTGTACCAATAGCAGTGAACTTCAGCTCAGCAAACAAATCCGCATAAGAAAATACTAAGTCGATTGAATTATCGAACCTCGCTCAATCGAAGCTTGGTCAATAGTCTGATGGAGCAAATCAGTGAACCCCGCTCAAGCGAAGTTCGCTAAGAAGTTCAAGAGACTAAATCGGTGACTTTCGCTCAAACGAAGTTCTCCCAAAAGTCTAACAGGCTAAAATAGCAAGCCTCGCCTGAGAAGTGAAGTTTGCCATGTCGAGTGCTATTGATGGCTGCTGTTAAGGCTTCACCATTGTCAGCAAAACTCACAAAAAAGACCAAAAATGGTCATAAAAATTGCACCATTGGCAGCGAAACAATTTTGAATACCCTAAGGTAGTATTGAAGCCCGGTGGAGGCTATTCTTAGCAGATCAAGAGATCGCCGTTGTTGGGTTCGAAGTTTACCTGATGCCATCTCGAGTTGCGACGGCGCATCATTTGTTCTTGGCTGATGAGATCTACCAGTGACACCCCTTCCTCTTGAGATTGCACGACGAGGAGCCATTGAAGAAGAGACTTGGCATTGAAAGAAAACTTTGGTGGGCTTTGAGAGAACTAGGGTTTTGAAATTAGAGTGAAGGAGAAAGGAGGCAAACAGTTCTATTTATAGGCTTGCCTCGAACTTCGCCAAAGATTATCACCTTGAGCTTCGCCAGGATTCTGGCCCCAAACTTCACCGTGAACATTGCTAAAGAGCAACCTTCGCCACAATTTCAGGCACAGAAATAAAGGGTTTGAATTTTAAATCCTCATGGCGAGCCCCACTCAACCGACTTGCTGAGCTTCACCCCCAAGTTCGTAGAAGGAAATGAACTTTTCCCAACTGATTTAATGTCGAAGCGAACTTTGCCAAAGTGATGTAGCAAACTATGCCAAGTCTCCAAATGGACCAAACTCAACTCAATTTGTCTGAGACTCTACTTGGCAAATCTCAATTCTATGATCATCGCCAATATAATGAAGCATGAGCCTCGCTTCCAACACAATAACTCCTTGCAGAGTTTAAGTTTGCCGCAGAAGTAAAGTATGCACAAGATCAAACACACAAAGATGTACAATTTTAAAAAAAGTTTATTTTTATTGATCAAAGACTCTATAATATAAAAGCAACATTCAGACAATCCAGTTACAGCGATGATGGGTATTCGCTGCTACTCGCTACTCCAACCTCAACAACAGTCACAGAGGTAAGGAGAAACTAAAATCAAGAGCCTACCCTATACTCCTAACCATGGATAATGAGAAGGAAAAAATGAATAGAGGAGCTACTAAGCCCCTGTTCCTCCAATCTCACAAAATTTAGGGATTAGAATTTTTTCCCCATGCAGGAAAAATAGCTCCTATTCATCCTTTCACTGGACTCAATGCCAGGGAAGGAGAAGAGCTGTTAAGCAAGAACTGCCCCTGTTCCTCTAAGTGAAGCATATCAAGAGGAAGAAGCACGTGCTTGCAAATAAAATTCGACGTCGGGCCTGAGATAGCCAAGTTACGTCTAATTATGTTTTAGGTCCACTCTTGTGAGACCTAATCACTTTCAGAGTCTTTGCTAGTAGAACTCCAAGGATCTTTCTTCAGTCGTCATCTCAGCCTTCAAACTATCCTACGTAGAGCATGGCACTCAAAGCTCCAAGAATCTCTGTCGCGATTCAATTCGCCCCAAGCTTTTGACCGATTCTCCATAGTTTGCTCGAGCGCAGCCTTCTCAACTGAAAGCAAAGCCATCAATTGGCGGAGTCTACATATTTCCTCTGTTAGATTGCCCTTCACTTGGGCTAGCTCTTGTTGCAGCTATTTAATCTATCTCCTCTATTGAGGAGCACCTCGGGTTGGGTTGGAGAAGACTTAGACATAGAGAAGATGAGATGAGAAAAGATGAGGATGGAAGGAGTTATTTATAAGCTCCTTGAATACAACTTCCCCTAACAACACGTTTTACAGGAAGTGATTGGACCAAACATAGCGATAATCACAATTTAATTACAATTTTATACCCTCAATACCCATTTTATATGAATAAATATCCTGCTAATAACTATTTTTTATCTTAATTTGTAGGCTAATGGAGTATTAATGAATAAGAGCCCATATGACTCAAATCCTCTGAATTTCTGCCAATTTTTGAAGCCTAAATCTGAAGACAAACGAAGGCCCAAGACACCCAATGGATCTAAAAAGAATTCAAGTAAAAATATTAAGAAAAAGACAAAATCAGTTGGAAACCAATCGGTCGACCAATCGGTTGGCCGACCGATTGGCCAACCGATTGGATTTCAACAGATTTCGAATTAAGGGCTGATTTCAACTCCTTGGTGGCTAAGTTTTATCCAATGGTTCATGTTCACTCCGTTGGGCTATAAATAGGAGTTGAGGGGGAGAGGTTTGAGTGTGAAATATTTTATAAAAACTCTATTTGGAGAGGAGGGTTACTCTTAATTGAGAAGACCTTCTAAAAATTATAACTTTTGTTACACAATAAATAAAATTTTTCACCCCTTCAATTTCCTTTCTCTTCTTCTTATCCAAGGAACAAAAGGAGGATGAGATGAAGATCAGAAGTTGTAGGTTTCTATTTTATTTCTTTTACATTTCTTTTTCCTTCTTGTTCATTTAATTGCTTTGTAGTTTAGATTTACTTTCATGCAATTTACTTTCATGTCTTGTCTTTAATTTGTAGTATTGATTTAATTCCTTGCAATTAGTTAGATTGTCTTTATTTCTTTTCTTCTTATTTTTTCTTTTTATTTATTTCTTTGTTTTTATTTTCCTTTTTGTACTTAGTTTTCTTTCCTCCTCCCTCTCTTGATTTCTTTTTATTTTTCAAAGAGGTGGAACTAACCTCTTGTGGGGATCTAGTTTTGCATGAAACTAGTCTAATTCTCTCTTATATTTGTGAATCACTCTCTTATGCTTAAAAGATCATGCTTAGGCTAATCAACTAGAGAACTAATCGATAGAAGAAGAATTTGATAGTTTATGCTTTCCTTAAGTGGTTTGATAGGTTATGCTTATGAATTCTAGGATTACTATCTTGTTGTTATTCTCCTCATGAGAATTGATTTCATTTAGGTAATAATTTGATAGGTTATACTTTCCTTAAGTGGTTTGATAGTCTATGCTTAATAAATATAAAATGACATGTGATAAAAAGAGAATGGTTCATATCTTATAAGTGAGATTAGTTAGTGGATTCAATTCTAGATTCCTTCATATCTCTAATTGAATCCTCCATCTTTGCTTTATTAATTTTATTTTCTTGATCTTGATTTTCCTTTACTCTCTCCTCTCTTTCAATCTTGTTTTCTTTTTATTTTGCACATACTTGGTTTTCATTTATCTATCTCTCCCTCATCTCAATCTCGTTTTATTTTCTTTGCATTTATTTTCTCTCACTCTCTATCTCTCCATTCTCACTTCCATTTTGATTTATTTACACTTTGTCACCTTCACAATCTTAATCTCTCCACAACACATTTTCTTCCTCGTTTCATTTATTTTGCACATAATCCACAATCCACTCTCTAATCTTTTCATGACCACTTTCACCATGTACATAAACTCCTAATTGCCGCGCATAATTTGAGAACCAAAATTTAAACAAACTCTTCCTACTTCCCGTTCCTCGTGGGATCTATAACTCTTTATACTATAACTTGAAGGTTGTATACTTGCAACTCTAGGATATCATTTAGTCTCCATCAAGTTTTTGACGCCGTTGCCGGGGAACAGCGAATAAGTAGGATTTTGATTAACTTTGATTTGTTATTTTGTGTGTTTTCTTTTGTGTAGGAACTTGGAGCTTGAAGGTTAAGAGTTGAAGATTTGAGATTGAGGATTTGCCTCCAACGAGGCTTTGCATTGCTTTTGCGTGGGTAACTTCTCTATCTAGTATTTTCAATTCCACCCTTAGTTAGTTCACCACATTAGAGACAATTAGGTTAATAAAAAAGAAAAAAATATATGGACATTCTTTCTTGTTAACCATAATAAAATATATCCTCCACTTGGACTTTGACTAACAAGATAATAAACTCAAATAATTTTCACCTCTCTCACATTGTTTGTTGCTAACGGTAATTAAAAAAAAAAATTTGCATCCTTTTTAGTTGCTTTTAATTTCTAGGGTTGAATTTCATTTAATAGTAGGAATTCACCAAATTGATTTGAGCATCTTGATTTGGCACTCACTTAAAAATATTTTTAAGGGCAAACCCCATTAATCAAGATAAGGTGAGGGGTTTCATTACCCTTTCCTTAGCCCAAAAATCACTAATCCTCACTACACAAACCCAAGCCTCTTAAAACTGATTAGACGTTGGCCCCTAAGGATTCGAGCTCATTAAGGAACAAGAATTCCTTAAGTGAACCGGTCCAAGTTTATTTGGATTAATTGGTGTCTAAGGCAAGGTTTAGGGGTTGCGTAAAGTGCTCCGTAAGGAACGAGGTACTTAATTGATCTTTGATCTCTCTCTAGTACTATCCTTACCTGGCTAATTACCTGAGTAAACTTTGATCTTTTCACTAAGGAAATTTTTGGTTGGGAGCTGGTCTAAGTCGAGTTTAGGCTTAACCCTAGAGTTAGGGTGATTAAAAAGTGATTGCCTTGATTTATTTTTTGTTAGTTTTTCTTTTTCTTTTTCTCATCATCTTCTTAACTTTTTCTCTTTTCCTTTTTCATTAAAAAAAACTAACTTTTACTTTTTCCTTTAAAAAAAATTTTGATTTTGGTGTATGCAAGCTTGGGTTAGGGATAATACCAATTGTTTAATCCGTGTTGATTCATCCTTTAAAACATTTAAAGAAATGACCAACCCTAATCCACCCGTTCTTCAAGATATATGTTACCCAACTAGAAATGCAATCCCTTCGTGCATTAAGCTCCCCGATGCAAATGGAACCAATTTTGAACTTCGACCGCATTTCATAAACATGCTTTCAAAATTCTTAGGAGTCGAAACCGAAGACGCATACATCTTTATCTCCGAATTTGAAGAAGTTTGCCTCATGATTAATATGAGGGACTTATCTGAGGATGCGATCAAGCTTCGATTTATTCCTTTTGCCCTTAAGGACAAAGTAAAAAAATGGTTGTATAGCTTACCCACAGATTCTATCTCAACTTGGGGTGAGTTTGTAAAAGTTTTTCTAAAAATATCTTTCCTATCCACAAAATGGTCAAGCTTAGAAACAGCATTCAAAATTTTAAAATTGTCCCAGGAGAACTTTTGAAAGTATTTTGACAAATTTAATGATCTTCTTATCCAATGTCCTCACCATGGCCTTGAAAAGTGGCGATTATGCCAAATCATTTATGAAGGATTGGATTATTCTTCAAAAATTTTCTTAGAGTCAATGTGTCAAGGGGATTTCATGAAGAAAAATGTTGATGAAGCTTGGGACTTTTTAGAGAGTTTATCCGAGAAAACCATGCAGTGGGAACATTGTGATGACCGAGTTTCATCAGTTTCCCAACCAAAAACCAGTAGTCTTTCCTTAGAAACGAATATAGCCGCTGAAGCAAAGATGGCAACGATCATGCGTAGGTTAGAAGCTTTAGAAGTCAAAGAATGAGCTCCCGCTAAAATTAATCAAGTTTCAGCCTTAGGATGTCATAACTGTCTGTCTCCATCTCATGTTTCAGAGGAATGTCCTCTTTTAGGACCCGGTCAGCCACTAAGTCAGATAAACGCTGCATTCCAACGTCCGGTGAATGATCCATTTTCTCCAACCTACAATCCAGGTTAGAGAAATCATCCGAATTTTGCATGGAACCAGGGAAACTACTCCGGAAATTAAAATTTCACTCCCTCTTCAAACCAATAATTTCCTAAGGGAAACACAGTTCCTCTCAATTTTCAACAACCGAATCTGTCATTTCAAAATCAGTCTCTTCATCACCAATCTGCAAATCACACTCCTCAAATTACTGATCATGATAAACGTCTTAATGTTTTAGAAAAGGGTCTAGAAACTTTGATTAAAACCTTTGCACAGACCACAAACTTGTTGACTCAAACATCAAACACGTTGAATTCCTTCATGCAATCAACCGGGCAAATCCTCACTTCCAACACTCAAGCCATAGCTAAGTTAGAAACCCAACTTGGTCAACTAGCTAATGCCATGAGTGAGAGAGAGAAAGGAACTTTTCCGAGTCAACCTGTGACCAACCCAAAGGACACGGATACAAGTTCAGCCTATGAGGCTCAAGTGAATACAATCCATTCACTCCGATCAGGTAGAGAAGTCGATAATCAGGTTATAATACCTCCGAGCCAAACCCATGAACCCGAACAAGTTATTTCTCCTTCTAATGAATCACCCAATTCTGATAACGAAGAGCCTGAACCCGAATCTGAGCCTAATCTTGATAGGTTTAAACCAGTTGCTCCATACCCAGATAGACTCAGGCCTAGGAATCACTCCCCTCAGGAGGAGAAGATCCTAGAAACCTTCAAGCAGGTTAAGATCAACATTCCTCTCTTAGATATAATTGAACAAATCCCGACTTATGCCAAATTTTTGAAAGATTTGTGCACTAAAAAGAGAAGAATAAATGTTTCGAAGAAAGTCTTTCTTGCTGCCAATATCATTGATATAATCTCAAAATCCATGCCTCTGAAACATAAGGATCCAGGTTGCCCTACCATTCCTTGTATTATTGGTAATAGTCACATTGATAAGGCACTTTTAGACTTAGGGGCCAGTGTTAATTTGCTTCCATACTCAGTCTATCAACAACTATGTGTAGGAGAACTCAAACCTATCAAATGCACCATACAGTTAGCTGATAGATCAGTCAAAGTCCCCATGGGTGAGATAACAGATGTTTTGATTAAGGTTGGAGAATTTATTTTTCCTGTGGATTTCATCGTCCTGGAAACACAGCCTGTTTCCAATCCAAAAGGACAGATACCTGTCATCTTAAGAAGACCGTTCTTAACCACGTCTGATGCTCTTATCAACTGTAGAACTGGTCAAATAAAGCTGTCCTTTGGGATTATGACTGCTGATATCA
This sequence comes from Asparagus setaceus, assembly GCA_012295165.1. Classification (NCBI taxonomy): domain Eukaryota; kingdom Viridiplantae; phylum Streptophyta; class Magnoliopsida; order Asparagales; family Asparagaceae; genus Asparagus; species Asparagus setaceus. The sequence continues at coordinate 63,747,450 of CM022701.1, forward strand.
ATATTTTCAATGCAGAGAATCAGCCAACTAATCAACCTTTTAAAATAAATTACATTCAGGAGATAGAAGAAGAGAATGAGATAGACCTTAGTTTTGAGGAAATTTTTACTGAGGAACTGAAAAATTTTGCCGAGAATGAGGAAACTATTGGAGAACTATTTTCAAATGAACTTAGATTTTTGAAAATAACCAACCAAAATGTCAAACCTTAAATTTTGTATTTAAGGAAATTTTTAAAGAAGACTTGGTTGCACATAATTTTATTAATAAAGAATATAAGTTCAAAAAGCACAACACCATTGTTACCTACCTTCTATTGCTTCATCAAAACCTCAAATTTTTAGAATATAAACACATCTTTTATATCATTTTGGATTCTTTAAATTTCGAGGTAGAATTTTTAGCAATAAGGTAGGATTTAATGTGGAATATGAGCTTTTCATGTTTTATTTGTTATTCTACATTTATATTTTTGTCCCACAATAATAATAAAATGAATTTATTCTTCTCTCATGTGAGAGTTTCTCATTCATTTCAAAAAAAAATAAATAAATAAATTTTGATTTCATCCTCCTCATACCAAAGGTAATTGTAGATTTCTTTTTCATTATTCTAGGTCATTGAATAAATATAAGTGCTTCAATTCTTATCTGTTTTACTTTGTGCATAATAGAATTTGCATTGAGGACAATGCAAAATTTAGGTGTGGGGGTGGGGATTAGTCATTTTTGCTCTTTATCTTAGTCATTTTCCTCTTTTTCTTACCATTTTTTTCTTTTTATGTTATTTTTCTTTTCATAAAAAATAGTCACTTGCCAACTTAAAAGAGTTGATTAATAATTGATCTACTTGATAGAATTTAAGTCTTCTAATCCTTAGTTAGTTCTATACTCTAGTTTACCTTTTATGATAACTCTAAATAAATTTCTTAAGAAATGATTTTCAAAGTAGTATACTTTACTTAAGTTTTAACTTAGATTTTTAATTAAAGTAATGAAAATTGATTTTTGCATGCTTAGCTTAGAGTTGAAAATAATTTTGATCCAAATATTTTTCAGAATATATACATATACACATATATATATTATACTAACTTAAAAAAAGAGTCACGAAAAATGGGCACTAAATAAATTTCTCTTAAAATCATTGGTGGTTCTATTTTACTAAGCCTAAGTTGACTGAGTAATTAAGCCCAAGGAGTATTTTTATTCTTAATGACCTAAGCCCAATTGGGTTGGGATTCATTGGCCTAAAACTCGCTAATGGTCACTTAGAAAGCCGATTAAAAGAACAAAACCATCAAGGAATAAAGAGTTTTAAAAACAAAAAAATCATACTAACCATGTTTTATATATAGTTATATTTGTATATGTTCTTGAAGAATCAAATAGATTAAAAGACTTGAAGTTAAGCATGTTCTTTTCAAGACTTTTAAATTAAATTTTGAGTTAAAGTTGGTTTTGTATAACTATAATGGAAGGATTTTCTTAAGCAAATTACCTTGGAGTTATGATAAAAACGTTTTCTTGAGTATTAACCAACTTCAATTGGAATGTTTGAATATATCAAATGAATTAATTATTTCATTAACTTCTTTAAATTAGCAAGTTGACTGAATTTTGTGGGTATATTTACTGCAAACCCTCACGAGACTACAACTCGTCCACTGGGGTAACCCAGGGGTTTAAAGGCTTGTTGTATGCGCTAAATACAACCGCGATTCCTGCGAAAGTGAATTAAAAATTTTCTTTTATTTTCTTTCTTTGCTAGAGGACTAACAAAAGTTTAGGTGTGGGGGTATTTGATAAACACAATTTAATTATAATTTTATACCCTCATTACCCATTTTATATAAATAAATATCCTGCTAATAACTGTTTTTATTTTAATTTGCAGGCTAATGGAGTATTAATGAATAAGAGCCCGTATGACTCAAATCCTTTGAATTTCTACTAATTTTTAAAGCCCAAATCTGAAGACAAATGAAAGCCCAAGACACCCAAGGGATCTAAGAAGAATTCGTGCAAAAATATTAAGAAAAAGATAAAATCAGTTAGAAACCAATCGGTCGACCAATCGGTCGACCGACCTATTGGCCAATCGGTTGGTCGACCGATTGGCCAACCGATTGGATTTCAATAGATTCCGAATTAGGGGCTGATTTCAACTCCTTGGTGGCCAAGTTTGATCGAATGGTTCATGTTCACTCCGTTGGGCTATAAATAGGAGTTGAGGGGGAGAGGTTTGAGTGTGAAATATTTTATAAAAACTCTATTTGGAGAGGAGGGTTACTCTTAATTGAGAAGACCTTCCAAAAATTATAACTTTTATTACACAATAAATAAAATTTTTTACCCCTTCGATTTCCTTTCTCTTCTTCTTATCCAAGGACCAAAAGGAGGATGAGATGAAGATCAGAAGTTGTAGGTTTCTATTTTATTTCTTTTGCATTTTTTTTTCTTTTTTGTTTATTTAATGGCTTTGTAGTTTAGATTTACTTTCATGCAATTTACTTTCATGTCTTGTCTTTAATTTGTAGTATAGATTTAATTCCTTGCAATTAGTTAGATTGTCTTTATTTCTTTTCTTCTCGTTTTCTTTTCTTTTTCTTTATTTCTTTATTTTTCTTTTTCTTTTTGTACTTAGTTTTCTTTCCTCCTCCCTCTCTTGATTTCTTTTTATTTTTCAAAGATGTGGAACTAACCTCTTGTGGTGATCTAGTTTTGCATGAAACTAGTCTAATTCTCTCTTATATTTGTGAATCACTCTCTTATGCTTAAAAGATCATGCTTAGGCTAATCAACTAGAGAACTAATCGATAGAAGAAGAATTTGATAGTCTATGCTTTCCTTAAGTGGTTTGATAGGTTATGCTTATGAATTCTAGGATTACTATCTTGTTGTTATTCTCCTCATGAGTATTGATTTTATTTAGGTGATAATTTGATAGGTTATGCTTTCCTTAAGTGGTTTGATAGTCTATGCTTAATAAATCTAAAATAAAATGTGATAAAAGAGAATGGTTCATATCTTATAAGTAAGATTAGCTAGTGGATTCAATTCTAGATTCCTTCATATCTCTAATTGAATCCTCCATCTTCTTTATTGATTTTGTTTTCGTGATCTTAATTTTCTTTTACTCTCTCCTCTCTCTCTCTCAATCTTGTTTTCTTTTATTTTGCACATACTTGGTTTTCATTTATCTATCTCTCCCTCATCTCAATCTCGTTTTATTTTCTTTGCATTTATTTTCTCTCACTCTCTATCTCTCCATTCTCACTTCCATTTTGATTTATTTACACTTTGTCACCTTCAAAATCTCAATCTCTCCACAACACATTTTCTTTCTCATTTCATTTATTTTGCACATAATCGACAATCCACTCTCTAATCTTTTCATGACCACTTTCACCATGTACATAAACTCCTAATTGTCGCGCATAATTTGAAAATCAAAACTTGAACAAACTCTTCCTACTTCCCGTTCCTCGTGGGATCGATAACTCTTTATACTGTAACTTGAAGGTTGTATCCTTGCAACTCTAGGACATCATTTAGTCTCCATCACATAGAGGCTAAAAGATAGCCTAAATCTTAGTGTACCCGATGAATCTTACCGAATATTTGACCCTAAAGAGAAATCCTAACTGTAAATCAAGGCCCATATCTAAAGATAACAGCCTTAATGACCCTCATCAATCGGTGAACCTTGCTCAAACAATCAAAGCTGTGCGAAACTTTGCCAAGGCTCAAGGTCAAGCGAACATCGTCATCCTCCAAACTTCGCCCTAATGTTAGGGCAGATAAATTTCGTTCCAAACACAGAATTGAATGAGTGGAAGTATCATCGTGCCTTCAATATGAATTTACTACAAGAGAAGCCATGTTCAACAGTACACCTCTAGCAACCAAGTAGAATGAAGAAAAATTTTAACCCAAGCAAGACGACTGAAACTACATTCAATAGTACACCTCTGGCTAATACACAAAGTATTTCAATCCCTGCTACAAGTCAAATGCAGAATCTTAAAAACTTTTGGAGGGGGTCCTGTAGAAGGTTAAAATATATTTTGTCCAATCTAATGATCAGCTTGGATCTAAGAAGTAAACGCCTATGGGCTAAATACTTTAAATGGGCTCAAACTCGAGCCCACAATGAGCTGTAGCGAGGCTCGCCTAATAGAACATGCAAACTTAAATGCACAGCTCAACTCGACCAGACCCGACCAAGTCAAGAGTGAGTTCCAACTCAAACTTTAGACCGAGTCGAATGGCATCATTGAGTCGGCTAAGTCCCAAAGTCAAATTCTGTGTTAAATTCAAACTCATTGACGAAGCTCACTAACCTGGTCATATGCGAAGTTCACCCAAAAATATCCATGTAGGCCACGTTACCCACGATCAAAAGGAGATGGCCCTAACACTTTTAGCGAATCTCGCTCAAACCCTTCTAGTGAACTTCGCCCATAAAGTTATTGGCGAACTTCGCTATTTGAATGTTTTGAGGGCTATTTTCAAGGGATAACTGTTCCCTTACGATCTCCTACATTAATGCCCACTTAATCCACAATTAATGGCCACCAACTCTCTCTCTCTCTCTTTCTCTCTCTCTCTTAGCCTATAAGAGGAGGGAAATTGTTCGTTTTGGCAGACACAAAGAGCACATGCATGGACTTCAGACTTGGATTTCTTTTGGAATCTCTTTCTCCAAAGAAGACTACGGCATCTTCCAAGAAATTAGAAACCATCAACAAGTGAGAGACCCATTGTCTTAGTCAGACCGTCAACAGAGTATAAGATCGACACTCTATCGGCACACAGACTCGAACTGCAGAGTAGAGCCCCAACTTCATCAGTCTCTCTCCGAATGTGGTCAGGGCAAACTCAACCAATGGAACCCACCACTTTGATTCGGTTGATCTAATCTATCCAGGGAATCTAGCATCCTTCTCTGGATATTGCCCGTTGATTTTGGCGAACTGGTTACTAAACACATTTGGGACCATGGAAACCTCATTCGTTGGAGCGTCCTCTTTGATAGAGCCCGGATAAAGGCCAACAATGCTAAGGTTGAAGTGCCCCTCCTAGCAGAAGCCACCTTCATGTTTCAAGCTGCCCACCATCATGCTGTCTTGCTTCTTGATGAGGGGAAACTGCATCAAACTAGGGATAGTGAGGTGCTGTAAGAACATAAGTGACACTTGTCGTTCCATTGCTGGTAAGTAGAAATAGTATCAGCGCTCCTTCTCCGGGTTGAAGATAGAGGTACCCCCTGGACTGCTATCGCCATAAGAACTGCGGCTTCCCTGATTGATCCTCCTCAAGAATAGAGAACTTGGCATCTGTCATAAGTTCTCTCAGGATGAAGCACTCCCACGACGGATCATGTGTATTCATTCTTGGCTGCTCTCCTTCAAAGAATAGAGGAACGCTTCCTCTGAAGACGCGCAATGTCAATGGATCGTAAGCTCCATTGTGTCCAAATTGATTATGCCGACTAACAGGCACAACCGGCAGAGGAACTACACAGAGAAGAGAAAATAAGTTAGAAGACTTGACTCTAAAATCAACTAGTGTTGAGGCCGTAGGTGGAGCTCACTAAACTTATTTGAACGAAGTTCACTCATGAGCGAAGTTCGCCCACCAGTAAGCTCAAAAAAAATTAGGCTAAGTATTACAAGTCTAGGCAAAACTTGCCTCGATAGTGGCAAATCTCATCATAGTGGCGAGACTCGCTCAGAACCCAGCTGGACTAACATGACAAACTTTGCTTAGACAAAATTCGCCCAGAAGCCCAATAGGGTAAAATAGCAAACCCGGCCTAAAGAGTGAGGTTTGCCATGCAAAGCGCCATTGATGGCAACTGTTAAAGCTTTGTTGTCACCGGAAAAGCCAATAATTAAGATCAAATGCGGTCATTGAAGTCTCACCGACAACGGTGAAACTGGTTCAAGCACTTTGAAGCACTATTCAAGCCCGATGGGGGCTATTTTAGCAAACAAAAAGCCCGCCATTGATGGCTGAGCTGAGAAAGAAGATGGGTTTAGACGCTTACTCGGTGCCATTTCTAGTTGTTGTGGTGTAGTGGTGGGGTTCGACCGATGAGAGCTACTGGCGGCCCACTTTCCCTTGACAAGCTGTTAATGGGGAGCCTTTGAAATCAAAGAGATCTTAAGATTGAGGACTCAAAAAATTTTGAAGAGTCTAGGGTTTAGAGGCAAAGTGAAAAGAGAAGAAGATGAATAGTTTATTTATAGGCATTCAATGAGCTTCGCTTAGAGATCTCGCCTTGATCTTCGCCCAAAGATTCCACCCCGAATTTTGCCCAAGAGTGATCTTCGCCTCAAATTAAGGCATAAAAATTGGGGATTTGAAGCTTGAAATTATTTGAGAGAGTTTTACTAATTTACTTAGTGAACTTCGCCCGAATGCTGACTGAACTTCACCAACCGACTTAGCGAACTTCGCCCCAAGTCTCAAAATTGAGCGAACTTCACCCAATTTTCAAGATACTTCATTAGGCGAATCTCATTCGACGACTCTTTCCTACATATGAAGACTGAGCTTCGCTCCAAAGTTCAAGAGGCATGCCATGCACAGATCAAACACATGAAAGAAGACAGTTTTCACAAAAATATAACTCTTTCACTGATCATAAAGGCTGCATACAAGTAAGTTTCAGACTCCCAAACTACAAAGCAAGCTAGTTCTTGTTCCACCTAATTTGTTATGGTTGAGGAACAAAAAGTTGAAACACAAAGCAAGAAGAGGTCCTATTCCCCCTAATTGTGTGCCGGTTGAGGAATAAAAGGGAGACTCTCAAGCTAATTTAGACGTCAAGTCAGAGGAAGCCAGAAGACGACTAATTACACTCTAGGTCCACACTTGTGAGACCTAATCACTTTTGGGGTCTTCACTTGTGGAGCTCCAAGGATCTTTCTTCAAGCACCAACGAAGCCTCTGAATAGTCTTACGTAGAGCATGACACTCAAAGTTTCACGCGTCCCTATCACAATTCACTTTGCACCATGCTTTTGACTTATTCTTAAGAGTCTGCTCGAGCCTAGCCTTTTCGGTAGAAAGCAAATCCACCAATAGGCAGAGAATACAGATTTCCTCTGCATAACCGCCCTTTACTCAGGCCAATTCTTGTTGAAGTCACTGGATCTCAGCGTCTCTATCAAGAAGCAACTTCGATCAAGTGAATGGAGGCTTAGACATGGAGAACATAGAGATGGAAGAAAATAGAAAAGGAAGGGGGCTATTTATAAGCTTTCCAAAATCAACTCCCCAAGATAAAAATCGCTTCTTACAAGAAGTGATTGGATCTAACAAAGAGGCTAAAAGTAACCTATATGCTAAGGCGTCCGGCGAATCTCTCCAAGTATTTGACCGCCAAGAGAGATCTCAGATGCAAATCAAGGCGTGAATGTAAAGTGCAACAGACTCGGCGGCCCTCATCAACCATCGAACCTCACTCAAATTGTCAAAGTTGAGCGAGTCTCGCCAAACTTCAGGGCCAGGCGAACATCACTATCTTATGAACTTCGCCCCAATCCAAGGGTAAACGAATTTCATCCTAAACACAGAATTGGATGAACTCTCAATAGAAGCGTATTTGGATACAATTAGATACTCAACTAAGATGAGTCCATGATGAAAGAAGCCACATTCAACAGTACCCCTCTAGCAACCAAGTAGTCAAATGGAGATATATCCAGCCTAAACAATATAACTAAGCTACGTTCAACAGTACACCTTTGGCTATAACCGAAAGTATTTCGTTCTCTGTCACAAGTCAAATTCAGGATCACGAAAACTTTGGTGGGTTTTGTAGATGGTCAAAATATACAAGCTCAATCCTAGACTGATACTCAATACGGATAGCACAAAATCTAATACTTGAGCCCAATATAAGCTCAAGAAGTGGATGACAATGGGCTAAATATTTAATTAGGTCAAAATGGCCCAAACGTGAGCCATAGTAGAGCACGCGCCTCAGCGAAGCTCACCCTAGTTACACTGAAGCTCGCTACCAAGACTAAGTCAAAGTGAAGCTGCAAATAAAGTTCGCCCAAAATGAACTTGGCCCCAATAGGCCACATGGGCCATGTCATCCACACCCCAAGGGAAGTGGGCTACCCACGTTCTGATGAAGTTCTCTAGAACAAACATTGCCCATGGCCGCTCAGCAAGCTTAGCCCCCGATCGTTATTGGCTAACCTCTCCTATGATTATTTCAAGAGCTATTTTTGTAGAAACAATTTTTTCCCATTATCTCCTAAGTTAATGGCCACTAAATTCACATTTTATGTCCACTAACTCTCTCTCTCTTAGCCTATAAGAGGAGGGGACATTGCTCATTTTTGGGCACTTGGAAACTTTGGCACTTTTTGGCATCTTGCGAACTTGCATCTTAGCAATCTTAGAGACTTCGACATTTAGTAACCTTCAACCAGCAGAAGACTCAATGCCTTAGTTAGACCGTCAACGATGTACAAGATTGACGCTCCATCGGCACACAGAAAAGAACCCAATGTTAAAAAATTTCTTATTTTTTTATTTTTCTTGAAGTTGTATCCTGAGTTTAATAATAATTTTAAGACCCGAAACAATGGGCACCAATAAAAATCTTAAACTCTAAGGAGATTCTATCTTACTACGCCTAAGTTGACTAGCAATTAAGCCCGAGGAGTATTTCTAGGCTTAATGACCTAAGTTCAATTGGGTTAGGATCCATTGGCCCAAAGCACATTACGTGGTCATTTAGAAAAGCCTGATAAAGTAGAAAACCACCAAGAAATAAAGAGATATATGTATAAATAAAAAGAATATATATATATATATATATATATATATATATATATATATATATATATATATATATATATATATATATATATATATATATATATATATATATATATATATATATATACTTTGAAAATAAAATTGATCAAGAGCCTTGAAAATTGATTGAAATAAAGAGTTAGCATGCTCTTTTAGAATTTTAAATAAAATCTTCTAAGTTGGACTTCGTTTTGTATAACTACAATGAAAAGATTTTCTAATAGGTTTACTTTAGAGTTATGTATAAAAATATTTTCTTGAGTAAAACTAGCTTAAATTAGATTATTTAAAAATACAGTAAATCATTTCTTTAATAAATTTGTTTAAATGGCAAGTGACTGAATTTTGGGGTATATTCACTACAAACTCTCACGAGACTACAACTCTTCTTCTAGGGTAACCTAGATATTTAAAGGCTTGTTATATGTGCTAAATATAATCGCGATTCCAGCAAAAGTGAGTTAAAAAAATTTTCTTTTTTATTTTCTTTGTTTGCTAGAGGACTAACAAAGTTTATGTGTGGGGGTAATTGATTACTGTATTTTATTGCATTTTCACACCCCATTCAAATAAATTTCATGCAAATAAATGATTAATACTATGTTTTATCCTATTTTGTAGGAAAAATAAAGCAAATAAATAAGATCCCAAATGAAGATATCTTAAGCCCAATTGAAGCTCAACGAAACCCAAGTAAAGCCTAAGAAAAATCAGTGCAAAAATGGCCATGATAACTTATTATTGGAGGTGTTGTAACATATTTCAAGTATAAGTGCGCATGATAAATTTACTTGATCTAGCTGAGAATTATATAGGATTGTCTGTCTTTTAATTAAGAATCCAATGAATCAAGTTTGAGTCAATCGGAGTTGTAGAACTGAAAATATGACCATTTTAGTAAACCAATGGCAGAACCATAAATATCCTAAAATCCGATGAAGGATTTTCTAGCCTTGCATCCTGTGAGCTCACGAACCACGAATGCATGAAAAGTGTTGAGTATTCATATGTGAGTATAGTTCTACATCGGATAGGATAAGAAAGAGTTATGGGTTTAAAATAAAAGTTGGGGCCAATATCAACCAGTTATAGCTTTTGGGTTAAAATTGGTTCCTACCCTCTATTTAAAGCCCATTAACTCTAGGGTTGGCCGGATTGCTCACCATCAATTGATATCAGAGTCAAGGTTGTGGCCCAAAGTTGGTCCGATGTGGTTTAGTGCATGTATAGTGGAAAACCAACAAATGGTGGTATTCTAGGATAGTTGTGCATGCCATGTTCAATAACCCATGGAGATTGCCGGTGTAGATCTCGGATGTTGGTATCCATGTTGCCTCTTTGTTGTTATCAAGGTTCTACTCACAATGATTGGGGGGAGAATGTTGAGTATTCATGTGTGAGTATAGTCCCATATTTGATAAGATAAGCAACAGTTATGGGTTTAAAATAAAAGTTGGGGCCATCATCTAACAACTATAACTTTTAGGTTAAGATTGGTTCCTAGCCTCTGTTTGAGGCCCATTAAATCTAGGTGTCACGCCCCGCTTTCCAAAATACCCGGAAGCGGTACGTGAACAAGTCCGCGAAGTATTAGGTTGAGAAGAAATACGAATAGAGAAAAACATTTCTCCTCAATCTAATACGCCAAGCGTCAAGTAATAATAATAATCATCACAGTCACAGATCCTATCACAGTCAGTAAGAATAAATAAAAATCCAGAACAGGAAGTACATATCACCAAATAAAATAATATCCAAGACTATAGAGAGTCCACATGTCTGAAACAATACATGTAGCTAAGACTAGAGAATCACAAAATAAATGTCAACTGAGCTAAAATGGAAATACTGAAAGAAGTCTAAGGTTCATCAACTACTGAAAATAAAGAGGAAACTAAGCTTCAGCTCGATCCACTCCGTCGTCTGGGAGGTTCTCCTGCTGAGAAAACTCCGGCTCAAGTGTGACTGCATACTGGACCTGTCCGTCATCTAAATCTGACGTACACCAAGAGAATGGAGTACGTCAGCGTGTATAACACACGGCAAGATCCCACAGGCAATGGCAATATAATAATAATGCGAATGAATGCAGTAATCAGAAAAATGCGAACAAAACAAGTATAACAATACGGTTAACCACCCATGTAAAGATCCGAATGAGATTAATATTAAGAAATCCACAAAACGAGACGTAGTACGTCGAGCGAAATAATCCAAACAAGGAAACCCTCATGTATATACCGTATGTCTCAGATTGTAAATAACTAAATAATAACCTCAAACTATACACGGATGGAATATATAATTGGAAATAAAGCATCGACATGTGCATCTCAGGTGTCCGTACAACCAGGTGCCCTAACTGTCAAATATCTCAACTCGATGTCCGTATCTAGCCATCCTATAACAGTCACCGGATCATAAGTCTCACGAGTCGAAGTTCATATTACGGATAAGCGGTGTTCACAAATCCTCTACGTGCATCCAATGCCGCTACGAATCGACCAAGGACTACACACAACCGATTCTACCGTCCGACACAAGGTGACTCGTGAATACACAAGTACACCGACTAAAGTGACTACACAAATTGAACTTTAGCCCTACAAACCAACCCGGTGACTACACAAGTTCAGCAGTGCGATCTGGAAGATACATCAACAGCCATATCCGATCACATGAACCAAGACTTTCCCATCCCACGGTCTCAGGTAAATCAAGTCAGCGATGCCGATATCAAACACGGGTTCACCTCCTAAGCATGGTCAACACACACATGTCACTAGGTCATGTTCATGACGAACTAAGTCCCTAAGTCATGAACTACTACGGTTCGGACACAACAAGGCGTGAATAAATGCAATTAACATGTCACATATGCAATTACTCTACGTGTCAGTGTCGTGTATCATGAGCGATGCTTGCGAATAACTATCAACAACGGTACAATATGAAAATGTGAAATAAGAGAAGTTAACCACATAAAATGGCGTAGTTTTCAACATAAATTCCCATAAAAATCCTTTAAACTAATTCTCGACATAATTATCCAATATCTCAAAAATATCTTTTCTCTTTAATATTATTTATGAGCGATAACTATTTTCTTTTCATAAAACACCTCTATTTCTTTTCTTCTTAAATAAAACCTCTTAAAATATTTTAAAAATTCTTTTTCTCCCAAATAATTTCTTTTAACCATAACAATTAATTAAAGATACTTTTACTCAAAATAAAATATTTCACAAAATAATTTCTTTTAAAAAATATTTTCTTAATCATAATAAATACTAAAAATATCTTAAAAATACGTTCTTGCTTCCAAATAGCACGAAATTAATCATAGATCAATTCTAACCTATCCAATCATCACGAATAATTTTATACCATCGAATATTCACGAAAATGTAAATGTTAATCACAAGATATGATATCAAATTGGCACGAACTAACTATACATATACGAATTAATTCATAAAAATAAATAAATGAGACAACAAAGAAGAGAGATCTTGCATATAATAATTCATAAATAATCTAAAATACAAAATCTGAGTCGTGATGTCGGGATCTTGCCTCGGGTTGTCGGACGGATCGACGTGGTCCCACAGGCACAACGCTGCCGTCGGTGGTTGCCGAGTTCGACGACGACGACAAGCATCACGGAAAGGCAATGAAGCCGAGGGTCATGGGCGGAGAGGGATATGCTGGTGGCTGGAGGCTGGTCGACCGGCTGGCGGCCGGTGCGCTGGTCGACGCATTATGGGGAAAGGCGGGCCGGTTTGGCGGAGGCAGCCGGGTCGCCGGGCGAAGAGGAGGCGCAAGGAGGTGGGGGCGGCCGTGGTCGAGGCTGGGTTAGGAAGGCAATGGTCACTGGCCGGGGTGGAGGCGGTGAGGAGATGCGCCGGGGAGAGAAACCAGAGGGGAGAGAGGGAAGGAGTGGCTGATGGGGTTGTGGGCCCGGCGAATGGGGAAAGGAGGCATGGATCTCGGCGGCTTTAGGTGGGGAGAGGAGGAAGAGAGGAAAGAGAGAGAGAGAAGAAAGAGAAAGAGGAGAGAGAAAGAGTATGGGAGAGAGGAGAGGCTGGGTTTTTTTAAAAAAAATTGTATATATATATATATATATATATATATATATATATATATATATATATATATATATATATATATATATATATATATATATATATATATAGGGTTAGGTTAGGGTTAGGGTTAGGGTTTGGCTATATTATAATATATAAATTAGAAAATTAATTATTATAATGATAAAGCATCTGCATAAATTCGAGTTTAAATAATATCAATAGTCGAGATTATGGTGAAAGTATTTACAGAAATTATTAAATTTATAATGTAGCTAAATCATAAACATAAATATAAAACTCTATTTTGAATTAGTAGAGAATCACGAAAATTTGAGAAAATATTAATAACACTTTTAGAAAATAATATTTAATTTTTAAATACTAAAAATAATATTTAATATTTAAATACCGGAAAAATAACATTTAATATTTAAACACTAGAAAATAATATTTAACTTTCAAATACTAGAAAATAATATTTAACATTAGAAAAGCAATATTAGAAGATACGTCTCAAAAAATATTAAGAAAATAATACTAGAAAAATATGTACTGAAAATATTAGAAAAATACGTATCGAAAATTCACGGGTGTTACACTAGGGTGGGCCAGATTACTCCCCATCAATTGGTATCTGAGCCAAGGTTGTGGCCCAAGGTCGATTCAGTGTGATTTAGTTCATGTATGATGGAAACTCTACATATGGTGATATCCGAGGATTGTTGTGCATACCATGTTCCCTAAACTATAGAGGTTGCCAGTGTAGCTCCCGAATGTTAGTAGCCATGTCACCTCTCCATAGTTATCAAGGTTCTACTCACTATGAATGGGGAGAGAATGTTTAGTATTCTTGTGTGAATATAGTCCCAGATCGAATAGGATAAGATTATAGGTTTAAAATAGAAGTTGAGGCCAATACCTAACAGGTATAGCCTTTGAGTTAAAATTGATTCATGTCCTCTATGTAAGGCCCATTAACTCTAGGGTGGACTGGAACACTCCCCATCACAAAGCGTGCTCAAAGAGAACGGGGCAGAGCAGAGCGGGACGAAGCGGGGTGGTTCTAACGAGACGGGGGTGATGGTCGGCATGGTGAGTGAGGCGGTGTTTGATGATGCCGTGAAGCAAGGAACCTAATATTGACATTTTCATTGTCATAGAAGGTGTTTAACAGTGACAATTAGCAATGATAGCGTTCAAGAGGCTGTAGAAGACGAGGACAAAGTCAAGGAGAGCATAGGATACGACGGCGAACGTTGAGGAGGCCGTGGAGGCCGCGGTAACATCGAGAACCTATTGAAACATATAGAATTAAATGGATTTTTTGATAAGTAGGAGTACAACTTTTGGTTTATAAGCAAAATCCCCATATGTTTTTATGTATTCAATAAGAACTAGTTCAAGTTTTAAAGTCGTACCTATTACCTTACAAACAAATAACAAAGGGGTAAAATACTAGATTAGCCTAAAAAGTAACACCTTTTTGTAAGTTTAACCTAAAAACTGACGCCGGCGATAGTTTAGCCTAAAACCTGATAAAAATGATTATAAATATGCATTTCCAGTGCCGGAGATAATTTTTAAGCAAAAAAGTTAAGTGATTTTTGCATATAGACCCCCCACTCTCCTATATTTTTTAGATTAACCCCTCAAAAAAAATTAAAAATTTGTAAAATAAACCCTCCCTTCCCACCATCTCCTCCTTCCTCCTTCCCACCATCTCCTCCATTTTCTTCTCCTTTAATCCCCAACTTTCCTTCCTCTCTCCCACTCCTTCTCCATCCTTTCCCATACTCATTCTTATCTTCTCCTTTCCACCATCCCCCTCATTCTCTTCTCCTTCCAATCCCTAACCTCCCCTCCTCTCTCCCACTCCCTCTCTCTTTCCTTGGTCCGCCCATTCCCTCTTCAACTCCCAATCAGCAAAAAATAAATAAATAAATAAATAAATAATTGTGACCTCCCCTCTTCCTCTCCTCTCTTAGACCCAACATCAAGTATTCTATCGGACACCCAACCTCCTTCTCCTCTTCATCTCTTCCATTCCATCTCCCTCTCCTTCCTTGCTCTGTCCACTCCTTCTTCACTTCCAATCATCAAAAACTCAATCTTCTCCTACTCTTTCTTTCTCAGACCTAACATCAAACATTTTACTTGAAGTAATAGGAGGGAGTGAAGAAGAGGGGGGGAGGGTGGGGGGGGGGGAGAGAAAGGAGGAGAAAGAAGACAAAGAAGAAAGAAAAGCGAAAGAAGTTAAGAAGAGGTGGATTTTGAGAAAGAGGGATATGAGGAAGTAATAGGGAGAAAGAGGGAAATGAGGGAAGTAATAGGAGGGAGAGAAAGGAGGAGAAAGAGAGTGGGAGAGAGAAGGGAGGTTGAGGATCAAGATGAGAAAAGAATGGTGGAGATGGTGGGAAGGAGGATTGAGGAGATGGTGTGAAGGGGGAAAAGGGGGGGGAGGAGTTTTTTTAATATATTTTAGAACTTGAGGGGATAAATCCGAAAAATATGCGAGAGTGAGGGGTTATATGCAAAAATCAATTAATTTTTCGCTTAAAAATTATTTTCAGCACTGGAAATGTCTATTATCATTGTAAGTTCACTTTTTAGACTAAACTATAGCCGGAGCCACTTTTTAAGCTAAACTGATAAAGGGATGTCATATTTTAGGCTAATCTGATATTTTAGCTAATAACAAAGGGTATAACGCAGAAACAATAAACTATTGGACACTACTCTCCGAGTGCTACCAGTGAAAAAAGTCAAAGTCTACCCGGTCCCCAGAGTAAGGAGGTGGAGACGTCCAATCGAGTACCAAGTAGAATGAATCTCATTTTGATTGGACGGCTGAGATTTGGACATACACGTGCATGAGAAGAAAAGGTGCGTTCTAAAGGCCTTCCGCTGTTCCCGCGGAGTTTTTTAACAGGACAGCAGTGACTGAGGACATTTAAGACTGTAGTATCCTATTATTCATAGTGATGTGATGTATGAATGGGTGGCTAGCCAAGTTGGAGGATTTTGAAAGGGACGGCTTAATGAATCGGGGGATATTCCGACACAAGCCACGATTTCACAGTCACAGCTGTACATCTCTGTTTTTATTCATCTTTAAAGCAAAACCCTTTTTAAAAAGGGCAAAAGTTGCAAATTGGAACGGAGGACGAGGGATGATGATCATGAGATAGGACGAGAGGGCTCTGATCCCTACAATCAGAATGAATGAATATCCATTTATTAATAATTTTAAGCAAAAAGTTAAGTGATTTTTGCATATAGACCCCCCACTCTCCTATATTTTTTAGATTAACCCCTCAAAAAAAATTAAAAATTTGTAAAATAAACCCTCCCTTCCCACCATCTCCTCCTTCCTCCTTCCCACCATCTCCTCCATTTTCTTCTCCTTTAATCCCCAACTTTCCTTCCTCTCTCCCACTCCTTCTCCATCCTTTCCCATACTCATTCTTATCTTCTCCTTTCCACCATCCCCCTCATTCTCTTCTCCTTCCAATCCCTAACCTCCCCTCCTCTCTCCCACTCCCTCTCTCTTTCCTTGGTCCGCCCATTCCCTCTTCAACTCCCAATCAGCAAAAAATAAATAAATAAATAAATAAATAATTGTGACCTCCCCCTCTTCCTCTCCCTCTCTTAGACCCAACATCAAGTATTCTATCAGACACCCAACCTCCTTCTCCTCTTCATCTCTTCCATTCCATCTCCCTCTCCTTCCTTGCTCTGTCCACTCCTTCTTCACTTCCAATCATCAAAAACTCAATCTTCTCCTACTCTTTCTTTCTCAGACCTAACATCAAACATTTTACTTGAAGTAATAGGAGGGAGTGAAGAAGAGGGGGGGAGGGTGGGGGGGGGGAGAGAAAGGAGGAGAAAGAAGACAAAGAAGAAAGAAAAGCGAAAGAAGTTAAGAAGAGGTGGATTTTGAGAAAGAGGGATATGAGGAAGTAATAGGGAGAAAGAGGGAAATGAGGGAAGTAATAGGGAGGATATGAAAAGGAGGGAGAAAGAGAGTGGGAGAGAGAAGGGGAGGTTGAGGATCAAGATGAGAAAAGAATGGTGGAGATGGTGGGAAGGAGGATTGAGGAGATGGTGTGAAGGGGAAAAGGGGAGGAGTTTTTAATATATTTTAGAACTTGAGGGGATAACCAAAAATATGCGAGTGAGGGTTATATGCAAAAATCAATTAATTTTAAACAAAATTATTTTCAGCACTGGAAATGTCTATTATCATTGTAAGTTCACTTTTTAGACTAAACTATACCGGAGCCACTTTTAAGCTAAACTGATAAAGGGATGTCATATTTTAATTTATCGATATTTTAGCTAATAACAAAGGGTATAACGCAGAAACAATAAACTATTGGACACTACTCTCCGAGTGCTACCAGTGAAAAAAGTCAAAGTCTACCCGGTCCCCAGAGTAAGGAGGTGGAGACGTCCAATCGAGTACCAAGTAGAATGAATCTCATTTTGATTGGACGGCTGAGATTTGGACATACACGTGCATGAGAAGAAAAGGTGCGTTCTAAAGGCCTTCCGCTGTTCCCGCGGAGTTTTTTAACAGGACAGCAGTGACTGAGGACATTTAAGACTGTAGTATCCTATTATTCATAGTGATGTGATGTATGAATGGGTGGCTAGCCAAGTTGGAGGATTTTGAAAGGGACGGCTTAATGAATCGGGGGATATTCCGACACAAGCCACGATTTCACAGTCACAGCTGTACATCTCTGTTTTTATTCATCTTTAAAGCAAAACCCTTTTTAAAAAGGGCAAAAGTTGCAAATTGGAACGGAGGACGAGGGATGATGATCATGAGATAGGACGAGAGGGCTCTGATCCCTACAATCAGAATGAATGAATATCCATTTATTAATAATCATTTATCTTTATTATTCTTGGGCTAGAAGATGAGGCTCATAAATATATTACCTACCCATCGTTCATACAAGTGTGGCTCTATACTTTGCGTTTTTTGGTTAGAGTAAATTACACTAAATCCCCAATAGGTTTCATCGTTTTGCATTATGAGGCTGTTTGGTTGGCAAAAATAATGCTAAGAAATAGGTTTCCTGGGCTGACAAGATGACAGTAAGAAATCTAAGTCCATTTAGATCTTCTATTCTTTAGTTTGGTTCAACTTAAGATTTGAAGAAAATTTTTGGAGAAATCACCTGCCAACTCAGAAAAAAGGAGAAGCCCATTTCTGAGCTATAAGCTCGGAATTGGGACGGAAGGGAACTAAAATATCAATTTTTTTCCAGCTGGACCGCGGGAAAGATCTGAGAAACAGCGGGAACAAAAAAGGAACCTTGTTATTATCACCGCCTTACCTTATCTCTCTCATTTCCTCCTCATTTTCTTCTTCAGTCTCTCTCCTTCCACCGCCTCTCTCCCAAAAAAAAAAAAATAAATAAATCTGAGGGAAAATGGTTGGATTCGGTCCTACCTGATATTTATCCCTCTTTTACTGTCAATCCTCTCTTGCTACTTCACAAAGAAACCCTAGCTTTGTTTGGGTTAATTAATTTGCTATCATCGGTAAAGCAGCTTCAAACCTGGGTTATTTAGTTCGGTGGTCTTCTATTTGGGTTATTTTGGAGGCCGATCCGTTGCTTTGCCTTCTTGATTGCTTAATCTCTCCAGGATCCAATTGATTCGGGGCTAATCCATCTAGAAAACACCACCGAGCTGCTTTCAAAAACATCTGAAGGTATTTTTCTTGACATGCAAGCAATTATTTGTATATAGAAATTTTTTCCTCTTTTCATTTGTGTAGAGAAAGTTTTTCTCTTTAAATTTTTGTATATTATTTATAGTTTAGAAAAAAATTTCCCTTTTATTTGTGTACTTAGATGCTTCCTTCTTATTTCATTCAAGATCTCGCCATCATGTGAACAGATTCAGTCTATTTTAGTTGCTTCAATATTTTTGCATAGAGATATGGCTGCAGTTATTTGATTCATTTTTAAAATTTTGCAATGAACACTTATACTAATATTTGGAGGTGTTTGATTCCAACTGAAGTTATAATTTGAACTTCATTTGTCGTGCAAATGAAATGGCTGCATATTTATTTATTTATTTATTTTGGGCAATTGCACTTAAAATTGTATTACTAATTGATTTTTCAACAGTTGTAATTACAATTTTAGTTATTACCTGCATTCGTAATAGCGTGCTAAACAACACATAGTATGTGATTAGTCTGGGTTAATATATTATTATGTTTATTTTATACGTTATTATGAGGTTGATTTGTGCGATTAGTCTTTGGACAAACATTATGCTTCAATTCCGAGATGTATATAATTTTATGAGGCAAGGAGCACCTCTCCCAGGGCTTTGGTGTTTTAGTTTTTTTGTTTAGAATATGGTGCCAAAAGCAAAGACATTTATAGGATTTAAATATGGATGAACCTAAGTTGCAAGTATACAACTATCAAGTTATAGTATAAAAAATTATCGATCCCACGAGGAAGGTATTGTAGGAATTAATTAAAATTGGTTCTTATGTTGTGTGTGACAATTAGGAATGTGATAAAAATTGGTTGATTGTGGAGAGATATGGAGAGTGTTTGTGAATATGTGCAAATAAAATCAAAACAAGATTGAGAGAGGAGAAAGAATGATGAATAAAATGAAGGAAACAAAACAAACTAATAAAAATCAATAATAAAGAGGAAAATCAAGAAAGTAAAAGATAGAGGATTCAATTAAAGATATGAGGAATCAAGAATTGAATCCACTAGCTAATCTCACTTATAAAATATGAACTATTATCTTATTATCACATTTTACTTTAGATTTATTAAACATAGACTATCAAACAACTTAAGGAAAGTATAATCTATCAAATTATCATACAAGTAAAATTAATACTCATGAAAAGAACAATAACTAAATAGTAATTCTAGAATTCATAAGTATAACCTATCAAACCACTCAAGATAAGCATAGATTATCAAATTCTTCTTCTACCAATTAGTTCTCTAGTTGATTATCCTAAACATGATTATTTTATGCTCAAGAGAATAATTCACAAATTGTAAAAGAAATTAAACTAGTTTCATACAATTCTAGAATTCTACAAGATTTTAGTTCCACATTATTCAATTAAAAATAAAATAAAAACTAGAGAGTATGAAGGAAGAATTAATTACAAAAAGAAAAATAAAAACAACAGTAAAAATCTAAACTATGAACAAAAAATAAATCTAAATTACAAAAGTAAAAAGGCATAAAAGTAAATCTAACTATGCAAGAAAATAAATCTATCTTGCAAAATAAAAATGCAAGAAAGTAATGCAAGAAAGTAAAGACATGAAAGTAAATATACTCTACAAAGCATTGAAATAAATCTAAATTACAAAAGTAAAAGAAATGAAAAATACTACAAGGAAAATAAAAGATAAAAGAGAACACTTACATTTCAAGAGGGTTTTAGCCTCTGATAAAGGTAAATCTTCATCTTGATCTTCATCTTCATCTTCATGATCATTTCATTATTTCATTATATCCTTCAGTAAGCATTTCTCTTGGTGTAGTAAGGAATCGGGAAATGATTTCAATATCCAGTTCCTTAGTATCCGTATTTAAATGCTTATTAAGGACTTGAGTTATTTGTGGTATTGGAAATGTAATTTCCATACCTCATTCCGTTACCTCAGTTTGAGGGGGAATAGGTGCTTTGCCTTTGTCTGGTTATTTTCCTGCAGAAGAGCTAGCCATGTCTGGAAAGAAAATCAGCACCAATGTTAGTGAATCCAGGAATATATCGTACTGTATAAATGTAGTTTTCTAATTCCATGGACCATCTAATTCCGTGCACATTTTTCTCAATTAAAGAATTGATTTTCTTTTTAAGAAACTGTGCAACAACTTGATTATCTGTTTCAATAAAGAACTCAGATGAAAATAAATATATTTTTAAGGTATTAATAGTATTTTTGATGGCTAATAATTCCTTATCATATGTAGCATAATTTTTCTCTGGTCCTTTAAATTTCCCAGAGCAATATGCACTTATTTTTGGAGCTAATTGGTTGATCTTTGCCTTTGATCCAGGCTTAGATACCGAGTTGACGTGGGGATGCTTGGGAGGAATGGCAAACAAGATTCCTGCCCAATGTGTATCCGAAGCATCGGTCTGTATAACCAATGTATCTCTAGATTGTGGTTGATAAAGGATTTTTTGTTCCTTTATTTCTTTTTTAATGTTGGCAACTTCTTGTAATTGCTCATTGTTTAATGTAATTCTAATTTTGTCCGTATCCCATCTGGTCACGCCTTTATTATTTATTTCTTTGTATTTCTTCTGTTCTTCAGTAAGTTTATTCTGAAGTGAAGAAACCTTTTCAGAGAGATTGGGTATATATCATCTCCCATAATTTAGCAAGGCTAAGAAGCTTTGCAGATCCTTTAGAGTTTCAAATTCATCTTTGAACTCTTTGATCTTTGTAATAATATGGTCTTGTAATTCAATACGATCACTTTGTCTTCTTTTACCTAAAAATTCGATATCCTCTTTCATAAGAGTTATCTTTTTAGGGGATAATATAATACCATGATTGAGTAATAACTGGGCTACGGCCATCAGGTGTTATTTGTGTTCTTCTTTGATTTTAGACAACACAAGAATGTCGTCTATATAGACAACTATAAAGGGTAAGTGCCCAAAAATGCTATTCATCCATTTCTAGAATATTTGAGGGGCATTCTTGAGTCCAAATGGCATAACATTCCATTCATAATGTACTCCGTTAGAACAACTGAATGCTATTAGCTTCTTACTTTCTTCATCCTTTATTTTTATTTGCTAGAATCCAGACTTAGCATCAAACTTGCTAAACCATCTGGCGTCTCGGATTCTATCTAATAGCAATTCGCTATTCGGGATGAAGAATCCATCGAATTTGGTGGCTTCATTAACCTTTTTATAGTTAATAACCATTCGTGGTTTTCCTCTCTTTTGTGCAGCATGGTTTCTTACCATGAAGGCGGGAGAAGAATGGTTTGATTCTATTTTTTGAATCAATTATAGTTTGAAGAGCTCTATTATTTGAGTTTCAAACTCCTTTCTGTCGACAAGGTTTACCGCTATGGGATTAACCCTGATATTTTCCCTTTGTACTCATCCTTTAGCTGGATTGTACAATATCTAGGACTTTTGGTGAAATGTAACAAGGGGTTATCACTGAATAGTGGTGATAACATTGTATGGATAGTTCTTTCAAAATTATTGGCAACTGGGATAGTATAGTTAAGTTGCTTGATTTCGCTTTGGGGTGAATTAATATCACCAAGCTGTGCTGCGGGAGTGAGGGTAAAACCTTTCCCTATGCGGAGCATGAATGGAATTTTGGGAATAGAGAATTTCTTCTGGTTGGGAAGAAATTTGAATTTAATAGCACGTTTATCGATGGTGATTAGAAACTAGCAATTTATGTTATTATTCCCAATAATAATATCTTCCATATGATCACTTTCCATGATGTAAGAAGAAAGTGTCGTAGGAATTTCCTTGTTATCAATGGTTTCAAAGATAACAGGGAGGTGTTTGACCTTTTCAGTCATAGTCGTTGCCTTTGCATTAAAGGACGTAATAATTTGAGGATGTTGGCATTCTCTTCTATAAGCAGAAGGGACGAATTCTCCTATGATAATGCTTATATTGGCTCCAGTATCGATTAGGGTATGGAGCATAAAGCTTTTGTATTCTGGGTATGCAATTGTTACACTTGTTAAACAATTGACCCTTGTTTTTTTGTCTAAATTTACCGAACTAATTTTCATTAGCTTTCGGGTGTAATAACTGGGAATCTTGATTTTTCCACAGGAAAGTAGATGCTTTTCCGTGGGTTCAAGACTTTTTCATTTTCTTTGGAAGATGAAGTAGAGCCTTCCTCTTGTCTGAAAGAGAGACTCCTTGGGTGATTGATATATATTGTCCTAATAGTATTACGAAATGCTATAAATATTTCTTCTAGCATCTGTACTTGTTTATTTGGTTTTAAATGATCTAAATTGATCTTTAAATCAGGATCAAGTTTCAGATCATTTAAGTTTACACTTCGAGGTTGTCTTACCTTTCTAGGTTGTACCTCAAATAAACTGATTAATTCTCTAGACATTCTGCTAAAGAAGGTACAGGTTTGGCTGAGTGCAATTACAGATTCCCATTGTATGCCTAGCACTCTGCTTCCTAGTTTCATCTCAATTCCTTTGAGATTGATGCTTAACTTTGCCACGTCACATATGTGAGGGTAGTTAAGTGCAACAGAGTAATCTAGGTGTATGTTGACACCGAGAATTCTGTTAGCAAGGTTGGATTTGAATCCTCCGATTACGGCGTCTAATGGATTGGAAATTATTCTTTCGTCCATAAAGAGTAGCATAATGGGTGTATCACTACCAGACTTAAACTGTCCAATTATCTTTACTTGGATGAGTCCAAGATGAAGATATTTCTTGTCTTTATATTTTTCTTTTAGTTTATTTATTTTTCTTTGATTGAGGAGTGGAATGCTTTTAAAGCTATCTTCCCCATGTAGTTCGATGTTTCCATCTACTCGATCAAAGATATAATAATGTTTATTGAGGAATTTGGTATTAAAAATACCCATTTTCCTATAAACATCATTTTTATGAGGTTTCGGAATGACTAATTTTAGCCTTTCTATGTCCTCATCTGATACAGAGAATCTTTCTCCTTGGAGATCTTGTATATCAGTTTCAGAAGATTCTATGTCTTCTCTGCTGGATTCTTTAGTCATCATATAGATCTGAGGATGTTCATAATCCCCTTCACTATCTGAGTCAAATTCCATTACTAATTCATAATATGAATTGTCAGAATCGATTTGTAGTTGGTTTACCTCAACGAGGTCCAACTCAAATTCTGATATGTCCTCTATAACGATTTCATTTGTATTTTTTCATTTGGAACATTCATTTGCATAGCGGCCTACTTCTTGGCATATGAAACATTTACAAGCCCTTCTCGAGCTCGGGGTTTAATAGTTAGGTTTTTCCTCTCTTAGGGTTGTTTTCCCCTTTGAGGAGTTTTATTATGTCTAGAAAACTTTCGTTTTCTAGATCTATATGGTTTCTGGAAGTGCCTTTGATAAGGTTTCCATTTTTGGTATGGCTTGAAACATCCATACTCTAAAGGATATCCTTGGATTTATCGTAACAAGACTTTCCAAGGGTGCTATCTTTAAGTTGGCTTTTTGTTTGTTTAAAAGCCTTGGATAGTTGACAGTATTGTTCTAGTTCTCTTATTATAAAGAGTTCAACAGCACCACTGGATCTTTCTAGTTCAGGGATTTTCTTTAGATATGATTCTTCTAAAAGAGTATCCCATGGTTTAGGTAATTTTTTAAAGACATGTTCTGTCCACCAGTCCATTCGTTGCTTATTTTCAAGACGATAGACTAATTTGAAGTAATCTACTAAAAATTCTTCAATAGAACAGATTTGACATAGCCTCATCTATATGAGTTTTTTTTCTATGTCAGGATCTGCTTTGTCCAATGGTTAGCCACAAAGGTATTTACAAAGCTGATTCATTATTACAGCCAGAGCAGCCTCTGGTGTGGTAGCTTTTATTTTTTTTCTTTGTTGTCATCTTTAGTGACTTCTACTAACTTTACCCAGTTGGCGGCCATACCGTCGAACAGGGAAGTTACGTATTCTATGAACTGGACTGTATCCCATTCATAGAAATGCATAATTCCAACAATATGTTGGGTCCATCTATTGACATAATTTGTCCTTTCTCTAATTGGGATGTTGTCTACATTGAAATAGAGTCCTCCCGTACTAACAGGTTTGTGTACAGCGGATTCCTCATACATTTGTTTGTATTTAGTCCGCACCTGTGAAGGTAAGTCTCTTCGCGGTTTTTGCGAAGAAGATGATTTTGACTCCGATTTAAAAAAATCAGGTATGTGGAAAAATTGATTCCAGTTTTCATTTCTAGCCAAGAAATCAAACTGGCCATATCTAGTCCTAGCTTGCCCTGGTGGGGGAGCTGGGTTAGACGTGGGCAGTGGGTGATCACCCGTAACAGAAGATTCTCCTTCTGTTATATTTACTTCAACCATATTTATTTTGAGGGTGTCCTCGTATTCACTTAAATTTGATGATGAATCGTCTAGACTTTCATAAGAATAATAGTTTATTAAAGAACTATTATTATCCAACACCTGGTTTGCTTGCTGCAAAGCAGCAAATTCCGTTTGTGGATCTTGTACTTGTTGTGTTAAGGTGTGTAACTGTTGTCGTAACACAACTCTATTATCAGGACTGAAAGTCTCTAGTTGAAGGATGTCTGTTAGACCCTTTGTTTTCATCATCATATTCAAATTATTTGTCTAGTGCCATTTTCGAGGAGATCTCGAACTATGGGTTAGACTTTTGTTCCTTTGAATATCATTTGTATTCAAAGATTTAATTGCTTCAATTTGTTTTTGAAGATTGAAGATGTTGGTGTTCATATCCTCTAAAGGATACACCATATCAATTATAGAATTTAGCATGGAAACTAAATCCTGGGTTGACGGCGACTCTGTGGAGTCTTTGGGTAAATGGAGCAAGTGCTTATAACTCTTTGGTTCAGCACTTAGCTTGCATGTTACCTGTATTAATCTTGACATGATTAACGATAATATCTTTCTCCTTTCTCTATCTGTTATTATACCATTCACCTTCTATTATTTATGTTCATTCTTTACTGTTCTTATCAAGGGTTTGACCCTTTTCTCTCCGGCTAAACACACGCCGTCTGAAGGTGGCTTTCTCTTTAGACTAAAGACTCGAGCAAGCAGCACTCATGCTACGATAGCTAACCACAATCTTAGCATGCTGCTTCAGAGAGAGAGAGCACAGCCTAGTTTCGTTTTCTACCTCTAGACGTAGCTTGATAAGAACTATAACTAATAAACAGAATAGTAGAGATAAAACTACATAATAGAAACAGAGATTGGAGAAAGCAGGAACTTAGAACTGCATATGATTAATAAGAAGAAAAACTTACAAGGATAATTACAATAGGCTGGCAAGATTGCAACTCGGCTCTGATACCACTTCTATCACACAATTCTTCTTTTCACAAAAGCCCTCTTCTTTTATTACAAGCACTTCTTTTCTAATCTTCTAATTTCTGATGATCCCTTGAATCATCACTTTCTATTTATAGACTTTTTACAACCGACAAATTTTTTCATGACATGACGCTTCATGAAGATACAAACAAACTAATAATGTTACAGAAAGCGATTTTACATAAACTAACCAACAAACTAATAAAGCAGCTTTACTTGATGAAGGTAAATCTTCATCTTCATCTCATCTTCATCTTCATGATCAAATAAAGAGTAGAAAAGAAAAATATGAAGAGGTGAAAAATTCTTTTATTAATTGTAATAAAAAGTTATAAATTTGGAAGATCTTCTCAATTAAGAGTAAACCTCCTCTCCAAATGGAGTTTTACAAAAATTTTCACACTCAAACCCCTCACCCTCTATCCCTATTTATAGAGTATTACAACCAATATCAACCCTTAGATTAAACTTGATCCCCAAGTTAATCAATTTCGATCTTTAAATCGTAATGAGAAACTTGGTATCGATACCTGTATCGATATAGGTATTGATACTCATATCTTCTATTTCTTGTCCAACTTCCTCTTGTGTCTTTGGGCTTGGGCTTCTTGGGCTTTTTTGAGAGATGAGATATTTGAGTTCTTTTTGGGCTTTTACTCTTAAATCTTTATTAACCTGCAATTAAGATAAAACATGTTATTAGTAGATATATTTATTCAAATAAAATAAATAATGAGGGTATAAAGTGTAATTAAATATGATTATTAAATACACCCACACCTAAACTTTTGCTAGTCCTCTAGCAAAGAAAGAAATTTAAAGAGAAAGAAAGAAAAATCCTAATTCACTTTCACAAGAATCGTATTTAGCACATACAACAAGTCTTTAAACCCCTAGGTCATCCTAGTGGACGAGTTGTAGTCTCGTGAGGGTTTGCAGCAAAATACCCACAAAATTAGGTCAACTTGCCAATTTAAAGAAGTTAAAGTATAATTAAGGTCTAATTAATTTACTTAAAATATTTAAACATTCTAATTGAAGCTAGTTTTTACTCAAGAAAATATTTTTATGTATAACTCCAAAGTAAATCTCCTAGAAAATCTTTTCATTATAGTTATACAAAACCAAGTCTAACTTAGAAATTTAATTTAAAAGTTTTGAAAAGAACATGCTAACTCTTTATTTTAAACAATTTTCAAGTCTCTTAATCATTTTATTTTTCAATAACATATATACAAATATAACCATATATATAAAAACATTGTTAGTATATATATATATATATATATATATATATATATATATATATATATATATATATATATATATATATATATATATATATATATATATATATATATATATATATATATATATATATATATATATATATATATATATGTGTGTGTGTGTGTGTGTGTGTGTGTGTGTGTGTGTGTGTGTGTGTGTGTGTGTGTGTGTGTGTGTGTGTGTGTATCCTAAAAATATTTAGATCAAGACAACTTGAAAAATTATTTTCACCTCTAAGCTAAGCATGCAAAAATTTTATTACTTTAATTAAAAGTCTAAGTTAGGACTTAAGTGAAGTATACTACTTTGAAAATCATTTCTTAAGAAATTTATTTAGAGTTATCATAAAAGGTGAACTTGAGTATTAAACTAACTAAGGATTAGAAAATTTAAAATTTATCAAATAGATCAATTATTAATTAACTCTATAATGTTGGCAAGTGATATTTTTTAAAGAAGAATTAAAAGGATACTAAGAATTAAAAGGATACTAAGAAATTAACTAAAGAAAATGAAAATACTAACTAAAAAAGAAAAAGAAGATAGCTAACTAATCCACATGCCCACACCTAAATGTTGCATTGTCCTCAAAGCACACATAACTATCTAAGGCAAAAATTATAAATAAATTATAGAATATCCCTCGATAGAAAGTTTAAAAGAAGGCAACATCCAAATGAGAGAATATAGAAAATGAACAGAAAATAAACAGAAAAGATAAATCCCCAAATGAGTCCTCTCTACTCCTCCTCCTCAGTCTGCTCATCAGCATCATCAGTAGCAACTCCTGTACTAGGCCCAGCTTCATCATCCCATCCTCTCAGAAAATCATCAGTCTGGAGTAGTGTGACAAAAGTCTAAAGCTCAGGTGGGGGTCCAACTACATCACTATGCACCCTCTGCCACTCTCTGGTTAGATATGCCATGGATTCCATGAGATAGTTAATCTGACCCTGCATCCTAACAATCTCGGTCCTCTGTCTGGCCTGCTCCTCACGAAGCTACTGAGTAGGGTCATGTATAGTCGGTTGGCACTGATTAGGAGCTCTACGTGAAGACCCCGATCGATCTCGTGCTGATATGCTCCTCTTCACAGTCTGATCTGTCAATAATCCCTTCCCTGCTTCTAATCTATCCTCCCGGAAAACTGGAACAGAAAATCCGTGACAGAGTCAGTAATCAGATAGGGGTAACAAAGTTGAGCTTTCGATCTAGACTTTGTCTTGGCCCAATCTATCACACTCTCAACTGAAGATCTCATCCACACATAGATAACCCTAGCTATATCAAACAGCCGACCCGTGGCTATCCTAGGTGGTGACTGTGGTGTATGCAGTGGTGGGTTTGAGATCAAAGTTCAGGAAAAGATTGAGTAATCTATATTCTGGCTTTAGATTTCCTGAACCAAAGCTGGATGTGAATATCTTCCCACACAAAAACATGGACATCTCATTATATTCTGGTGTATTGGGTTGTAAGGTAGAAGCTAACTGAAAGTAATTGGGTACATCAGCCGATGGCTCCTCAAGTCCAAGAATATCTCGAAGTGTGGGAAGGTCAAAGATTATCCTAACACCCCTAACTGTACAAAAAGCCAAAAATTCTTTATCTGGATCAATTTCCCATCCAACATAAAATTCACCAACTAAGGAAATATTGACTTTAGTTAAGGGTATTTCCATCATGCTCCTAAGTCCCACTGCGGTCATCATATCGAGAGTAGATTTATATGTCTGAAGTGCACTGATTTTAAATCCTCTCTCAAAATGTATGTTTAGACTCACAATCCTTGCTAAGAGTGTGGGTCTATCAATATCATCATCAGATGGTAGTTGAGAGGACGATGATCCTACTCGAGATCTTTTTCTAGGAGGTATCTACAGAAAAAAATATTTTATTTTTTTTTAAAACAACATAACCCCCACCCCTCTCTTTATTATCTTTTCATTTCTTTTTTTTATTATTAAGAATTAGCTAAAAAATTCAACATGAGTTAATTTCAAGTTATCAAAATTTTGATTTGTGACACAAAGAATTAAGTTCTAGGGTTTGATGGTGAGTATTTATTTAATTTTTTTACATAAACCCAAGAAATTATCCATTGTACCAAACTTTTGATAACTTCATTCATGAATAATACATGTTCATATGATAAAGAGTAAGCTAATAAATTTTCTTCTCTCTCTATTTTTCCTTCTTTTTACAAATTTCGAAAGTACTACAACATCCCTAAAATCAAACAAATTGACAATGTGATCAATTTCGACCATGAATCATTGCATAAAGATGATAATAATCCAATTTTCCTATGATTAAACCATGAGATCAACCCAATCACCCAATTGCACAATAAAAATTCGAAATTACAAGATCAAGACGAGAATTATAACTTGGTGAGGTGTTTATAGGTGGAAGAAAGCCCAAAAATGCCTCTAACTTGTCTTGACCTCGTGTGGAGAGGGGAAAAAAACGGGTTAAGGAGAGAGGGTTTTGGGTTTGAGAGAGAGGAAAGAAAACAGAGGGAAGAAGAAGAGGGGGCTCGGGTTTTGAGGCTGTCCGCCCCTTCGTATCAATGCTGGTATCGATACGGGTATCGATACTAGAATCGATACCTAGGGTTTTTGGGCCAAACGGCCCAAACACGGTATTCATTTAGTTTTTTTATGAGCTGGTGATAGGAAATAAATGGTGAACCTAAAGTTGCAAGAATACAACTATCAAGTTATAGTATAAAAAGTTATCGATCCCACGAGAAAGATGTTGTAAGAGTTAATCAAAATTGATTCTTATATTGTGTGTGTGATAATTAGGAGTGTGATAGAAGAATTGTGATGGATTGTGGAAAGATTAAGAGAGTGTTTGTGAATATGTGCAAATAAAATCAAAACAAGATTGAGAGAGGAGAAAGAATAATGAATAAATGGAGGAAAAATAAAACAAATAAATGAAAATCAAGAATAAAGAGGAAAATCAAGAAAGTAAAGAATGAGGATTCAATTAAAGATATGAGGAATCTAGAATTGAATCCACTAGCTAATCTCACATATAAAATATAAACTATTCTCTTTTATCACATTCAACTTTAGATTTATTAAGCATAGACTATCAAACCACTTAAGAAAAGCATAACCTATCAAATTATCATCCAAGTAAAATTAATACTCATGAAAAGAACAATAACTAAATAGTAATTCTAGAATTCATAAGCATAACCTATCAAACCACTTAAGATAAGCATAGATTATCAAATTCTTTTTCTACCAATTAGTTCTCTAGTTGATTATCCTAAACATGATCATTTTAAGCCAAGAGAATGATTCACAAATTAAAAATGAGATTAATACTAGTTTCATGCAATTCTAGAATTCCTACAAGTTTTAGTTCCACATTATTGAATTAAAAGAAAAATAGAAACAAGAGAGAATGAAGGATTAAAAGAAAAATAGAAACAAGAGAGAATGAAGACCATAGGATCAAACTTGGGCTCCAAGGATTAATTTTAAGCCATTAATCAAATTCTGGTGCAAATCAATCGGTTGGCCGACCGATTGGTCGACCGATTGGTTTGCAACCAACTCGATTTTTGGCTGATTTTTCTTCATGAATTTCACATGGGCTCTGAGTAGTCTTGGGCCTTCTCTTGTCTTCGTATTTGGGCTTCAAAAATTGATAGAAAATGGGAGAGTTGAGTCATTTGGGCTTTTATTCATAATTTCTTCATTTACCTGCAATTTAAGATAAAAATAACTATTAGTGATATCTTTATTCATATAAAATAGATAATGAGTGTATAAAATTATAATTAAAATGTGATTATCAAATACCCCCACACCTAAACTTTTGCTAGTCCTCTAGCAAAGAAAATAAAAAGAAAAACCTAACTCACTTTCGCAGGAATCACTGTTGTATTTAGCGCATACAAGCCTTTAAACCCCTAGGTTACCCTAGTGGAAAAGTTATAGTCTCTTGAGGGTTTGCAGTGAATATACCCATAAAGTTCAGTCAACTTGCCAATTTAAAAGAGTTAGTGAATAATGAATTTACGTGATAAATTTAAACATTCTAACTAAAGGTAGTTGATACTTCAAGAAAACAATTTTATATATAACTCCAAAGTATATCTCTTTAGAAAATCTTTCATTATAGAAATACAACACCAAATCTTAACTTAGAAATTCAATTTAAAAGTTTTTGAAAAGAAGATGCTAACTCTTTATTTTTAACAATTTTCAAGTCTCAAAATTTTTTTAACTCCTTATCCCTTAGTGATTTTTTTCTTTATCGCGCTTTCTAAGTGACCATTTAACGAGTTTTGGGCCAATGAATCCCAACCCAATTGGGCTTAGGTCATTAAGCATAGAAATACTCATTGGGATTAACTACTCGGTCAACTTAGGCTTTATAAGATAAAATCACCTTGAGTTTTAAGAGAAATATTTATTTTGGTGCCCATTTTTCGCACTCTTCTTTTATAAATTTTTTTTTTAATTTTTTAATTTTTTTTATTTAAGACACTTGAAAAATTATTGCAAACTCTAAGCTAGGCATGCAAAAATTTCATTACTTCAATTAAAAATCTAAGTTTGGACTTAAGTGAAGTATACTACTTTGAAAATTATTTCTTAAGAGATTTATTTGGAGTTATCATAAAAGGTAAACTTGAGTATAAAACTAACTAAAGATTAGAAGATTCAAAATTTATCAAATAGATCGATTACTAATTAACTCAAATAATTTGGCAAGTGACAATATTTCTAAGTTTTTTTAAAATAAAGGAAAGAGTAAAATAAAGAGGAAAACATAGCGAAAAGGTAAAATAAAGAGTGAAAATAACTAAGACCCCACCCCCACACCTAAAATTTGCATTGTCCTCAATGCAATTTCTATAATGCACGAAGTAAAGCAGATAAGATTTGAAGTAGTTACATTTGCTCGGTCGACTTCGAACAATGATAATAAAAAAAATCTGTAATTACCTTTGGTGTGAGGGGTTGAAGGCAAATATATATATGTATTTATTTATTTATTTATTTATTTATTTTCAAAGAAAAAAATGAACAAGAAACTCTCAAATGAGAGAATAATAAATTCTTTTTATTTTTATTATGAGACAAAGAAGAGAAAAAATATAGAATACAAGATTAAACATGAGAAGTTCATATTCTACATTAAATCCTATCTAATTCTTGAAGATTCTACATCGATTTTAAAGAAATTTAAAATGATATAATCAAAGATGTGCTTCAATTCAGAATATTCTAAGGTTTTCAATGATTTTAGCGACAATGGAAGATAGGAAATAATGGTGTTATGCATTTTGAACTTAGATTTATTTACAAAAGTTTGTCCAACTAATTTTTCTATAAAATTTTCCTCAAACACAAGATCTATGTTTGATGGTTGCAATTTTGGTTGTTGTTTATTTTCCAGAAATCTAAGTTCATCAGAAAAGAGTTCTTCAAAAGTTAAATCACAAATGCATGTATTTGACACAGTTTCCTCGTTCTCAAAAATCAAACCAAAGGCTGCTAATATCTGTAGTTCCTCACCAAAGATTTTTTTAAAAATCAGGTCAGATTCATTCTCTACTTCTGTTGAGCTTTCTTGGATGTAATTGATTTCGAAAGGCTGATTTTCTAGATGGTTTTCTGCATTGAAGATATTGAGCTCAGCAGTTAAATTCGCAAAGGATAGTTTCATCTAACCAGTTCTACAATAAATGAGAGCATCAGAAGTGGCTAAGAATGGTCTACCTAAGATAAATGGGATTTGACTTTTGAGATTGGAAATGGGTTGCGTTTCCAAGGCAATAAAATCAACAGGAAAAATAAACTCTCCAACCTTGATCAAAACATCCTCTACCTCTCTCATGAGAATTTTTACAGATCTATCTGCTAATTTTAGGGTACATTTTGTTTGTTTAAGTCCACCTACACCTAACTGTTGATATACTG
Source organism: Asparagus setaceus (assembly GCA_012295165.1). NCBI lineage: Eukaryota > Viridiplantae > Streptophyta > Magnoliopsida > Asparagales > Asparagaceae > Asparagus > Asparagus setaceus. The sequence continues at coordinate 63,780,752 of CM022701.1, forward strand.
AATAGGGAAGGAGGTTTACACTGGCTCCTAAGTCTAGAAGAGCCTTATCAATGCGAGTGTTGCCAATGACACATGAAATAGTAGGACAACTAGGATCCTTGTATTTCAAAGGTATGGATTTTGAGAGCACATCACTGATATTGGCAGCAAGAAGGACTTTCTTTGGAACATTTATTCTTCTCTTTTTCGTGTACAAATCTTTTAAAAATTTGCCTATGAAGGAACTTGTTCAATGACATCTAAGAGAGGAATATTGACTTTGACCTGCTTTAAAGTCTCTAGGATCTTCTCCTCTTGAGGGGAATATTTCCTAGGCCTGAGTCTATCTGGGAATGGAGCAACTAGTTTAAACCTATCAAAATACGGCTTAGGTTCAGGTTTTGGTTTAGGTTCAGCAGAACTAGGTGACTGCTGAATGGAGTTATCAGAAGGAGAGAGAATTTGTTCTGGCTCAAGGGTTTCACTTGGAGGCATTCTAACTTGATTATCGACTTTCCTTCCCGACCGGAGTGAATGGATTGCAGTCACTTGAGCTTGGTAGGTTGAACTTGATCTCGTGTCCTTAGGGTTGGTCACGGGTTGACTCGAAAATGTTCCCTTCTCTCTCTCTCACTCACAGCATTCGCTAGTTAGCTGAGTTGAGTTTCTAAACGAGCTATGGCTTGAGTGTTGGAGGTGAGAATTTGTCCGGTTGATTGCATGAAGGAATTTAAAGTGTTGGATGTTTGAGTCAACAAGTTCGTGGTCTATGTGGAAGTCTTAATCAGCGTTTCTAATCCTTTTTCCAAGACGTTAAGATGTTTATCGTGTTCGGCATTTGGAGGAGTGGAATTTAAGGGCTGATGGTGAGGAGACTGAAATGGCAGATTCGATTGTTGAAAGTTCGGTTGAGAACAGAACGGAACCGTGTTTCCCCTAGGAAATTATTAATTTGAAGCGGGAGTGAAAGTTTGGTTATCGAAGAAGTTTTCCTGGTTCCATGCAAGATTTGGATGATTTCTCCAACTGAGATTGTAGGTTAGAGAGAACGGATCATTCCCGGGACGCTGGAATGCAGCGTTTACCTGTCCTAGTGGTTGATTGTTTCCTAAGAGAGGACATTCCTCTGCAACATGAGATGAAGAAAGACAGTTGTGATAACCTGAGGCAGAAACTTGATTGATTTGAGCTGGAGCTCATTCTTTGATTTCTAAAGCTTCTAACCTACGCATGATTGTAGCCATCTTTGCTTCAGAGGCTATGTTTGTCTCTAAGGAAAGACCACTTGATTTGGGTTGGGGAACTGATGAAATTCTATCATCACAGTGTTCCCACTTCATGATTTTCTCAGATAAACTCTCTAAAAACTCCCAAGCTTCATCGAAATTTTTCTTCATGAAATCCCCTTGACATATTGATTCTAAGGAAGTTTTTGAAGAATAATCTAATCCTTCATAGATAATTTGGCATAATCGCCATTTCTCTAGACTATGATGAGAACATTGGATGAGAAGATCCTTAAACCTATCAAAATACTTCAAAAAGGGTTCTCCCGGGATAATTTTAAAATTCATAATGCTGTTTCGAAGTTTGACCATTTTATGAATAGGGAAGAATTTCTTAAGAAACACGGTGATAAATTCATCCCAAGTTGAGATGGAATTTGTAGGCAAGCTATACAGCAATTTCTTGGCCTTGTCCTTAAGGGCAAATGAAATAAATCAGAGTTTGATCGCATCTTCGGTTAAGTCCTTCATCTTAATCATGAGACAAACTTCTTGAAATTCAGAGATGAAAATGTATGTGTCTTTAGTTTCTATTCCTAGGAATTTGGGAAGTATGTTAATAAAATGCGGTCGAAGTTTGAAATTTGCTCCATTAACCTCCGGGAGTTTTATGCAAGAGCGGATTGCATTTCTAGTGGGGTAACAAACATCTTGAAGAACGGGTGAATTAGGGACGGCCATTTCGTTGGTTTCAAAAGATGAATCAATAAGGATTAATCAATTTGTATTGTCCATAATCCAAGTTTGCATACACCAAAATAAATTCTTCTTTTTTTAATAACTAAGGTTAGTTATTTTTTTAAAAGAGGAAAGAAAAGAAAGAAAATTAAAAAAAATTAAAAAGATGATGATGAGAAAAGAAAAAGGAAAACCTAACTAAAACAAATCAATGCAAATACTTTTCAATCACCCTAACTTCTAGGGTTAAGACTAAACTTCACTAGACCAGCTCCTAACTAAAAATTCCCTTAGTAAAAAGATCAAAGTTTACTCGGGTAATTAGCCAGGTAAGGATAGTACTAGAGGGAGATCAAAGATCAATTAAGTACCTCGCTCCTCATGAAGGCCAGACGCAACCCCTAAACCTTGCCTTAGACACCAATTAATCCAAGTAAACTTGGGCCGGTTCACTTAAGGATTTCTTATTCCTTAATGAGCTCGAATCCTTAGGGGCCAACATCTAATGAGTTTTAGAAGGTTTGGGTTTGTGTAGTGAGAAATTAGTGATTTGTGGGCTAAGGAAAGGGTGATGAAATCCCTCACCTTATCTTGATTAGGGGGTTTTGCCCTTAAGATATTTTCAAGTGTGTATCAAATCAAGATGCTGAAATCACTTGGGTGAGTTCCTACTATTATATGCAATGCAACCCTAGAAATTAAAAGCAACTAAAAAGGATGCAAAACAAGAATCTTTTCATTTTTTTAGTTAAGGTTAGCAATCAAACAAATGTGAGAAAGGGTAATGCTGTTTGAATTTATTATCTTGTTAGTAATGTCCAAGTGGAGGATGAATTTTATTAGGGTCGACAAAAGTAAAAATTTTTTTATTAATTTTTTTAAAAGATCCTAATTGTCTCTAATGTGAATGAACTATCTAAAGGGTGAAATTGAAAATACTAGATAGAAAAGTTACCCACGCAAAAGCTATCCTAGCCTTTTTGAAGGCAATTCTTCAATCTTGAATCTTCTACTCTTGATCTTCAAACTCCAAAGAGGTTCCTTCACAAGAAAATACACAAGTTAAAGAACCAAATATAGAAAAATCCTACAAATAAGTGCCTTCCCAGGCAACGGCGCTAAAAACTTGATAGGAAATAAATGGTGAATCTAAAGTTGCAAGTATATAACTATCAAGTTATAGGATAAAAAGTTATCGATCCCACGAGGAAAGTGTTGTAAGAGTTAATGAAAATTGGTTCTTATACTGTGTGTGTGACAATTAGGAGTGTGTTAGAAGAATTGTGATGGATTGTGGAAAGATTAAGAGAGTGTTTGTGAATATGTGCAAATAAAATCAAAATAAGATTGAGAGAGGAGAAAGAATAATAAATAAATGGAGAAAAAAGAAAACAAATAAATGAAAATTAAAAATAAAGAGGAAAATCAAGAAAGTAAAGAATGAGGATTCAATTAAAGATATGAGGAATCTAGAATTGAATCCACTAGCTAATCTCACATGTAAAATATGAACTATTCTCTTTTATCACATTTAACTTTAGATTTATTAAGAATAGACTATCAAACCACTTAAGAAAAGCATAACCTATCAAATTATCATCCAAGTAAAATTAATACTCATGAAAAGAACAATAACTAAATAGTAATTCTAGAATTCATAAGCATAACCTATCAAACCACTTAAGATAAGCATAGATTATTAAATTCTTCTTCTACCAATCAGTTCTCTAGTTGATTATCCTAAACATGATCATTTTAAGTCAAGAGAATGATTCACAAATTATAAATGAGATTAATAATGAGTTTTATGCAATTCTAGAGTTCCTACAAGTTTTAGTTCCGCATTATTGAATTAAAAGAAAAATAGAAACAAGAGAGAATGAAGGAGGAACTAATTACAAAAAGGAAAAATAAGAACAAAGAAGTAAAATCTAACTATGAACATAAAAATAAATCTAAATTACAAAAAGAAAAAAAGAACATAAAAGTAAATCTAAATTATTGACATGAAAATAAATCTTCATTATAAATTGCAAGAAAGTAATGCAAGAAATTAAAGACATGAAATTAAATGCATCAAAATAAATCTAAATTACCAAAAGAAAAAGAAAAGAAAGTATACAAGAAATTGAAAAGATAAAAGAGAAGACCTACATTCCAAGAGGGTTTTGGCCACTTGATGAAGGCAAATCTTCATCTTGATCTTCATCTTCATCTTCATGATCAAATAAAGAGAAGAAAGAAAAATATGAAGTGGTGAATTTTTTTATTAATTGCAACTAAAAGTTATAAATTTGGAAGGTTTTCTCAATTAAGAGTAACCCTCCTCTTCAAATGGAGTTTTTATAAAATTTTTCACACTCAAACCTTTCCCCCTCTACCCCTATTTATAGCCCTACACTGTGGATTAAGACCATATGATCAAACTTGGGCTCCAAGGATTAGTTTTCAGCCATTGATTAAATTCTGGTGCAAATCAATCGGTATTAATCGTCGGGTTAACGGTTACCATTGGTCGACCGAATGGTTTGCAACCAAGTCGATTTTGGCTGATTTTTCTTCACGAATTTTACATAGGCTCTTGAGTAGTCTTGGGCCTTCTCTTGTCTTCGTATTTGGGTTTCAAAAATTGGTAGAAAATGGGAGAGTTGAGTCATTTGGGCTTTTATTCATAATTTCTTCATTTACCTGCAAATTAAGACAAAAATAATTATTAGTGATTATCTTTATTCATATAAAATAGATAATGAGGGTATAAAATTATAATTAAAATGTGATTATCACTGGTCCTAATGGGTCACTAATATATATATATATATATATATATATATATATATATATATATATATATATATATATATATATATATATATATACATATATATACAAAAGGCCTTAGCTAGTAGGCTTTGGCTAAAAACTTATTTATTTATTTTTTAAAGAAGGGCCTCATTGGGCCAAGAGAGAAAAATGTAAGAATATATTATATAGGCCCTTTTAACAAAATATATATACCGTTTATATATACATATATATATACACACACACACACACATATATATTTTTATCTATTCTTTTATTATATGGGCTAACAAAATGAGGATATAATCTTTTTTACAAATAGTGTGATTCATGAAGAACCAACACCTCCTCTTGTTAGACAGTAGAAAATTCTAAAAATAGTTTTAAATGTTGACCATTAACCTTGAGAATATGACCATTTTTAGGATTTTCTATCTCGATAGCCCCATGTGGGAAAACTTGATTAACAATATACGAACCTGTCCATCTTGATCTCAATTTTTCGTGAAAAGATGCAATCTTGAGTCGTAGGGTAAAACATTTTGTCCCAGTGTGAAATTCTTCTGTAAAATTGAATTATCAAGAAAAATCTTGGTTTTCTCTTTGTAAATTTTTGAGTTTATATATGCATCATTTCAAATTTCTTCTAACTCATTCAATTGGAGTATTCTTGTTTTTCCTGCTGAGTCTAAATCAAGATTCAACTGTTTAATAGCCCACATCGCTCGGTGTTCCAGCTCAACTGGTAAATGACAAGCTTTTCCAAATACAAGCATGTACGGTGACATCTCCAAATTGGTTTTGAAGGCTGTACGGTATGCCCATAGAGCATCACACAATTTAACAAAGCAATCTTTTCTGTTATGATTGATGATTTTTTCTAAGATTTGTTTGATTTGTCTGTTCGTGACCTCTACTTGACCACTGGTTTGGGGGTGATAAGGAGTCGATAATTTGTGTGTGATCGAATATTTCCTCATCAAAGCCTCAAAAGAACGGTTACAAAAATGTGTACCATTATCACTAATGATTGCTCAGGGCACTCCAAACCGGGCAAAAATATTCTCCTTCAGAAACCTGATAACAACCTTGTTGTCATTTGTCTTGCAAGCAACCGCTTCAACCCATTTCGACATGTACTCTACGACTACTAGAGTGTAGATATTTCTAAAAGAATTTGGAAATGGTCCCATGAAATCTATACCCCACAAATCAAAAAGCTCAACAGCTAAAATGGGTTGTAAGGGTATCATATTTCTTCTAGCAATTTTTCCTAAGAACTGACAACGGTCACAGGTTTTGCAAAACTCATAGGAATCTTTGAACAGAGCGGGCCAATATAGCCCACACTGAAGAATTTTCTCAGTTATTTTTCTTAGGCCAAAGTGGCCCCCACATACTTGCTCATGATAAAAAGATAGAACACTCCTAGTTTCTTCACTTGGAATACCTCTCCTAAAGATCTGATCAGGACAATACTTAAACAGATATGGATCATCCCAGTAGAAATATTTCACCTGGGAAAGAAAATGGGATCTATCCTGTTTAGACCAATGAGAAGGGATCTGTTTTGTGACTAAGTAATTTACAATATCTGCAAACCACGGAACAGATTGGATTTGTAGGAGTTGTTCATCTGGAAAATATGCATTGATTGGGACATTTGATGTTGGTGCAATTGGAAGTCTAGAAAGATGATCTGCTACGGGGTTTTCTACTCCTTTTCTGTCAAGAATTTGGATGTCAAACTCTTGAAACAGGAGGATCCATCTAATGAGCCGCGCTTTGGCATCTTTCTTGGTCAAAAGATACTTAAGTGCGGCGTGATCTGTGAAAACTTTGGTCAAAGATCCGATGAGATAGGACCTGAATTTTTCTAAGGCAAAGACTACAGCTAAAAACTCTTTCTCAGTGGCAGAGTAATTTTGCTGGGCATCGTTCAGTGTCCTACTGGCATAGTAGATCACTTGCGATTTTCCTTTAATCCGTTATCCTAGAACAACAACAATTACAAAATCGGATGCATCACACATTAATTCGAAGGGTAAGGTCCAATCTGGTGCATGAATGATAGGGGCTGCGGTTAGCTCCTTTTTCAGATAATTGTTTCCGCAGAAAGCAAGTTTCTTTGCGGTTTCCATTCCAAAACATTTCGAAAATGAAAACAATTAAAAGATTACACGTGTAGATCTCTCGAATACAAAGAAAAATAGGCTCACTCTCTTACAAACATGAACAGAAGAGACTACGTAGCGATCTCCTGCTTGCATGGGTTCTTTGCCAGTGCCGGGTATGCATAATCCGTGGACCACCGAGCAACGATCGTCAGATTGACGGGGTTGAGTTTATACTTCGTAAAGGAAATAAGAACTTAGGTAAATATCTTAGCCAGGTAAGATATCTACTCTTCCCAAGAATTAAGACAAACCTTAATCTCGAGGAATTTTCACGTGGATGACGTCCTTGAAATCTCCTTTGTTGTGTTGAAATCCGAAATCTCCTTCTCTCCCTGCGCAGATCTCTATCTCCAAGTCTCTGTGCAAGGCCTGATTATCAGATCTTCGATCCCCCTCTCGGATGGGTGTAGGGGGGTATTTATAGGCTTCAAGGGGGTGTAACTGCTGAGAGGAACGTGCGTTGGATGTGTAGTGGCCGAGACAGCTGGGAGTGTCTCGGCCCAAAACTGTCTCACCATAGAAGCGGCGATTCGTCTGTCTCGCCCGGCTGTCGGCGTGGCGCGATAGTTTAACTTTGTCTCGTCAAAACTGTCTCGCCAAGAGACTGCTTCCTAGCTGTTGTAACCGTTCTCCCCTTTTCAAGGCACGTTTAAATGCCCCTCTTTTCACGCTTAGTGGGCGTTTTTCAAGGGTGTAACTGTCCACCAACGTGGCTGAACATCCTCTCACGTTGAAAAGGTCAAGTGGGCCCCACACATATCAATAGAACACCCAAGAGAACCATTCAGACACTTTTGGTGTCTCGCTCATTGGCGAGACACAAGAAAGTGTCTCGCCAATGGCGAGACACAAGATAGTGTCCCGCGAATGTTGAGACACAAGATCGTGTCCCGCTTATTGCGAGACACAAAAAGTGTATCGCCTTCGGCGAGACACAAAAAAGTGTCTCATATGTGTGAGTTGATTCCTTTTGACTTTGATGACGTCATTCTTCAATCTTCTCCTAATTTAAACTGTATTTCATCAGTAATTTTTAATGCCTACAGATACCCCCTCCAAAGTTTTCAGACTCCGCTATATTTTGTCGAGGAGTCTGGAATACTTTGGATAAGATGGGCCTTGCTTCTGTCCAATGTTAAACTTTATAGAAGAGGCGTATCTTTTGCTCTAGCTTTCAAATCCTGGCTACGCGACGTCGCTAACCATAATCTAGGATCAATAGCTGTTGCACCTGTACTTGAATTGATTAAGTCGATTTTGAACTGATCATCTTCATCTTGAGGGTTACCACTTGGGTTGTTCATCGAAAACCATGTTATCTCATCACAGTGGGAGATGGCATATGATTCTTCTTCGATAATGAGGATTTAGGGAAGAAGCACCATCCGGCTTACTGAACACTTGGGACTCAGATCATCCGTCATAAGACTTCAGGGAGAGATTATCTTGAATATACTGCCTCGAATCGCGTGCGGAGGGTAATCGCCGGATTCTAAAGTTGCCAAGACAATTTGTGATCTCCCCTCGTGCACGGCAGTTTCTTGTGTCGCGCTCAAAGAGGATGTGTGCGACAGTCTGGACTGTCGCGCTCGAAGGGGCCGAGATGGAATCTGTCTTATAAAGACCGATTTTTTTTGGGTCTTTTTTTTAACACTTCTAGCCCGCCGTTTGGAATTCAAAAGTCTTTCAAAACTCTTCTTTGCTTGCATAAAAGCCTCAAAATCCTCTCTAGCCCGCAAATCACACCTCTTCGCTCAACACCCCACTTGAGATCTAGGGTTCCTTTCATTTTTGTTGGGATTCAATTGATTTCGACCGATTTCCTTCACAAAATCGAGCTTCTTCTTGATCCTCTGTTAGATCCGACGCCCCCTCACCAAGCCCTAACTCTTTTGGAGCCTTTCTTGTCTAAGGTTCCCTCAAAACTCGATCCTTTTACTCGTTCAAGCCAAAAGTCTAATTTTTATCATGTCTCCCAAGAGATCTTGTGTCCCCAAAGGCAAATCCGTTCCCCAGACTCCTGAAGTTGAAGAACCAACTGCCTTGTCCTTTGGGGGTGAGCTTTGTGTATTTGTGTTGAAAAATTGAATCTTTGTGTAGATACCCCTGTTTGTTCTCCTTCATGAGGCATTCGGGAAGAGTCGAGGTCCTCCTTCGTGAGGATCTGGGCATACACGAGTATTTTGCATTGCCAAAACACTCATAAAATCAACAAGATGAACGTTTGATTGTCTCGCTATTGGCAAGATGGTCTGAACTGTCTCAACAACTGTGAGACAGTTTATACTGTTTCGGCCACTGTGAGACAATCCTCTCATTTTTGATTTTGACTAAGTGTTTTCCACACCTAGTATTGCTCCTTGGGCTTATTCTGATGTATTTTCTTTGTATATTGCAGTTGAATTTCCTTCTATGGTGTTTGCTGCTCATGAGTCAAGTGGACTGAATAGTAGTACTTTCTCCTCTTCTCATGAAGCGCCGTTGATAACAAATATTCCTCTGCTTGGCCCAAGTGCACCTCCAGAATTATTAGAGTTGCTAGAACATGGGGACCGTTGTGACTTGCGGAAGATGATAACTGACGCTCCGCTTATGAAGGGTGCTGGATCCACTGAAGTCATAAGGAAATCTAGTTGCTTGTTTGGGGACTCCGTTGCAGACCCGGAAGTTCTATCTTCCCGCACTGAGTCCTGGCTATATGAAGGCAACAGCGTCCATCTTCACCTGCCTTCTTTCGCTCGTCATCATTCGTTGGTGCATCTGCGTAATTTATCGGTTAAAAGGAGCATGCCTTGGAGATTGACCGAGGACCAGGAGCGCGTACATTATGGATATGTTGGGCAAGGTGCCACCCCGGGCTCTAGTGATAGGGATTATATTTGTACACTCTACCCGGGAATCACGGGTCAAGACAGTCCGCCTCACAATGAGTTGATGGTCAAGGCTGATACGGTGAAGAATCGTTTGGCCAGGATAGAAAGGGAACTGCCACCCAAGAGACCCCACCGATGTTTTGGTTGGGTCCACTCTTCCAGTGATCGATGGTGGACGCGGATGACTAAGTACATTCTCGGCCGGTAGAGTCGTGAGCTTCAAGAGAACGGCTTGTACATTCCCATCTGAGCGAGCATGTACGGGATTCCTATCAGCGTGAATCACTTCCTCGCGCTTCTAGAGATCTACAACCTGGACACTAATACCTTTTTGATAAGGAACGGGGAGTTGGGTTTACCGCTCCATGAGATGATGAAGGTATCTGGCCTGCCAATGGGTGATGCGCCATACCAGGAGTATTTCCCCACTAACCGTCAACTAAAGAAGATGAAGGAGAAGGGCTCTGTAGGTTACGAGATCTTGTAGGAGTTAACCTGCCACTACCAGACAGCTATAGCATCGATCGATGTGAAGGCCAAGAAATGGCCGCAAGTCAGCCTGAAGCAATTTGCCAATTATCTGTTCAAGAATCTGGAGAGCGCCGATGAAGTGGCTGAGCTGGAACCTCTGAATCCCTCCGATATCAATAAGTTGATTGCGAAGGCGAAGGCTCAATCTTATACCACTCTCTTTGCTGAGGGCAAGATCCTGAAGGGCACTAAGTTCGAGACTTTTCTGTGGCAAGTACAGAAGCAGATCAAGCCACAAACTCTTCTGGCGGGCTACCTAGCAATATGGTTGAAGAAATGCGTAGTCCCGCATCAAGTCTCAGAAGCTATGCCTCTGGAAGTGCTCTTTCTAGCCGTCGAGCTAGTCGTTGGTCGCCGACTTTCTCTTCTTCTGGCAATGGTGGCAGATATTCCTTTGTGGACTTAGGCGGCAGTCATTTGGTTTCATCTGAGAAGGGAAAAGGGTCTTCAAACGAGCTCCTGGCTGTCAAGGTCGAATTGCCATACACCTATTTGATGGCTTGGCTTGTCCTCCATTGCTCGGACCTAATGACGGCGCCCAAGACAGTTAACTCTGAGTTTCCTCTATTGCAAACCTTAGAGAGCTGCAAGTGGGGGGGCAAGACAGTGGCAAGAGGTGTCTCACCAATTCAAAGTCGCCAAGTGTTGGGAATTCTCCAAGTGTTTACCACACTTCTCAGGTCATTACGACAAAGTTCTCGTGGACGCCGCTGAGCCCAATGGAGACCGGACCATACTGGATCTTCGCTATTTCCGGTGGTTAATAAACATTCGCCCTGGCTATCTCATTTTCTGAGTCAAGAATTCTTGCGACATTGAGCCCTATTTTCCCTGCCGATTTTCTCGTCAATTCGGATATGACCAAATCTACATCGAGAATCCGAATCGGGGGATGAAGACCCATGGAGGCCTCGTTGATGGCGCACGTGCCTGGTACTGGAGCATCAGTGGCTGCACCAATGCTAAGTTCAGTCTTCCTGCTACCGAGCCCAAGCTTCAGATGACTTTTTTTTATTTCAAGTGGCTCATTGCGGCTAACGCTCCCACTTCAAGGACATCAGAAACTGAAGCGGAGCGTAGGAGAGAACCAACGCCGACTCATGCCTCCCCCCTGTGAGCTAAACCATCTTGGCAGTCTAAGGGCAAGAAGAAGGCTGCTCGAGAGGAAAGCGAGGAAGAAGATTTCGATGACACGATCCAAACTTCCGAAGAGGAAGAAGAAGAGACTGTTCATCCTACAGGGGTCCGGATACAGAGTGAAGTAGTAGTGCCTCCTCCTCATCGTTCTCCAACTCAACAGGATGAACCAGTTCGGGCCTCTCCCCGTGTTCCATCTTCTCCCAAGCGTCCTTTAAAACGACCTCGAAAGAAGGTCCTTCTCTCTTATCCTAACAAAATAACTGTTGAGACAGGGGAAGAGGAAGAAGAAGAGGAGGAGGCTTCTGATCTCATTCTCCGAAAGAGGGCCTGCACATCGACGACCATTCCTAACCCAACTTCTATTGCCAGAGCGTTGATGTGTACGAAGAAAGTCGCACATAGGCCTCGGCGTCCAAGATCTCCAACTCCTGAGGTCGCGGGCACTGATCTCCCACTTGGAGGAGGAGGTAAAATTTGTCAACTTAAATTTTGCCATTTTGTTTGTGATTCATATTTATTATTTATTCTCTTTTCTTCTTTTTCTCAGAACGTTCTGAAGAAGGCAAAATTCCGGCTGAGTCTTCCCCTCCGCCAGCATTCGTCTACGAAGATCCCAGCTTCACGGCACAAGTATATGAAGCTATGGATGAGGGTGCCCCGGATACTGCCATCGGCGCAGATGTTGATATCCCTCTTGTTCCCGAGACTGTTGTCACAGGTACGAATACCTTCTCTGGATGGCAACTCAAGGAATTGAGAGAGTCCGACTTTGTTCCTCCGCTAATCGCTAATGCGCTTCATGTTCTTTTAGAAAAACTTCAAGAAATGGACGCGAGTGTTAGCCAAGCGGAGCCAACTCCCGGTATAAAGTCCGATCTCAACTTTGTTTTCTTTTCTTCGTATTGAAAGTCTAACATGTTGTGACTGCAGTGGTAGAGGAAGAGCCTGAGGAAAGGACAACTCCAAGAGAAACATTTGGGGAATTCGCTGAACCCATGGAATCGGCTCCCGATATATACACATATCGTCGTGACTTTAATATATGTATATATATGCGTATACTAATGCTCGGTATGTTTTACTAATGTCACAGTGGAAGAACTGATAGAGACGGAGCCTGCGCATGAAGAGGGTCTCGGGGAGTTTTCTAAACCGAGCCTAGCTCAGATGATCTCTATTTCTGAGTCTGATCACAACCTAATTGACGATATGTTATCGGAACAGACTCAGAGAGAATTTGTTATAGAAATTAGCCCTTCTGTAGGTATATATCTTATTATCTAGATCCTCTCAATTATCTTGCCGATAGTTGATGACTTAAAAAAGTCTTCTCTTGCAGGCCCCGTCACTGCTGCTGCCGAGCAAACTGGAGGGTCTCCGGTTCTAAATTTGGAGACTCAACCTCTCGCTTCCCAAGTCAAATCGATTGTCGTCTCGACCATTGCTGAAAGTTCTCTCCGTCAACCCGGACCACCGGCTATTCAAGCTGAACCTAAATCAACTTCGGTGGGTCCTGAGGTTGAATTGACGAGCACGGGGGAGGTAGTCCCAGCTGAAGGATATTCTAGCCTCATCGGTATATCTCCCGATCCTGTCTCTTATAAGAGTTTTAACATTTAAAGTCCTCAGAAACTTACATTTCCTCTCCCACAGCACCTTCTTCCATATTGTATGATTCAATCAAGGCGTTGATGTCGGATGAGGATCCGGAGAAGGTGGTCCTTGGCGCAGAGCTTGAGGGGTTCATCCTTCTCCTTAATAATGCCATCGAGAAAGTCGTGACCAAGGGCTTCTCCTTCGGCTCTTTCAAGAGGCTTCTTGATCGGCGTGTGGCGTCCATAAGGGAAGAGGGCTTCTTCGACTTAGCAGACTCTATCACAGAGGACTTGGCTCAATTAGAACAAGAGCTAGAGAAGTTTCTGAGACTGCGATCCAAGGGCGCTTCCTCTTATATTTCTTCTCGGATCGAGTCTATTCGAAGGCGGAGAAGCCAGAAGCTGTCGAGGGGAGTTGTGCCAACCGCACTAACTGAGCATATCAGGGCAAGTTTGAATTTAAAAGAAAAGAACAAAGCCGACTTGCTTCAATCCATTGAGCTACAAGGTGTCGAAATTGCTCGCTTAAGGAAAGCCCTCGAAGATGCCGAAGAGACGCACACTCTTCTAAAGATGGATCTGGTCGGAGTGGAGAAATCTTACTCCAAACTAGCTGAACAAATGAAGACCTTTGACAACAGATCTGCTGAGCTGGAGCTCTCAAGCCTGGAAGAAAGGATTTGTCACCGCCAGTTATCCCAATAGAGTGCCTTTTGATTCTTCTTTTTTTTGTTTAGTCAACAATAATTTTGTATTTCCTTACTCATGAAATAAAATTTTAGTTTTCTCTTTGTCGACTTTCATTATGTCATCTATTTTGTCTTGAACACATGAGCATAATCTTGATAGGATTTTTGGCAAACCCTCATCCATCAACAGACTTGATAAGCCTTTACCAACTACCATTTGAGTTGGGCTAGCATGTAGATTATCTAGGTCCGTTCTACATGTTACGTTGTGCTAAAAGAATGAATTCTCTTAGACTTTGTGCTACGATATTGAATACGTAGGCTTTGTCATCTTCACGGGAATTGACTACCCGGCAGCATGTATTAGATGCAGATTTATTCTTGATTTAAGGACAGAAATAACACCTACTACGCATAAATAGGCATAGATTTAACAAATCATTAAGTCAGTAATGAGACTGGCTATGTGTTGGATACATAGACTTTGTTGTTGTTGTCTTCTCCTGGGGCAAAGACGAACCCGTTGTGTCTTCTCTTGGGGCGAAGGCGGACCCGTTGTGTCTTCTCTTAGGGTGAAGGCGAACCCATTGTGTTGAAGAAGAAAAGGTATTTTCTTATCTCCCGCTTTAATTGAGAACTCCTTGTTCACGTGAACTGAGAGTCAGAAGAATTCCTGATGCACGTGCACCAGGAAACTTATAAAAAACTCAAAGTGGGATCTCTACTTCAAGAATCAAATTGGAGTCAGGCTACGTGGCTTTGACTCAGAAAAACCAAGGGGGGGGGGGCTTTTAACTCACATGAGTAAAAGGTAAAATTTGGAGGAACCTAAATACTCAAAGGTTCAGTTGTTCAAATTTATCTCCTCTTGGGGCAGAGACTAACCCAGTACTGGAGTGGAATTCTTATTCGTGAAAGGAATCACGAAAGGATATTGTTAGTGGCCTTAACTGTTAGGAGGTTTGGCCAAGTGGGAGTGAAAATTTAAAATGATCCTAACTGTTTAAAGGTTTGATCAAGTGGGAGTAATGATAAGAAAATTTTGATTTTGGTCCTAACTGTTCAGAGGTTTGACAAAGTGGGAGTTTAGAGAACGTGACTATTCAAAAGTCTGATCATCCAAAATTGGTAAAGGGTATTACTTGGCTATCGGGATATGATAAACCTGGGCCCTTCATCGTAACACGGGTTATCCTGAGTACACTAAGGATAGTATTTCTTCAGGAACTTCCCATTAATTGGCATCATCATTTTATTACCGTCTTGGGTGATCAAGCGATATGCTCCATTTGAGTAGACCGTATCAATTATAAACGGTCTTTCCCATTTGGGTTGGAATTTGCCTTTCTTTTTGGCGTTAAGGATCATTGGTCGTCAGACGGTGAGTACCAAGTCCCCTTCCTTGAAGACCCGATGCCGGACTTTCTTATTGAAGGCTTTGGAAATTCTTGCGTGGTATAACTCGATTTGTTGTTGAGCTTCCAAGCAATTTCCATCCAACATCTCAAGCTCTTCAAGACGCTTCTGATATTGCTCATCATCGGTCATTCTCGTCGTAAGTGTGATACGAAGGGATGGGATTTATATTTCTAGCAGTAAGAAAGATTTACATCCGTATACCAAGGAGTATGGGGTGACCCTGGTCAGTGTTCGGACCGTGGTGCGGTATGCCCAAAGAGCCTCGCCAAGCTTATCGTCCCAGTCTCATTTATTGGTCCTTACTAGCTTTGCTAAGATCTTGATGATAGTCTTGTTAAAGGCTTCGGCTAAACCATTTACAGTGGGATTATAAGTTGTAGATGAGACGTCTTAGATTCTGAACTGACTACAAAATCTGACAAAGGCATTGCTGATAAACTGGGGGGGGGGCGTTGTCGTGCACAATTCGTCTTGGGACACCGTATCGATAGAAGATCTGGTATTTGATGAATTTGATGACATTATTTGCCTTAACTTCTTTGAGCGGAATTGCTTCAGCCCATTTGGAGAAGTAATCCGTAATTGCTAAAATAAAGCGATCACCCTTTGCTAACGGGGGGAAGATAGGTCCTACCACATCCATTCCCCAGGTTTTGAATGGCCAAGAAGTAGCTGAAGGATGCAGATTTTCTGGCAGCTAGTGCATATAGTTAGCATGTATTTGACACGCGTGACATCGTCTCACGTATTCAATTGCGTCTCTGATCATGGTCGGCCAGTAATAGCCCAATCTTTTCAGTCTATCTCCTAGCTTAGGACCTGGTTGATGTGCGCCGCAAGTCCCATCATGCGCTTCTTTGAGGGCTTCTTCTGCTTCCTCGGTCGAAAGGCATCGAAGTAGCAAGCCGTCATATGTGCGACGATAGAGTGTCTGAGTCGCGGCGTTGTAATAAAATCTCGGTGCCCTTCTTCGGACTGACTTCCTTTCCTTTACGTCTTTCGGTAAAATACAGTGTAAAACGTAATCTATAATGGGAAAGCGCCAATCTCGAGGCTCGAGTTTGGTTAAAGTGGCATGCGCATCTTTGGCGTCTAAAGTGCATTCCGGTATAAAAAGTTGATGCGTCCTCACAGTGACCAGTTGTTCTATTTCTGGGGGTTGCGCCAACGAGACGGCTAATGCCGCTAGCGCATCTGCATAGGCATTCTGGAGGCGTGGAATGTACTCAATGAAAAATTCTCCAAACGAGTCCGCCATCTCAACGACCGCCTGGTGATACGGAATCAGGTCTATATTTCTGACTTTGTAGTCCCCACGGATTTGTCTGACTATGAGTTGGAAATCCCCGAAGGCTTTGAGATATTCGACCCCCAGCTCTCTGGCAAAATTGAGTTCGATAAGCAGCGTGTTGTATTCGGCCACATTATTAGAGCACGGCTCGGTTAGCAAGTAGGCGCGAGGCATCACATGCTTCCCCGGGGAAACTAAGACAACCCCGACTCCGGCAGAAATCTTAGAACATCCAGGGGAACTTGCCACATTGGTCGCTTGAGAAGCTCCATCAAAATATAATTGCCATACATGCTCGTGAGAAGTATGGTTGACCTCGTAGGTTTCGTCGGGCAAATCTTCATAAAGTTTAGCTTTATCCTTGCCAGGTCGGACCGCTAAAAGGTCACAAATTTCCTGTTCTTTCACCGACTTCTGTTGTTTGAAGTGGATGTCATATTGCGAGAGGAGTAATGCCCACCTTGCTAATTGCCAATTCAAAGAGGCCGGTTGCGTCATAAATACCCAAATTGGGTTAACGTCCGAGATGACATGTATCGTCTGTCCAACCAGGTAATGATGCATTTTCTGGACCACGAATACCAAGGCCAGGCACTCTTTATCAATATCGGGATATCGAGATTCAGCCCCTACCATTGTCCTACTCAGATAGTAGATTGTCTGTTCGTGACCGTTATCATCATCTTGTGCTAACAAGGCACTTAATGAATGGTTCGTCGCTCTGACATAAATCAAGAACGACTTCCCCGATTTCAGTTCAACGAGAACGGGAGGATTTGATAAATATGCCTTGATATCTTCAAAAGCCTTTTGACAAGCATCGTCCCATATGAACGAAACGCCCTTTTGGTGAGCTTGGAGAACGGATGGCATTTTCCTACAAGATTAGAAATGAACCGTCTGACATAGGCTAATCTTCCTTGCAGCCCTCTAAGATCTTTGAGGTTTCTGGGCAGTTGGAATTCGCTAATCGCCTTCACTTTGTCAGGATCGATATGAATTCCCTTCGATGTGACGATGAAACCGAGAAATTTACCATTGGCCATTCCCAGGAAAGACTTGGTGGGATTCATCTTCAATTGATGACTTCGCATGAGGTCAAACACCATCTTGAGATCTTTGATATGATTACTTTTATTGCGGCTTTTCACTACTAAGTCATCGACATAACACTCAACAGTTTTTCGGAGATGCTCTTGAAAGATCTTCGTCATCACTCGTTGATACGTAGAGCCTGCATTCTTCAAACCGAAGGGCATGACAGTGTAGCAAAAGATACCAAGAGGCGTCCTAACCGAGGTATGTTTCTCATCATTGGGATGCATCTTGATTTGATTGTATCCGGAGAATCCATCCATAAATGACATTCTTTTAACCCACAAGTGTTGTCTATAATGACATCCGTAATGGGTAGTGGAAAGTCATCCTTCGGGCATGTGAGGTTCAGATCCTTGTAATCTATGCAGATTCTGATCGTCCCATTCTTCTTTAGAACCGGAATAATATTTGACACCCAGTCTGGATGTTGCTCTTCCCTGATAAAACCCGACTCTATAAGCCTTTTCACTTCCGCATCGATCGCATCCATGATCTGCAGACGAAACTGTCGCTGTTGCTGCTTGACGGGTTTGGCATCCAGCTTGCTATTGAGTTGGTGGGTCGCCACATTTGGGTCAAGTCCTGGCGTATCTTCATAATTCCAAGCGAAAACATCGATATATTCTCAACCAGAGCAATCAATTCCTCTTTCTCCTCCGGGGGAAGACTGCCGCTCATGAAAATGGGCTTCAGATTAGCTTCGTCGCCCATACTGACTTGAACCACTATATCTTCAGTCGGAGGTTCTCTCTGTTCAAACTTGTCACTGTATTGAATGTTCAAATGGAAAGTCCAAGGGTCTTCCCAAGTCGGTGAGTGATCATCTTCTTCGGGCTCTGCCGGGTTTATCGTGGTCATATTAGACATTAGTCCCTTGAATACTTCGCCGAGACTAACATCTGAATCCCACGTTGAAGAATCTGATGAATTGTTGTGATCTTCAATCTGCCAACAGCATTCATCAGAAGATGAAGAGACATAACCCAGACCTCTCTTGTGTTCATAATAGCGGTCGGGTTTTCCTTTCGGGACGTGAGAAGGTCTAGGAGGAATTCGGAGGCCACGTCCGAAACAAAGACCCACTCCGTGTGTGAAATCATATCCTCATTTCTTCATGTAATGGCGCGCTTGCGGGCTATACTTGGAGAAATATTTGCAAGGTTCTTCGTCACTATCATCAAGTTCCCACAAGGGGTCTTGCGTCGGAGATATTTTCCCTTTGCCAAAGATCGTTTCTTTTGCACCCTTTGAAGGGACTACGAAAGTTGACCCAATCGAGCTTTAGAGGCATTTCTTCATCCAGTTGGATGATGAGAGTGGCATGTGCGCACCGTGCTCTTTATATAGTCCCTGCGTTATAGTATCAATGCTAGGTACATACTCTAAATCATCATTTATTATATGTTCATCGGCAAGTTGCTAGTTACAACTTTCTCCTGACGATTCAGATCCGTCAAGATCAATTACAAGAGGTTCAATGTCATTAAGTATAAAGTTTCCATCGTAATCGAGCCCGGCTTCGGTATCAGCTTCATTTCGACTATCCGTACCCTGGGCCGATGGTTCAGTATCAGATTCAGCGCCATATAGGAGGGAGTCAGTGAAATAATTTTCCAACCCCTTGATTGGCTGCTTATCCGCGACCACTATCTTAACCACATTATCAGTGTCGACATACTTCAAACACTGATGTAATGTAGACGGGACTATGACATTACTATGGATCCAAGGTCGACCCAATAGTAAATTGTACGAAGTCTCTGCGTCGATGACATAGCATGTGACTTCAGACTTGAGATCTCCAAGCTGGCACTTCACTCAGATTTTACCCAAGGTCTGGACCCGCTGGTATTGAATCCGTAAATAACAGTGCCTGTAGAAGCCAATTTACTAGCCGGAATTTCGAGATGATACATCAATCGGAGTGGCATGATGCTGACTGCAGATTCTGGGTCAATTTGAATTCGGTTAACGACAACTGAGCCAATGTTCCTAGTAAAATACAAGGGCCTGTCATGCTTCAAATTTCTCACTTGCATATCGTCTCGGGTGAATGTGATGCAAGGAAAATGTTTAGCCGTCAGGTTGCAGTGTTTAGGCTTTTCAGGAACCTGCTTGACTTGCGTGATGAAGGCCTCTGAATCAGCTAACGCTTCCTGTAAAGCCTCTTTGGTTTCTTTGGAGAGACGCAGCAACTCGTAAAGAGTTATCCTCGCTGGGATGTTGGCCAACTGAGCCATGACATCGAAGCGGTACGAGGAGCCTGAACTTCCCGGTTTGTCCCTTCCAATCGAACGATTGAATCGGGACTGCCTCGGGGCTTGGACCTCTTGGGATTGCTTATCCTTTTGCTTGACCATATCCTCTTTGGCGATCGCGATCTTTGTGACTTTTCGTATGGTAGGAGGAGTTATCGCCACCCCCAGCTTCGTTAGCGTCTTAGCATTTGGATTGGAAGCTTCGGGATACTCATATCTGTACTCGTGCCCGCTCCTGGTGGCATAAACCGTTTCGCTCACGCAAGAGCTTCATGCTCATTTTCAGACGACGAGAGGGTTGGAACCTTTTCATCACCTTCCTCTGGAGTTGCTGAGATGTGACCGCAAGACCTGCCTTTACGCCTGGAGTTCTGTGCTGAGGAAGATCCGGTCCATTGCTCATCTTGAAGGAGGTCTGGATGAACCCAAAGTACTTCGCCATTATGGGCTATATGCGAAACTAACCCCTTCTAACGTTGGCCATGTGGATCATCGTTGACCATCCTGACCTCTACCTCTGGGACAATCTTCTATTGGTACAGTATGGGCGGCATGGACTCAAAATTGATAGCCACCATATTCGAGCCGACCTTCTTCTCTTTCTTTGCCGTTATGATACCGGCATCGATCAAAGCCTGGATCTTGTCCTTGAGTACGAAGCAGCTCTTGGTCGGATGACGGACCCTCCTGTGATATGCACAATACTTGGGGTCTGAGATCTTATTAGCCTCCTCCTAGTTGGTGATTGGAGGCAATTTGATCTTGTTGTTGTCCAAGAGATATTTGAAGATGATCGGCACTTCTTCCTCCTGAAGGTGTAGGTTCTCTGGAATCTTGGGTCCGGAGCCTTTTGCGACTCTTGAGATTTTCTTTGAAATCTCGATTCGCGGTTCTTCTTAGCATTTGATTGGAAGCTTCGGATACTCATATCGTACTCGTGCCGCTCACGGTGGCATAAACCGTTTCGCTCACGCAAGAGCTTCATGCTCATTTTCGACGACGAGGGTTGGAACCTTTTCATCACCTTCCTCCGAGTTGCCGAGATGTGACCGCAAGACCCGCCTTTACCGAGTTCTCGGCCGAGGAAGATCCGGTCCATTGCTCATCTTGAAGGAGGTCTCGATGAACCCAAAGTACTTCGCCATTATGGGCTATATGCGAAACTAACCCCTTCTAACGTTGGCCATGTGGATCATCGTTGACCATCCTGACCTCTACCTCTGGGACAATCTTCTATTGGTACAGTATGGGCGGCATGGACTCAAAATTGATAGCCACCATATTCGAGCCGACCTTCTTCTCTTTCTTTGCCGTTATGATACCGGCATCGATCAAAGCCTGGATCTTGTCCTTGAGTACGAAGCAGCTCTTGGTCGGATGACGGACCCTCCTGTGATATGCACAATACTTGGGGTCTGAGATCTTATTAGCCTCCTCCTAGTTGGTGATTGGAGGCAATTTGATCTTGTTGTTGTCCAAGAGATATTTGAAGATGATCGGCACTTCTTCCTCCTGAAAGGTGTAGGTTCTCTGGAATCTTGGGTCCGGAGCCTTTTGCGACTCTTGAGATTTTCTTTGAAATCTCGATTCGCGATTCTTCTTTATTCGGTGATTCTTGGCGTTCTGCTGGAATGTCTGATTTGCATCAACAGTAATAGCTGACGCCTTTCCTCTACCACGGGGCATGAAATTTGACTTTGAGGGACCCGTTACTGGTTTGCCTCTTTCATTCTTCTTCCTCTAGAGGAATCGCTCAGCTTGTTCCCCTCGGAGCTTCAAGTCTTTCCATGTGGTTAGTGCTACAACCCCCATGGCTTCTAGCAAGTCCAGGAAAAGGTTGTTGTGGCACGTCTACAATATGAACTCCTTGGTGACTGGATCCCTACAGTTCATGGCTTTGTTGCGGAAGCGCTTGACGAAGGAATCGATCGTCTCTCCATTCTTCTGCTTTTCGTCCAAGAGGGTCCCAATTGAAACTTCTGTATCATCATCAAAGAAGTTATTAAGAAAAGAAGTTTCCATATCATCCCAGCAATTGATGCTTCCAGCCTTGAGTCTTCGACACCAATCGAAGGTAGCCTGCGAAGGGTACCCATGAATGACCAAACCATCAAAGGCTCATTTCGAGATCACCCCAAGTAAGATTTGAAGTAAATTAGGTGCTACGTGGGTGAGCCCCTTCCATCAAGCGGTGTGAAGTTAATGAGATTGAACTTTGATGGATAGGAATTGAGTCCCACTCTCGGATATAGACATGGAATGCCGCCTTCTTGACTTCTTGGCGGACATTAGAGCATTGATTTTGCCTTCAAGCTCTTTCATTTTTCCTCTTTCATTCTTCTTCCTCTAGAGGAATCGCCGCCTTGTTCCCCTGAGCTTCAAGTCTTTCCATGTGGTTAGTGCTACAACCCCATGGCTTCTAGCAAGTCCAGGAAAAGGTTGTTGTGGCACGTCTACAATATGAACTCCTTGGTGACTGGATCCCTACAGTTCATGGCTTTGTTGAGGAAGCGCTTGACGAAGGAATCGATCGTCTCTCCATTCTTCTGCTTTTCGTCCAAGAGGGTCCCAATTGAAACTTCTGTATCATCATCAAAGAAGTTATTAAGAAAAGAAGTTTCCATATCATCCCAAAGAATTGATGC
The DNA here is from genome assembly GCA_012295165.1 of Asparagus setaceus. Taxonomy (NCBI): domain Eukaryota; kingdom Viridiplantae; phylum Streptophyta; class Magnoliopsida; order Asparagales; family Asparagaceae; genus Asparagus; species Asparagus setaceus. The sequence goes on from CM022701.1 coordinate 63,803,213, forward strand.
TTCCAGCCTTGAGTCTTCGACACCAATCGAAGGTAGCCCTGCGAAGGGTACCCATGAATGACCAAACCATCAAAGGCTCATTTCCCGAGATCACCCCCAAGTAAGATTTGAAGTAAATTAGGTGCTACGTGGGTGAGCCCCTTCCATCAAACGGTGTGAAGTTAATGAGATTGAACTTTGATGGATAGGAATTGAGTCCCACTCTCGGATATAGACATGGAATGCCGCCTTCTTGACTTCTTGAGCGGACATTAGAGCATTGATTTTGCCTTCAAGCTCTTTCATTTTTCCTCTTTCATTCTTCTTCCTCTAGAGGAATCGCCGCCTTGTTCCCCTCGGAGCTTCAAGTCTTTCCATGTGGTTAGTGCTACAACCCCCATGGCTTCTAGCAAGTCCAGGAAAAGGTTGTTGTGGCACGTCTACAATATGAACTCCTTGGTGACTGGATCCCTACAGTTCATGGCTTTGTTGCGGAAGCGCTTGACGAAGGAATCGATCGTCTCTCCATTCTTCTGCTTTTCGTCCAAGAGGGTCCCAATTGAAACTTCTGTATCATCATCAAAGAAGTTATTAAGAAAAGAAGTTTCCATATCATCCCAGCAATTGATGCTTCCAGCCTTGAGTCTTCGACACCAATCGAAGGTAGCCCTGCGAAGGGTACCCATGAATGACCAAACCATCAAAGGCTCATTTCCCGAGATCACCCCCAAGTAAGATTTGAAGTAAATTAGGTGCTACGTGGGTGAGCCCCTTCCATCAAACGGTGTGAAGTTAATGAGATTGAACTTTGATGGATAGGGAATTGAGTCCCACTCTCTCGGATATAGACATGGAATGCCAGTCTTCTTGACTTCTTGAGCGGACATTAGAGCATTGATTTTGCCTTCAAGCTCTTTCATTTTTCCTCTTTCATCCTCCTCTTGCTTCAGATTACTTCCGGTAGGATGGGTTGGGCCATCTCCACTTTGAGCGCCTGATGCAGTTTTCTTTAGAGGTGGTTCGCCAATGATGGTTTCATCCACTTCCGGATCGCTATCTTCTATATCGTGAGCGACACGGTGACTGGATCCGCCTTGTTGACTAGACTCAGGTTGAGCAGCTTTTTGACTTTGCAACTCCCTCATCTGCTGCATGGCTAACTCCATTTCTATTTTCATCTCAGCCTTAAGCTCTTCTCTCTGTTTAGCTAAGGCTTCTTGCAATATTTGAGCCAGCGTTTCAGGAGTGATGGTGCAAGTTTCTCAGGCCTGACCTACGCTTGATATTGTGTCATCGGATGCTATTGCTGAGTAGGCGTCGGAGGTCTCATCTTTAGATGAATCCCCTTCATGCATTCTTTTATAGTCTTTGCCTCTTATAGCCCGCAGTTGTAGCCGAGACATTCTCTGGGAAATTCGGGTACCGACTTTTCCCCCAGGAGTAAAGTCAGGATCTGCGTCTGCTGCCGCTTGCCCTTTTCCCTTATTTACCATGTTAATGGTAACTTTGGGGAGTTCGTCTTGTTGAATAGCAGATTTTCTCCTCTTACGGAAGCATCTTGGCTTCGGCTCTTCTGTTGTTGGTATGGAAAGCCTCTCAAATATCGAAGCTCTTTGTAGAAGAGCTTTCGACTCAGAGCAAGCACATGCTGGTAGCAATGTCCTGATCAGTTGTGCACATGAGCAAGAATAATTCATTTCATCAATTGTCCTCTTTCATGTGTTGCCACCCCAGCCTGATGATGCAGTTAGTGTGATTTGTCCCGGATTACACTTCCACCTCCAAGTGTAACGGGCCATCTTCTGACGTCACCTCTGACGAGCCCTCTTCGTCAGGGCGGTAGAGACTTTGTAAGATGACTCCTTCTAGATAGAGCCACCATGAGCAGAGCTCCCAGCTTTGCAATTTGCCGGAGTGTTGTTGCGAGGGGAAACCTCCGTCGCGAGTGGGCGAGATTCATTACGCACTACGACAGATCAGACTTCCCTCCTTGGAGAGGAGATCCTCCGATGCTTGCTTGGGCACTTTTAACTTCACGGAGTTTGATACGACCCCGCCTATTGTCGTGTGTAGACCGAGTAACCCAAACGCCCTTCACCGGTGCCTTGTCTTTGCTTCGGCCGTGGACCATGCGACGAACACCGGCCGAAGGATTCGTGTTGATACATCAACGTGAGAGGCGGATGGACGAGGCGAAGAAGAATCATCTTGGCCGAGACAGCTGGGAGTGTCTCGCCCAAAATCGTTCACCATAGGCGCGACAGTTCGGCTGTCTCGCCAAAACTGTCTAGCCGAGAGGCTGCTTCCTAGCTGTTGTAACCGTTCTCCCCTTTTTAAGGCACATTTAAATGCCCCTCTTTTCACGCTTAGTAGGCATTTTTCAAGGGTGTAACTGCCCACTAACGTGGCTAAACATCCTCTCACGTTGAAAAGGTCAAGTGGGCCCCATGAATATCAATAGAACACACAAGAGAACCATTCAGACACTTTTGGTGTCTCGTTCATTAGCGAGACACAAGAAAGTGTCCGCTTATTGCGAACACAAAAGTGTCTCATATGTGTGAGTTGATTCCTTTTGACTTTGATGACGTCATTCTTCAATCTTCTCCTGATTTAAACTGTATTTGGGGTTCATCAGCAATTTTTGATGCCTACAATAATCAAAGGCTTTGAGGCATTCAGGGGAGAAATCAAATGACGTTTCCTTAGCTAAGAGATTGGTCAAAAATCTAGCAATTTTGCTAAAATCTTTGATGAAGCGTCTATATCTTTGATGAAGCGTCTATATCTTTGATGAAGCGCCTATATCTTTGATGAAGCGTCTATATCTTTGATGAAGCGCCTATATCTTTGATGAAGCGCCTATATCTTTGATGAAGCGTCTATATCTTTGATGAAGCGCCTATATCTTTGATGAAGCGTCTATAAAAACTAGCATGACCAAGAAATGATCTTACATCTTTGACATTTTTGGGAGGAGGAAGGTTAGAAATGAGCTCTACCTTAGCTTTGTCAACTTCGATACCGTGATTGGAAACTACATGCCCTAAGACAATGCCTTGTTTGACCATGAAGTGACATTTCTCCCAATTGAGAATCAGATTTTTCTCCATACACCGTGACAGGACCAATTAATGATGATGCAAACATTCAGAGAATGTGTCACCAAAAATGGAAAAGTCATCCATGAAAATTTCTAGAAAATGTTCTACCATGTCAGAGAAAATACGATCATGTATCGTTGGAGCGTGGCGGGTGCATTACCGCCGGGATGCGTAATCCGTGGACCACCGAGCAACGATCGTCAGATTGACGGGGTTGAGTTTATGCTTCACAAAGGAAATAAGAACTTAAGCAAATATCTTAGCCAGGCAAGATATCTACTCTTCCCAAGAATTAAGACAAAGCTTAATCTCAAGGAATTTCCACGTGGATGACGTTCTTGAAATCTCCTTTGCTGTGTTGAAATCCGAAATCTCCTTCTCTCCCAGCGCAGATCTCTATCTCCAAGTCTCTGTGTACGGCCTGATTATCAGATCTTCGATCCCCCTCTCAGATGGGTGTAGGGAGGCATTTATAGGTTTCAGGGGGGTGTAACTGCTGAGAGGAACGTGGGTTGGATGTGTAGTGGCCGAGACAGTTGGGAGTGTCTCGGCCCAAAACTGTCTCACCATAGGCGCGACAGTTCGGCCTGTCTCGCTGTCGCTGGCCGGCCCAGCCGCGGCGGTTTGGCTGTCTCGCCAAAACTGTCTAGCCGAGAGGCTGCTTCCTAGCTGTTGTAACCGTTCTCCCCTTTTTAAGGCACATTTAAATGCCCCTCTTTTCACGCTTAGTAGGCATTTTTCAAGGGTGTAACTGCCCACTAACGTGGCTAAACATCCTCTCACGTTGAAAAGGTCAAGTGGGCCCCATGAATATCAATAGAACACACAAGAGAACCATTCAGACACTTTTGGTGTCTCGTTCATTAGCGAGACACAAGAAAGTGTCTCACCAATGGCGAGACACAAGAAAGTGTCCCGCTTATTGCGAGACACAAAAAGTGTCTCATATGTGTGAGTTGATTCCTTTTGACTTTGATGACGTCATTCTTCAATCTTCTCCTGATTTAAACTGTATTTGGGGTTCATCAGCAATTTTTGATGCCTACAATAATCAAAGGCTTTGAGGCATTCAGGGGAGAAATCAAATGACGTTTCCTTAGCTAAGAGATTGGTCAAAAATCTAGCAATTTTGCTAAAATCTTTGATGAAGCGTCTATATCTTTGATGAAGCGTCTATAAAAACTAGCATGACCAAGAAATGATCTTACATCTTTGACATTTTTGGGAGGAGGAAGGTTAGAAATGAGCTCTACCTTAGCTTTGTCAACTTCGATACCGTGATTGGAAACTACATGCCCTAAGACAATGCCTTGTTTGACCATGAAGTGACATTTCTCCCAATTGAGAATCAGATTTTTCTCCATACACCGTGACAGGACCAGTTAATGATGATGCAAACATTCAGAGAATGTGTCACCAAAAATGGAAAAGTCATCCATGAAAATTTCTAGAAAATGTTCTACCATGTCAGAGAAAATACTGATCATGTATCGTTGGAACGTGGCGGGTGCATTACACAGCCCAAAAGGCATGCGTCGGTAGGCAAAGGTTCCATACGGACACGTGAAAGTGGTTTTCTCCTGATCTTCCGGAGCAATGGAAATCTGATTGTAACCTGAATATCCATCTAAGAAATAATAAAACTCGTTTCCTGCTAAGCGCTCTAACATTTGATCTATAAAAGGAAGTATTTCTATAGTCAATGCAGACTCAACATCCAGTTTGGATTCGAGTGGGAATCAGCTCATTAGCATCGTTTTGGATCACGGTGATCCCAGATTTCTTTGGAACTACTTGGACCGGACTTACCTAAGATTTATCTGAAATGGGATAGATGATCCCATTATCAAGACATTTCAGAATGTCTTTCCTTACAACTTCTTTCATTACCGGGTTTAACCTATGTTGAGGATCTCTAGTAGGTTTGGCATCATCGATCTAATGGATTCGGTGTTGAACAATGGTTGGACTAATCCCTTTGATATCAGTCATGGTCCATCCAATGGCTTTCCTATTTTCTCTTAAAACATCTAAGAGACCTTCCTTTTGACTGGGTGTCAAATCAGAAGAGATGATGACTGGTAGAGTCTCATTTTCCCCTAAGTAGACATACTTTAGATTTTCGGGTAAAGGTTTGAGCTCTAACTTAGGGGGTTCCTCTATGGATGGGCGAAGTTGGACTTGGGGCTCTATATCCAAGGGTTCATGTTGCCAGCCAATTGCAGATATATGATCAACTGGCGGATCTAACCTAATTTTATCATCGAACGTTTCCTCAAGAACGAAGTCAGATAAACAGATATTTGACTCACACACTCTCTCTTGCTGTTCACTGGAAATTCCCTGAATAAAGTTCACCTCTATGGGTTGATTAGATGGATCACTAGGTTATTTTTCTAAGTTAAGAATATTGAGATCAACGGTCATATTCCTAAAAGATAGCTTCATTTGACTAGTTCTATAATTGATCAAAGTATTTGAGGTTGCTAAAAATGGTCTACCGAGGATAACTGGGATTTGACCTTTGTCCACCAACTTAAGTTGAAAGAAGTCCTATGTCCACCAACTTTTTTATCCATTGATTTTGCATTGAGATTTGTGCTAGCATGTGATACAAATGAAAGAACAAATTTCAAAGATAGAATTGATAAGTAGCACAAATCTCAAAGCATAATGAAGAGAAAAAAGTTTGGTGGACAAATTCTCCTATCCACTTAAGTTTATAGGATCTATATATATATATATATATATATATATATATATATATATATATATATATATATATATATAAAAGGAAATACCAAAAGACCTAAAAGATTAGTGAGAGAAAAGAAGAAGGATAAAAGAAAAACCTAACTAAACAAATCAAGAACAACCACTTGGAATAATCACCCTTAATTCTAAGGTTAAGCCTATAGTTAACTAGACTAGCTCCTAGCCAAAAACTTATTGAGTAAAAAGATAAATTTACTTGATGAGTTAGCCAGGTAAGGATAATACTAGAGGGAGGCCAAAGACCAATTGAGTACCTCTTTTCTTATGGAGCGCTTTACGCAACCCCTAAACATTGCCTTAGAGACCAATGGATTCAAGTAAACTTAAACCAATTCACTTAAGAATTTCTTGTTCCTAAATGAGGTCGAGTCCTTAGGGGCCAACGTCTATTGAGTTTTAGAAGGCTTGGGTTTTTGTAGTGAAGAATTAGTGATTTGTCCGCTAAGAAAAGGGTGATAAAATCCCTCACCTTATCTTAATTAGGGGGTTTTTTTCTCTTAAGAGTGCTCAAATCAAAATGCTCAAATCACTTTGGTGAATTCCTACTAATTATATGCTATGCAACCTTGATAATTAAAAGCAACTACAAAAGGATGCAAAAAGAAAATATTTTTTAATTAGGGTCAACAATTAAACAAATTTGAGTAAGTGAGCTCTTATTTGAATTTATTATCTTATTAGTAGATGTTCAAGTGGAGGGTGACTTTCATTATGGTCGACAAGAAAAATAATTTTTTATTAATTCCTAATTGTCTCTAATGTGAAAAGCCTAACGAGAGGATGGAATTGAAAATACTAGAAAGAGGACTCACTTTTTCAAGGAAATCTTCTTCTTCAATCTTCAATTTTCAATCTTAAATCTCCTAGTTTAGTCATTCACAAGGAAATATACAAATCAACAAACCAAAATAGAAAAATCCTAATTACAAGCGCCTTCCCTGGTAACGGCGCCAAAACTTGATTGGGATAAAAACATGCAAAGTTGCAAGTACACAACAATCAAGTTATAGTATAGTATAGATGTCAAACCCACGAGGAAGGTGTGTGTTTTGAAATTCTAAATTTGGTCCTAAAAAAGTGTGAACAAAAAGAAGTGGGAATGAAAGTGTAGAGATGTAGAGATAAATTTTGTCACAAAAATAAAATTAACAAACTAAAACAAGAGGGTAGAAAGAGAGAAGGAGAAAAAAAAAGAAAAAAAAGAGGAAACTAAAAAGAAAATAAAAGAAATGAAAATAAGAAAGGAGAAGGAATTAGAAAGAAGAGAGGAATCAAAAAATAAAATCAAGAAAAGGAAAATCGAGAGAGAGAGAGAGAGAGAGAGAGAGAGAGAGAGAGAGAGAGAGAGAGAGATACCAAATCAAGAAAGATAGAGGAAAAACAAGTAGAAGTTGGAAATCTAGAATTGAATCCACTAGTTAATTTCAATTAGGATTTCGAACTACTCTCTTTGTCATATTTTACTTTAGATTTACTAAGCATAGATTATCAAACCACTTAAATAATATCAAATTATCATCCAAGCAAAAATTTCATTCATTTAAAGAACAAGCATCTAGTTAATAATACTAGAAATGAATAAGGATAACTAATCAAACCACTCAAGATATGCATAGATTATCAAACTCTTTTTCTACCAATTATTTCTCTAGTTGTTTATTCTAAACATGGTCAATTTAATCTTAGAAAGAGCAATCCATAAACCATAAAGGAAATTAAACTAGTTTCATACACTTGTAGATTTTCTAAAGAGCTTACATACTGATTTTGCAAAATAAAGATAAGAAAATAAAATTTACACTAACAAGAATAAAAGAACGGAAGTAAATCTATATTACAAGTAATAAAAGAAAGAAATAAAAATCAAGGCAATGAAGAGCAAAAACAATAAATCTATTCTATAAAGCATGAAGAAAAATTATACTATAAGCATGAAAGAAAAAAAAGAAAATAAAATCATAAAATATGTAATTCTAAAATAAAAATAAAAGAGAAAAATAAAACTTACATTACAAGGGGTTGGCCCATTGAAAGAAAATATTCATCTTCATCATCAAAGAAGAAGAAAAAAAATTTAAAAGGAGGAAGTTTCTTTATTTATTGCATATAAAAGTTTATAATTTTAAAGAGTCTTCTCAATTAAGAGTAACCCTCCTCTGCAAATAGAAATTTTATTAAAATTTTTACACTCTCTTACCCTTACTCTACCCCTCTATTTATAGATAACAAGAATCTCTCACAACCATTAGATTTGTCTTCGCCCCCAAGTAACCCTCACAACCATAGGATTTGGCTTAGACCCCAATTAACCCTCATAATCATAGGATTTTTTAAAATAATCAATACCCGTGATTCAATACTTGAGAGATGGTCTTTCTGGGCTTTATTTCTCTTGCATTTAATTCATTTAAGACTCGTAGGCTTCTCTTGAATGCTCTAGGACTTCTTAGGATTTAGCTCGGCCTTCAAATAATTGAATATATATTAATTAAATTCATCTTTATATCATAACCTGCTACTGCTGATGAAATTTCTATATAATATGTTAAATTCTACTTTTTGGATTAGAAGATAACGCCTTTTCTTTGCGGTTGACCATCTTGAGCACGAATTTCACTGGGTTCTTTTCTAGATTTTATTTGTTGCTCAATTTGATGTGATGCTTAATTGAGAGAGAGAAAAGGAGAGACTTTTCTCGGGTTTGAAGGAGATCTTGTTTGCCATTGCTTCTTGAAGTTATGATTGCATACTCAGAGCAAGTTAAGTCATTGGATTGTATTCTTTATGGATTGCAACTAGCCCTAGCATCACATCGATGTCGTTCTTTCAAATCTTCACTAAAAATCTTTTGGAGAATGGTTTGATTTAAAAAGGATTGTAAGATCTTTTCAAATTTGTGCTTAATTGACATTGATTATGTAATACAATTCCTATTTTTACGATCATGTGATCCGTGAGTTTGTACGGCGTACTCAAGCTAGGGTGATTTATGGTAGAGGATTACTGGCAGGAGCTAAGGTTACTACTGTATGTAGGGTTGTTTGGTGGAGATAACTAGTTTTGGGTTAGACTAGGACATGGTCTTGCATCACCTACTAGATTGAGCTTGTTATAGGCAGTCAAAAAAGTACAGATGGGTCTTGCATCACCTGCTAGATTGAGCTTGTTATAGGCAGTCAAAAAAGTACAGATGATTCAATAAAGATGAGTCATACATGAAGATAAGCCTCTAGAGATACATGGGTCTGATCACTGTATTTTATTATACTTTTATACCCTCATTATCTACTTTATTGAATAAATATACTGGCTAGTATTGTTTATTTTATGAATCTATAGGAAAATTAAAGAAACTAAATAAGACCATAAATGAAGATATCTTAAGCCCGATTGAAGCTCAATGAAGCCCAAGAAAAGCCCAAGAAAAATCGAAGCAGAAATGACCACAATAGTTCATCGTTGGGGGTGCTATAATATATTTCAAGTTAAAGTGCACAGGATAAGTTTATTCATCTAGCTAATAATCATATAAGATTTTTCGTCTATCAATTATGAATCTAAGAAATCAAGTTTGAATCAAATAGGAGTTGTAGAACTCAAGATATGATCATTTTAGTGAAGGAGTGAAAGAAATGTAAATTAGCTACTGTAACAACTCGAATAGCTATAGTAGCAAATCGATTAAGTATTGTACCTAATTGATTAGTTTATAAAGAAATGATTTATTGGCTAATTTTAATTTTTGGAACCCAAGCTTGATCCGAGGGCTAATGTTGGTTGTTGTAGGCTATAACTAAGGGTAGAGAGTGTGGGTTAGGGATATGTAAAATTTTATAAACTCATTTTTGGAGAGAAGAGCTACTCTTAATTGAGAAGGTCTTCCAAAATTATAAATTTTTATTTTGTAATAAATAAAAAATTTCTTTCTTTTAACTTTTGTTCTTCTTTTCTTTTGATGATGAAGATGAAGATTTACTTCACAAGGGGCCAACCCCTTGCAAGCTAAAATTTCATTTTCCTCTTTCATTTTTTTATTTTAAAATTACATGTTTTAGGATTTTATTTCATATTTTTTATATTTGGTAGATTATATTTATTGCTTTGTACTGTAGATTTATTTTTTTGCTCTTTTAGTTACTTTGTAGTGTAGATTTTCTTTCCTTCTTTATTTTCTTTGTAGTTTAGATTTGCTTTCTTTAATGCTTTCTAGTACAGATTTTATTTTATTTTTTATTTTGTAATATGAGTAGGTAATTCTCGTAAAAAAATCTAGATTAGATGAAACTAGTTTAATTTCCTTTTGGTTTTGAATTACTCTCTTTGTGCTTAAAATGATCTTGCTTAAGATAATCAACTAGAGAACTAATTGGCTAAAAAAGAGTTTGATGGTCTATGTTTTCCTTGAATAGTTTGTTTGGCTATGCTTATTTAATTCTAGAGTCACTATCTAGTTATTTATTTCTTTTCATGAATGGTAATATTTTTGGATATGAATTTGATAGGTTATGCTCATTTTGAATAACTTGATAGTCTATGCTTAAGAATTCTAAAGTAATATGAGAATTAAAAAGAGTAGTTCTTAATTCTAAATTAAAATTAATTAGTGGATTCAATCCTAGATTCCTAGTCTCTCTTGATGGGGACTAAATGATGTCCTAGAGTTACAAGTATACAACCTTCAAGTTATAGTATAAAGAGTTATCGATCCCATGAGAAACGGGAAGTAGGAAGAGTTTGTTCAAGTTTTGGTTCTCAAATTATGCGCGACAATTAGGAGTTTATGTACATGGTGAAAGTGGTCATGAAAAGATTAGAGAGTGGATTGTGGATTATGTGCAAAATAAATGAAACGAGGAAGAAAATGTGTTGTGGAGAGATTGAGATTGTGAAGGTGATAAAGTGTAAATAAATCAAAATGGAAGTGAAAATGGAGAGATGGAGAGTAAGAGAAAATAAATGCAAAGAAAATAAAATGAGATTGAGATGAGGGAGAGAGTAAAGGAAAATTAAGATCAAGAAAACAAAATCAATAAAGCAAAAGATGGAGGATTCAAATAGAGATGTGAAAGAATCTAGAATTGAATCCACTAGCTAATCTTACTTATAAGATATGAACCATTCTTTTTTTATCACAGTTCATTTTAGATTTATTAAGCATAGACTATCACACCACTAAAGGAAAGCATAACCTATCAAATTATCACCTAAATAAAATCAATACTCATGAGGAGAATAACAACAAGATAGTAATCCTAGAAATCATAAGCATAACCTATCAAACCACTTAAGAAAGCATAGACTATCAAATTCTTCTTCTATCGATTAGTTCTCTAGTTGATTAGCCTAAACATGATTTTTTAAGCATAAGAGAGTGATTCATAAATATAAGAGAGAATTAGACTAGTTTCATGCAAAACTAGATCCCCATAAGAGGTTAGTTTCACATCTTTGGAAAATTAAAAGAAATCAAGAGAGGGAGGAGGAAAGAAAACTAAGTACAAAAAGGAAAATAAAAACAAAGAAAATAAAGAAAAGGAAAAGAAAATGAGAAGAAAATAAATAAAGACAATCTAACTAATTGCAAGGAATTAAATCTATACTACAAATTAAAGACAAGACGTGAAAGTAAATTGCATGAAAGTAAATCTAAACTACAAAGCATATAAATGAATAAGAAATGAAAAAAATGTAAAAGAAATAAAATGGAAACCTACAAATTCTGATCTTCATCTCATCCTCCTTTTGGTGCTTGGATAAGAAAAAGAGAAAGGAAATTGAAGGGGTGAAAAATTTTATTTATTGTGTAACAAAAGTTATAATTTTTAGAAGGTCTTTTCAATTAAGAGTAACCCTCCTCTCCAAATGGAGTTTTTACAAAATATTTTACACTCAAACCTCTCCCCCTCAACCCCTATTTATAGCCCAACGGAGTGAACATGAACCATTAGATCAAACTTGGCCACCAAGGAGTTGAAATCAGCCATTGATCAAATCTGTTGCGAACCAATCGGTTGGCCGACCGATTGGCCGACCGGTTGGCCGACCGATTGGTCTCCAACATAATTTATCTTTTCTTGATTTTTTCACACGATTTCTTCTTAGATCACTTTGGTATCTTGGGCCTTTGTTTGTCTTCATATTTGGGCTTCAAAAATTGGTAGAAAATCAGAGGATTTGAGTCATTTGGGCTCTTATTCATTAATACTCCATTAACCTGCATATTAAGATAAAAACAGTTATTAGTAGGATATTTATTCATATAAAATAGGTAATGAGGGTATAAAATTATAATTAAATTGTGATTATCAAATACCCCCACACCTAAACTTTTGCTAGTCCTCTAGCAAAGAAAGAAAACGAAAAAAATTTCAAACTCACTTTCGCAGGAATCGCGGTTGTATTTAGCACATACAACAAGCTTTTAAACCCCTGGGTTACCCTAGTGGACGAGTTGTAGTCTCGTGAGAGTTTGCAGTGAATATACCTATAAAATTCAGTCAACTTGCCAATTTAAAGAAGTTAATGAAATAATTAATTCATTTGATATATTCAAACATTCTAATTGAAGTTGCTTAATACTCAAGAAAATATTTTTGTCATAACTCCAATGTAATTTTCTTAAGAAAATCCTTCCATTATAGTTATACAAAACCAAGTTTAACTCAAAATTTAATTTAAAAGTCTTGAAAAGAACATGCTAACTCTTTGTTTTAAACAAACTTCAGGTCTTTTAATCCATTTAATTCTTCAAGAACATATATAAATATAACTATATATAAAAATATGGTTAGTATGATTTTTTAACTCTTTATTCCTTGGTGGTTTTGTTCTTTTAATCGGGCTTTCTAAGTGAACATTTAGTGAGTTTTGGGCTAATGAATCCCAACCCAATTGGACTTAGGTCATTAAGTATAAAAATACTCCTTGGGCTTAATTACTCAGTCAACTTAGGCTTAGTAAAATAGAACCACCAATAATTTTAAGAGAAATTTATTTGGTGCCCATTTTCACAATCTTCTTTTGTTAAGTTAGTATAATATTTATATGTGTATATGTATATATATTCTGAAAAATATTTGGATCAAGACAACTTGACAAATTATTTTCAACTCTAAGTTAAGCATGCAAAAATTTCATTACTTTAATTAAAAATCCAAGTTAAAACTTAAGTGAAGTATGCTACTTTGAACATCAATTTATTTGGAGTTATCATAAAAATAAACTTGATATAAAACTAACTAAAGATTAGAAGATTTAAAATCTATCAAATAGATCAATTATTAATCAACTCTATTAAGTTGGCAAGTGACAAAAAGTTTTTTAATATAAAAAGAAAAAAATGGTGAGAAAAAGAGGAAAAATAGCTAAAACAAAGAGGAAAAAATGACTAAGCCCACCACCACACCTAAATTTTGTATTGTCCTCAATGTAAATTCTATTATGCACAAGGTAAAGTATATAATAATTGAAACACTTATAGTTATTCGGTCAACTTGAACAATAATAAAAATTCGCAATTACCTTTGATATGAGGGTGATGGAGTCAAAATTTATTCTCTCTTTGTTTTGTTTTGTTTTTTGAAATAAAGAAAAATAAGAAACTCTCAAATGAGAGAAGAATAAATTCTTTTATTATTATTATGAGACGAAAAATAAAAATGTAGAATAAAAGATGAAACATGAGAAGCTCACATTCTACATTAAATCCTACCTTATTGCTAAAAATTCTACCCCGAAATTTAAAGAATTCCAAAATGATATAATCATTGATGTGCTTAAATTCCAAAAATTTCAGGGTTTTTAGTGATGTTTGCAGCAATGGAAGGTAGGTATTAATGGTTGTATGCTTTTTAAACTTAGATTCGTTATTAACAAAAATTTCATCAAAAATAAAATCTTGTTGTTTTCTATTTTCCAAAAATCTAAGTTCATTGACAAAGGGTTCTTCAAATGTTGGCTTCAAGATGCATGTATTTAACATGATTCTCCCGTTCAAGGACTTGATTATTAACACAGTTACATTTGTTGTGAATGGATTGCATTCACTTGATCTTAAAAAGTTGAACTTGACCCTGCGTTCCTTGGATTGGTCACGGGTTGACTCGGAAATGATCATTTCTCTCTCTCACTTATAGCGCTAGCTAGTTGACCAAGCTGGGTTTCTAATCTAGATATGGCTTGAGTGTTGGAGTTGAGAATTTGTCCTGTTAATTGCATAAAGGAGTTCATCGTGTTAGATGTTTGAGTCAACAAGTTCGTGGTCTGTGTAGAGGTTTTAATCAAGGCTTCCAAACCCCTTTCCAACACATTTAGACGTTTCTCAGTATTTGAAGAAATGTGATTTGTAGATTGATGATGAGGAAACTGATTTGGAATTGACTGATTTGGCTGTGGAAAATTAGTTTGAGAACAGAAAGAAACTGCGTTGCCCCTAGGGAATTGTTGGTTTGAAGAGAGAGTGAAATTTTAATTTCTCGAGAAATTACCCTGATTCCATGCAAAATTTTGATGATTTCTCCAACTTGGATTATAGGTTAGAGAAAATGGATCATTAATTGGATGCTGAAATGCAGCATTCATCTATTCTAGAGATTGAGTATTTCCTAAGAGTGGACATTGCTCTGAAGCATGGGCTGTAGAAGGATAGTTATGACAACCTGAGGCAGAAACTTGATTGATTTGAGCCGGAGCTCGTTCTTTGGTTTCTAAAGTTTCTAACCTACGTGGAATTGTAGCCATCTTAGCTTTAGAGGCTATGTTTGACTCTAAAGAAGGACCTCTAGAACTGGATTGGGGAGCTGATGAATCACAGTGTTCCCACTGCATGGTTTTCTCGGATAAATTCTCTAAAAAGTCTCAAGCTTCATCAGCATTTTTCTTCATGAAATCCCCATGACACATTGACTCTAAGAAAGTTTTTGAAGAATAATCCAATCCTTCATAAATAATTTGGTATAATCGCCACTTTTCAAGACCATGATGAGGACATTGGATGAGAAGATCTTTAAACCTATCAAAATACTTTCAAAAAGGTTCTCCCAGGACAATTTTAAAGTTCATGATGCTATTTCTAAGCTTAACCGTTTTGTGGATTGGAAAGATTTTTTTTAGAAAAACGGTAACAAATTCATCCCAAGTTGAGATGGAATTTATGGGTAAGCTATACAGCCATTTCTTGGCCTTGTCCTTAAGGGAAAAACGAATAAATCAAAGTTTGATCGCATCCTCGGTTAAGTCCCTCATCTTGATCATGAGGCACACTTCTTCAAACTCGGAGATAAAGATATAAGTGTCTTCGGTTTCGACTCTTAAGAATTTTGGAAGCATGTTTATGAAATGCGGTCGAAGCTGAAAATTTGTCCCATTTACCTCGGGGAGCTTAATGCAAGATGGGATTGGATTCCTAGTTGGATAACATATATCTTGAAGAATGGGTGGGTTAGGGTTGGTCATTTCTTCAAATGTTTTAAAAGATGAATAAACACGGATTAAACTATTGGTATTATCCCTAACCCAAGCTTGCATACACCAAAATCAATAAAAAAAAATTTTTAAAGGAAAAAGTAAAACTTAGGTTTTTTTAATGAAAAAGGAAAAGAGAAAAAGTTTAGAAGATGATGACAAAAAGAAAAAGGAAAACTAACTAAAAACAAATCAAGGCAATCGCTTTTCAATCACCCTAACTCTAGGGTTAAGCCTAAACTCGACTTAGACCAGCTCCTAACTAAAAATTTCCTTAGTGAAAAGATCAAAGTTTACTCGAGTAATTAGCCAGGTAAGGATAGTACTAGAGAGAGATCAAAGATCAATTAAGTACCTCGTTCCTTGCGGAGCGCTTTACGCAACCCCTAAACCTTGCCTTAGACACCAATTAATCTAAATAAACTTGGACCGGTTCACTTAAGGAATTATTGTTCCTTAATGAGCTCGAATCCTTAAGGGCCAACATCTAATTAGTTTTAGAAGGCTTGGGTTTGTGTAGTGAGGAATTAGTGATTTGTGTGCTAAGGAAAGGGTGATGAAATCCCTCACCTTATCTTGATTAATGGGTTTTGCCCTTAAAAATATTTTCAAGTGAGTGCCAACTCAAGATGCTCAAATCACTTTGGTGAATTTCTACTATTATATGAAATGCAACCCTAGAAATTAAAAGCAACTAAAAAGAATGCCAAAGTAAAATTCTTTTTTTTTTTATAATTATGGTTAGCAACAAACAATGTGGGAGAGGTGGAAATTATTTGAGTTTATTATCTTGTTAGTCAAAGTCCAAGTGAAAGATGGATTTTATTATGGTCAACAAGAAAGAATGTCCATATATATATATATATATATATATATATATATATATATATATATATATATATATATATATATATATATATATATATATATATATATATATATATATATATATATATATATATATATATATATATATTAATAACCTAATTGTCTCTAATGTGGTGAACTAACTAATTGTGGAATTGAAAATACTAGATAGAGAAGTTATCCACGCAAAAGCAATGCAAAGCCTCGTTGGAGGCAAATCTTCAATCTCAAATCTTCAACTCTTAACCTTCAAGCTCCAAGTTCCTACACAAAACAAAACACACAAAATAAGGAACCAAAGTTAATCAAAATGCTACTTATGCGCCGTTCCCCGACAACGGCGCCAAAAACTTGATGGTGGAATAAATGATTACCTCCTAGAGTTGCAAGTATACAACCTTCAAGTTATAGTATAAAGAGTTATCGATCCCACGAGAAACGGGAAGTAGGAAGAGTTTGTTCAAGTTTTGGTTCTCAAATTATGCGCGACAATTAGGAGTTTATGTACATGGTGAAAGTGGTCATGAAAAGATTAGAGAGTGGATTGTGGATTATGTGCAAAATAAATGAAACGAGGAAGAAAATGTGTTGTGGAGAGATTGAGATTGTGAAGGTGACAAAGTGTAAATAAATCAAAATTGAAGTGAGAATAGAGAGATGGAGAGTGAGATAAAATAAATGCAAAGAAAATAAAACGAGATTTAGATAAGGGAGAGAGTAAAAAAATCAAGATCAAGAAAACAAAATCAATAAAGCAAAGATGGAAGATTCAAATAGAGATATGAAGAAATCTAGAATTGAATCCACTAGCTAATCTTACTTATAAGATATGAACCATTCTCTTTTATCACATTTTATTTTAGATTTATTAAGCATAGACTATCAAACCACTTAAGGAAAGCATAACCTATCAAATTATCACCTAAATGAAATCAATACTCATGCAGAGAATAACAACAAGATAGTAATCCTAGAATTCTTAAGCATAACCTATCAAACCACTTAAGGAAAGCATAGATTATCAAATTCTTCTTCTATCGATTAGTTCTCTAGTTGATTAGCCTAAACATGATCTTTTAAGCATAAGAGAGTGATTCACAAATATAAGAGAGAATTAGACTAGTTTCATGCAAAACTAGTTCCCCATAAGAGGTTAGTTCCACATCTTTGAAAAATTAAAAGAAATCAAGAGAGGGAGGAGGAAAGAAAACTAAGTACAAAAGGAAAATAAAAATAAAGAAATAAAGAAAAGAAAAGAAAATGAGAAGAAAAGAAATAAAGACAATCTAACTAATTGTAAGGAATTAAATCTATACTACAAATTAAAGACAAGACATGAAAGTAAATTACATGAAAGTAAATCTAAACTACAAAGCATATAAATGAACAAGAAATGAAAAAGAAATACAAAAGATATAAAATGGAAACCTACAACTCCTGATCTTCATCTCATCCTCCTTTTGGTCCTTAGATAAGAAGAAGAGAAAGGAATTTGAAGGGGTGAAAAATTTTATTTATTGTGTAACAAAAGTTATAATTTTTTGAAGGTTTTCTCAATTAAGAGTAACCCTTCTCTCCAAATGGAGTTTTTATAAAATATTTCACACTCAAACCTCTCCCCTTCAACCCCAATTTATAGCCCAACGGAGTGAACATGAACCATTAGATCAAACTTGGCCACCAAGAAGTTGAAATCAGTCATTGATCAAATTTGTTGCGAATCAATCGGTTGGCCGACCGATTGGCCGACCGGTTGGCCGGCCGATTGGTCTCCAACAGAATTTATCTTTTCTTGATTTTTTCACACGATTTCTTCTTGGATCACTTTGGTATCTTGGGCCTTCGTTTGTCTTCATATTTGAGCTTCAAAAATTGGTAGAAAATCAGAGAATTTGAGTCATTTGGGCTCTTATTCATTAATACTCCATTAACCTGCAAATTAAGATAAAAATAGTTATTAGCAGGATATTTATTCATATAAAATAGGTAATGAGGGTATAAAATTGTAATTAAATTGTGATTACCATCTCTTGATTTCCTTCATCTTTTCAATTGTTTCTTGTTTTAATTTCTTATTTTTATTCTTCTCTTTGTTTTCTTTTTATTTGCCTTCTCTTTCTCTCATTCTTTCCTCATGTTTTAGCCTTTTATTTTGTGACAACCTTCTACCCAAAACACACACCACTATTATTCTTTTTCCTACATATTCTAAGAACCCATTTAAACTAGTCTTTCTAATGCACTCCTTCCCCATGGATCGATATCTTAAATACTAAAACTTGATTGTTGTGCACTTAGAATTTAGCATATTTTTTATCCGCATTAAGTTTTTAGCGCCGTTGCCGGGAAAGGTGCTTGTAATTAAAATTTTTTATTTTGAATCTTTAATTTATGTGTTTCATTGTTAATGATTGAATTAGAAGAAGATTGAAGATTAAAGAAGAAGATTTGCTTCAAGAGGGGCCAACCACTTGAAAAAGTGAGTTCTCTTTCTTGTGATTTTCAAGTCCACCCTCTAGCTAGGTTTTCACAGTTAGAGACAATTAGAAACTATTTAAAATAAAATTTTCTCATATTAACCATAATAAAATCCATCCCCACTTGAATAACTACTAAACAAGATAATAAGTTCAAATAAGAGCTCTCCCTCACACATTTGTTTGTTTGTTGATCCTAGTTAAAAATATATATTTTTTATTTTTGCATTCTCTTATAGTTACTTTTAATTCTTAGGGTTTCATTGCATGTAGTTAGTAAGAATTCACGAAAGTGATTTGATCATTTTGATTTGAGCGCAAACTTGAAAATACTTTTAAGGGCAAAAACTTCAAATTAAGATAAGGTGAGGGATTTCATTACCCTTTTCTAAGCTCAAAAATCATTAATTCCTCACTGCACAAATCCAAACCTTTAAAATTTATTAGATGTTGGCCCCTAAAGATTCGTGGTCAATAGGAAATAAGAAATTATTAAGTGAACCGGTTTAAGTTTATTTGACTCCGTTGGTGTCTAAGACAAGGTTTAGGGGTTGCGCAAAGCACTCTGCACGGAAAGATGTACTTAATTGATTCTTGACTTCCCTCTATTACTATCCTTACATGGCTAATTGATCAAGTAAACTTGGGTCTTTTCACTATAGAAGTTTTTAGTTAGGAGCTGGTCGAGTGGAGTTTAGGCTTAACCTTAGAATTAAGGGTGATTGATCAAGTAGTTAACTTTTGATTTATTTAGTGTGGTTTTTCTTTTCTTCTTCTTCTTTCTAACAAATCTTTTAGATTTTTAGGTTTTCACTTTTATATAAAAAAAAAAAAAAAAATAAAAATTTAACATTTGTTTTTCTTATTAGATCTTATTCTTATTTTTAGTTATTAAAAATACCCAAAAAAGAAATTTTTGGTGTATACAAGTTGGGATTAGAGATAAAACCAATCACTTAATTTGCGTTGAATTTATTTTTGAAATAACAAAATGGATTATCCAAATCCACCCATGCTTCAGGATATGTATTATCCTACTAGGAATGCAATTTAATCTTGCATTAGACTTTCTAATATTAATGATGTTAATTATAAGCTTAGATCTTACTTCATAAACATGCTTCTCAAGTTTTTAGGAAGTGAGTCCGAAAATGCCTATATTTTTATATCAGAGTTTGAGGAAGTTTGTCTTATTATTAAGATTAGGAGTTATCCGAGGATGCAATTAAGGTCGATTTATTTTCTTTGCTCTTAAAGACAAGGATATGAAATAGTTGTATAGCTTACCCATAAATTCTATCTCGCTTGGGATGAATTTATTACAGTTTTTCTAAAAAGCTCTTCCTAATTCATAAAATGGTAAAGCATAGGAATAATATTTAGTCTTGTAGGATACTCCCAGGGGAGCCATTCTGGAACTATTTTGATAGGTTAAGGATCTTCTTATCTAATGTCCTCATCATGGTTTAGAGAAGTGGTGTTTATGTCTAATCATCTATAAAAGATTTGATTATTCTTTAAAGATGTCCTTAAAATTTATGTGTGAAGGGGATTTCATGAAGAAAAATACTGATGAAGCCTACGAATTTTTAGAGAATTTGTCTGAGAAAACCATGTAGTGGGAACACTATGATGATAGAGTTTTATTGATTCCCCCAATCAAATTCAGTGATCTTTCCCTAAAGTCGGACATAGCCTCTGAAGCTATAATGACTACAATCCTGCGTTGGTTAGTAGCCCTAGAAATCAAAGAACGAGCTCCAGCTCAAATCAATCAAGTTTCTTTCCCAAGATGCCTATATCCAGTCTATGTTTTAGAGGAATGTCCTCTCTTAGTGAAAAATCAGCCACTAAAGCAAATGAACGTTGCGTTCCAAAATTCTAGGAATGATCCATTTTCTCTAACTTACAATCCGGGTTGGAAAAATTATCTTAATTTTGCATGGAATCAGAAATTTTTTTTAGAAAATTAAAATTTCACTCCCTCTTCAGTTCCACAATTCCTGGGGAAACACGAGTCCATTCAACACTCATAACAATTTTCAACCCAATCCTTCATATCCCAATCAAATTCCTTAAAATCAATCTGTTCCACCAAATTCTAAGCATGAGAAATAATTCAATGTCTAAGAGAAAGGTATAAAAGCCATGATAAAAGCATCTACACAGACCACCAAGATGTTGACTCAGTCATCAAACACTCTGAATTCCTTTATGCACATCCCCCCGAAAGTCTTAATGACTCATTGAAGCTTGTCAGCACCTTACTTCCCTTGTCACCATCACATTAATCACAAATGTGACTCATACCACCCGCAGCCGACACCTGTAAAGTATTAACCAAATAAGCTGATTGCTTGCACTCGGCCGAAGTTACACAACTGCCCTGCTAGATCTGCTATAAATAGGTGCATTGCCTACTACATGGAGGTACGTAATCTTTTACAATATAACACACAACAATTATATTTTTCTCCTCCACTTAAGATCAATACTGACTTGACCGTCGGAGGAACCCCTGGAGAACCCAACTCCGATGCTCTTACGTATTATTTGTGTGCAGGATCGAATCCTCTACTCAATAATCAACCATCAAAGAAAAATGAGGAACCCTAAAACTCTCTATAATCCATACTAAATTTCTCTGTTAAATATTCAATTGTTAAATTCTAACACTCAAGACATAGCTAGACTAAAAACCCAACTAGGATAATTAGCCAGCGTTGTGAGTGAGAGAGAGAAGGGAAATTTTTCGAGTCAACCGGTTACAAATCCTAAAGACACTGGATCAAGCTCATCTCATCCAGTTCAAGTAAATGCAATTCACACATTAAGGTTAGGAAAACAGATTGATAACCAAGTTAGAATGCCTCTTGACCAAGCTTCTCCTTCTTCTATCCAATTTATTAAACCTGAACAAACACCCCCTCCTTCTGATAACTCTGTGCCGTCACCATCCTCTTTTGATGATCAAGAACCAGAATCCAAACTTGAGCTCAATCTAGATGGGTATAAGCTCGTTGCTCCCTTTCTAGGTAGATTGAGACCTAGGAAGAATTCTCCTCAGGTGGAGAAGAACTTAGAATATTTAAGCAAGTTAAGATCAACATCCCTCTCTTTGATGTCATCCAACAAATCCCATCTTATACAAAATTTTTAAAGGATTTGTGCACTAAGAAAAGAGCAACAAATATTCCTAAGAAAATCTTTTTGACTGCTAATATCAGTGATATTTTTTCAAAGCCCATGCTCCTGAAATATAAGAATCCAGATAGTCCTACTATTTTATGTGTCATAAAAAATATCTTCATTGATAAGACACTTCTAAACTTAGGAGCTAGTGTAAATCTTCTTTCTTATTCAGTCTATCAATAGCCAGGGGTAGGATAGTTGAAACTAACCAGATAATTACCTGATACATCTGCGAAGATACCTATGGGAGAGATAGAGGATGTTCCAATTAAGGTTGGAGAGTTTATATTTCTTGTTGATTTTATAGTCTTGGAAATGCAGCTCGTTTCCTGTCTCAAGGGTCAGATACTTATCATCTTAGGATGACCGTTCTTAGCAACTTTCAATATTGTGATCAACTTTAGAACCGATCAAATAAAGCTATCCTTTGGGAGTATGCCTGTAGATTTCAATGTCTTCAATCTAGGGAATTAGCCGAGTGATCCATCAAATCAATACCTAAAAGTAAACTTCACTTAGGGAACATGAAGCGATGTGTTAGAAGAAGAGTTTGAGTCAGACCCTAGTTTTGAGAAGATCTTTCATGGAGAAATCAAACTGTTAGAGGAGTTAGAATTATAACAAGTCTGTAGAATTAAAAGCACCGAGTTAGACACAAGTTTCACTAATCTCAGCTTTGAAGAAGTCTTTGCTGATGAACTTAGGTTCCTAGAAGATAAGGAACAATCAGTCTATCATGCCTCAGCCATAAACCTTGGGTTTGAAGAAATGTTTAAAGGAGAGCTGGTTGTGTTAGGACAAACTTTCATTCATGCAGAAACTAAATTCAAATCTGATACTAGTTTTTTGATTGATCATAATCGAAAATTCAAGATGCATGACCCTCTACAAACCTACCATCAAATACTATACAAATTATTGAAAACCTCGGAGAGTATAGAATTTAAGCACATCATAGAGTTTATCATTTTAGACTTCTTTTAAGTCCGAGGTAGAATTTTAGCAACAAGATAGGTGTTCATGTATAATGTGAGTCTTTATATTTCAATCCTTCATTCTCAGATCTTTACTTTGTGTCTCATAATAATAATAAAAATAATTTATTCTCGTCTCATTTGGAGAGTTTCTTTTGATTTGTAAAAAAATAAAAAATAAAAAAAAAAAAAATAAAATAAATAAAATAAAAAATAAAAAATAAAAAAAATAATAAAGAAAATTTTGGCTACATCCTCCTCATACCAAAGGTAATTACAGATTTTATCATTTTATCATTATTCAAGGTCGATCGAACAAATATAAGTGTTTCATGTCCTAAGCGCACTACTTTGTGCATTATATATTTACATTGAGGACAATGCAAAATTTAGATGTGGGGTGAGGACTAGTCATCTTTTATCTCTATTTTATTATTTATTTTCTTTCCTTAAAAAATGTCACATGCCAACTTGATAGAGTTAATTAGTAATTGATTTACTTGATGAATTTTTACATTTTTAATTCTTAGTTAGTTTTATACACAAGTTACCTTTTATGATAACTCAAAATAAATTTTTAAGAAATAATTTGCAAAGGAATATACTTTTCTATAGCTCAAACTTAGGACCTTATTCAAAGTAATGAATTTTTTTCATGCTAAACCTAGAGTGGATAACAATTTCTCAAAGTCCTCTTAATCTAAATATTTCTGAAGTGTGTGTGTGTGTGTGTGTGTGTGTGTGTGTGTGTGTGTGTGTGTCACACACACACACACAAACTCAAATAAAAGTGCAAAAAAATAGGCACTAATAAAAATCTTGAACTCCAAGATGGTTCTATCTTTCTAAGCCTAAGCTGACTGAGCAGCTAGCCCTAGGAGTGTATTCGTATACTTAACGACCTAAGCCCAATTGGGTTTAGATCTATTGGCCTAAAGTTCGTTACATGGTCACTTAGAAAAGTCAGATATAGTGGAAAAAATCACCAAGGAATAAAGAGATCACACACACACACGCACGCACGGACACACACACACACACACACACTTATTCTTTTAAAATAAAATGATCAAGAGGCTTGGAAATTGATTAAAATAAAGAGTTAACATGTTCTTTTTTAAAATTTTAAAATAAAGTTCCTAAGTTGAACTTGGTTTTGTATAACTACAATGAAAATATTTTCTAAGAAATATTGTTTGGAGTTATGCGTAAAAATATTTTCTTGAGTAAAACCGTTTTAATTAGATTGTTTAAAGATATAAAGAGAATTAATTCTATATTGACTTCTTCAAAGTGGCAAGTTGATCAAATTTTGTGGGTGTATTCACTACAAACCCTTACAAGGCTACAACTCGACCTCAAGATTATTCATCTTTTAATTATAAATCTAATGAATCAAGTTTAAGTCAAGCTGGAGTTGTAGAACTCAAGATATGGTCATTTAAGTGAAGCAGTGGCAGAATCATAAATTAGCTACTGTAGCTAATCGATTAGTTTGTAACAGAAATGATTTGATGGCTGATTTTAATTTTTTGGAGCTCAAGCTTGATCTAAGGGCTGATATTGGTTGCTGTAGGCTATAAATAGGGATATAGAGTGAGAGTTAGGGATATGTAGAATTTTATAAACTCCTTTTTAGAGAGGAGGACCACTCGTAATTGAGAAGGCCTTACAAAATTATAAACATTTTATTTATAATAAGTAAAAAATTTCTTTCTTTTAGTTTTGTTCGTCTTTGCTTTTGATGATGAAGTTGAATATTTGCTTCACAAGGGGCCAACCCTTTGCAATGTAAGTTTTATTTTTCTTTTATTTTTTATTTTAAAATTACATATTTTAGAATTTTATTTCTTGGTTTTTCATGTTTAGTAGATTAGATATATTGATTTGTAGTGTAGATTTATTTTCTTGCCCTTTTAATAGCTTTGTAGTGTAGATTTTCTTTCCTTCTTTATTTGCTTTGTTGTTTAGATTTACTTTCTTTAATGCTTTCTAGTATATATTTTATTTCTTTAGTTTTATTTTGTAATATGAGTAGCTAATTCTTGTAGAAAATCTAGGATTAGATGAAACTAATTTAATTTCCTTTTGATTTTTGAATTATTCTCTTTTGTGTTTAAAATGATCATGCTTAGGATAATCAACTAGAGAACTAATTGATAGAAAAAGAGTTTGATAGTCTATTCCTTGAATAGTTTGATGGATTATGATTATACAATTCTAGGGTTACTACCTAGTTATTTATTTCTTTTATGAATGGTAATATTGCTTAGATGTGAATTTGATAGATTATGCTTTTTGAGTAACTTGATAGTCTATGCTTAAGAATTCTAAAGTAATATGAGAATTAAAAGAGAGTAACTATTAATTCTAAATTGAAATTAACTAGTGGATTCAAAATCCTATATTCCTAGTCTTCTCTCTTGATTTCCTCTACCTTTTAATTGTTTCTTATTTTGATATCTTCTTTTGATTATGCTCTTTGTTTTCATTTTATTTGTCTTCTCTTTCTCTCATTCTTTCCTCTTATTTTAGCATTTTATTTTTATGACAACCCTCTACCTAAAACATACACAACTCTCACTCTTTGTTCCAACATATTTTAAGAACCCATTTAGATTAGTCTTTCTAACACACTTCTTCCCCATGGATCAATATCTTAAATACTATAATTTGATCATTGTGTACTTGCAACTTAGTATATTTGTTATCCGCATCAAGGTCATGCTATACGAACCCAACAAAGCTAAGGAATTTGATTGAAGGAAGAAAGAATCCAAAATACTAAGCTAAAAAAGCTCCGAATCCTAGAAAAGATAAAAGAATGGCATAGCTGTGCGGTACACAGACCGGTGTAGACCTAAATGGGCGTACACACTAATGAACGATATGAAGATAAGCATGGACCAAACCCCTAAAACTCAAGAATCCATGGGCCATACAGAAGATGAGGCACCACTAACATGATTTGATCGCCTATCACAAGTCTAATCTCATTGACGGTTATTTAATGCATTGACTTCGAAAAGTCTGCGGCACACTCGCAGATAGAGGAGTGATTGGATAGAGGTAGTGATGACTATGCCTTACGCGGGAATGGGAGGCCACACCATATTTAATGCGAGGTGACTAAAGAGATGGTGCCCATAATAATGAACAGGACCTGCATGATTTCTCGCCCGCAATACATTTAATGAAAATTTGGTGAAATGATGGACACAATAGGTTGGCAACATGGTCGTTGCATTGACACAAATCAAATTGCGTGCAAACAAACTCCGCGTGCAGTTCAACACGAATCCTATAAATACTCCTCTTCATTTAATTTTCAGAAGATGATACTCAAAGCATTAATTGCACCATTACTCTCCTCCTGTTCCTCAACTACCCGAAGCTCGAATTGCACGGGGAAGAAGCTCATCTTGTGAACTTTGTTCATCTTTAGCCCTCAACATCTGATCTTTGATCTTATGTCAGCATAGTCACATAACAATTGATCTTTAATCACTGTTGGCACTCTTCTCACTTGTTCAATGAGGCCAACCCTCCAAAATAAGTTTATTCTTCATCTCAAAGACCTTTGAAATAGCCCATTTCAATCTCACGTGGTTGTCCAAAGAACGAAGCTATTTTATTCATATGGTCAACAGAGCCAAAATTTAGTCTCTTCCAGTATAGCTTACCAAAATTGAGATTGTAACTAAAGACACTGTAATATTATTTTTGTTTTCCTAAGAGATTAATAAAATAAAACGGTTATACAAGTGTCTCGAATCTTTGTGAATCTTTTGATTGAAAATAATTGGCAAATCCGCTAGGGAGTGGCTTCTCCTCTAATGAGATGTCATGTCGCAGTATGATAACATAGCACTCAGGAAGACTATTGATGTGTTTCTAAATAAAATGTTGCAAGTGCACAGTCAAGTTATAGTATATGAAAATATCTATCCCACAAGGAAGGAGTGCATTAGAGAAATCCTAAAGAGGTTCTTGAAATGTGTAGAGAAAAGAGAGAGAATAGAGTGTGATTTGGGTGAGAGTTGTTGATAGGTAAATAATTTGAACCTAAGTTGCAAGTATACAACTATCAAGTTATAATATAAAAAGTTATCGATCCCACGAAGATGGTGTTGTAGGAGTTAATCAATATCGGTTCATATATTGTGTGTATGACAATTAGGAGTGATAAAGATGATGATTGTGGAGAGATTAAGAGAGTGTTTGTGAATATGTGTGAATAAAAACAAAACAAGATTGAGAGAAGAGAAAGAATGATGAATAAAATAAATGAAAATCAAGAATAAAGAGAAAAATCAAGAAAGTAAAAGATGGAGTATTAAATTTAAGATATGAGGAATCTATAATTGAATCCACTAGCTAATCTAACTTATAAAATATGAACCATTCTCTTTTTATCACGCTCGACTTTAGATTTATTATGTATAGACTATCAAACCAGTTAAGGAAAGTATAACATATCAAATTATCATCCAAGCAAAATTAATACTCATGAAAAGAACAATAACTAAATAGTAATTCTAGAATTCCTTCTACCAATTAGTTCTTTAGTTGACTATCCTAAACATGATCATTTTAAGCATAAGAGAATGATTCACAAATTATGAAAGAAGTAAAACTTAGTTTCATGTAATTTCTAGAGTTCCCACAAGAATTAGTTTCACATCTTTGAAAAGGACAATTTACTAGAGGGTTCTAGCCTCAAGGTGAATCAAAGAAAAGGAAAATAAATAAAAACTATTTCCTAAAGGGTTCTAGCCTCAAGGTGAATCAAAGAAAATAAAGAAAAATAAAAACTAATCCCAAGAGGGTTCTAGTCTCAAGGTGAAAAGTGCAAAAAATAAAATCTAAGCTACACAATAAATGTAAAATTTAAAGCAAGAAAGTAAAGACATGAAAGTAAATGTAAGAATTTAAAGCAAGAAAGTAAAAACATGAAAGTAAATGCAAGAATTTAAAGCATGAAAGTAAATCTATTCTACAAGCATGAAAGTAAATCTAAGGCAAGAAAGACATGAAAGTAAATCTATTCTACAAGCATGAAAATAAATCTAAGGCGAGAGGGTTCTAGCCTCTTGGCTATCTAAACAAGAAAAAAAAAGCAAAAAATAAATTTATTAGCAAAAGAGAAAACTTACATTCCATGAGGGTTCTAGCATCTTGACGAAGGCAAATCTTCATCTTGATCTCCATCTTCATCTTCATCTTCATCTTCATGATCAAATAAAGAGAAGAAAAGAAAAATATGAAGAGGTGAAAAAATTCTTTTATTAATTGTAATAAAAAGTTATAAATTTGGAAGGTCTTTTCAAATAAGAGTAACCCTCCTCTCCAAATAGAGTTTTTATAAAATTGTTTACTCAAACCCCTCACCCTCTACCCCTATTTATAGCCTACAGTAATGAAGGAGAACCCTTGGATGAAACTTGGCAATCAAGAAATTAAAATCTAGTCACAAATCTGATTCTACCGCTCACCAATCGGTTGACCAATCGGTTGGCTGACCGATTGGCCAATCGGCTGGCCGACCGATTGGTTTGCGTAATTTTAATTTTTTTATGATTTCTTGACCCGATTTCTTCATGGATCCTTGTGCTTTCTTGGGCCTTCTTTTATCTTCATATTTGGGCTTCAATAAATAGTTGAAAATCAGGGAGTTTGAGTCTTTTGGGCTTTTATTCATTATTTCTTAATTAACCTGCAAATTAAGATTAAAACAATTATTAGTGGTATATTTATTTATATAAGATAGATGAGGGTATAAAATTATAATAAAAATATGATTATCAAATACCCTCACACCTAAACTTTTGTTAGTCCTCTGGCAAAGAAAGAAATTAAAAAGGAAAGAAAGAAAAATCCTAACTCACTTTCACTAGAATCGCGGTTGTATTTAGCGCATACAACAAGCCTTTAAACCCCTAGGTTACCCTAGCGGACGAGTTGTAGTCTCGTGAGGGTTTTCAGTGAATATACCCACAAAATTCGGTCAACTTGCCAATTTAAAGAAGTCTATGAATAATTAATTCACTTGATATATTTAAACATTCTAATTGAAGCTAGTTTTACTCAAGAAAATATTTTTATGTACAACTCCAAAGTAAATTTCTTAGAAAATCTTTTCATTATAGATATACAAAACCAAGTCTAACTCAGAAATTTAAATTAAAGGTTTTGAAAAGAACATGCTAACTCGTTATTTTAAATAATTTTCAAGTCTCTTAATCAATTTATTTTTCAAGAACATATATACAAGTATAACTATATATATAAAACATTGTTAGTAATTTTTTAACTCTTTATTCCTTGGTGATTTTGCTCTTCTTGATCGGCTTTCTAAGTGACCATTAACGAGTTTTGGGCTAATGAATCCCAACCCATTGGGCTTAGGTCATTAAGCATAGAAATACTCTTTGGGCTTAATTACTGGTCAACTTAGACTTAGTAAGATAGAACTACATTGGATTTTAAGAGAATTTTAATTTGTACACATTTTTGCACTCTTCTTTTGTAAAGTTAGTTTTTTAATTATATATATATGTGTATATGTATATATATCCCTAAAAGTTTTAGATCAAGACAACTTGAAAATTTATTTTCAACTATAAGTTAAGCATGCAAAAATTTTCTTACTTTAATTAAAGGTCTAACTTAAGACTTAAATGAAGTATACTACTTTAAAAATTATTTCTTAAGAAATTTATTTAGAGTTATCATAAAAGGTGGACTTGAGTATAAAACTAACTAACGGTTAGAAAATTTAAAACAAAAATCAAATAGATTAATTATTAGTCAACTCTATTAAGTTGGCAAGTGACACTATTTTTGTAAAAAGAAAAAATAGTAAGATAAAGAGGAAAAATGACTAAGATAAAGAGAAAAATTGACTAGTCCCCACCCCCACATCTAAATATTACCCCACACCTAAATATTACATTGTCCTCAATACAAACTTTATGATGCACAAAGTAAAGCAGATAAGAATTGAAGCACTTACATTTGTTCGGTTGACCTAGAACAATGATAAAAAATCTGCAATTACCTTTGATATGAGGGGATGAAGTCAAAATTTACTCTTCTTTTTTTCTTCATATATCCTTTTCTTTTCATATCTTTTTTAAAAAAAAGAACAAGAAACTCTCACATGAGAGAAGAATAATTTTTTATCATTATTATGAGAAAAAATAAAGATGTAGAATGAAAAATTGAACATGAAATGCTCATATTATACATCAAATTCTATCTTATTGCTGAAAATTCTACCCGACTTTTAAAAAATTAAAATGATATAATCAATGATGTGCTTAAATCCTAAACATTCTAATATTTTTAATGATATTTGTAGCAATTGAAGGTAGGTGTTTATGGTGTTATGTATTTTGAACTTAGATTCCTTAAAAGTTTGACCTATCACAACCAGCTTCTTTAAAATTTTCTTAAACATAAGATTTATGTTTGAGGGTTGAAATTTTGGTTGTTGTTTATTTTCCAAGAATCTAAGTTCATCAGCAAAGAGTTCTTCAAAAGATGGGTTAAAGAAGCATGTATTTAACACAGTTTCCTCGTTCTAAAAGACCTGATCTGATTTTTCTAATATCTTCAGCTCCTCACCAAAGATTTCCTCAAAACTAAGATTTGATTCATTCTCTTCTTCTTCTATTGAACTTTCCTGGATGTAGTTTATTTCTAGAGGTTGATTATCTGGTTGGTTCCTTGGATTAAAAATATTGAGATCAGCAATCAAATTTCCAAAAGACAGCTTCATTTGACCAGTTCTACAGTTGATGAGAGTATTAGAAGTGGCTAAGAACGGTCTTCCTAAAATGACGGGTATTTGACTATTGGGATTGGAAACGGACTGCGTTTTCAAGACTATGAAATCCACTAGAAAAATAAAATCCCCAACCTTAATCAGAACATCCTCTATCTCACCCATGGGGACTTTGACAGATCTATCAGCTAACTATAAAGTGCATCTGATTGGTTTGAGTTTTTCTACACCTAGTTGCTGGTAGATCGTAAAAGGAAGCAAATTGACACTAGCCCCTAAGTCTAAAGTGCCTTATCAATGTATGTATTGCCAATGATAAATGAGATAGTAAGACAACCAGGATCCTTATTTCAAAGGTATGGACTTTGAGAGCATATCACTGATATTGGTAGCAAGAAAGACTTTCTTTAGAATATTTATTCTTCTCTTCTTAGTGCACAAATCTTTCAAAAATTTTACATAAGAAGGGATTTGTTCAATTACATCTAAGAGAGGAATGTTGACCTTAACCTGTTTAAAAGTTTCTAGGATCTTCTCCTCCTGAGAGGAGTATTTCCTAGGCCTGAGTCTTTCTAGAAAGGGAGCAAGTGGTTTAAACCTATCAAAATTAGGCTCAGGTTCGGGTTCAGGCTCTTGGTCATTGAAAGCGGGTGATTGCTGAATAAAGTCATCAGAAGGAGAGAGAATTTATTTTGATTCAAGGGTTTCACTTGGAGGCATTCTAACTTGATTATCAGCTTGTTTTCCTGACTGTAGTGAATGGATTGCATTCACTTGAGCTTGGTAGGTTGAACTTGATCCCGTGTCCTTAGGGTTGGTCACGGGTTGATTCGAAAATATTCCTTTCTCTCTCTCACTCACAGCACTAGCTAGTTGTCTAAGTTGGGTTTCTAATCTAGCTATGGCTTGAGTGTAGGAATTGAGAATTTGTCTGGTTGATTGCATGAAGGTATTCAAAGTGTTGGAAGTTTGAGTCAACAAGTTGGTGGTCTATGTGGAAGCTTAAATCATGGTTTCCAAACCCTTTTCTAAAATATTGACACATTTATCATGATCAGAATTCAGAGGTGTATGATTTATAGATTGATGATGAGGAGACTGATTCAGATATGACAGATTTGATTGTTAAAAATTGGTTTGAGAACGGAAAGGAACTGTGTTTCCCCTAGGAAATTGTTGGGTTGAAGAGGGAGTAAAATTTTAATTTTCGGAGTAGTTTCCCTGATTCCATGTAAAGTTCCGGTGATTTCTCCAACCTGAATTGTAGGTTGGAGAAAATGGATCATTCACAGTATGCTGGAATGTAGTGTTTATCTGTCCTAGTGGTTGATTATTTCTTAAGAGAGAACATTTCTCTGAAACATGGGATGGAGAAAGACAGTTGTGACAACCTGAGGTAGAAACTTGATTGATTTGAGCTTGAGCTCGTTCTTTAATTTTTAAAGCTTCTAACCTACGCATGATTGTAACCATCTTTGCTTCAGAAGCTATGTTTGTCTCTAAGAAAAAAATCACTAGATTTGGATGGGGGAACTGATGAAACTCTGTCATCACAGTATTCCCACTGTATGGTTTTCTCGGATAAACTCTCTAAAAAATCCCTGCCTTCATTGACATTTTTCTTCATGAAATTTCCTTGACACATTGATTCTAAGAAAGTTTTTGAAGAGTAATCCAATCCTTCATAGATAATTTGGCATAATCGCTATTTTTCAAGACCGTGGTGAGGACATTGGATAAGAAGATTCTTAAATTTGTCAAAATACTTTCAAAATGGCTCTCCCGAGATAATTTTAAAATTCATGATGCTGTTTCTAAGCTTAACCGTTTTGTAGATAGAGAAATGTTTTTTCAAAAAAACGGTGAGAAATTCACCGTAATTTGAGATAGAATCTTTGGGTAAACTATACAGTAATTTTTTTGGCTTTGTCCTTAAGAGCAAAAGGAATAAATCGAATCTTGATCGCATCCTCAGATAAGTCCCTCATTTTAATCATAAGAAAAACTTCTTCAAATTCAGAGATAAAAATATATGTGTCTTCAGATTCTACTCCTAAAAATTTTGGAAGCATGTTTATGAAATACGGTCTAAGCTCAAAATTAGTTCCATTGACATCAGGGAGCTTAATGCAAGAAGTGATTGCATTCCTAGTTGGATAACACATCTTGGAGAATGGGAGGATTAGGATTAGTTATTTGTTCAAGTGGTTCAAAACGGATTAAACGATTGGTATTATTCTTAATCCAAGTTTGCAGACACCAAAATAAATTCTTTTTATAAATTATTTTTTTAAAATTCTAAGAAAACAAAAGTTAGTTATTTTAAAGGGAAAAAACTAAAAGATTAAAAAGATGATGAGAAAAAGGAGAAAGATAAAGAAAAAACCTAACTAAAATAAATGAATGCAATCACTTGTGTTAATCACTATAAATTCTAGGGTTAAGCCTAGACTCAACTAGACCAGCTCCTAACTAAAAACTGCTTTAGTGAAAAGATCAAAGTTTACTCAGTTAGTTAGCTAGGTAAGGATAGTACTAGAAGGAGATCAAAGATCAATTACGTCCCTCGTTCCTTGCGGAGCGCTTTACGCAACGCCTAAATCTTGCCTTAGACACCAACTAATTCAAGTAAACTTGAACCGGTTCACTTAAGGAATTCTTGTTCCTTAATGAGCTCGAATCCCTAGAGGCTAACGTCTAATGAGCTTTAAAAGGCTTGGATTTGTGTAGTGAGGAATTAGTGATTTGTGGGCTAAGGAAAGGGTGATGAAATCCCTCACCTTATCTTGATTAGTGAGATTTTGCCCTTAAAAATATTTTCATGTGAGTGTTAAATCAAGATGCTCAAATTGGTTTGGTGAATTCCTACTATTATATGCAATGCAACCATAGAAATTAAAAGCAACTACAAAATGATGCAAAAATAAAATTATTTTATTTTTTAATTAAAGTTAGCAATCAAACAAATGTTTGAAAGGGTGATATTGTTTAAATTTATTATCTTGTTAGTAAATGTCCAAGCGGAGGGTAAATTTTATCATGGTCGACAAAAATAGAACTATCAAATCAGTTTGATCTTCAAGCTTCAAAGTAGTTCCTTCATAAGACAACACACAAATTAAAGAACCAAAATAGAAAAATTCTAATTACAAGAACCTTCCCCAGCAACGGTGCCAAAAACTTGATAGGTAAATAATTTGAACCTAAGTTGCAACTATACTACTATCAAGTTATTGTATAAAAAGTTATCGATCCCACGAGGAACGTGTTGTAGGAGTTAATCAAAATCAGTTCTTATGATGTGTGTGTGACAATTAGGAGTGAGAAAGATGATGATTGTGGAGAGATTAAGAGAGTGTTTGCGAATATGTATGAATAAAATAAACAAGGTTGAGAGAGGAGAAAGAATGATGAATAAAACAAATGAAAATCAAGAATAAAGAGGAAAATTAAGAAAGTAAAAGATGGAGGAATAAATTAAAGATATGAGGAATCGAATTGAATCCACTAGCTAATCTCACTTATAAAATATGAACCATTCTTTGTTTATCACATTCGACTCTAGATTTATTAAGTATAGACTATCAAACCAGTTAAGAAAAATATAACCTATCGATTATCATCCCGGAAAAATTAATACTCATGAAATGAACAACAATTAAATAGTAATTCTAGAATTCCTTCTACCAATTAGTTCTTTAGTTGACTATCCCGAGCATGATCATTTTAAGCATAAGAGAATGATTCACAAATTATGAAAGAAATAAAACTTAGTTTCATGCAATTTCTACAGTTCCCACAATAATTAGTTCCACATCTTAGAAAAGGGCAATTCCCTAGAGGGTTCTAGCCTCAAGGCGAATCAAAGAAAATAAAGAAAACAAAAACTAATTCCAGGAGGGTTCTAGACTCAAGGTGAATAGTATAAGAAAATAAAATCTAAGCTACAAAATAAATGTAAGAATTTAAAGCAAGAAAGAAAGGACATGAAAGTAAATGCAAGAATTTAAAGTAAGAAAATAAAAACATTAAAGTAAATCTGTTCTACAAGCATAAAAATAAATCTAAGACAATAGGGTTCTAGCCTCTTTGTTATCTAAACAAGAAAAGAAAGCAAAAGATAAATTTATTAGCAAAAGAAAAAACTTACATTCCAAGAAGGTTCTAGCCTCTTGATGAAGGCAAATCTTTATCTTGATCTCCATCTTCATCTCATCTTTATCTTCATGATCAAATAAAGAGAAGAACAGAAAAATATGAAGAGGTGAATTTTTTTTATTAATTATAATAAAAAATTATAAATTTGGAAGGTCTTCTTAATTAAGAGTACCCTCCTCTCCAAATGGAGTTTTTATAAAATTTTTCACACTCAAACCCTCACCCTCTACCCCTATTTGTAGCTTACAGCAATGAAGGAGAATCTTTGGATAAAACTTGGTAATCAAGGAATTAAAATCTAGCCACAAATCTGATTCTACCGCTCACTAATCGGTTGGCCGACTGATTGGCCAATCGGTTGGCCGACCGATTGGTTTGCGCAGCTTTGATTTTTTTGTGATATCTTGACCCGATTTCTTCATGGATCCTTGAGCTTTCTTGGGACTTGTTTTGTCTTCATATTTGGGCTTCAATAAATGGTAGAAAATCAGGGAGTTTGAGTATTTTGAGGTTTTATTCATTTTTTCTTCATTAACCTACAGATTAAGATAAAATAATTATTAGTGGTATATTTATTTATATAAGATAGATGATGATGGTATAAAATTGTAATAAAAATATGATTATCAGTTGTTGCAAATAAAATGGCTAAAACAAGAAGAGAAAATGAAAGAAAGAGAAGAGAGAAATAAAAGAGAACAAAACTAAAAGAAGAAGAAAATAAAGAGATGGAGGAAATCAAATAATAAAACTAGGAATGTCGAATGAAATCTACTAGTTAATTTCAATTTGATTTAAGAACTACTCACTTTGAATTATCATATTACTTAGAATTATTAAACATAGATTATCAAGTTATTCAAAACAAACATAACCTATCAAAACATATTCAAGCAATTTTGCCATTCATGAATAGAAATAAACAATTAGATAGTAATTCTAAAATTAAAAAAGATAAGCCAACAAACCATTTAAGATAAATATAGCCTCTCAAATTCTTTTTCTACCAATTAGTTCTCTAGTTGATTATTCTAAACGTGATTATTTTAAGCACAAAAGAGAGCAATTCAAAATCAAAATGGGATTAAACTAATTTTATCTAATCCTAGAACTCCTAAAGAAATTAGTTACTTATTCTACAAATTAAATAGAAGAAATTAAAATATAAACTATAAAGCATGAAAGAAAATAAATCTAAACTACAAAGCAAGAATAAAAAGTAAGAAAATAAAAATCTACACTACAAAGTATAAAACAAAAATAAGAAACAAAAATCTTAACTACAAAGCATAAAAAGAAATCTACACTACAAAACATGAAATAAAAATTAGAAATAAAACCCTAAACATGCAATTCTAAGAAAATATAAGCAAGAAAATAAAAGAGGAAAAATAAAAATTATATTGCAAGGGGTTCGGCCATTGTGAAGTAAATCTTCATCACCAAAAGAGAAGAAGAACAAAATTTAAAAAAGAGAATTTTTATTTATTATTGTAAACTGAAGTTTATAATTTTAGAAGGTCTTTTCAATTAAGAGTAGCCCTCCTCTCCAAATTGTGTTTATAAAATTTTACATATTCCTCACCCTCACTTTCTATCCCTATTTATAGTTTACAGCAATCAACCACAACCCTTGAATCAAACTTCAGCTCCAAGAAAATTAAATCAACCATTGATTGTCTCTATTGTAAACAGTGACGCCCCTGGTTTCAACAAGGCTGTAGTCCAAGGTAAAACTAAGGATGTCAAACCAGCCATACACCAACACAGTGCAATAACATGTTTCACTAATCAAAGTAATATCCTCTAGTGGATTCAAAAGAAGTGTAGGTACAAAACAGGAAAATTAAAGAAAATAAATACAATAGACATGATGAAGAAAGATATCTCATAAATGAAATCACGTCTCAACTTATTAAACTGAGATATAACAGAACTCTAAAATAAATGTTAAATATCTCGATATGAGTCAACTGGAAATATAACTAAGGCTTACTGCCATTACAATATGAAAACAAAACTCTCTAATGTCTGAATGAAAATACAAAACTACAGTAGAGCCTCAAATGGTAAAATCATGTGACGGCGACTATGCTAGAACTCCGTCATCCTACGTCTCTCCGAAACTTTAAGCTGCCTGACAAAGAAATTTAAAATAAAAAGAAAAACAACAAGAGCGTCAGAGCGCTATAGCAAGATCACCTCAATCCGCCCCCAGGGGAAAGGCTGCTAGATGGAGTGCAGGCTCTATCTATTAAGCATAGTCTACCTAGATCATT
Source organism: Asparagus setaceus (assembly GCA_012295165.1). Taxonomy (NCBI): domain Eukaryota; kingdom Viridiplantae; phylum Streptophyta; class Magnoliopsida; order Asparagales; family Asparagaceae; genus Asparagus; species Asparagus setaceus. The sequence goes on from CM022701.1 coordinate 63,840,269, forward strand.
TTTCCCCGTATCTAATGGAATTAATATTTAGACACCTATAATACGAGACGTAGTATGTCGAGCAAAATAATTCAAACAAGGAAACCCTCATGTATATACCATATGTCCCGAATCGTAAATATCTAAACATTAATACTGAACTAAAGATAAATAATCTAAATAAAATCAACAATTAGAAATCCACAACACGAGACCGGTACGTCGAGCGAAATAATCCAAATAAGGAAACCCTCATGTATATACCATATGCCTCAAATTGTGAATAGCTAATCATTGATCTCAACCTAAGAAATAAAGAAAAGTAGTAAAAGAAAGTAAAGACATCAACATATTGTATTTATAATATCTTCGACTGTCACTGGGGAGATAGAATGAATATCGGCACAAATCCCGTGTACTTTCAAATGCAAAGTACTCTGTGTCATATATTTCAGCAGTGAGTCAAAAACATAACTGGCATCCGCCAACGACTCAGGCTATCATTTAACTATCTCGATGCAACTCCATGCAAAATTCTAATACTTAATCTTATCATGTGCAACGAACTACCCTATAGGTATCCTGATCAGTGTACATGGCTCATTAGTCTCATCGTGATCTCAGTGTGTAACATGAGTACGGGACGGCCTTCCATATAGGTATCCTAGAAGTACGGCTCACAAGCCTCATCGCACCCTCGTGCGGACGGACTGCTAGATAAAGTATCCAAAGTCGACTCAATGGCCTGTACGTATGGAATATCGACGCACTACCTCATGTAGTACTGAACTAAGCTCATCAACGATATCCAAACATGTGTGTAAAGTAAGTACTAAACTCTTTATCAAAGTAATCGGGTTAAAATCCACCATGATTCCTTTCAGTATACCCATGTATGTGCTACTGCACCATTCATGAAATTAGTATAAAGAAGTGCGGCTCAAACCCACAAACATATATTAATTGTATGCAAAACACAAATTTAGGCAATGTTTAGTAGTCGACTACTAGGCTTAGTAGTCGACTACACCGAGTCCATCCGCACTGTAATAATATATATCAAGATCGTAGTCGACTATTAAGAATATTAGTCGATTACTCGCAAACACACAATTTTTGTTATACTCATTCAAGACGAGTAGCCCATACTAAACTTAGTAGTCGACTACCATGTTAAGACATGTATTCCTTCGCACAAACAAGCTTATGACAATTGTACATATCATGATGTTAAAACGAGATTTTATACTTGGCATATACAACATGAATTATCTGAATCATTAAATTAAATTATTATATCTTCCAAATTAGGGTTTAACATCCTAATAAAATAATTTCTTTAATTTTCTCATATGTAAACAAAGTGACTATCAACACATGATAAAACTACATGAACAGAGATAAAATTTATTTAAAGATGTTTATCTTACTTAGATATCACAAGCCTAGGGTTTAAGCATGATTAATTAACATGAAAACTCAAAGAAACCTTCACGTAATATATCAATTATTTCAAATTAGTATATCTGCAGTTTTCTAGAAAACACATCATTAGTAAATTGAGTATCTCTTTTTCTTGACAAACTATTTCTAAGAATAGTTTTGTTTTGGAAACTAGAGCCATATAGCTATTATTTGGCACTAGTTTGGTTCAATTGGAGTTCATTTGTTATCTCAAATTTCGAGTTAAACATTATACATGTGCAACAAATTTTTTTTCTCAGGACATGTTGTTAGTAAAATGAGTATATCTTTCTCTATATAAACTATTTTTTTGCGAATGGTTTTCTGTTTTGAAAACTAGATTCACATGGATTTCATTTGACACTAATTTGGTTAAATTTAGAGTTTATTTTCTATTTCAAAATCTCAGTTAAATATTATATAAGTGCAACAGTTTTCTACAGAAAATATATATCACAACCTTAGGTTTTAGCATGGTTAGTTTACAAGAAGGACTCAAATAATCAAATAACTAGGATTTTCACATGGTAAATCAAAATTTATATTAACCTAATAATCATGATCATATTTTTAATGTAAACGTCAAGGAAAAACAATAGATCTAACAATTGTTTACAGTCTAACATCAAAAATCTCGTCTTTTAATACTCCAGGTTAAGATTTAGATATGTAAACGCAAATTATACATCTAAACTAGTTATTTAACTATGGGGATGAGTTTGGATGCAAGTGATTTTGCCTTATCATGTGTGCAAGCCTTTGAAACTGATGTGAAATGACTCCTCGTCGCCAAACGTCCTAGATCTTGCATTTTCCTCGCTTCTCTCCTCACAAGACGCTCCCAAAATCTCAACTTTAGGGATAGGATTTGAGAGAGAGGAAGGGGGGCTGCTAGGGTTTTAAACTCTGATAAAAAGATAATAATTTTGTGAAAACACAGGTATATATATATGCAAATCCGAATTAAACTCGTTTGACCCGAACCCGGAAACCTAGTCTGACTAGGAAAAAGGCCTTCGGTATTTTGGCTATAACTTTCTCATATGACCTCAGAATGAGGTGATCTAAGACTTGTTGGAAAGCTGTTGAAGAGACCTAAAACTTTATGCTTTTAAGTATTTCTAGATTCTAACTATATTAGTGTATAAAACCTATAAACTCTTAACTAATTATTATTTCCATATTTCTCTTCGTGCATGATTTGTGCATTTGCACTCATATATACACATATATATGTTGAATTGATCTCAAATCTATTCCTAGCATACTCAAATATTAATAAAATGTATTTATTATCATATAACTCATTTATTATTATTTATCATAAAATATTCAAATTTTCGGGGTTTTACATTCTTCCCCCCTTAAAAGAATTTCGTCTCCGAAATTCCGCATTCGTATCTTAGAGGTTAATAATATGAGAAAGGCACTAAGAGGGAATAATCCAGATGAGAAAACCCTCCCGTACACAACTCATACCATTAATCTCTAGATATAGAACATAGCAATATTTATACTTAACGATCTAGAATGCCAATATTCTCACTCAACCCCTAACTAAATGGAACTAGTACGTCGGGCGAAAAATCCAAATAAGGAACCCCCCATATATATACCATGCGTTCCGAATGATTAGGAGTTAAGTGTTAACATCATCATTCTAGTGTTAAATATAAATATGATCACATAGAGAGTTATGAACATATAGAGAGTTATGAACATAAGCAAGTCCTAATAAAAACAATTTACCTGCTCAAACAAGTGTAGGTAGTCGCGACGCACATCCTCCTAGCGCTCCCATGAAGCTTCCTCAGCTCCTTTCCGGTTCCACTGAACTTTGACTAAGGGTATTTCCTTATTTCTAAGCTTCTTGTTCTCCTTGGAAAGAATACATACATGAGTCTTAATCGTAGTCAGATCATTGTGAATCTCGACCTCTGGTGCATCCAACACTCGCTGTGCCTCCTCATCGCGTAAATGCTTCTTAAGCATCGAAACATGAAAAACATCATGTATGCCCAACATCGATGCTGGGAGAGCTAACCGATATGAAACGGCTCCAACGCGCTCCACACTCAAGAATGGCCCAATGTACCTCGGAGCAAGCTTCCCTTGTCTACCAAATCGCTGGACTCCCTTCATCGGCGATACCTTTAATAATACATATTCCCCAACTTGGAACTCTAAGGGTCGTCGCCTCTAATCTGCATAACTCTTCTGACGGCTCTGTGCTGTAAGAATGCACTCTCGAATGACTGCTACTTTCTCCGTAGTCTGTCTCACAAGCTCCGGTCCAAGTAATAGGTTATCCTCTGGTTCTCCCCAACAAATAGGTGATCTACAGGGCCTCCTGTACAATGCTTCATACGGTGCCATACCAATAGTCGTTTGATAACTGTTGTTATAGGCGAATACAATCAATGGAATATGGTCCTCCCAGCTGCCCTAAAAATCCATAATGCATGCCCACAACATGTCCTCCAATACTTGGTTGACCCTCTCCGTCTGTCCATCCGTCTGTGGGTGAAAAATACTAGAATATGACAATGTACTACCAAAAGAATTTTAGAAACTCTTCCAAAAATGTGAAGTAAAAACTGAGCCTCGATCTGATACAATCGTATCTGGTACTCCATGCAATCTCACAATCTCCTAGATAAATATCCTCGCATAAATCTCAGCTGTGTATGTCGTTTTTTGCTGGTATAAAATGTGCTGACTTCATCAACCAATCGACTATCACCCAAACTGAATCGTTCCCTTTCTTCGATCTCGGCAATCCTACAATGAAGTCCATAGAGATATCTACCCACTTCCACCGAATGGGTAAAGGCCGAGGGTTACCGCTGGTCTCTCGATGCTCGCCTTCACTTGTCGGGTGTAAAACACTTGGCCACATACTGCAATCTCCCACGATTCCGGCTCCACCAAAAATATCTCCTCAGGTCCTTATACATCTTCGTTATGCCTAGATGTACTACAATACCCTCTCTGCTGATGACGTGGCCTAAAAATCTAACCTCGGATAATCAAAACTCACACTTGCTGAATTTGGCATATAGCTGATGCTCCCGCAATGTTTGCAATGCTATCGTCAGTTCTCATCTCGATCTCAATAGATAAGGATATCGTCGATAAATATTATCATGAACTGATCCAAGTATGGACGAAAAACCCAGTTCATCAAGTCCATGAATACTGCGGGTGCATTAGTCAGCCCAAATGGCATGACAAGAAACTCGAAAGACCCATAACGAGTCAGAAAGGCGGTTTTGGGGATATCCATCTCCCGCACTTGCAACTGATGATAGCCAGAACGAAGATCAATCTTCGAGAAGTGCTGCACTCCCTGCATCTGGTCGAACAAGTCATCAATCCCCGGTAGTGGATACCTGTTTTGAATAGTGACTTTGTTCAACTCTCGATAATCTATACACAAATGCATACTATCGTCCTTCTTCTTCACGAAGAGGACCGGTGCTCCCCACGGAGAATGACTCCGGCGAATAAAGCCCTGAGATAAAAGCTCGCCCGCTGAGTCTCAGAGCTCCCTCATCTCAGCAGGTGCCATACGATAGGGAGCTCGAGATATCGGTGCTGTGCCTGGCTGCAACTCAATGCAGAACTCAACCTCTCTCACAAGAGGTAACCCTGGTATGTCCTGAAAGACATCCTGAAAATCTGAGACCACTCTAGTCTCGCACAACTCAGCACTTTGATCCCTGAGCATCACCTCCTCGATATAAGCCAGAAATGACTCCGCAAACTGATTGCCCTGCGAGGTTGCTACAATCAACTCAGACCCATCGGACACTGCAGTAGTCGATCGCTTTAGTAAAACAGCCGATACTGACATGGTATGATGATAGTCAATCCATACCGAAAATGACGTTGAAATCCGACATCCGCAACATGATAAGATCTATGAAAAACTCAGACTCATCTAGTCTGATGACACATCTCCTACAGATACTCTCTAATAGGGACACCGTCCCTAAAGGAATAGAGACGAACAATGGTATGTCTAAAGGAAGTGCTACAAGCTGAAGCCTATCCACGAAGGCATGAAAAATAAAAGAATGTGAAATTCTCGAATAAAACAAGGTCTGAGTTAGAAAGGAAATCACGAAGAAAGCTCCGCTCGCATCGTGCTCACGCGGTATGGTTACATAAACTTTGCCGGTGGCTTGCGCCTGTTGCGCTGCTGGTGGTGGAACGTAAGGGTCCATCTGACCCTGAGGAATATTCTGAATAGCGCAATTCTGGCCTATTGGCCCTTAAGTCTTCGAAATAATAGGTAGTACATCTATCCTCCACTGCTGGTCGTAACTGCAGCCCTGAAACTGCTGACCCTGACTTCTATCATGCTGGCCTTCTACTGATGTATTATAAAAATCTCTTTTTGTCCAATCTTGCTACAATTATAACATATACCTCGAATCCTACGCTGCTGTGGCGCTCTTGAATTATGTTGTCCTTGTTACTGGTGGTATAAATTCTTATCCCGCTACTGGAATTCTTTAGATCCTGCAATAGGCCTCTTGTCCTTAACATTGTGACTATGCTAGTCTTGATTCCATAATTAATTACAGACATATCTTTTGCTCTAATCAGACTAGCTCTAATTGCTTGTCGAAAAAGTATACAAAATTTCCTAAATAAGTGATATTCGCTATTCCAATGAAAAATCTGAAGTCGGTGCCACCCTCAGGTGCTATCCTCTGGTGATATCCTCTACATTGAATACATCTAACTTCCGCTTTGGTGCTAGTTGACGTGAAGATAATTTCATGCATTTCTCCCATTTATAGGCTGCACATGAATCCAGTGCGCCCTGAAACTATGGTGCTCTTAGTGTCTGATGTCTTTCTTACTCTTACAGAGCCAAACCTCCTATTCTACGGCTCAAATAGCTGGTTGTGGTGATGTTGTGACCATTGTATTTTCTCTGTAATTGACGTGACTGACACAACTGGTGGTGGAACTCCAGAAAGTGGTACTGCTAGTAAAAATGGATACGATACTTGCTCCTCGATTGTTGTGAAATCTTGTTGCAAACGACATCATGAAGTCGATTAGATACTATGGAGGTCTGCCGCACGGCCCCGCTGCCAGCCTATCCGTGCACGAAGTTTTACCTCGACCACATCCTCGTCCCGACGTTTATAATATCAAGTGGAGAGCATATATATACATAACGTATCACAATAAGTATTCATAACACATACTATTCACACAAATAATTTAAATCAACATAAAATAGGTTTCATGAAAAAAAAATTCATAATTTTTGAATATACGTATATATCGTCCTCACTCATTCTAGGAATTCCTAGCAGACTCTATATATGATTCCTAGGAAACTCTATCCTAGCTCCACAATATGACACAGGAATGATCCTAAGGATCCTGGAACTAGAGCTCTGATACTAACTATGACGCCCCTGGTTTCAACAAGGCTGCAGTCTAAGGTGAAACCAAGAATGTCAAACCTGCCATGCACGCACACAGTGCAATAACATATTTCACTAATCACAGTAATATCCTCTAGTGGAGTCAAAAGAAGTGTAGGTACAAAACAGGCAAATTAAAGAAAATAAATACAATAGACATGATGAAGAAATATATCTCATAAATGAAATCGCATCTCAACTTATTAAACTGAGATATAACAGATCTCTAAAATAAATGTTAAATATCTCGATATGAGTCAACTGGAAATGTAACTAAGGCTTACTGCCTTTACAATATGAAAACAAAACTCTCTAATGTCTGAATGAAAATACAAAACTACAGTGGAGCCTCAAATGGTAAAATCATGTGACGGCGACTATGCTAGAACTCCGTCATCCTACGTCTCTCCGAAACTTTGAGCTGCCTGAAAAAGAAATTTAAAATAAAAAGAACAACAACAAGAGCGTCAGAGTGCTATAGCAATATCACCTCCATCCGCCCCCAGGGGAAAGGCTGCTAGATGGAGTGCAGACTCTATCTATTAAGCATAGTCTACCTAGATCATATTTCCCCGTATCTAATGGAATTAATACTTAGACACCTACAATACGAGACGTAGTATGTCGAGCGAAATAATCCAAACAAGGAAACCCTCATGTATATACCATATGTCCCGAATCATAAACATCTAAACATTAATACCGAACTAAAGATAAATAATCTAAATAAAATCAACAATTAGAAATTCACAACACGAGACCGGTACGTCGAACGAAATAATCCAAACAAGGAAACCCTCATGTATATACCATATGCCTCAAATTGTGAATAGCTAATCATTGATCCCAACCTAAGAAATAAAGAAAAGCAGTAAAAGAAAGTAAAGACATCAACATATCGTATTCATAATATCTTCGACGGTCACTGGGGAGATGGAATGAATACCGGCACAATTCCCGTGTACTTTCAAATGCAAAGTACTCTGGGCCATATATTTCAGCAGTGAGTCAAAAACATAACTGGCATCCGCCAACGACTCAGGCTATCATTTAACTATCTCGATGCAACTCCATGCAAGATTCTAATATTTAATCTTATCATGTGCAACGGACTACCCTATGGTATCCTGATCAGTGTACATGGCTCATTAGTCTCATCGTGATCTCAGTGCGTAACATGAGTACGGGACGGCCTTCCATATAGGTATCCTAGAAGTACGGCTCACAAGCCTCATCACACCCTCGTGTGGACGGACTACTAGATAAAACATCCAAAGTCGACTCAATGGCCTGTACGTATGGAATATCGACGCACTACCTCATGTAGTACTGAACTGAGCTCATCAACGATATCCAAACATGTGTGTAAAGTATGTACTAAACTCTTTGTCAAAGTAATCGGGTTAAAATCCACCATAATTCCTTTCAGTATACCCATGTATGTGCTACTACACCATTCATGAAATTAGTATAAAGAAGTGCGGCTCAAACCCGCAAACATATATTAATCGTATGCAAAACATAAATTTAGGCAATGACCTTAGTAGTCAACTACTAGGCTTAGTAGTCAACTACACCGAGTCCATCCGCACTGTAATAACATATATCAAGATCGTAGTCGACTATTAAAATATTAGTCGATTACTCTGCAAACACACAATTTCGTTATACTCAATCAAGGCACGAGTAGCCGACTACTAAACTTAGTAGTCGACTACCATGTCAAGACATGTATTCCTTCGTGCACAAACAGTACTTATGATAATTGTACATATTATGATGTTAAAATGAGATTTTATACTTGGCATATGCAACATGAATTATCTGAATTATTAAATTAAATTATTATATCTTCCAAATTAGGGTTTAACATCCTAATAAAATAATTTCTTCAATTTTCTCATATGTAAACAAAGTGACTATCAACATATGATAAAAACTACGCATGAACAGAGATAAAATTTATTGAAACATGTTTATCTTACTTAGATATCACAAACCTAGGGTTTAAGCATGATTAATTAACATGAAAACTCAAAGAAACCTTCAAGTAATATATCAATTATTTCAAATCAGCATATCTGCAGTTTTCGAGAATACATCATTAGTAAATTATGATATCTTTTTCTAGACCAACTATTTTTATGAATAGTTTTCTGTTTTGGAAATGAGAGCCATATAGCTATTATTTGGCACTGGTTTAGTTCAATTTAGAGTTCATTTGTTATCTCAAATTTCTAGTTAAACATTATACATGTGCGGCAGTTTTTTTCGTAGCACATGTTGTTAGTAAAATGAGTATATCTTTCCCTATATAAACTATTTTTATGAATGGTTTTATGTTTTGAAAACTAGATTCACATAGCTTTCATTTGACACTGATTTGGTTAAATTTAGAGTTTATTTTCTATTTCAAAATCTCGGTTAAATATTATATAAGTGCAACAGTTTTACGCAAAAATATATATCACAACCTTAGGTTTTAGCATGGTTAGTTTACAGGAAGGACTCAAATAATCAAATAAACTAGGATTTTCACATGGTAAATTGAAATTTATATTAACCTAATAATCATGATCATATTTTTAACGTAAACATCAAGGAAAAATATTAGATTTAACAATTGTTTGATCTAACATCAATAATCTAGTCTTTTAATACTCCAGGTTAAGATTTGGACATGTAAACACAAATTATACATCTAAAATAGTTATTTAACTATGGGGATGAGTTTGGATGCAAGTGATCTTGCCTTGTCATGTGTGCAAGCCTTTGAAACTGATGTGAAATGACTCCTCGTCGCCAAACGTCCTAGATCTCGCCTTTTCCTCGCTTTTCTCCTCACAAGACGCTCCCAAAATCTCAACTTTAGGGATAGGGTTTGAGAGAGAGGAAGGGGGGCTGCTAGGGTTTTAAACTTTGATAAAAAGATAATAATTTTTGTGAAAACACAGGTATATATATATATATGCAAACCTGAATTAAACCCGTTTGACCCGAACCAGGAAACCTAGTCTGACTGGGAAAAAGACCTTCGGTATTTTGGCTATAACTGTCTCATATGACCTCAGAATGAGGTGATATAAGACTTGTTGGAAAGCTGTTGAAGAGACTGACAACTCTGTTTTTTTATATGTTTCTAGATTCTAACTGTAGCAGTGTGTAAAACCTATAAACTCTTAACTGATCATTATTTCCTGATTTCTCTTCATGCATGATTTGTGCATTTGCACTCATATATACACATATATATGTTGAATTGATCTCAAATCAATTCCTAGCATACTCAAACATTAATAAAATATATTTATCACCATATAACTCATTTATTATTATTTATCATAAAATATTAAAATTTTCGGTTTTACATAAACTAATCACTTAGTGATTAGCTAATCAATTAGGGAATCAATTAGTTTCCGACAGATTTCTAATAAACCTTGTTGACTCGACTTCTCTTAGACTTTTGGGCTTTGTGGGCTTCCATTAGGCTACAATTGGGCTTTAAGAAGAGGTATATTGCTTCTTTTTAACTCTTATTTGATAATCCTTCATTTCCTACAAATTCATAAAATAATTATTATTAGCAAGTTTATTTATTCAATAAAATAGATAATAAGGGTATAAAAGTGCTATAAAATATAGTGATGAAATACCCCCACACCTAAATTTTGCTAGTCCTCTAGCAAAATAAAAAAAAATCCTTACTTACTTTCACAGGAATCGCGATTGCATTTAGCACATACAATAAGCCTTTAATCCCCTAGATTACCCTGGAGGATGAGTTGTAGTTTCATGAGGGTTTCCAATGAATATGCCCATAAAATTTGATCAACTTGATAATTTAAAGAAGTCAATATAGAATTAATTTACTTGATATCTTTAAACAGTCTAATTAAAGTTAGGTTTTACTCAAGAAAATATTTTATGCATAGCTCAAGTAAATTTCTTAGAAGATCTTTTCATTGTAGTTCTACAAAACCAAGTTCAACTTGGGTACTTTACTTTAAAATTCTTAAAATAACATGCTAACTTCATAGTTTAATCAATTTCCGAGCCTCTTGATCATTTTATTTTCTAAGAATACATATATATATGTGTGTGTGTGTGTGTGTGTGTATGTATATATATATATATATATATATATATATATATATATATATATATATATATATATATATATATATATATATATATATATATATATATATATATATATATATATATATATATATATATATATATATATATATATATATATATATATATATATATATATATATATATATATATATATATATATATATATAGATGAGCTACTATCAACTTAACTGAATAGGAGCCCTTGTCCACCAAACGTTTATCCACTCATTTTATTTTTAGATTTCGCCATCAAGAGATGCACAAATCTCAAAAGACTCTTCATATCTTTCATGGATCCCAAGGCAACATCAATGAATAAAAATTTGGTGGATGACTATTTCCTATCCACTTAAGTTTATAGGAGTTTTCCACTATATATATATATATATATATATATATATATATATATATATATATATATATATATATATATATATATATATATATATATATATATATATATATATATATATATATATATATATAGACATGTATCTCTTTATTCCTTGGTGATTTTTTCTACTTTATCGGGCTTTTCTAAGTGACTATATAATGAACTTTGAGCCAATGGATCCCAACCTAAATGGGCTTAGGTCATTAACTTTAGAAATACTTTTGGGCTTAATTGCTCACCAACGTAGACTTAGTAAGATAGAATCACCTGGAGTTAAAGATTTATATTGGAGCCCAATTTTCATAATCTTTTTTTGTAATTAGGTTACTTTTTCGGCTTAATTGCTCAGTCAACTTAAACTTAGTAAGATAGAATCACCTTGGAGTTAAAGATTTATATTGGAGCCCAATTTTCATAATCTTTTTTTGTAATTAGGTTTAGGTTATATATATATATATATATATATATATATATATATATATATATATATATATATATATATATATATATATATATATATATATATATATATATATATATATATATATATATATATATATATATATATATATATATATATATATATATATATATATATATATATATATATATATATATATATATATATATATATAACTTGAGAAATATTTAGATTAAGAGGACTTGAGAAATTGTTATCCACTCTAAGTTAAGCATGAAAAAGTTTTATTACTTCAAATAAATGATAAGATAAATTTCTTTGTAAAGTATGCTACTTTGAAAATCGTTCCTAAAAATTTATTTAAAGTTATTATAAAAGGCTAAATTGAGTATAAAACTAACTAAGAATTAGAAAGTTTAAAAATTCATCATGTAAATCAATTACTAATTAACTCTATCAAGTTGGCAAGTGACAATCTATGTATATATTTTACGGAAAAGAAAAGAAAGGATAAAAGAAGGGATAAAATAAAGAGAAAAGATGACTAGTCCCCACCCCACGCTTAAAATTTTACATTGTTCTCAATGCAAACTATATGATGCAAAAAGTAAAGCAGAGAGGAAATGAAGCACGTACATTTGTTTGATCTTGAACAATGACAAAATGATAAAATCTGCAACTACCTTGAATATGAGGAGGATATAGGCAAAAATTCTTTCTCTATTTTTATTTTTTATTTTGCTTAAAATTTTCTTTATTTTTCTATTTTTTCATTTTTCTCTTTTTCTTCTTTTTTGAATGCAACAAAAAGAAACTCTCCAAACGAGAGGTGAATAAATTCTTTTTATTCTTATTATTATGAGACACATAGTAAAGATGCGAGAATAAAAGATTAAAAATTAAAATCTCACATTCTACATTAGTTCCTATCTTATTCTTGAAAATTCTATCTCGATTTTTAAAGAAGTCTAAAATGACAAACTCTATGATAAGCTTAAATTCTGTACTCTTTGAGATTTTTAATAATCTGTGCAGCATTTGATGGCAGGTTGGTAGAGGATCATGCATCTTGAATTTTTTTATTATGATCAATAAAAATATTAGTCTCAGATTTGAACTTAGCTTTCACATAAATGAAAATTTGCCCATCACAACTAGCTCTTCTTTAAAAATTTCCTCAAACCCAAGTTTTATAGTTGAGGTATGATAGGTTGATCGTTCCATAGTTTCTAGGAACCTAAGTTCATCAGAAGAGTTCTTTGAAGCTAAGATCAGTGAAACTTATGTCTAACTCAGTGCTCTTTTTTATAGACTTTCTGATTCTAATTCCTCTAATAGTTTGATTTCTTTATTAAAGATCTCCTCAAAACACAGGTCTAACTCACACTCTTCTTCTAACTCTTTGTTTGATATTTCCTGAATGAAGTTCACTTCTAGGGGTTAATCTGATGAATCGTTCAGCTAGTTTTCTAGATTAAAAATATTGAGATCTACAGTCATGTTCGTAAAGAAAAACTTCATTTGACCGGTTTTACAATTGACATTTAAAGTGATTAAGAACGGTCTTCTTAAAATAACTGAGATCTGACCCTTGAGATTGGAAACGGCCTGCATTTCCAAGACTATGAAATTAACAGAAAATGTAAACTCCCCAACCTTAATCAAAACATCCTCTATCTCTTCCTTGGGTATCTTCATAGAACTGTCAGCTAATTAGAGGTGCATCTGGTTGGTTTCAATTCTCCTATCCCTAGATATTAATAGACTGCATAAGAAAAAAGATTTATACTAGCTCCTAAGTCTAGAAGTGCCTTATCAATAAAGATATTTTCTATGATACATGAAATAGTAGGACAACCTGGATCTTTATATTCCAGGGGCATGGGCTTTGAAAGAATGTCATTAATATTAGCAGCTAAAAAGACTTTCTTGAAAATATTGGCGTTCTTTTCTTAGTGTACAAATCCTTAAAGAATTTTACATATGGAATTTGTTGGATGGCATCTAAGAGAGGAATGTTGACCTTGATATGCTTAAATGTTTTTAAGATTTTCTCCACCTGAGAAGAGTTCTTCCTTGGTCTAAGTCTATCTAAAAAGGGAGCAACAAGCTTATACCTATCTATATTGAGCGCAGGTTCAGTTTCAGGCTCTTGGTCATCAGAAGAGGGTAGTGATTACACAAAGTTTTTAGAATTAGGGGGGTTTTTGTTCAGGTTTAGTAGATTGGATAGAAGAAGGAAATGCTTGGTCAGGAGGTATTCTAACTTGGTTATCAATCTATTTTCCTGACCATAATGTGTGAATTGCATTCACTTAAGCCGAATGAGATGAACTTGATCCAGTGTCTTTAGGATTTGTAATTGGTTGACTCAAAAAATTTCCCTTCTCTCTCTCTCACTCACAGCACTGGCTAATTTTCCTAGTTGGGTTTCTAGTATAGTTATGGCTTGAGTGTTGAAATTTAACAATTAATTATTTGCACGAAGAAATTCAGAGTGTTGGATGACTGAGTCAACATGTTGATAATATGTGTAGATGCTTTTATCACGGCTTCTAGACCTTTCTCTAAGAACTAAATCGTTTCTTATGGTCAGAACTCAGTGGAACAGGATTTATAAATTGATTATGAGGAAGCTGATTTGGGTATGAAAGATTGGGTTGTGGATTATGAAAATTATTGTGAGTGTTGAATGGACCCGCGTTTCTCCTAGAAAATTGTGAAACAGAAGTGGGAGTGAAATTTTAATTTCCCAAGAAATTTGCATGCTCTTACAAAATTAGAATGAGGGAACTAATGAAGTTGCTCTTTCATCATATTGTTCCCATTATATAGTTTTCTAAGATAAATTCTCTAAAATTTCCTAGGCTTTATAAGCATTTTTCTTTATGAAATCCTCTTGACACATAGATTCTGAGGATGTCTTTAAAGAATAATCCAATCATTCGTAGATAATTTGGCATAAACACCTCTTCTCTAGACCATTATGAGGACATTGGATAAGAGAATCCTTAAATCTATCAAAATACTTTCAGAATGGTTCCTTAGGATTATCCTATAAGACTGAATCTTGTTCCTAAGCTTTACCGCTTTATAAATTTCAAGAATATTTTTAAAAGTGGTAACAAATTCATTCCAAGTAGAGATAAATTTTATGGGTAAGCTATACAACCATTTCTCATTGTCCTTAAGAGCAAAGAGAATAAATTTGAGCTTAATTATATTCTTAGATAACTCTCTAATCTTAATCATAAGACAAACTTCCTCAAACTTCGGCTATAAAAATATAGGCATCTTTAAATTCATTTCCTAAAAGTTTGAGAAACATATTTATGAAGCATGGGCTAAGCTCATAATTGGCACTATTAACATCGAGAAGTCTAATGCAAGATGAGATTACATCCCTAGTAGGATAACACATATCCTGAAGAACGAGTGTATTTGGATTAGCCATTTCTTCTTGTTCAAGTCAACACGAACTAAACGATTTGTATTATCCCTAATCCAAACTTGCATACATTAATAAAACTCTTTTTGGATATTTATTTTATCAAACCCGAGAAAAAGATCTAAATTTTTTTCTTTTTGTTTATTTTATCCCTCTTTTTGTAAAGAAAACTAAAAAGATCTAAATTTTTTTTTTAAAAAAGAAAAAGATGGAGGAAAAAAAACCTAACTAAACAAATTAAAGATGGCCACTTGAACAATTACCCTTAATTCTTGGGTTAAGCTTAAACTCCACCAGACCAGCTCCTAATCAAAACTTCTTTAGTGAAAAGATCCAAGTTTACTTGATCTGTTAGCCATGTAAGGGTAGTACTTGAGGGGGGCCAGAGACCGTTTAAGACCCTCTTTCCTTACAGAGCACGTTATGCAACTCTGAAACCTTGTCTTAGACACCAACGGAGGGAAATAAACTTAAACCGGTTTATTTAAGAATTTTTGTGTTTCCTATTAAGCTCAAATTTATAGACGCCAATGTCTAATGAATTTTAAGGCTTGAGTTTGGGCATTGAGGAATTAGTGATTTTTAGGCTAAGGAAAGGGTGATGAAATCCCTCACCTTCCCTTGATTTGGGGTTTTGGCCCTTAAAAATATTTTCAAGTGTGTGCTCAAATCAAAATGCTCTCAAATCACTTTGGTGAATTCCTACTAATTATATGCAAAATACAATCTTAAGAATTAAAAGCAACTACAAAAGAATGCAAAAAAAATATTTATTTAATTAGGGTCAACAAACAAATAAATATGAGAGAGAGAGAGAGAGCTCTTGATTAAATTATTATCTTATTTACTAGTTATTCAAATGGAGGGTGGATTTTATTATGGTAGTTATTCAAGTGGAGGCTGGACTTAGTAGTTATTCATGGGAAATTTTTTATTTTTTATTATTTAGTTCCTAATTGTCTCTAATCGTGAAAACCTAACTAGACTTTGGAATTGAAAATTATAAGAAAGAGAGCTCACCTTTTCAAAGGGTTGACCCTCTTAAAACAAATCTTCTTCTTCAATCTTCAATCTTCTTCTAGTTCAATCTTTCACAATGAAACACATAAATTAAAGAATCAAAATAGAAAAATCCTAATTACAAGCACCTTCTCGGGCAACGGCGCCAAAAACTTGATGCGTTTCTAAATAAAATGTTGCAAGTGCACAACCAAGTTATAGTATATGCAAACATTGATCCCACGAGGAAGGAGTGTATTAGAGAAATCCTAAAGAGGTTCTTAAAATGTATATAGAAAAGAGAGAGAATAGAATTTGATTTGGGTGAAGGTTGTTGCAAACAAAACGGCTAAAACAAGAAGAGAAAATGAAAGAAAAAGAAGAGACAAATAAAAAAGAGAACAAAATCAAAAGAAAAGCAAATAAAGAGATAGAAATCAAATGATAAAACTAGAAATCTAGGACCGAATCCACTAGTTAATTTTATTTTGAATTTAAGAACTACTCTCTTTTAATTCTCATATTCAGTAGAATTCTTAAGCATGGATTATCAAGTTATTCAAAATAAACATAACCTATCAAAACATATTCAAGTAATATTATCATTCATGAATAGAAATAAATAACTAGATAGTAATTCTAGAATTGAAAAAGTAAAACTATCAAACCATTTAAAATAAGTATAGCCTATCAAATTTTTTTCTACCAACTAGTTCTATAGTTGACTATCCTAAATATGATCATTTTAAGCACAAAAGAGAGCAATTCAAAAGTAAAAAATTTAAACTAGTTTCATCTAGTCTGGGCAGCCTAAAGAAATTAGGTATGCAATCTACAAATTAAAAGCAAGAAATTAAAATATAAACTACAAAGCATGAAAGAAAATAAATCTAAACTACACAGCAAGAATAAAAGGCAAGAAATGAAAATCTACATTACAAAGCATAAAATAAAAATAAGAAATAAAAATCTTAGCTACAAAGCATAAAAATAAATCTACACTACAAAACATGAAATAGAAATAAGAAATAAATCCTAAACATGCAATTCTAAGAAAAAAGCAAGAAAATAAAAGAGAAAAAGATAAAAATTACATTGTAAAGGGTTGACCCCTTATGGAGAAAATATTCATCTCCAAAAGAGAAGAAGGACAAAATTTAAAAGGAGGAATTTTTAATTATTGCAAACTAAAGTTTACAATTTTGGTAGGTTTTCTCAATTAAGAGTAATCCTCCACTCCAAATAGAGTTTATTAAATTTTACATATTTCTCTCCTCACTCTCTACCCTTATTTATAGCTTATAACAATTAACCACAACCCTTAGATCAAACTTGGGCTCTAAGAAAATCAAAATTAGCTATTGATCGTTTCTATTGTAAACTAATTGATTAACTCATCGATTAGCAAATCGATTAGTGAATCGATTAGTTTTCAATAGATTTCTTATAAATTTTGTTGACTTTGTTGACTCAACTTCTCTTGGGCTTTTGGGCTTTGTGGGCTTCCTCTAGGCTTCAATTAGGCTTCAAGCAGATGTATGTTGGTTCTTTTTAGCTCTTATTTGATAATCCTTCATTTCCTGCAAATTCACAAAATAATCATTATTAGCAAGTTTATTTATTCAATAAAATAAATAATGAGAGTATAAAAGTACAATAAAATGTAGTTATTGACTATCAAAACCATCATCGTTGAGATTGACTACGCTGCTTATGAGGCTTACTTGAAGACCACTCAGGGAAGCCCCAAACGAGAGCGAAGGACCTCCGCGACACTAATAGAGCGATCATGCCTAGTTGTTGTCTTGGATTCCACTGATGCTGAGACCACTAAGTCTTCGTCTAAGTCTAAGTGGAACTCCTCCTGAAGGGTTGAGAACTTGACCTTTAAATATGACAGAATTGCACGCTGCCCATCATAGTGCTCTAAGTAGAAGTTGGTATCAGTGAACTCTAACCATCCTATAGATATTCAACACTACAAGGACACGTCATCAGTCCCTGCAAAATGTCAGTTTAAGCTAAAAGCAAGTTCTGCTCAGATAGCCCTCAAAACTGATGCAACAGTGGTCTCAAAGTCAAATGGAGACCCGCGGTTGTCACAAACGATCCCATCTGCATTTCAAGATGAAGAATGACATATCGTAACTGCACATCGTGCGAGAAAAAGGGCCCATTAGAGGGCTAGAATGAATGAACAACCCAAGGTGACCCCAATGCCTTCTAGAATCAAAATTCGCGCACTTTTATGGCTAGGAACAGGAAAATTATCCGCCCCGTATGGGGTGAGAGTTCAGAATCGATCGCTAATCTTCGGGGCTATCTGAGAATGAAACATCCACATTCTCTTATTAACAAGTTGGAAGTTACCAGTTAGCCTCTGGTTGCTAAGGATGCAATGACCGTTATTCCCCAGCACTACCCGTGTCATGTCATAACCATTGCACACATACAATGCTGCACCATATGCTCCCATGCTAAGGGTCTGATTGAGTCTCATGCACCACAACCGATGGAAACTTAGTCCTAGAGAGAATCGGTTTTTGAGCGATTATCTAAGGGTCTCACACAGACCCAACCAAAGAGGAGGGGATCCCCCACGAAACGTGTCACCAGAATCATTAATGAAGATGAGCCTAGGTTTGTCCATCCCTACATGACAAACTATCAGCGCAAAACTAGCCATTCTAAAGGTGGGAATCAAGATGAGGACTCCGATGAATTCCCACAGTATTACCGGGACCCGTATTTAGGACTCGTTCAAAGCCAACCAAATCATCATTGTGATCTAGGCCCTTCATGTAACAAACCCAATGTACGAAGAAGCTTTTGGAGATAAACACTCGGCTTGTACCTTAGACAATACGATGAGTTCACAATGGTCATGGAAACCATAAGTTGACATGATATCACCTCAGGAAGGGCCGCGTGTGAAGTATAAAGAGATGGCATCAAAATGACACAAGTGAAAGCTCCAAACCATTGTCTGATTCTCCAGAGGGAGTCGACCTCTAAGAGTTGAGGAAGAAAATCCTAAGTTAGGTGAATGCGATGGAATGTATGCAAGAACATATACAAACGATGGCGGATGCCCAAAGGCAAATAGATCACTCCTTGATAAATCATCATACCAGGATTAGGGAGGAGGTCGCTAACCTTCATCAAGATCCATGACTTGCCAGAGAAACAATTAATCATGAAGAAATGGTCGATCAGCTGGAAGATAACCCTAATGCTACTCTAGAAATGCCACTTTCAAGCCTAGAACAAGTGTGCCCAACTAACCCGTCGCGGGGATGGTAAGAACCACAATTGCTCGGATAGTGTCTACAAACAATAATGGACAACTTAGCCATCAAGAAGAGCAGTCAAATTGATCTATCAATGCAGGTCATCATGAGTCAGCTACAATTACAGACTCTACCATTGCCGTGATCATAGCTCAATTAACGGCTAAAATGGACGTGTTCGTAAAAATCAAAGAGAATAGAATAATGAGATCTCTAGGCCTTCTCCAGCTTTTTGGGATGACATACTATATCCTAGAAGTATAAACCTATCAAGGTATAGAATTTCACTGGCACCGGGTCATCTCAATAATGCCTTTGCCACTTTGAAGCTCAAGCTAGACTATGATTGGGAAATGACACCATTATGGTGAGAATCTTCTCTAGCCCACTCAAAGGGCCCACCTTTCATTAGTTCAAGAGCCTACTGTCAGGTTCTATCAACTCGTGCAGGTCTTGAAGAGGAAGTTCATCGAGAGATTTTAAGAAATTAACTCTGAGATAACTTATCAAAGAGTGAAGAATGAAGTCTACAAGCTGGGCGAGAAGTTCCAAACTTATATTGAGAGATTCCACTGACTCAGCCTCGAGTTGAAGGGCGCAATGTCCGAAAAATTCATCATTGATGCCTTTTGTGACGGCCTACCAAATCACATCCTCAAACAATTTGGTGTCGTCGAGTCTACGACTAGGAAAGAGCAGATTAAGAATACGGAAAGGGCTGAATCCACCGCAATGTGACTCATGACATCTCGGATAAAATGGATAACAGTGGAGGAAAGGGTAAACCTACCACCACCAAACTGTGCACTAATGGGAAGACTAATTAGTTGATGTACGCCAGCCACACCCACTACAACCTCAGTCACAAAAGTGGTTAGAACAATAATTGAAATGGCAACAAAAATGCAAACAACAACTACCATCCCAATGCCTACCCTAGCTATATCTAGGTACCTCAGCCTCGACAGTATCAAAGAGAATGTTCTTCACAGCGACAAAATCGAGTCGAGCTAGATCTCGATAAAGTTTATGTTTGCAAGCAAGAAGAAATCCAGAAGTAGATGAAGCCCTTACCAAGGAAGGATTCATCAAGGTCGGAAGACCTAAGAGACCCAAAGAGGAAGGGCACACCAATGATTCAAACTATTGCATCTTTCACCATTTTGTGGGACACCCATCGAAGGACAACATCATGTTAAGAGAAAAGATTCAAACCTTACAGAAAGCTGGATTGTTGGAATTAAGAGAGAATCGGAAGCAAGTTTTGGTGAACATGATTTTGGTCTAATTTGAAAATGTACTAAGCGTGAATGCTGCGGACGGAGCAGTGCCACGCCCAAAAGTAGAGCTGAAAATTGTCAACTACGTCCAACACAATCACCAGACCAAAGGATTAACCCCCATGACTCTCTCTAAAGGAGAACTCATGTGGGTGCACCCTGATCTTGTATGGGATGAGCAATGGACTTCTACCAAGCTATATCAGAAAGATACAAAAGACAAAGAAAAAATGTGCAATACCATAATAGTCCTCTACAGTGATAATGAAGGGCCAGTGCAAGAACTCACTGATTTAGAAGACAAGGTCATTATAGCGATTGTTGCATCTGAAGAAGAAGAAGTAGTGACCAAGGCAATCTAAGAAGCGGATGTGTTGATAGCTATCGCTACTTAGAATGCGAAGGAAGGACTCAGGAGTGACAGATTGTTTCACTGATAATATGACCAAATTGACCAGGAGGGACACCAAGACCCCATCGATTGACCAGATAACCAAGCCGATGGCTATACCACCTCCTATAGTTCCAAAGGCAAATAACAACATATCTGGACCTAGCAGATTGCGCCTGTTTGACATCCTAACACAACATGCAAACATTCCAACAAGAGTGGCACTGTGGGAGTTACGTCAATTAGCCCAAGAGGTGAAAGAAGAATTACATGAGGCTCTAAGTAACCTAGCAGTTTACCTCACACAGATCCAACCATTAGAGGAAAAGATCGAACACCACTTATGTGTGCGTTGCCTCCGTGTAGAGAGGGACCTCCCAATGGTGATATTTTCTAAAAGGAATATGCTCATACTGTCCATCAAGCACACAAGGCCACTTTACTTCACAGGGTATTTTGGTTCATCAAAGATAGAGCATATACAAGTAGACCTTGGGTTTCTTATCAGTACATCACTAGAAGGATGTTAGACTTCCATCAGATATGAATACGACATGTTGACTCTAGGGCTCATAACAGCCTAAGGATTGTCGCAATAACAAGAAACCAATGTCCTCAGCACTCGATGGATGCTACAAATCATGGCGGGGGCAGACCCAACCTCCATCCAGACACATCAGCTCCTATTATACTTCATAATGACCATCATGAAGGAATTGCAAATAGTAAAGCTCAGGCGTGGTGGGGACGTACTCCTCATACGGGTGTTCTCCTAAGGGAAGACCTGAAACTGGCCACATCTCGTGAAGAGTTATCCTAAGCTCCCCATTCAGAGTGAAGAAAGTCCCGAAATCTAGATTGTACAATTCCAATACCCCTAATAAGTTCTGCTAAATTGTAGCAAGTACGTGTTGTGTAGCCCACGGAGCAGAATAAAGACCCAATTATCATAAAGTCCCTTCATAGTGGGTCAGGACATGGACCACCAACTATTTGGAGTAGGGAAGATCCACACCTAAAAGTGGAAGTCGTGTCCATGGTAGTCCCCATTGGCATCAATAAACTTATTTCTGAAGGTACCCGCTTGTGACATATCCTCATTAGTGGGCAACTCCTAGACAATACCTAGGCTCAGACCCTCGAGGCGGCTTGAACCCATGTTCTTGTAGCCCATTGATAAGAACTTACCTTCAGTAGCTACTGATGGGTAAAGAGGCATGATATCCCAGGATATCATTCGGGGATGAGTGATAGGTCAAAAATAGTAGAACGAAGAATGGCGTTCTAGGACTGAAAGTTAGAATCATGCTTCATCAATAGTGTACAACCAATGTGACTTTTCCAAAAGACCTGACCATGTCACTTTGTCCTCGAACAAATAAATAGGCTTCCGGAGAGAAGAGTGGTTAGTCTCGGTGAGAGCACCCTCGCTGATCATAGCCTGGAGTTGTAATGGGTTAGGGTGCAACACCATCCTCCCTAGCTTAGGATCATGGGTACCCAAAGTTAACAAATTTCCAGGGTAGAGTACTCAAGAATCTTTTCTCTTCACTCGAGCTCCGTTAGCTATCAGGGTCATGGGGTTCCTTAAAGAATGCCACATCAAAAAGAGAAAAGTGTCACAATCAATACAAAAAAAAGTGATTGACACTAACTTAGTAAGGCATCTTCACTAAGTGACCGAGATACCTTGAAGAGAGAAAACGACATCTCAGCAGTGTCGAAAACCCCACGAGAGACTAAGTTGTCAAAAACCCTTGTAAAATGGGGAGATGATGACTCAGCATACTCAACAACTCTGCATGATCAAACCTAGTGTGAGAAAGAAAATTAACATCGGGTCTGACCATGCTAAAGAGGGAGAGAAAGGGTGTAAGTGAGCGAAGACCAAGCCTCATTGGAAACAAACTCCGCGATAGGAAAAAATTGAAATAAGTGTTTACGCTTGTACAGAGGGTGCCCATGCAACTAAGCTCCACCATCAACAGCTACAGTCTCACCAGCAGCAGCCGATTAGCCAAGCGAAGGCGGAGCTCGGCTCACTAGAGAGGTATGTGATTGTTGAGGCATGATTTCTTCGGAGAAGTTTGAAAGTGAAGATAGGAAAATAGAGCATAAAAGAAGTTAGGTGATAATCACATTTTTATTACAATTTTATACCCTCATCATCCATTTTATACAAATAAATATACCACTAATAATTATTTTTATCTTAATTTGTAGGTTAATGGTGAAATAATAAATAAAAGCCCAAAAGACTCAAACTCCCTAATTTTCTACCATTTATTGAAGCTCAAATATGAAGACAAAAGAAGGCCTAATAAGAGACAAGGATCCATGAAGAAATCGGGTCAAGAAATCAATAAAAAAACCAATCTGCCGCTACCCAATCGGTCTGCCAACCGATTGGTAAATGGCAGTTTCAGATCAATGGCCAGATTTGATTCCTTTATTGCCAAGTTTCATCCAAGGGTTCTCCTTCATTGCTGTAGGCTATAAATAGAGGGGTAGAGTGAGGGGTTTGAGGTGTGAAATATTTTGTAATAACTTCTTTTGGAGAGGAGGGTTACTCTTAATTGAGAAGACCTTCCAAAATTATAACTTTTTGTTGCAATCAATAAAAAATATTTTCACCCTTCAAAATTTCTTTTATTCTCTTTGTCCAAGGATGAAAAGAGGATGAAGATGAAGAATTAAATATGTGAGTTTATATTTTTCTTTTCTTATTTTCTTTTCTTGTTTTTTTCTTAATGCTTTATAGAGTAGATTTACATTTATGTCTTTACTTTCATGTCTTTAATTTCATGTATTTACTTTCATGTCATGTTTTTACTTTGTAGTATGGATTTATTTTCTTACCAATAGTTTAGATTATTTTTATTTCCTCTCCTTCTCTTTTTATTCTTTTTCATCTCTCTTTTTATTTCTTGGTTTTATTTTCTAAAGATGTGGAATTAAACTCTTGTAGGAATTCTAGAATTGCATGAAACTAGTATTAATCTCTCTTATAATTTATGGATTACTCTCTTGTGCTTAAATGATCATGTTTAGGATAATCAACTAGAGAATTAATTGGTAGAAGAGAATTGGATAATCTATGCTTGCCTTAAAAGTGGTAGGATAAAGTATGCTAATGAATTCTAGAATTACTATCTTATTGTTATTCTTTTCATGAGTATTAATTTTACTTGGATGATAATATGATAGGTTATGCTTACCTTAAAAGTGGCAGGATAGGCTATACTTAATAAATCTAAAGTAAAATGTGATAATAAGAGAATAATTAATATTTTATAAGTGAGATAAGCTAGTGGATTCAATTCTAGATTACTCATATCTTTAATTGAATCCTTCATCTTTTGCTTTCTTGATTTTCATCTTTATTCTTGATTTTCTTTTCTTGATTTTATTTTCTTTTACTTCTCACACTCTCTCAATCTTGTTTTGATTTATTCGCATTCACATCTACTCTTTTTCTCCCCACTTTTCATTCTCATTTTGTTTTTATTTACATTTCATCACTTCCACACTCTCTAATCTCTCCACAACCACTTTCATCGTGTTTCACTCCTAATTGTCACACACACAACATAAGAACCGAATTTGATTAACTCCTACAAACACCTTCCTCGTGGGATCAATAACTGTTTATACTACAACTTGATGGTTGTATACTTACAACTTTAAGTTCACATTTAAATTCCTATAAAGTTTTTGGCGCCATTGCTGGGGAACGGTGTTTGTAATTAAAATATTTTGGTTCTTTAACTTGTGTGTTTTCTTGTGTAGGAACTACTTTGAACTTTGAAGAAGAAGGATTGAAGATTTGAAGATTGAAGAATTGCCTTCAAGGAGGCTAGGATTACTTTTACATGGGTAACTCTTCTTTATAGTATTTTCAATTCCACCATTTAGTTAGTTTCTCACAGTTAGAGACAATTAGGATTTTTAAAAAATAATTTATTTTTGTCGACCATAATAAAATTCACCCTCCACTTGGATATTTACTAACAAGATAATAAATTCAAATAATATCACCCTTTCTCACATTCGTTTGATTGTTGAACTTAATTAAAAAAAAAGATTTTTAATTTTGCATCCTTTTGTAGTTGCTTTTAATTTTTAGGGTTGCATTGCATATAATAGTAGGAATTCACCCAAGTGATTTGAGCATCTTGATTTGACACACACTAGAAATTATTCTTAAGGGGAAAAACCTAATAATCAAGATAAGATAAGGGATTTCATCACCCTTTCCTTAGCCCACAAATCACTAATTCCTCACTACACAAATCAAAGCCTTTTAAAACTCATTAGACGTTGGCCCCTAAGGAATCGAGCTCATTAAGGAACAAGAAATCCTTAAATGAACCAGTTCAAGTTTACTTAGATTAGTTGGTGTCTAAGGCAAGGTTTAGGGGTTGTGTAAAGCGCTCCGCAAGGAAAGAGGTACTTAATTTATCTTTGATCTCCCTCTAGTACTATCCTTACCTGGCTAACTAACCGAGTAAACATCGATATTTTTATTAAAGGAGTTTTTGGTTAGGAGCTGGTCTAGTTGAGTCTAGGCTTAACCTAGAGTTTAAAGTGATTGAAAAGTGATTGCATTGATTTGCTTTAGTTAAATTTTTTTCCCTTTCCTTTTTCTCATCATTTTTTTCCTCTAAAAAAACAAAACAAAAACTAACTTTTGTTTTTCTTTAAAAAAAATAAAAAAATTTAAAGAATTTATTTTGGTGTATGCAAACTTGGATTATGGACAATACAAATCGATTAATCCGTGTTGATTCATCTTTTTAGACCAGCGAAATGGCCAACCCTAATTCACCCGTTCTTCAAGATGTATGTTACCCAACTAGGATTGCAATCCCGTCTTGCATTTAACTCCTCGATGTCAATGGAACTAATTTTGAACTTTGATCGCATTTCATAAACATGCTTCCAAAATTTTTAGGAGTAGAATCTGAAGATGCATATATTTTCATCTCCGAATTTAAAGAAGGTTAAGATGCATATATTTTCATCTCCGAATTTGAAGAAGGTTGTCTCTTGATTAAGATGAGGGACTTATCCGAGGATGCGATCAAAGCTTTGATTTATTCCTTTTGCTCTTAAGAACAAAGCTAAAATATGGCTGTATAGCTTACCCATAAATTCAATCTCAACTTGGGGTGAATTTGTTATCATTTTTTTGAAGAAATTCTTTCCTATCCATAAAACGGTTAAGCTTAGAAACAACATTTAAAATTTTAAAATTGTCCCGGGAGAACAATTCTGGAAGTATTTTGACAAAGTTAAAGACCTTCTTATCCAATATCCTCACCATGGTTATGACGATTATACCAAATCATCTATGAAGGATTGGATTATTCTTCAAAAACTTCCTTAGAATCAATGTGTCAAGGAGATTTCATGAAGAAAAATGCCGATGAAGCTTGGGAATTTTTAGAGAGTTTAGCCGAGAAAACCATGCAGTGGGAACACTGTGATAATAGAATTTTATCAGTTCCCCAACCCAAATCCAGTGGTCTTTCCTTAGAGACAAACATAGCCTCTGAAGCAAAGATGACTACAATCATGTGTAGGTTAGAAGCTTTAGAAATCAAAGAACGAGCTCCAGCTCAAATCAATCAAGTTTCTACCTCAAGTTGTCACAACTATCTTTCTCCATCTCATGTTTCCGAGGAATGTCATCTCTTAGGAAACAATCAACCACTAGGATAGGTAAACGCTGCATTGTAGCATCCCAGGAATGATCCATTTTCTCCAACTTACAATCCAGGTTGGAGAAATTACCCGAACTTTACAAGGAATCAGGGAAACTACTCCAAAAATCAAAATTCCACTCCCTCTTCAACCCACCAATTTCCTAGGGGAAACACAATACCTTTCGGTTCTCAAACCAATTTTCAACAACCAAATCTGTCATATCCAAATCAGTCTCCTCATCATCAATCTGTAAATCATTCTCCTCCAAACTCTGATTATGATAAACGTCTCAACATTTTGGAAAAGGGTTTAGAAACCATAATTAAGGCCTCTACACAAATCACCAACTTGTTGATTCAAACATCCAACACTTTGAATACCTTTATGCACTCAACCGGGCAAATTCTCAATTCCAACACTTAAGCCATAGCTAGATTAGAAACCCAACTTAGACAACTAGCTAATGCTGTGAGTGAGAGAGAAAAAGGAACATTTCTGAGTCAACCCGTGACCAACCCTAAGAACACAGGATCAAGTTCATCCTACCAAGCTCAAGTGAATGCAATCCATTCACTACAGTTAGGAAAACAAGTTGATAATCAAGTTAGAATGTCTCCAAATAAAATCCTTGAACCAGAATAAATTCTCTCTCCTTCTGATGACTCTACTCAACAATCACCCCTGTCAATGACCAAGAGCCTGAACCCGAACCTGAGCCTAATTTTGATAGGTTTAAACCAGTTGCTCCCTTCCCAGATAGACTTAGGCCTAGGAAATACTCTCCTCAGGTGGAGAAAATCCTAGAAACTTTCAAACAGGTTGAGGTCAACATTTCTCTCTTAGATGCAATTGAACAAATCCCTTCTTATGCAAAATTTTTAAAAGATTTGTGCACTAAGAGAACAAGAAATATTCCAAAGAAAATCTTTCTTGCTGCCAATATCGGTGATTTGCTCTCAAAGCCCATACCCTTGAAACACAAGGACCCTGGTTGTCCCACTATTCTATGTGTTATAGGAAATATCGTCATTGATAAGGTACTTTTAGACTTAGGGACCAGTGTCAATTTGCTTCCTTATTCAGTCTACTAGCAACTAGGTGTAGGAGAACTCAAACCAATAAGATGCACTTTACAATTAGATGATAGATATGTCAAAGTCCCAATGGGTGAGATAGAGGATGTTTTGATTAAGGTTAGGAATTTCATTTATCCAGTAGATTTCATAGTGTTGGAAACACAGCCTATTTCTAATCCCAAAGGTCAGATACTAGTCATTCTAGGAAGATCATTCTTAGCCACTTCTAAGGCTCTAATCAATTGTAATATTGGTCAAATGAAGCTATCCTTTGAGAATATGACTGCTGATATCAATATTTTTAATACAGGGAACCAGCCAACTAATCAACATCTACAAATAAATTACCTTAAGGAGGTAGAAGAAGATGAAAATGAGTCAAATCTAAGTTTTGAGGAAATCTTTGGTCAGTAACTGTAAATTTTAGAGAAAACTTATCTGGTCTTTCAGAATGATGAAATTATGTTGAATACATGCTTCTTTGATCCAACTTTTGAAGAACTCTTTTATGATGAACTTAGATTTTTGGAAAATAAACAACAACCAAAATTTTAAACCTCAAACATAGATCTTGTGTTTGAGGAAAATTTTAAAGAAGTATTGGTTGGACAAGCTTTTGTGAATAAAGAATCTAAGTTCAAAATGCATAACACCATTAATATCTACCTTCAATTTTGCAAAAATCATTGAAAACCTTGGAATATTTTGAATTTAAGCACATCATTGATCATATTATTTTGAATGTCTTTAAAATTCGGGTAGAATTTTCAGCAATAAGGTAGGATTTGATGTAGAATATGAGCTTTTCATGTTTCATCCTTCATTCTACATCTTTAATTTTTGTCTCATAATAATAAAAGAATTTATTCTTCTCTCATTTGAGAGTTTCTTATTATTTTGAAAACAAAAAAAAAAGAAAAAAAAGAGTTATATGAAAGAAAAAAAAGAGAAGAAATTTTAGCTTCATCCTCCTCATACCAAAGGTAATTGCAGATTTTTTTCATTGTTCAAGTCGATCGGATAAATATAAATGCTTCAATTTTTATTTGTTTTACTTTGTGCATTATAGAGTTTGCATTGAGGACAATACAAAATTTAGGTGTGGGGGTGATTAGTCATTTTTCCTCTTTTTCTTACCATTTTTTCTTTTTATGTCATTTTTAAAAAATATTGTCACTTGCCAACTTAATAGAGTTGATTAATAATTGATCTATTTGATAAAAATTAAATTTTTAATCCTTATTTAGTTTTATACTCAAGTTTACCTTTTATGATAACTCCAAATAATTTCTTAAGAAATGACTTTCAAAGTAGTATACTTCACTTAAGTCTTTACTTGACTCTTAATTAAATTAATGAAAATTTTGCATGCTTGTCTTAGAGTTGAAAATAAATTTTCTAGTTGTCTTGATGTAAATATTTTTCTTAAGACATATATATACATATACACACACACACACACATATATATACATATATATATATATATATATATATATATATATATATATATATATATATATATATATATAATAAAAAAGACAACTAAAACTAAATTTACAAAAAAAGTACGAAAAGTGGGCACCAATTAAAATCCTTTTAAAATCTAAGGTGGTTCTATCTTACTAAGTCTAAGTTGACCGAGTAATTAAGCCCAAGGAGTATTTCTATGCTTAATGACCTAAGCCCAATGGGATGGGATCCATTGGCCCAAAACTCATTAAATGGTCATGTAGAAAGCCCGATCAAGAAGAACCAAATCACCAAGGAATAAAGAGTTAAAAAATTACTAACAATGTTTTTATATATATAGTCATATTTGTTTAAAATAAAGAGTTAAATTGATTAAGAGACTTGAAAATTGTTTAAAACAAAGAGTTAGCATGTTCTTTTCAAAACTTTTAAATTAAAATTTCTAAGTTAGACTTGGTTTTGTATAGCTATAATGAAAAGATTTTCTAAAGAAATTTACCTTGGAGTTATACATAAAAACGTTTTCTTGAGTAAAACTAGCTTCAATTAGAATGTTAAATATGTTAAGTGAATTAATTATACTTTGACTTCTTTAAATTGGCAAGTTGATTGAATTTTGTGGGATCATTCACTACAAACCCTCACGAGATAACAACTCGTCCACTAGGGTAACCTAAGGGTTTAAAGTCCTGTTGCATGTGCGAAATACAGCCGCGATTCCTACGAAAGTGAGTTAGGATTTTTCTTTCTTTCCTTTTTAATTTCTTTCTTTGCTAGAGGACTAGCAAAAGTTTAGGTATGGGGGTATTTGATAATCATATTTCTATTATAATTTTATACCCTCATCATATATTTTATACAAATAAATATACCACTAATAATTGTTTTTATCTTAATTTGTAGGTTAATGGTAAAATAATGAATAAAAGCCCAAAATACTCAAACTCCCTGATTTTCTACCATTTATTGAAGCCCAAATATGAAGATAAAAGAAGGCCCAAGAAGAGAAAAGGATCCACGAAGAAATCAGGTCAGAAATCAATAAAAAAATCAATCTGCCGCTACCCAATCAGTCTGCCAACCGATTGACCAATCGGTTGGCAATAAATGTGATGAATAAATTAATCAACCATGGTTGCGTATCAGGTGAGCGGCAATTCAGATCAATGGCTAGATTTGATTTCTTTGTTGCCAAGTTTCATCCAAAGGTTCTCCTTCATTGCTATAGGCTATAAATAAAGGGGTAGAGTGAGGGGTTTGAGGTGTGAAATATTTTGTAATAACTCCTTTTGGAGAGGAGAGTTACTCTTAATTGAGAAGACCTTCCAAAATTGTAACTTTTTATTGCAATCAATAAAAAATATTTTCACCCCTTCATAGTTTCTTTTATTCTCTTTGTCCAAGGATGAAAAGAGGATGAAGATAAAGAATTGAATATGTGAGTTTATATTTTTCTTTTCTTATTTTCTTTTCTTATTTATTTCTTAATGCTTTATAGAGTAGATTTATATTTATGTCTTTACTTTCATGTCTTTAATTTCATGTATTTACTTTCATGTCATGTTTTACTTTGTAGTATAGATTTATTTTCTTGCCAATAGTTTAGATTGTTTTATTTCCTCTCCTTCTCTTTTTATTCTTTTTCATCTCTCTTTTTACTTCTCTGCATGATTTCCATAAACTCAGCCCCACTAACTTTCAATCAAGTCCTCAGTCTGTAGTTTGATCATAAGGACCTCAATGTGAAATTGAAACTTGATTCTCCTCCGTAGGATTCTACTCATTCAAATCTCAACATACAACACATGCAAACATGCCAAGTAACGAGATGAAAAAGTAGGACCAACAGAAAAGGAAGAGTTCTTCATTAAATTGCAAAAGAGAAGGTTACAATATGGTTGCATGATAATAAATAAAAGGAGAGAGAAAAAATGATGACTAAGACCCCCTTTAACAACTTGGTCCCGCGCGGCCCTCTTAAGGCTCCTTTTCTGGCTACAAAACCCCCTTTCGACAATTTGGCCCCACATGGTCCTCTTGAGGCTCTTTCTTCTGCCGTATAGGAGCATTCATCAAAACATTAAACGCAAGCTTGAGTTCCTCCAACTCTTTCTTGGTTATTTCTAGCTCTTACATTAAGCTATCGATGGCGTGGTGGAGCTCTTCATTGTCTGCCAGTGTCTTTTCTATTTGAACCACGAGTGAGCATGCTAGACAACCGAAATGCGGAAAGCACCTAGAGGATGCGAGGATGGGGTGTCATGAGCACCTAAAAGATTGGGAAAAAGATGAGAGAAAGATAGAGATAATGAACATTTCACCCCCACCCCACTCCCTCTTTTAGAAGAGTTTAACCAATTCATGTCGGACACATGTCAACTCATCAAATGGTGAAAAGACTTGACAAGCTAGTAGAGTGGAGTCACTCTCAATACATCTGGCTCCTTTACCACTTGATTGGTGCAATTACGCAGAGTTTTGAGTAAGAGAAAAATAGAAGAAAGGAAGACCAAAAATTGGAGAAATGATCTCCAAAGAAAGTCTATTAATAAGAAAGCGCGCCTAACGACGTGGCAAGGTTGCTTCGTGACTTGTTCTCCTGTGCATGGTCCCAAAGTCTAACCAGCACCAACACACCTTCCCAAGACAATTAATGAGAATCTTCACATCAAGATACGAGAGGGGTCCATGATAGTCCCAATTACCCCGACTTGGCTCTGAAAGAGTGATGCACTACACTCAAAAGAGCTATGTGTAGATCAACTCAAATGCTCAGTCAGATGCATGCCTACAACAAAAAGGCTGCATTCAGTGCAAGCTATGCCTAGATCAACCAAAACTATATGCAATCATTTGAGAAATCATAAAACTGATTGTTCAATGATGAAATAGGACCTTTTATAATAACTTTGTTTTACAAGCAACAAAACGGAGCAAAAGAAAAAGAATAATAAAAAAGAAGAAAGAGGCAATCTCCTAGTAAGGACGACCGATCATACGCTCTCTGAGTCTTCAGTGGTAGAGCTCTAAGGGTCCTTACAAGATGCCACCTAAGCCTAGAAATGGTCCTCCGTAGATCCCAGCACTGAGATTGCTATAGGAACCTCTTAGTGTACTATGCAAGCATTTCCTCCGACTGGTTGTTTACTTCACCAACAACACATTCACTAAGTGATGAAGAACTTTATTCTCCACCTCAGGCGTACCGGTGGTCGTAGCTAGTTGCTGGCTGAGTCACTGGATCTCCACTTCCATGTTGATGAAAGTCATCGGGATGAAAGGAGTGTTAGATGAGGATATTACCAGTGTATCTAACATCCATTTATAAGCACAATCCTCCTATAAGTACATGACAAGTGGCCCCACTGCTTCATAATCCGATAATGTAATTATGACAAAAGAAGTCAACTGCCAATGTTCCTTCATGAAGAAGGCGATTAGACTGCTCAAAAGCCAAAAATGACCCGTGTTCGGTCTTAATTAGAAACTATGCCCATGTTGGCGGTGCCCCATGATGAGCGCACTCATCAACATTTTAATAGGTCACTCTGCTGGACTTCAAGGGTGTGCCGCTCGTTGAAACGACACTTCGCCCTAGTTTTGAGAGTCATCAAAGAGGGAAAACCATCTTAATATGCTTATCAGTATGCTTCCAAGATGACATCGTCAAGCTCCTTAGTACACATCTGGATGATATCGTCATGATTCAAATGGCTGATTCTATAGTGAGTTGCACCAAATAGGGTCAAGTCTTAGAATATTCCACATTAGATCTCTTCCAAGGCAAGCATCTGTCAGGGTCATCAGTATGCCTCTGAACATCCCTACCCTAATGAGATCGTCAAGTTCCTCAATATGCCTCTGAACGATATCATCATGACTTGAACAGCTAATTCTAAAGAGAGTTGTGCCAAATAGAGTTTAGTCTTGGAATGCTCCACATTACATCTCTTCCAAGACTAATGACCATTAAGCTCATTAGTATGTCTTTGAACATCGCTACCGCGATGACATCGTCAAGCTCCTCAGTACGCCTCTAAACGGTATCATCATGACTTGAATGGCTAATTCCACAAAGAGTTATGCTAAATAGAGTCAAGTCTTGAAATATTCCACATTACACCTCTTTCAAGACAAGCGTCTATCAAGCTCATCAGAATGCCTCTGAATGTATATACCATGTCTCAAATTGTGAATCGCTAAATACAAATTCTAGTCCCATGAATGAAAACAATGTATGGAAGAAAATACAACAACTCCAAACCTCAACCATATAGAGCCAAAGTCACATCTCGAACTACCCTCGGACAGTTGGCGTAGTCACAAAGAAATATCATCTAGCTCAAACATAATCACAGATCATATCATGTATGCCATGTTTGCAATATATCTGAATGTACCCAACTCTCCGGTAATCTAACATGGGAGCAATAATACAAGGCGTATGCATATACATACCTCTACATGAAACAACGATACTTTTGTAAGGTAACTCACATTATCATGTGACAACAACATCCTTAAGGTAACTCACATTATCGTGTGGCAACAACGTCCTTAAGGTAACTCACATTATTATGTGACAACAACGGCCTTACTCAATCGTACTACGAAAATAGGTGGATCACCCTATTCCGGATTGGTGCATCCAGATGATCGTACAGCGGTATTGGCACATCGGTCCAATCCGAAAATGCCGATCATCTTCGAGTATTGGTACAGCCGTGGTCTTATTGTGGGAAAAACATCCAATACTCCTGGGTGTGGTACAACCGCGATCTCATTGCGGGAAAAACATCCACACCGAACACCCACTACTGATGAATTACGCATTATGCGTGTATTACACCAACACTATCAACTTAAACATGTGTCATGCATCTCAACTATTCATGTAAACTCATTCAAGAACATGTATTCAAGTGTTCGTGCACATATCTCGGTGTACGGATCGATATCTCATGATCACAAATATCTCAGGGGTTAAACAGGTCATAATCATCATAATACAACGTGGATTGATCGAAAAAAATCCATCGAATCAAGAACTGTAACATTAAATATTACATGTAAACTCTAAGCATGCATGAAAGCATCAAAACATCAATAGAATCATCAAAACTTAAATAAATCACATATTTAATTAGTTTCAAATCTTAATTTACCTCTGAATATTCATTCATAAACTTTTAAACACAAAAAGATTGGATCTTTATCTCATATATTATAAAAGAACTATTTTTATACTCAAAGTAGTTGATTAGGCTCAATAAATCCACATTAAAACTCAATAAAATAATTAAAAACATGGGAGTAGGGTTATTAGAGATGAAACTCGCCTCAAAACTCTGCTGACTATCCCAAGGAAGCAAGAAAATAAATTCTCCCTTGCTAAACGCCGACGATCTCGCTGTTTTCTCGGTATTTGCTTTACAAAGCTCTCAAAATTTACCAAAATATGCCCTGGGGTTTTTGAGGGGAGAGGGTGGCTGCTAGGATTAAAAAATATGTAGTGAAAGAGTGATTTTTGTAAATTATATCCATATATATACTACCAAACCCGAATCAAATGAAACAGACCCGAACCAGGAAACCTAGTCTAACTGGGAAAATAGTCTTCGGTATTTTGTCTGTACCTTTTCATGTCCAACCTCAGAATGAGGTGATCTAAGATGCGTTAGAAAGATATTGAAGAGGGCTATAACTTTTATTTTTTGTGTCTTTCCAGATTATAATTTAATTGGTGTGTAAAATCTATAATCTCTTAACTAGTCATTTTTTTTAGATTTCTTCTCTTGCATGTTTTGTGCATTCGCAATCATATATACACATATATATGTTGAATTGATTTCAAATCAATTCCTAGCATACTCAAACATTTATAAAAGGTATATATCACCATAACCTTTTTATTATTATTTATCACAATATATTTAATATTTTTACGGGGTTTTACATTCTTCCCCCATCAAAAGAATTTCATCCCCGAAATTCCGCAAACATATCTTAGAGATTAATAATATCTTACCATTAACATCCAGATATGAATCATCAGCAAACATTTAGATTTAACAATCTAAAATGCATGTACTCCCACTTAACCCCGAATTAAACTGAACTAGTACGTCGGGCGAAAAATCCAAACAAGGAACCCCCCATGTATATACCATATGTTCCGAATGATTAGGAGCTAAGTGTTAGTACCCCATTCTAGTGTTAAATATAAATGTGGCTGAATAACATAATCATAAACATAAATGCATATAAACATACAAAACATCAACTTCTTACCGGCTCAAACAGGTGCGGATAGTCGCGACGCATATCCTCCTCGCGCTCCCAAGAAATCTGTATCATATATCATTCATGCAGATACTTAATAATCATAGCAAGATAGTCATAAAAAAAATTTCGTAATTTTTGAACATACGTATATATCATCCTCACTCAATCTAGGAATTCCTAGCAGACTCTATACATGATTTCTAGGAAACTCTATCCTAGCTCCACGACTCGACACAGGATGATCCTAAAGATGCTGGAACTAGAGCTCTGATACCAACTGTGACGCCCCAAGTTTCAACAAGGCTGCAGTCCAAGGTAAAACCCAGAATGTCAAACCTACCATGCACCAACACCGTGCAACAACATGTTTCACCATCACAGTTACTATCTCTCTAGCGGAATCAATAAATAGGTGAAGGTACAAATAGGTAAATATTAATGAAATAGAACAATGAAACAGAGTAATTACAGAAGAAGTGCATAGATAACCAACATCAACAGGGCTCAATTGTAGCTAAAATGAAATATCTCTGAAACTGGGATAAATGAAACATATCTCAGTACAAGAGTCAAATAAAAATTTCACTAAGGCACTCAGCCTCTACAAAATAAAGTCACAAATCTCTAGAGTCTGAAAATAAACAACTATTGTGCAGCTCTAAAAATAACTACTAATATAAATAACTAGATAGAATCTAAAATATTATCCCGTCAACCTGCGACTCTCAGTGCTGACTCATTTGGAAACAACAAGGCGTCAAAGCTATAACGAGAATCATCTCCACCACCCCCTGGGAAAAGGGGCTAGGAGTATATAAGAAAATACTGGTTAGTACATATAGATATAAAATCATTCATATAATTCTAAATAGAGATTTGTATTTAGAAACCCACAACACGAGAATTAGTACATCGAGCGAAATAATCCAAACAAGGAAACCCTCATGTATATACCATGTCTCAAATTGTGAATCGCTAAATACAAATTCCAGTCCTATGAATGAAAACAATGCATGGAAGAAAATACAACAACTCCAAACCTCAACCATATAGAGCCAAAGTCACATCTCGAACTACCCTCGGACGGTTAGGCATGATCACAAAGAAATATCATCCAGCTCAAACATAATCACAGATCATATCATGTATGCCATGTATGCAATATATCTGAATGTACCCAACTCTTCGGTAATCTAACATGGGAGCAATAATAAAAGGTGTATGCATATACATCCTTCTACATGAAACAACGATACTTTTGTAAGGTAACTCACATTATCATGTGGCAACAACATCCTTAAGGTAACTCACATTATCATGTGGCAACAACGTCCTTAAGGTAACTCACATTATCATGTGGCAACAACGTCCTTACTCAATCGTTCTGCGGAAATAGGTGGATCCTCCTATTCTGGATTGGTGCATCCAGATGATCGTACAACGGTATTGGCACATCGGCCCAATCCGGAAACGCCGATCATCTTCGTGTATTGGTACAGCCGTGATCTTATTGCGGGAAAACATCCAATACTCCTGGTGTGCTACAGCCGTGATCTCATTGTGGGAAAAAATATCCACACCGAACACCCACTACTGATGAATTACGCATTATGCATGTATTACACCAACACTATCAACTTAAACATGTGTCATGCATCTCAACTATTTATGTAAACTCATTCAAGAACATGGCTCATGCACATATCTCGGTGTGTGGATTGATATCTCATGATCACAAATATCTCAGGTGTTAAACAGGTCATAAACATCATAATACAACGTGGATTGATCGAGAAAAATCCCTCAAATCAAGAACTGTAACATTAAATATTACATGTAAACTCTAAACATGCATGAAAACATCAAAACATCAATAGAATCATCAAAACTTAAATAAATCACATATTTAATTAGTTTCAAATCTTAATTCACCTTTGAATATTCATTCATAAACTTTTAAACACAAAAGATTGGATCTTTATCTCATATATTATAAAAGAACTATTTTTATACTCAA
Source organism: Asparagus setaceus (assembly GCA_012295165.1). Lineage (NCBI taxonomy): Eukaryota > Viridiplantae > Streptophyta > Magnoliopsida > Asparagales > Asparagaceae > Asparagus > Asparagus setaceus. The sequence continues at coordinate 63,878,090 of CM022701.1, forward strand.
AATAGTTGATTAGGCTCAATAAATCCACATTGAAACTCAATAAAATAATTCAAAACATGGGAGTAGGGTTAGTAGAGATGAAACTCGCCTCAAAACTCTATTGACAATCCCAAGGATGCAAGAAAACAAATTCTCCCTTGCTAAACACCGACGATCTCGCCGTTTTTTCGGTATTTGCTTAACAAAGCTCTCAAAATTTACCAAAATATGCCCTGGGGTTTTTGAGGGGAGAGGGTGGCTGCTAGGGTTCAAAAATATGTAGTGAAAGAGATATTTTCATGAATTATATCCATATATATACTACCAAACCCGAATCAAATCAAACAGACCCGAACCAGGAAACCTAGTCTGACTGGGAAAGTAGTCTTTGGTATTTTGGCTGTAACATTCATGTCCTACCTCAGAATGAGGTGATCTAAGATGCGTTGGAAATCTATTGAAGAGAGCTACAACTTTGAACTTTTGAGTTTTTCCAGTGTATAAATTAATCAGTGTGTAAAATCTATAAACTCTTAACTGGTTATTTTTTCAGATTTCTTCTCGTGCAAGTTTTGTGCATTCGCAATCATATATACACATATATATGTTGAATTGATCTCAAATCAATTCCTAGCATACTCAAATATTTATAAAAGGTATATATCACCATAACGTTTTTATTATTATTTATCACAATATATTTAAAATTTTTACGGGGTTTTACAAGGTGCCACTAACACGATATGGCCATTCCATCACAAGTCGAATCACACCGATGCCCATTTAATGCATTGATGGCGTCTGTGGTGCATATATATCGAGGCGCACGGTCTGAAGGTAATGTACCACCAAACCCAACGTAACGCGCGAACCGCTCACGCTAAGTTTGGTAGCATAGTATAGTTAATTGATTAGACGGAGGTAATGATGATGATGACTTCTCGCTGGCTGCGCGGGAATGGGAGGCCATGCCACATTTAATGCAAGGTGACTCAAGAGATGATGCCCATAATGATAAACAAGACCCATGAGATTTCACGCTTGCAATGCATTTAATGAAAATCTAGTGAAGTGATGACAGGTTGCCCACATGGTTGTCGTACAGATATGAACCCAACTGTAGGCAAACAAACTCCGCACGTAGTTCATCACGAATCCTATAAATACCCCTCTTCATTTAGCTTTGAGAAAATGATCTTTAGAGCATTATTGCACCATAACTATCCTCCACCTATTCCTCAACTGGTCGAAGCACGAATGGCACGGGGAAAAAGCTCATCTTATGAACTTTGTTCATCTCTAGCCCTTAACACCTGATATTTGACCTTGTATCAGCATAGCTACATGACAATCGGCCTTGAATCATTGTTGGCACTCTTCATACTTGTTCAACAAGGCGAATCCTCCATAACATGTTTATTCTTCATCTCAAGGACCTTCAAAGCGACCCAATTCAATCTCACGTGGTTGTCTAAAGAACGGTGCTATTTTATTCATATGGTCAATCGAGCCGATGTCTAGTCTCTTTCGGCACAGCTTACCGGAATCGAAATTGTAACTAAAGAAATTGCAGTATTATTTGTTATTTTTCCAAGAGATTAATAAAAGAGAATGACTATATCATTGTCTCAAAATTTTATTAATCTTTTGATCGAAAACCCTTATAATCTAAGGAAGACCTTTGCATATAATGTGCAAACCCCTCCTGATGAGGAGGAAGAGTGGATGTAGGATTTATCCAAACTGCTATAAAATCCTCATGTTTGTGATGATCTGTGGTTGTTTTCTTTTTCTTTTTTTCATTTTCGCTATAATATCTACAATATCTGTGGTATTTATTTTTAATCTAAAAAAAGTTGAGCAATCCTATTCAAACCGCTCTAGGCTTGTATCTAGATCTCAACTGTGGTATCAGAGCTAGGTTTCGTTGTTTAGGCTTTACATCCTAAGGATAGGTGATGAGTCTAGGGTCCTCAACCACTTTCCTAAAGGTCATGCTGTAGATCGACCCCTCTTTTTTATGGGACTAATTTCACCTATTGGAAAGCTCATATGAGAGTATTCCTTCGATCAACGGACTATGCTGTCTGGTATATGTAGAGTGTGGTTATTAAGAACCTACTGTCACTATTTCAGAGACCATGGTTATTAAAACTAAGGATCAGTGGGATGCTAATGACAAGAAGTTATATTCTGTTAATGCTAAAGCTATGAATATTTTTTATTGTTCATTTACAGTTAAAGAATTTAATTGAGTTTCTGGCTGTATGATTGCAACGGAAATATGATAACCTCTTGATGTCGTCCATGAGGGAACATCTCCAGTGGAGGAAGCTAAGCTTGATATGCTAGTAAGAAATTATGAGAATTTCAAGATGAAACCCTTGCAGACTATTCAGGAGATGTTCACTAGATTCACTGATATTGTGAACAAAGCAAAAGCACTTGGAAAGAAGTATTACACGGATGGGCTCATTAGCAAAATTTTCCACTCACTACCACAAGAATGGGATGCCAAGGTAACTGCTATTGAAGAGTCACATGATATCTAAAATGGCTCTTGATAATCTTGTAGGCAATCTTATCACGCATGAGACGATGTTGAAGGAGCACGGAGAAAATGCGGAGGAATAGCCCAAGAATAAGTCTATGCCTCCTAAAGCTAAGAAAGCTAAGGCTAAAGCGGAGTCAAGTTCAAGCTCGTAAGACAAGAAAAATGGTGATGTAGTATTAATTGTCAATAGATTTCAAAATCCTTCATCATGACAAAGGATGGCCAAAATTTCTTGCGCAACAAAATGAATCAAAATTCCTCCAAGATAAGAAAGAGTAGATATGATGATTCCGATTCTGAATCTGTTTGTCATCATTGCAGAAAACTCGGTCATTTCTAGAACAAATGCCTCCAAAACAAGAAGAAGCAAAAAGGGAAGGAGCAAGAGCTTCAAAGCAATAATATGGAACATCTCAAGTCGTGATGAGAAGTCGGAGAGTAGCTCAAGTAAAAATGATAAAAGAGCACATCTTTGTCTTATTGCACAAGATGGACTTTGTATGATTCTGAAGACGAGAGCTCTAATGATGAGGTAAACCCTTCATATAATGCTTTATATGAGAAATCTATTGATATGTTTGGTCAATTTGGAAAACTTCTTAATAAATATAGTTTGTTAAAAAATGGTCTATTCAAACTAAAAAGGGATCACAAAGATTTGATTGAGAAATTAGAGAAACCCATTTTAGAGTTGAATGCTTCTAACAATGCAAGTTCAAACACCTCATCTTTTGACTGCTTAGAGTATTCCATCTATAGAGATACGAATGTTGAATAAACTAAAAAACTAAATGCTTTGAAAAGTAATAATGATGACTTAGGTGGTCAGTTAATGATACGAAATCAATAAAACCTAGTTGCAAGTGCGCAACTATCAAGTTATAGTATAAAAGATATCGAATCCTCGAGAAAGGTGTGTAGGAGATAATCAAATTGGTTTTCTAAGTTGTGTGTTGTGTGGACAATTAAGAGTGATAACTGTGGAGAGCTGAGGAAAGTGGGTGTGATTATATGCAAATAAAAAACTAGATTAAGAGGGGAGAAGAAATTAGAAGAAAATAAGAAACAAATAAAAGGAAATCAAGAATAAAGAGAAAAATCAAGAAAATAAAAGATGAGGGATTCAATTAGAGATATCGGGAATCTAGAATTGAATCCACTAGTCAATTTCACTTAGAAATTATGAACTATTCTTTTCTTATCATATTTTACTTTAGATATATTAAACATAGACTATCAAACCACTTAAAGAAAGCATAACCTATTAAATTATCATCCAAGTAAAATTAATATTCATGAAAAATAACAAGATATTAATTCTAGAATTCATAAGCATAACCTATCAAACCACTAAATATAAGCATAGATTATCAAATTTTTCTTCTACCAATTAGTTCTCTAGTTGATTATCCTAAACATGATCATTTTACGCTCAAGAGACCAATCCGTAATTTAGAAAAGAAATCAAACTAGTTTCATACATCTCCACAGTTCCTACAAGATTTTAGTTCCACATTATTGAAATTAAAAATAAAATATAAACTAGAGAATATGAAAGAAAGAAAAATAAACTAATTAAAAAAGAAAAATAAGAACAAAGAAATAAAGATCAAAACAATGAACATAAATATAAATCTAAATTACAAAAAGAAAAGAATATAAAAGAAAATCTAAACTATGAAAAAAATAAATCTATACTACAAAATAAAAATACAAGAAAATAATACAAAAAATAACGACATGAAAGTAAATCTGCTCTACAAGGCATCAAAATAAATCTAATCTATTAAAAGAAAAAAGAAATGAAAATACTACAACATGAAAAAGAAAATAAAAGAAAAAGGAAAACTTACATTGCAAGACGGTTCTAGCACCTTGAAGGCAAATCTCCTATCTTCATCTTCATCTTCATCTTCATCAACAAATAAAGAGAAGAAAAGAAAAATATGAAGTGGCAAATTTTTTATTAATTGCAATAAAGTTATAATTTTGGAAGGTCTTCTCAATTAAGAGCAACCCTCCTCTCCAAATAGAGTTTTTATAAAATTTTTCACACTCAAACCCTCATTCTCTACACCTATTTATAGAGTATTACAATTAATATTAGCTCTTAGATTAAACTTAATCCTCAAGTTACACAATTTCTGCCTTTGGTTCATAACTACACATTTGGTATCGATACTAGTATCGATACAGGTATTAATACTGGTATCGATACCCCTATCGATACAGGTATTGATACTGGTATCGATAGTGGTATCAATACTTAGATTGATACTAGTATTGATAATCTGACTTGATAGATGGCTTTGTCTCATCGAGATAGGTAATTTTCATATATTATATGTTAGATTCTGCCTTCCGGATTGGGAGGTAACGTCGTTTCATTGCAGCTTATCATCCTGAATATAATTTTAACTTGATCTCTTTTCATATTGAATCCTTGTTTCTTCGGCTTCTATAGATTGCTTGGTTTGATCTCAGGCTTCAATAAAAGGTTTAAAAAATGAGGAAATTTGAGTTTTTTTTTGTACTCTTACTAATTAATTCTTCAATTTCTACAGATTAAGAGAAAATTACGTTATTAGTTGTATATTTATTTAAATAAAATAAATAGTAAGGTTATAAAAATGCAATAAAATATGATGATCAAATACCCCCACATCTAAACTTTTTCTAGTCCTCTAGCAATGAAAAAAAATAAACAAAAAGAAAAGAAAATTCTACCTCACTTTCGCAGGAATCGTGGTTGTATTTAGCGCATACAGCGAGCCTTTGCTGGCAAATTTAATTGGTTGGCAAATTTAATTGGTTTGATCTCAGGCTTCAATAAAAGGTTTAAAAAATGAGGAAATTTGAGTTTTTTTTTGTACTCTTACTAATTAATTCTTCAATTTCTACAGATTAAGAGAAAATTACGTTATTAGTTGTATATTTATTTAAATAAAATAGATAGTAAGGTTATAAAAATGCAATAAAATATGATGATCAAATACCCCCACATCTAAACTTTTTCTAGTCCTCTAGCAATGAAAAAAAATAAACAAAAAGAAAAGAAAAATATGACATAGAAAGAAAAAAATGGTAAAATAAAGAAGAAAAATGACTAGTCCCCACCCCCAGACTCAGGTCTTCTTTGGCTCACTTGGGTTGCTGTGAGCGAAGTTTTCTAATTGATTATTTGGCGAGCTTTGCTGGCAAATTTAATTGGTTGGCGAACTTCGCCTGTGGGTTCGAATGTAGCGCAGACATGGACCCGTGATTTGGCCGACTCAATGACGCCTTTTGACTCGGCCTAAAGTCTGACTCAGGAGTCGACCCGCTCTTGACCCAGTCGGGTCGGGTCGAGATGAGTGGTGTTGCGAAGCTCACATGTTTTGTTAGGCGGGCTTCCCTATAACTTATTGTGGGCTCGCGTTTGGGTCCATCTGAAGCATTGAACCATAGGTGTTTGCTTCTTGGATTCAAACTGAATCATTGGCCTGGACGAAACATATTTTAACCGTCTACAAGCCCCTCCAAAGTTTTCGTGATCTTGTATTTAGACTTGTAATAGGGAATGAAAAACTTTGGGTAATCGCCAGAGGTGTTCTGATGAACGTAGCTATGGTTGTCTTTCTTAAGCTGAAATATCTCCATTTGACTACTTGGTTGCTAGAGGTGTACTGTTGAACGTGGCTTTCTTTACTGTAGATTTGTGTTGAAGGCTCAATGATGTTTATACTCATCCCATTCTATGTTTGGAATGAAGTTTGCCCACTCTATTGTTGGGGCGAAGTTGAGAAATCAACGAAGTTCAGCTGATTCTGGGTATCGGCGAGATTTGCCTTACTCTGGGTTGTGTGGGCGAAGTTCGTTAATTATTGACGTTCGCTAATTGGTGAAGGTCGTAGGGATTATGCCTTTGGTTTTATGTCGTGATCTGTGGCTTAGATCTCTTGATTGAAGATTCACGAGATCCGCTGTAGATTTGACCAAGTTTTAGGCTAAGATTTAGCCTCTTTGTCCGGTCCAATCAAATCTTAAAAGATGTGATTTTCTTAGAAGTTTGGATTTGGAGAAGGCTATAAATAGCACCATTTCCCTTCCAAATTCTTCATGTTCATCTCTATCTTTATCTCCTCCATGTCTAAGTCTCCTCGTTTAGATCGGAGATGCTCCTCACTAGAGGAGCTGAAATAAAATAGCTCCAACATGAGCTCGCCCAAGTAGGGGGCAACCAAGCAGATGAACTCTGCATACTTCACCGATTGGTGGATTTGCTGTCAGCCGAGATGGCCAAACTTGAGCAGATCGTCGAGATCAGTCAAGAGCTTGGGGCGAGTTGAATCATGATAGAGATGCTTAAAGTTTCGAGTGCCACGCTATGTGTAAGACTGCTCGATGAGTGAGATGGCAGTTGAAGAAGGATCCTTGGAGCCCCACAAGTGAGGACTGCAATAATGATTAGGTTTCACAAATGTGAACCTAAAATGTAATTAGGCTATCTCAGGCCCGATGTCAAATTTTGGTGCAAGAACGTGCTTCTTCCTGTTGATATGCCTCACTTAGAGGAACAGGAACAGTTCTTGTTCAATAGCTTTCTTCTCATCTCCTGGCATAAGGCTTAGGGAGGAGTAAGTAGGAGCTATTTTTCTGCATGGGGAAAAGTTTTGTTCCCTAACTTCTGTGAGATCAGAGGAATAGGGGTTGTAGCTTATTGTAGCTCGTATTTGTTCATCAGCTATCACATTACCCATAGTTAGGAGTATAGGGTAGTAGCAAATAGCAACAAATACCCATTATCCTTGTAACTGGATAGCTTAAATGTCGTCTTTATGTAGCAGAGTCTTCGATCAATGAACTCTCTTTTTTTTAAATTATCCTTCTTTGTGTGTTTGATCTGTATGAACTTTACTTCTGCGGTGAACTTGAACTCTGCATAGAGTTGTTGTGTTGGAAGCGAAGCTCAGGCTTCCTTATATCGGTGGGAATTGAATTAAAGTTCACTACGTAGGGTTTTAAATAAATTTTATTAAGAATTTTCTCAATTTGGAGACTTAGTGAAATTCGCCATATCATTCTGGCAAAGTTCGCTTCAGTGCCCAACTAAATGGGGGGATGTTCATTTACTTAATTTGACAAACAATCGACTGGGCGAAGCCCGATAAGTCGATTAGATGAGGCTCAGCAGTTCTGTTATGCGGGGCTCGTCATGAGGTTTTAAAATTTGAATCATCGATGTCTTCGCCTGAAATTATGGTGAAGTTTGTTTAGAGTGAGATTCTCGGTGAAGTTCAAGGCGAGAATCTATGGCGAGGCTCGGGATGAGATTTACAGCGAAGTTAAGGGTAAAAATCTTCAGCGAAGTTCGGGGTTAGTCTATAAATAGAGCTATTTACCTCTTTTCTTCTTCACTTTAATTTTTAAAAACCCTAACTTTCTCAAAACCCTAGCTTTCTTAGAACCAAAAATATCTAAAGATCAATCTTTAATGGCTCCTTGTCATGCAATCTCAAGAGAAAGAGGTGCTGCTAGGGGGCCTCATCAGCCAAGAGCAGAAGGCACGTCAGTGCAGTTGGACATGGCCGTGGGCAAGCTTCGAATCCACCTATGGTGATCTTCGGATCCATCAAAATTCAGCCACAATCGGGCTTTAAATAGTGCCTTTGGGCACTTAAAGCTTATTCCCTGCCAAAGGCGTGATTTTTTTGACCACTTGTGATCTCATTGATGAATTTCTGTCAGCAGCGAGGAAGTTCTATTAGTAGCCATCAATGGCGTTTGATGCAGCTAGCTTCGCTTCTCAGGCGAAACTCGTTGCTGTTAGCCTTTTGGGCTTCTGAAGCGAACTTCATCTGGGCGGAGGTCGTGATTTTAGTTTGAGTGACCTTCGCCTGAGGGAGATTTGCCATTTTGACCCGAGCCACCTTCGCTTGAGCGAGGTTCGCTGATTTTGTTTGAGCAACCTTCGCTTGAGCGAGGTTCGCCAGTCTGTTTTGAATGACCTTCGCTTGAGCAATATTCACCAGTTTGATTCGAGTGACCTTCGCTTGAGAGAGGTTCGCCAGTCACCGTCTTTCATCACGGCCTTCGAAGGGGATGAAAAGTGATGCCTTTCGTCTTGACCCTTGAGAAGGATGAGAAGTGATGCCTTTTGTCTCGGCCTTCGAGAAGTTGGCATGTTCGAGTCGAGTTGGTGTTTTCGTCGGCATAACATTTTCTAACCTATTTTCGCTTCCGTCTATGCAGTTTGCTTATCGAAGGAGCTTGTCGATCATCATAACCACTTTGAGCATGATGGGACTCATGACTTTGAAGTGAGGCACGCTTTCGACGGGCACGTCCCTCTATACCTAGAGGGCAGTAGCCAAGAAAGGGTTGAGGCTATACGGTTGGGGGACTATCGAACTCTATGAGAGATAATCATAGATGCTAAGTCCTCCATTCCTAAAGAGGATACGACGGGGAAGCCTCACTTTTTATTTGGGGATAGTAATCCCAATGGCACCTCCATATTCAGTTGGGCAAAGGAGCATTGTTATTACACCCAAGGGGATCGCCGTTACTATTTGTCAGTGATAGAGCGTCATGTGTCCTTCACGTACTTGTAGCCTCTCACCGTGCCCCGCCTGATGTGTTTCACCATCACCAACAAAGAAGATAGCGTGAAGGTGGCCTCTCTGAAGTACGACGATGGTTTTCATTAGGAAGGACTCTATGCGGTCAATGTCATAGGTTTGCGTCCGGGCTTCATTCATGAGGATGCCCCTGTTAATGAAGTTCCTATTGTCTCGAACATCTTCAGAATGAACTTGCAAAGATTGATGCGCAGTATCCCGATGGGGATACTAGATTCCATGGCTAGATAAGATCGACGGATACCCAATGGTGGACCCGTCTAGTGAATTACACTCTCATCACTGTAGGCGGGAAAAATTGACAACCCCGGCAGACGAGGGGATGAACTCGCCCACAAGAACGCAACACAACTTATTGGGCAAAGCTCGCCCACAAGAGCTCAAGGGCCGCCTGTCTAAACGAGCTCGTCCGCACGAGGCCGTTGCTCTCATTGAGCTCGCATGTAAGAGCTCAAGTGCCGCTTGTTTAACGAGCCCGCCCGCACGAGGTCATCCCACGCGCTAAGCTCGCCTGCACAACGGACACCTGCTCAAACGTTGAGGGGGCCAGCTAGTTAGCCCCGCCCGTCCGGCAAGCTCGTCTAAACATTTAGAACAAGTCTCAAGCTCGCTCGCTCGCCTGTCTGAACGGTGCCAATGGCGGCTTGGGGAAGTGGGCCCACCCACTTTCCATGTCATGGGTAATGATGAGACACGGCTCTCATTACCCCTATAGCGGTCACGTCTTGCAGCTAGAGGGTATGGCGCCCCTCACCTATTAGTGGTCACATCCCATAAGTCAAGGGGTGGCCACTTGCTTGGCAAAGCCCGCCCGTTAGGAGAACTCGCCTATACAAGTTTAACCGCACCTGCACGCTTCGCTCGCCTGTGAATCAAGAATGACCACAAGGGGCCCGCCAGTTGACCCCGCCTACGAATCGAGCACGCCTGCAAGAGGCCCGCCAGTTGACCTCGTTCGGCAAACTCGCCCGCAAGCTCGCCTGAGCATTCAAAAGGCTCGCCTGCTCACCCACTTTGCACATCCTGGGTCGTGATAAGGCATGATTCTCATTACCTCATCAGTGGTCACATCTCACAGCTAGAGGAGGGTATGGTGCCCCTTACCTATCAGTGGTCACATCCCACAAGTCAAAGGGGTGGCCTATCCCACCCCTTGGCCTATTTATAAGCCTCCTTAGTAACAAGAAAAGGGGCTGGAGGGGTTGAAGGCTGAAAGAGAGGAGGCTTGGATTGTTGAAGTAGACTCTATCTGAAGCCTCAGATTTGGAGGCTCTCGAGCTCTTTGCAAAATCTTGCATCATGGCCCTATCCAAGCAAGCTCGAGTAGAACCAAACTCAATCATGCCGGAGCTTCTACTGCGTACTGAAGCTCGACCGCAACGTCGATCGGATCATCCAAGGGAAGCAAACTCGGCTCGAGCATCGATGGAGGCATCCTATCGCTACTGACGAACCCACGTTAAACAAGAAGGGCCTTCCCTTCGCTTCTGTTGTAAAAAGTGATTCTTAATTTGTAAACAAACAACTCGAACAATACAAATCCGAGAGGATATTTTTACACCAAACAAAAGATGACGACCACAGTAGGAGCAACCGTTTCCTCAACCGAGATGGTGATGGCGCAATTCGACAACATTGCGGAAGGGACAACAGTCGAGTCCCTTGTGAACGAGTTCGATCAAGCTAAGTATGAAGAGTACTTATCTTCTCCCTCCTCTGGCGGTAAGACCTCCCGTCATTACTGCAGAGTTGTGCATGTAGCCCAGCCCCGAGCGACCGAGGTAGCCATGCCCAAGTGTTCTACCCTAATTTTAGCAGGGGGTTCCATCTCCCCCAAACCAGCCAAGGCCGAGCCAATGGCCAAGAGTGCGATGATTATCACATTTTAATTACATTTTTATACCCTTATTACTTATGTTATATGAATAACGATATTACTAATAATTATTTTTATCTTATTTTGCAGGCTAATAAAGAAATAATGAATAAAAGCCCAAATGACTCAAATTCTCTGAATTTCTACTAATTTTTGAAGCCCAAATCTAAAGACAAACAAAGGCCCAAGATACCAAATTGATCCAAGAGAAATTCGTGAAGAAATATCAAGAAAAGACAAATTAGGTTGGAAACCAACCGGTTATTAACCGATTGCCAACGGTTAATAACCGATCGGCCAACCGATCGGTTTGCAACAGATTCCGAATTAATGGTGGATTTCTCTTCCTTTTTGGCTAGGTTTGATCCAATGGTTCACATAAACTCCGTTGGGCTATAAATAGGGGTGAATCTTGAGGGTTTTGAGTGTGAAATATTTTGTAAAACTCCATTTGGAGAGGAGGGTCACTCTTAATTGAAGACCTTCCAAAATTGTAACTTTTATTACACAATAAATGAAATGTTTCACCTTCAATTTCCTTTCTCTTCTTCTAATCCAAGGACCAAAAGGAGGATTAGATTAAGATCGAGGAGTTGTTGGTTTCTATTTTATTTCTTTTTCATTTTCTTTCTTGTTCTTTTAATTGCTTTGTAGCTTAGATTTACTTTCATGCAATTTAATTTCATGCAATTTACTTTCATGCAATTTACTTTCATGCAATGTATTTAATTCTTGTATTTACTTTCTAGAATAGATTTTTATTTTCTTTAATTCACATTGAGGCCAGAACCCTCTAGGGAATTACCCTTTTCTAAGTGTGGAGCTAATATTTGTGGTATCCCTAGAGATTGTTTGAAACTAGCTAACAAATCCAACTCATTCTTGTGAGATTGAGATAAGCTAAGTGGATCTACTCTAGATTCCTCATATCTTTAATTAATCCTCCATACTTTACCTTCTTTATTTTTCTCTTGTCCTTGCTTTTCATTTGTTTGTTATTTTCCTTTATTCTTGATTCTTGATTTCATTGATTTTTACTTCTCTCTCAATCTCATATTCCCTCCATGTGCATATAATCTCAAACCTAGTTTTGTTATTATGTGCATATAACCACAACCACATTCTCAACTTCATTTTCTCCTCTTTTGCACATAATCCACATCCACTCTCTCTTATCTCTCACGAACCACTTTCACCATTTTCTTACTTTCATTTTATTTGAATAACTCCAAATTGTCATGCGCATAATTTGAGAACCATAACTTGAACAAAACTCTTCCTACTTCTCGTTCCTCGTGGGATCGATAATCTTATATACTATAACTTGATAAGGGTTGTATACTTGCAACTTAGGAGTTAATCATTTATTTCCCATCAAGTTTTTGGCGTCGTTGCCGGGGAACGGTGCATAAGTAGGATTTTTATTGACTTTGGTTCCTTATTTTGTGTGTTTTCTTTTGTGTAGGAACTTGGAGCTTGAATATCAAGAGTTGAAGACTCAAGATTGAAGAATTGCCTCGAACGAGGCTTTGGATAGCGATTGGGTGGGTAACTCTTCTTTCTAATATTCTCAATTCCACCCTTTAGATAGTTCATTCACATTAGAGACAATTAGGATAAAAAAAATAAAAAATAGAAAAAAAGAAGATTTTTTATCCTTGTCGACCCTAATAAACTTCATTTCTTTGATTGTCGACCATAATAAAAAATAAAATAAAAAGATTTTTTTTTATTTTTGCATCCTTTTTAGTTGCTTTTAATTCCTAGGGTTGCATTTCATATAATATTAGGAATTAACCAAAGTGATTTGAGCATCTTGATTTGGCACTCACTTGAAAATATTTTTAAGGGCAAAACCCATTAATCAAGATAAGGTGAGGGATTTCATCACCCTTTCCTTAGCCCAAAAATCACTAATTCCTCACTACACTTACCCAAGCCTATAAAATTTTGATTAGACGTTGGCCCCTAAGGATTCGAGCTCATTAAGGAACAAGAAATCCTTAAGTGAACCGGTCCAAGTTTATCTGGATTAATTGGTGTCTAAGGCAAGGTTTAGGGGTTGCGTAAGGCGCTCCGAAAGGAAAGAGGTACTTAATTGATCTTTGATCTCCCTCTAGTACTATGCTTACCTGGATAATTACCCAAGTAAACTTTGATCTTTTCATTAAGGGAATTTTTGGTTAGGAGCTGGTCTAAGTCAAGTTTAGGCTTAACCCTAGAGTTAGGGTGATTGAAAAGTGATTGCCTTGATTTGTTTTTGGTTAGTTTTTCCTTATTTTTTTCTCATCATCTTCTTAACTTTTTCTCTTATCCTTTTTCATAAAATAATAATAATAATAATAATAATTTTGGTGTATGCAAACTTGGGTTAGGGATAATACTAATCGTTTAATTCGTTTTGATCCATCTCTTGAACCAAACGAAATGGCCAATACCAACCCACTGTTCTTCAAGATGTTTGTTACCCCACTAGAAATGCAATCCCTCTTGCATAAAACTCCCGAGGTCAATGGAGTAAATTTGAACTTAGACCGCATTTTATTAACATGCTTCCCAAATTCCTAGGAGTAGAAACCGAAGGCGCTTACATTTTCATCTCGATTTTGAAGAAGTTTGCCTCATGATCAAGATGAGGGACTTAACCAAAGATGCGATCAAACTCCGATTTATTCCATTTGCCCTTAAGGACAAAGCCAAAATGGTCAGATAGCTTGCCCATGATTTCATCTCAACTTGGGGTGAATTTGTAGCAGTTTTTGAAAAATTATTTCCTATCCACAAAGCGGTCAAGCTTAGAAACGACATTCAAAATTTTAAAATTGTCTGGGAGAACCTTTTGGAAGTATTTTGATAAATTCAAAGATCTTCTTATCAATGTCCTCACCATGGTCTTGAAAAGTGGCGATTATGCCAAATCATTTATGAAGGATTGGATTATTCTTCAAAGACTTCCTTAGAGTCAATGTGTCAAGGGGATTTCATGAAGAAAAATCTTGTGAAGCTTGGGATTTTTAGAGAATTTATCAGAAAACCATGCGGTGGGAACAACGTGATTCATCGATTCCCAATCTAGTTCTAGAGGTCCTTCCTTAGAGTCAAACATAGCCTCTGAAGCTAAGATGGCTACAATTCTACGCAGGTTAGAAACTTTAGAAACCAAAGAACGAGCTCCGGCTCAAATCAATCAAGTTTCTGCCTCAGGTTGTCATAACTGTCTTTCTAAAGCCCATGCTTCAGAGCAATGTCCACTTTTAGGAAATACTCAATCTCTAGAAACGGATAAATCTTTGCATTCTAGCATCCGACACGATCCATTTTCTCCAACCTATAATCCAGGTTGGAGAAATCATCCGAATTTTGCATGGAATCAGGGTAATTTCTCGGGAAATCAAAATTTCACTCCCTCTTCAAACCAACAATTCCCTAGGGGCAACGCAGTTTCTTTTAGTTCTCAAATCAATTTTTCACAATCAAATCAGCCATTTTCAAATCAGTTTCCTCATCATCAATCTACAAATCATATTCCTTCAAATGTTGAGAAACGTCTTAATGTTTTGGAAAGGGGTTTGGAAGCCTTGATGAAAACCTCTACACAGACCACGAACTTGTTGACTCAAACATCTAGCACGATGAACTCCTTTATGCAATCAACAGGACAAATTCTCAACTCCAACACTCAAGCCAAAGATAGATTAGAAACCCAGCTTGGTCAACTAGCTAGCGCTATAAGTGAGAGAGAGAAAGGATCATTTCCGAGTCAACCCGTGACCAATCCAAGGAAAGCGGAGTCAAGTTCAACTTTTCAAGATCAAGTGAATGCAATCCATTCACAAATGTAACTGTGTTAATAATCAAGTCCTTGAGCGAGAGAATTATGTTGAATACATGCATCTTGAAGCCAACATTTGAAGAACCCTTTGTCAATGAACTTAGATTTTTAGAAAATAGAAAACAACAAGATTTTATTTTTGATGAAATTTTTGTTAATAACGAATCTAAGTTAAAAAAGCATGCAACCATTAATACCTACCTTCCATTCTTTGCAAACATCACTAAAACCCTGAAATTTTTGGAATTTAAGCACATCGTGATTATATCATTTTGAAATTCTTTAAATTTAGGGTAGAATTTTCAGCAATAAGGTAGGATTTAATGTAGAATGTGAGCTTCTCATGTTTCATCTTTTATTCTACATTTTTATTTTTTGTCTCATAATAATAAAAGAATTTATTCTTCTCTCATGTGAGAGTTTCTTATTGTTCTTTATGTCAAAAAAAATTTTGGCTTCCCTTATCTTGAAGGTATTTGCATTTTTATCATTGTTGAAGCTAGCCGAACAAATGTAAGTGCTTCAATTATTATCTGTTTTACTTTGTGCATAATAGAATTTGCATTGAGGATAATGCAAAATTTAGGTGTGGGGGTGGGAATTAGTCATTTTGCTCTTTATCTTAATCATTTTTCTTTTTTTTCTTACCATTTTTTCTTTTTATGTCATTTTTTCCTCCTTTCATAAAAAAAATAGTCACTTGCCAACTTAATAGAGTTGATTAATAATTGATCAATTTGATAGAATTTAAATCTTCTAATCCTTAGTTAGTTCTATACTCAAGTTTACCTTTTATGATAACTCCAAATAAATTTCTTAAGAAATGATTTTCAAAGTAGTATACTTTACTTAAGTTTTAACTTAGATTTTTAATTAAAGCAATGAAATTTTTGCATGCCTAACTTAGAGTTGAAAAGAAGAAAAATTTAAGTTGACTGAGTAATTAAGCCCGAGGAGTATTTCTATGCAAATATTGTTCAGAATATATATACATATACACATATATATATTATACTAACTTAATAAAAAGAAGAAAAATTTCTCTTAAAATCATTGGTGGTTCTATTTTACTAAGCCTAAGTTGACTGAGTAATTAAGCCCGAGGAGTATTTCTATGCTTAATGACCTAAGCCCAATTGGGTTGGGATTCATTGGCCCAAAACTCGCTAAATGGTCACTTAGAAAGCCCGATTAAAAAGAACAAAACCACCAAGGAATAAAGAGTTAAAAAAAAAGTGTCATCCTAATCATGTTTTTATATATAGTTATATTTGTATATGTTCTTGAAAAATTAAATGGATTAAAAGACTTGAAAGTTGTTTAAAACAAAGAGTTAGCATGTTCTTTTCAAAACTTTTAAATTAAATTTTTGAGTTAAACTTGGTTTTGTATAACTATAATGGAAGGATTTTTTAAGAAAATTACATTGGAGTTATGATAAAAACGTTTTCTTGAGTATTAACCAACTTCAATTGGAATGTTTGAAGATATCAAGTGAATTAATTATTTTATTAACTTCTTTAAATTGGCAAGTTGATTGAATTTTGTGGGTATATTCACTGCAAACCCTCACGAGACTACAACTCGTCCACTAGGATAACCTAGGGGTTTAAAGGCTTGTTGTATGCGCTAAATACAACCGCGATTCCTGCGAAAGTGAGTTAGGCTTTCTTTTTATCTTCTTTGCTAGAGGACTAGCAAAAGTTTAGGTGTGGGGGTATTTGATTATCACATTTTAATTATATTTTTATACCCTTATTACCTATGTTATATGAATAACGATATTACTAATAATTATTTTTATCTTATTTTGCAGGCTAATAAAGAAATAATGAATAAAAGCCCAAATGACTCAAATTCTCTGAATTTCTACCAATTTTTGAAGCCCAAATCTGAAGACAAACAAAGGCCCAAGATACCAAATTGATCCAAGAGAAATTCATAAAGAAATATCAAGAAAAGACAAATTCGGTTGGAAACCAACCGGTTGGCCAACCGATTGCCAACCGGTTAGCCAACCGATTGCCAACCGGTTAGCCAACCGGTTGGCCAACCGATCGGTTTGCAACAGATTCCGAATTAATGGTGGATTTCTCTTCCTTTTTGGCTAGGTTTGATCCAATGGTTCACATCAACTCCGTTGGGCTATAAATAGGGGTGAATGCTGAGGGTTTTGAGTGTGAAATATTTTATAAAAACTCCATTTGGAGAGGAGGGTCACTCTTAATTGAGAAGACCTTCCAAAAATTATAACTTTTATTACACAATAAATGAAATGTTTCACCCCTTCAATTTCTTTCTCTTCTTCTAATCCAAGGACCAAAAGGAGGATTAGATTAATATCAGGAGTTGTTGGTTTCTATTTTATTTCTTTTCATTTTCTTTCTTGTTCATTTAATTGCTTTGTAGCTTAGATTTACTTTCGTGCAATTTAATTTCATGCAATTTACTTTCATGCAATTTACTTTCATGCAATGTATTTAATTCTTGTATTTACTTTCTAGAATAGATTTTTCTTTTCTTTAATTCACCTTGAGGCTACAACCCTCTAGGGAATTACCCTTTTCTAAGTGTGGAGCTAATATTTGTGGGATCCCTAGAGATTGTTTGAAACTAGCTAACAAATCCAACTCATTCTTGTGAGATTGAGATAAGCTAAGTGGATCTACTCTAGATTCCTCATATCTTTAATTAATCATCCATACTTTACCTTCTTTATTTTCCTCTTGTCCTTGCTTTTCATTTGTTTGTTATTTTCCTTTATTCTTGATTCTTGATTTCATTGATTTTTACTTCTCTCTCAATCTCATATTCCCTCCATGTGCATATAATCTCAGCCACATTCTCAACTTCATTTTCTCCTCTTTTGCACATAATCCACATCCACTCTCTCTTATCTCTCACGAACCACTTTCACCATTTTCTCACTTTCATTTTATTTGAATAACTCCTAATTGTCATGCGCATAATTTGAGAACCATAACTTGAACAAAACTCTTCCTACTTCCCGTTCCTCGTGGGATCGATAATCTTATATACTATAACTTGATAAGGGTTGTATACTTGCAACTTAGGAGGTAATCATTTATTTCCCATCATGCGAGCCAAATAACCGCTAGCTGGGTGGCCAAGCAGTCCACCCAGCCCCCCCGCGTGGGAGAGAGGATGGTTCACCTCGGCGCGGATCATGCCTTCACCATTGATGCAAATTTTTCCCTCTCCAAGAGGGCCAAGCAGCGACGACGACAAACCATAGCACGCCGGGAAGCGACTGCTTCCACCTCCCTGGACGGTATGAATTACTATTCAGACTAAAGGAAAACCAAGCCGGGACGCATAGTCCCCAGTCCTGGCGGGCTCCCTAAATCAGGCGAGCCCCTCTATGGAGGCAAGCTTCGCTCTGGCGGTAAGACCCCTAAAAGTGGTGGACTTGGCGAAATTCATTCCAACAGCAAGGTTCCCCATTCGGGCGGACCGAGTGGGACAGGCGAACCCACCAAAATAGGCGGGCTTCGCTCGTCAAGCCTTCACCAAAAAGGCCAAATGACAAGCGATCCGACCGTGGCGGCCTTCGGATGGACAAAGAAGCCCGCCGGGGTTGAGGCTCGCCAGAACGCGATATCTTGCCTGACAAGCCCAGACCGTCTGAATTCAACACACAGAGTTCCAAAGCGTTCTCGCCCGAGCTCCTTTGAACTCACTGCACCCGAGTGCACCGATGACCCCTCTGACACTGCGGGTTGTCATCTCCAGCCCACAGAAAACCTCAGAGACCATCTGACTCACAAGCGCACAATTCAAGAGGCGAATCCTCAGTGCTATTGTGAAAAGCTTATCAGTACGTACTTTCATTTGTTGGTGTAGCCGAAATCATCAGTATGGGAAAGGCTTTCTCAGCCGCATTGGAGAGTGAGGCCTCCCCGGCGAAGGCGCAATCTTCGACAGAAGCATGCTACTAATGGTCTGGAATTACGAGCTGCCTCCGTCAACATGACAGGAAAGGATAAAGCCAAATACTCGGATTCTTCGAACCCAGAGTTTGCTTTGGGGCTGAGGCGCCTCCCAACCAGACGTGAAGGTGTCTACCAACACACACGTCTCCAAACCGGTGCAGCCATCCCGTTTGACTACGCGCGGTTGAACTCCATCCGTGACAACGAGGAAGAACTTTGCTCAGCGGAGGCAACGTCCCAAACATCAAGCTCGGCTTACGGTAGGCATGCGAGGGTGCACATGACCGGAGGTTTCGACGAGTGGACCAAAAGGTTTGAGGAAGCGACAAGCGCCAATATCCGAACAGACTAGCGTAATCTCGAACAATGAGCCATCGACTCCATGAAAGAGATAATGGGGCAAGCTGCTACAAAAGAAGAAAAAGAAGCCTTGAAATCGTCGAGTCCGGAAGAATCAAGAACGGGACCTCACCCCTCACGCAACAGACGATGAGGATGAGCACAAGTCACCTTCCGGCTACTCCTCCAGATCTTTAGGAAAGGCCTCGCAATCTGGCAGCATACCTCGGGATAAGAGGTTTGACGAGTTTCAGAATCAACTTGGCCTTGAAGCTCGGAAGAACATGAGCGAGCTGGGGTAGTCGGCCGTATCCAGCGAGTGGGATCTGATCCCTATCGGCAAAATTCAAGCCTATGGGGTTGACCCGGTTCGGCGGAAAGGATCTCCCTCACGGCACATTTACTACTTCTGTCCCGGGCGAGGTTTCTTCGCAGGAGCGATCTCATCCTTACGCTGTTGTTCATTGGCACCACGAAAGGTGGCCTTTGAATGGTTCCGCAAGCTCAAGCCCGGCTCTATCAAATCATGGGCCGACTTGGAGAAGTTGTTCTTAGCCCGCTTCTTTGACGATGACACTGAAGTTTCAATGGCGACCCTAATTGCCGAGAAGCAAAAGAAAACGGAATCGGTCAACGAATTCGTGAAAAGATTCAGGAATCGGTCATTACATTGTCGGGACCAGGTCGCTGAGACCACACTGATCGAGATTGCCGCAATAATCTTTCAATTGGCATCTTGTCCAGAATCAGTGCTGTGGAAACCCGGACATGGAAAGATTTAGTCCGCCAAGGCGAACAAGTGGAGAACATGATCAAGCGCCTGGAAGCTGAAGAACCTCAGCACAAAAAGGGAACTTCTGAACCAACTTTTACCAGAAACCATCCTCGGTTGAAGGGAAAGGAAACCATGGCTGTCGATTCTAATCCGGCCCCCAAGACGCCACAACACCAGAAATCCAAGCCACTTGGGCAGCGCCCTCAAAGGCAATACGAATTCAAAGAAGATTGGGTGGTGCCTACCTTTGACACACTCCTTCAGAGCAATAGGATCAAGCTTCCAGAGGCTGCAAGACCTGAAGAAGTGGGCAAAACGGATGACCCAAACTATTGCGCATTCCACCGATTTGTTGGTCACCCGACGGCCAAGTGTTACATCCTCAAGGACAAACTCCAGGCTCTCTTTGAGGCGGGGGTGTTGAAAAAGGAGAAAGTCCAAAAGAATGTGACCACGAACATGGTCACCTTAAAATTCAGAACGGGCCTCCCTGAAGTCCATGCGCCGGCAGGTATCATTCCTATTCCCAAGGCAGAGCTGAGGATCGTTAACACCAATCCTCACAATCAGCAGGAAAAAGGTTTGGTACCACAAACTTTACCATCAGGACAGATCATGTGGGTTCACCCTGACCTCCTCAAACACGAGCAATGGACTTCCAAGCCGATGCAGAAGGGCAGACGAAGGGGTAAACTCTGCAATGTCATCTCAGCAATTCTGGAGGGAGTTGAACAAGGGGTAACAACCCTCACCGACTCTGATGAGGAGGCAACAGCACTCATCACAAGAGCGGGGAAGGATTTCGCTAAGAATTATCCCTCGGCCACAGAAAACCTGGCAAAGCCATCGGTAGGATCACAACCAGCACCTCAGGCGAGTGCTGACAAACCAAGCTCAAGTAACTCGTCCTTTCGATTTAATGTACTCTCGCAGCTAGCAAATATCCCAGCCAAGATCACTCTGTATGAGCTCCTGCGTCTATCAAAGTCCACCCGGGAGGCTCTGCGAGAGGCTCTGGCCGACTCGAAAGCTTTTATCGCACACTTTTCTACCGTCCCTGATAAAGAAGCGGAGAGAAGTTGTCCACAGTGATGCCAGGCGTCCAGACGATAGATCCCCTGTATCACCTTCGCCCCTGAAGACATGCTCATCAATAGCACGTCTCACGACAGGCCTCTTTACTTCACAGGATATATCGGCTCCTCAAAAGTGGATAGAATCCAGGTGGACCCAGAATCGGCTTTGAGCATTGTCCCCTTGACACTCATCAAGTACCTGGGGATACCTCAAAAATAATTGTCTACGATGACCACCACTATTTTTGGCTTCAATGCCACAGGGACGCTGCCGCTTGGGAAGATCCGCCTCAAGTGCCAGCTAGGCAATATGAAGATGAACGTGACCTGCTACGTCATCGACGCGGAGCCATCTTATAATATGCTGTTGGGCTGACCATGGATCCACGGCAACTGCATCGTCCCATCCACTTTGCACCAATGCCTAAAGTGTGTGGACAGTAATGGTCAGGTGAAGACAGTATTCACCGATAAGCAGCCTTTCAAAGGGGTGGAGAATTACTTCACTGACTCTTTGCTCTACCAAGACTCCGAATCGGGCCATAAGGCATCGGTCGAAGACGGATAAGCGGTAATGAAATTTGTGAGTCGAGGACAACCAGGGTCTTGTCTTTAATGACATTGAACCCATTGTAATCGGCTACGGAGGCCTTGTTGTTACCAACTCGGATGCGCCAAACAAGCTCACCCTCAATGGAAATCCTGAATTCACTTACTCCTCGTCTAGTTCGGAAGCTAACTATCAGCAGTTCAGTGACGATTTGGGGTGACCAATAATTCTTCCACGCACTTGTGTGTATGCAGTATGTTGACGACAGACAAATGATCAAGTCATCGCTAGCCGTCTTTGTCATACCCGCCCAAGGAGATTATCGACGAGAGATCATCTTCGAAAGGGTTGACGTACCCACGCATACGATGTGGGACGACCCGGAGGGCGATGAACCTGCCCCGCAATTCATGTACTATAGCCAAGTCGCAAAGCGCATGATGGAAGGCATGGGTTATAACTTCGTCCAAAAAGAAGGCTTGAACTACGGCAAAGGTAGGAGGACTTCAGTCCAGCCCGTTTGTGTGCCAAGAGGAAAGCCTGACGATTACTACGGCAGGACTCGAAGAGGGCTGGGTTATGTCTTCTCCTCCTCAGAATTGTACTACCACTTTGACAAAATATCCAGCGAGGCTCGCTCAGAAGACCAATCATCGGCCTCCTCAGCTTGGGATTCGAACGTCAGTATCGGAGACTGGTTCACGAACCTCACTGTCAACATGACTACGGTTGATACCGTTGAGATCCAAGTAGATGAGCAAATCCCGCTTCATGACGAAGCATGGGACTGCCACGTCAACGCCCAATGGAGCGGGCGTTTCGAGCAGCGAGAGCCACCCACCGAGGATAAAATCCTCCGGGTAGACATGGGAGATGAGGCCAACCCCAAACCCATATTTATCAGCGCTAGCTTACCTCCCCAAGAGAGGGAAGAGCTCATATCTCTTGTCAGGGAATATATTGACGTCTTCACCTGGAATTATGAAGACATGCCCGGCCTTGATCCTCAAATCGCCGTGCATGTATGACATCAATCGGATGCCAAACCCGTCAAGCGGTGCAAAGGCGGTTTGCCGCGAATTATGGAAGCGATTGTGGCAGAAGTAAAAAGACTCGTGAAGGCAGGCTTCATCAGGGAGGAACAACATCCAGATTGGGTGTCCACCATCGTCCCAGTTCTAAAGAAAAATAGCACAATTAGAACCTGCGTCGACTATAGGGACCTCAATGCCGCTTACCCTAAAGACGAGTTTCTGTTGCCCATCAAGGATGTCATCATTGACAACACATGCGGCTTCAAAAGGATGCATTCATGGACGGTTTTTTGGGGTACAACCAAATCAAAATACACCCTGAAGATGAGAAACATACTTCGTTCAGAACTCCGATGGGGATATACTGTTACACGGTTATGCCATTCGGTCTCAAGAACGCGGGCGCGACCTATCAGCGCCATGATCACCATTTTCCAAGACCATCTAAGAAAGACGGTCGAATGCTATGTGGATGACTTGGTCGTGAAGAGCCGTAACAAAGACGACCACCTTTGCGACTTGAGAACGGTGTTCGACATCATGTGCAGGCACCAACTGAAAATGAACCCTACAAAATCATTCTTAAGGATGTCCAGTGGCAAATTTCTTGGTTTTGTCGTTACGACGAAGGGGGTTTACGTCGACCCCGACAAAGTCCGAGCCATCCAAGAACTCCAACCACCCAGAAATCTCAAGGAATTAAGAGGACTGCAAGGACGCTTGGCATATATCCGAAGATTCATCGCAAATCTTTTAGGCAAATGCCAACCCTTCTCCAAACTGATGAAGAAAGGGGTGTCGTTTACATGGGACGAATCTTGTCAACGCGCGTTCGAGGAGATTAAGGATTATCTTTTGAACCCCCCTGTACTGGCATCTCCAGTCTCAGGCAAGCCTTTCCTCATATACGTATGAGCGACGGAACACTCCCTGGCTGCCCTCTTGGCACAAAATGATGACGCCGGTCACGAGCAGGGTGTATACTACCTGAGTAGGACTTTGTAAGGAGCCGAACGAAGATACCCCATGATCGAAGGAGTGCCTAGCCTTGGTATTTGCAATTCAGAAAATGCGGCACTACCTCGTCAGTCAGACCATTCACGTCATCTCAAAGATGTATCCGAGTCTTCATGACAAAACCCGGATCCCTAAATTGGCGCCTAGCGAGGTGGGCACTCTTGTTGTCTCAGTACGACATCCATTTCATGCCGCAGAAATCCATCAAAGGGCAAGCCATCTGCGATCTCATGGCCAGCCACCCGCTCGGGTCAAACACAGAATTATTCGAAGACATGCCAGATGAAGCCTATGAGGTCAACACAACTTCACGGGAAGAAAATTGGCGACTGTACTTCGATGGTGCGTCTCGTGTAGGGACCAGCGGGTCTATCATTGCAGGAGTGGGGGTAGTCTTGGTCTCCCCACAAAACCACGTATTACCCCGGGCCTTTTCTCTAACAGAGCCATGCTCCAACAACGTGGCTGAGTACAACGCAATACTCATTGGACTCAACCTGGCCAAAGATCTGGGGGTGAAGCACCTCGAGGCTTATGGCGATTCTCAGCTTATCGTCAGACAGATGACGGGAGAGTATGAAGTGAGAAATAACGATCTAATTCCATGCCACCGAGCGGCTATCGAACTAGCCAAATCATTCGACAGCTTCCGCATCGAACATGTGCTCCGTTCCAAGAGCACGCCGGATCTTTAGCCGTTGGCGACTAACAAGCTCAACCGCCAGGAATGAGCCATCATGTCACCGTTGCGAGCCGACGACTCCTCTGACCAGAATCCGCCCCAGAGGTGAACACGGCTCACCAGGGCACAAGCCAACTGGAGCCGAGAGGCTGGTGCTTCCCGATCATTGATTATGTCCTATACGGTATACTGCCCGAGGACGTTAAGGAATGAGATTCTGTCCGCAGGCGCGCTCCGAGATTTTACTTCAATTCGGTGACGAAGACGTTATATCGAAGGTCATATGACGACATGTTGCTTCGATGCCTCACACCGACGGAAGCATGGGTGGCCCTACAGGAAGCCCATGATGGTACCTGCGGCGCCCATCAACCGGGACCCAAGCTTTGGGATCGCCTACGAAGAATGGGCTATTATTGGCCCAAAATGATCAGCGGCAGCTGTTGCCTATGCTAAGCGGCGCCGCATGCGGATCCACGCTAATTACATACAGCAACCGCCCGAAGACCTGCATCCGACAGCAACCTCGTGGCCATTCGAAACATGGGGCATGGATATTGTCGGACCAATATCGCTGCCATCAGCAAAGGGTCATCGCTTTATCTTAGCGATAACCGACTACTTTTTCAAGTGGGCCGAAGCAGTCCCCTTGCGATAGGTCAAAACCAGTAGCGTGATAAGGTTCATCAGACACCATATCATATACCGGTACGGTGTCCCTAGGCGCATCATCCATGACAACGGACCGCAATTTGTTAGTCTCGCGTTCACCCGATTTTGTGACAAGTTCAGAATACAGAACTTGTCATCCACGGCTTATAACCCATCAGCCAACGGGTTAGCTAAGGTCATCAACAAGACGATCATCAAGATCCTAACCAAGCTAACGTCCCATAGCAAGCGCGATTGGGATGAAAAGCTCGGTGAAAGCTTGTGGGCGAATCGCACTACGGTCCGCACCCCCTCCAGTACCACACCATACTCGTTAGTGTACGGTTGTGAAGCCCTACTCCCGCTTGAGGTTCAGATCCCATCCTTACGCATCGCGCTTGCGATGGGGATGTCCAATGAGGAGAATCATCGCCAGCGTCTCGCGGAACTAGAGGCGTTAGACGAGAAACGGCTTAAGGCTCAACAACACATCGAGTTTTACCAAGCCCGGATCTCTAAGGCCCGGCAGAAGGTCGGACACGGTCTTTCGAAGGAGTTGGTCTTAGCGTCCAGGCGACCAATGATCCTAAACTCCAAGAAGAAAGGAAAGTTCCAGCCCAAGTGGGAAGGTCCATTTGTGATAGAAACAGTCTATTCAAATGGAGCTTATCGCCTCGTCAAGCTAGACGGTGATAAGATCATGATGCCCATCAATGGGAAATTCCTGAAGAAGTACTACCCATAGTCTTCCTGTCACTACCAAACTCTGACAAGTACACAAGTATAAACTGCTCCTCCCAAACTTTCCCCCTCCAATCCTCGTCAATAGGATGGTGGGTCCTCAAAGTTGCTCCGATCGCAACTAACTCCTGTCAAGTTAACACTAAACCTCTGACAAATTCCCCCTCCAATCCTCGTCAATAAGATGGTGGGTCCTCAAAGTTGCCCCGATCGCAACTAACTCCCGTCATGTTGACACTAAACCTCTGACAAATCCTCCCTCCAATCCTTGTCAATAGGGTGGTGGGTCTACAAAACTATCATGTTAATGATCACCTCGGATAGTTAGATCAGTCGTCACACTCACAAGTCACTGAACGGCCTGATCCTTTCCCGCGCATTCTGATTCTGTTAGAATGATCGATGGGTAGTAGCCTACCATGCGATGAGCTACTATATCAATCAATCGTCACACTCATACGTCCCTAAACGATTTGATTATCCTAACACCGTCAGAGGTGTTATTCGTCGATGACGGCCCACCACACAAAGTGCCCATTCGACACTCCAGCCACTCCCGCAAGTGACCTGTGAGCCCAGGCCGAGATGTTACGATCAAAAACACGGCCTAACCTAATTACCGCCTAACAGTTGTGATTATCTTAACCCGACGCCTCATGCGGTTAAGGGTAGAGAAATTTTTTTAGCATTGAGTCTAAAAGAAACTTCTCGACAACTCATCATACTGAGGGGAATAGTATGGCTAGCCCGATTCAAACGGTAATCGGTAAAGACAAATCAAGTTCGTTAATAGCTGAGGGTTTGCTAAAAATCCTAAGGGTCAGCCAGACTAGAGGATGAGGACCAAGGACTACGTGTACGAGTCATTCGAGACGAAACAATCAAATGACATGAAAGAAAAGGAGTCCGATTCTCATTCATAATAAAGAAAAGTTGACAGGATACAGAAGAGTGGGAAACGACCAAGCCGGAAGTCAGAATCTTTTAAGTCGCGACTCGGCGTCCCGAATCGCCCTCTTGTGCTCCTCCTCCAGTGTGGTGCCTTCTTGTGGATGTTCTCTTCAGTGAGCGAGACGGTATTGTGAAGCTCACTTCTTGTCTTCTCTAGGGCCCTGCTCTTCTCCTCGAAATCGGCAATAACCAATTCTTTGCGACCCTCAAGCTCCATGACTCCTTCAAAGCACGCTCCGGTACGGTTCTTTGGCGGCTAGGAAAGCCTGCAATTCGACAATGGTCTGTTTCGCTTCTGATATAGATTTGGCCATGTCTGACAAGAAAGCGATGGCCTTTTGGCGCTCCTCCTCCATCTTTTTGCTATCGGCAGAAATCCGCTCCACTTTTGCAGCCAGCTCAGCTTCTGCGGCCATAGTCTGGTCTAAAAACTGCCTCTGTTCCTTTAAAATAGATTGCGCACGTTCAGAGGCAAAGTCTAAGAGATTCTTAGACCGAAGAGCAATCAATTCTTCGGCATCTCTTTCCGCCGATGCCAAACACCGTTGAAATGGCGAAGCCGCATCTGCACCCGTCAAAGTACTTAGGTTATCCAGGTACATCTGCAGCATGGGTTTGAGCTCACCAAAAGAGCAGCCTCCATCCAATACCACTTGGACGCTATCACGAAGAAGGGTCTAAAAATCCTTGATCGTAGTCTCCACGAGTTTCCTTTTGAGACGGGCAGGGGGAGAGAGAGGAATATCCTCTGTAGGCGGAGCTGGGACCAGAGTGTCGGCCGCAACGACCATGTGAGTCGACACTCTTCCTTGACTCAGGGCCTCCTCTACATGAGCAGACCCCTCTTCACTAACAGACGCCTCTCTTTGAGCGGGCGTCTCATCTTGAGCAAGCGCCCCCTCTTTGGAAGGAAGCACTGCGGCTTGGACCGGTTCCTCCTCAAGCAACGTTAGCGCCTCTCCTCCAATCTCCACCCCCTCGGAGGATGGGACCGCTTCGTGATCTGAAGCATGTTCCTCTTCATCCCCCGAAGAGACCTGAACGGCGGCGCCGGTCGTACCTAAAAAAAGGAAGCCGGAGTTAATCATATGTCAGCCTATCGAGCAACGAGAAGGATCTGAGAGTGCATACCTTCCGAAGCAAGCGGCACGTCGGGCCGAGCCAACACCTGTTGCTCGCGCATCGCCACCAAAACCCCCGATGCGGTCACGGCAAGCCCAATGTTGGGAAAGACCTCTTCATGGCGAGCCCTCTTGGCTGCCCTCTCACCAGCTAAACTTGCACCCTCCTCCCTCGGACGTTTCGGTGAAGGTGAAGGAGTGGGGGTGGAAATTGGCATCTCCATTCGACCGGCGATAACTTCCCTAGCCCCCTCCAAACGCTCTCCAGCCCTAACCAGTTCTTGAGGGGCCTCTCTCTCACCGCTAAACCAGGGACAAGTTGGGTCATAGGGAGTGTGGAAGGCCAACATCAGGTCACCACCCAAGCTCCCATGAAAGCCCAAGTCCCAACTCGCCCTGGAGGACTCCTCAGTAGGAAGTGCTTCAGACCCCTCATCCGGAGTCGCTCCAACTTCCTCCCTCTGAGATACGTCAACCTCCTCAGCATGGTGACATTCCCCCCGCTGAGGTGTACGGGAGCGACCTCTCGATCGACGTGTGCGCTCGGTCAAGCAAGATGTATAAAGGTCAAACCCCTCCGGGGAAGTACTCACGCCCCGATACCACTTGCAGTAGGTGAACGAGTGGTGAAGAACACGATCCCTCAAAGGCAGCTTGAAGTGCGCACCGGTACAGCCGGCGTGTGTCCAAAACCACCCCCGCGCTGCGTCTACCAAACCTCCTTTGAATTTTAGCTGGGGGTTGGTATTCCCAGCGTAAATTTGGTGCATTATCGAGCTGGTAGCGGCTAGGAAGGTATGGTTCCAAGAGGCATGACGGACCCGTGCGAAAGAGATGGTAGCCGGGTCAGATATTGACTAGCCACCTAAAGCCGCCAAGAGTCAAGAGGGTATGCTAGTCTGTGGTGGAACCATCCCGAAGAGACTCACCATAGCCCCCGCCTGAGAAGTAGGGGAAACACCGAAAGAAGTCGTAGTTGCCAAAGAAAGACAACGCCTTCCTCATTTCCACAACATCCCGGAACTTCCAAGAACAAGTCTCGAGCTGCTGAACGAATGGGACGGTCCCGCCTTCCTGGCGTGCTGCTAGTGCACTCATCAAACACTCGCAGTGTAACACGAACCACGCCATCAGGTATGTGTAGGGCAGGCTGATCCGAGGATTTGGGGTTTTGGCGACCTCCTCTCCTCCGTCCACTTCGATAAATGAGACGCGACAGAATTGCGCTAACAACTTCCGTAGACCGCTCTGTATGCAGGCTGTCATTGCCGACACCAATGCATATGACCGCCCGTAAGCCAGGTGGACGGCCGGATAGACAACATCCACTGGGATCGCCTCGAACGAGTGTGTGGGGACCACGTACCTCTTCAACCACAACATCAAGTAACCAGCAAGCAGGGCCTTGGATGAGATCAGAGTCCCTGCCTGGTGGTGGTAGGATGCAAAAGTAGCCCCCACCGGGAATCCCCCTTCGTCATGATCAATAGTCTCTGACTCACCGCTCTCAGACATCCGGGTACTTATCACCGCCGCGTCACACACGCCCAGTGGAAGAATGGGCCTCCTCCTGTCATCGTTATGGGGGAACAAGTAGTCCGCCCAATTCTTGTGACTGATCCCAGCATTCCTCTTCTTGCTACCCTTGTGGTCCACAGACCCAAGAGTGCCCAAACAAATATAGTAGTGGCAGAGAAGCTCCCATAGAGTCTCCACCACTTGAGGAAAGTGGGTGGAAAGATGGTCGAGCTCCGTTTGGCCAGGGACATACTCCTCATATGGGAACTCCCCCATCGGCAGGCCTGATACCTCGTGCATCTCGTGAAGTGCCAGCCCTAACTCCCCGTTGGGCGTGAAGAAGGTACCGCTATCCGGACAATAGAGCTCCAAGACGCTCTAAAGCTGAGGCACGTGGTTCTTGATGCCATCTTTGAGTGGCCCTAATGGCCTGAACAATTCGGATCCACGAAGATCATAGTTCTCTACGAGCGAACTTCGGTAATTCTATGCCACCAAGGGCTATTGCGTGACGAGTGAACCCAACTGGCTCGGAAGTCGCCGGAGAAGCTGTCCCCACGCCTTGAAGAAGTGGTGGCGGAAGGTCTCATGCTTGTTGGCGTTTAGCCCACGGGGAACTCATTTTGTAGAAATTTTGGGGTGAAGGCGGTCCGCCTCGATGGGAAGCTGTCAACCCCATATCGGCTTTGGAACCCGTGAAGGTTCCACAAGTGACCCATCTGGCCGAGTCAAGTCCAGTTCATCTTTTGGGCCGAGTGGCGTAGCTCCACCGTGAGAATCCCGCATCATGTTGGGAAGAAAGTATTGGGCCCTTTGCTTCCGCGACCATTTGCTCGCCCGAAGCATGACCAAGTGGTCAACTATGGCATCACCAAACATGAAGTCGAGGCTTCACCATCTCTGCTATGGTCGCTCGGCATCGTCGCATCGATGGTCGGCTCCGCGGTGTCGGATAATGTCCCTCGGTCACCCGTCGCCGCAACTCCATAGTTTGGTTAAGCGTGAAAGGCGGCACGGATCGAGAAAGAAACACAGGAGGAGCGAGAAACCGATACTACCGGCAAGGCCAATGGTTTGTACTCTTCGGAAGAACCGTCGAGAAAAGCTGACTACAAAATTAAATAAAAAAGAGTTGAAAGAGGCACTTCGGCAATTCAAAGAGACATCTCTATAAGCAGGCGAGCCTTCGCGGCGAAGCAATTAATCACGCCATCGTATGTGTAGGGCGTCGATCCGAGGATTTGGGGTTTTGGCGACCTCCTCTCCTCCGTCCACTTCGATAAATGAGACGACGCATGTAATCTGCGCTTAACAACTTCCGTAGACCGCTTCAGATGCAGCCGCCATTTGCCAACCAATGCATATGACCGCCTGTACGTGGACGGCCGGATAGACAACATCCACTGGGATCGCCTCGAACGAGTGTGTGGGGACCACGTACCTCTTCAACCACAACATCAAGTAACCAGCAAGCAGGGCCTTGGATGAGATCAGAGTCCCTCGCCGGTGGTGGTAGGATGCAAAAGTAGCCCCCACCGGGAATCCCCCTTCGTCATGATCAATAGTCTCGACTCACGCTCTCGGACATCCAGGGTACTTATCACCGCCGCCACACACTAAAGGGAAGAATGGGCCTCCTCTGTCATCGTTATGGGGGAACAAGTAGTCCGCCCAATTCTTGTGACTGATCCCAGCATTCCTCTTCTTGCTACCCTTGTGGTCCACAGACCCAAGAGTGCCCAAACAAATATAGTAGTGGCAGAGAAGCTCCCATAGAGTCTCCACCACTTGAGGAAAGTGGGTGGAAAGATGGTCGAGCTCCGTTTGGCCAGGGACATACTCCTCATATGGGAACTCCCCCATCGGCAGGCCTGATACCTCGTGCATCTCGTGAAGTGCCAGCCCTAACTCCCCGTTGGGCGTGAAGAAGGTACCGCTATCCGGACAATAGAGCTCCAAGACGCTCTAAAACTGAGGCACGTGGTTCTTGATGCCATGCTGAGTGGCCCTAATGGCCCTGAACAATTCGGATCCCTGAAGATCATAGTTCTCTACCAGAACGAACTCAGTAATTCTATGCCACCAAGGGCTATTGCCGGCAGACGAGTGAACCCAACCTGGCGCTCGGAAGTCCTTCGGAGGAAACTGTCCCCCCGCCTTGAAGAAGTGGTGACGGAAGGTCTCCGCCACTGTTGGCGTTTCGCCCACGGGGAACTCATTTTGTAGAAGGCTGGGGTGAAGGGCGGTCACGCCTCGATGGGAACTGTCAACCCCATATCCAGCTTTGGAACCCGTGAAGGTTCCACAAGTGACCCCATCCTGAGCCGGAGTCAAGTCCCAGTTCATCTTTTTCGGAACTGAGAGTGAGCGTAGCTCCACCAGCGAGAATCCCCGCATCATGTTGGGAAGAAAGTATTGGGCCCCGCCTGCTTCACGCAGCCATTTGCTCTCGCCCAGAAGCATGACCAAGTGGTCAACTATGGCATCACCAAACATGAAGTCAGGCTTCACCATCTCACAACGCTGGTCGCCAAAGATCGCCGCGATCGCTGGTCGCCCCGCAGCGTCGATAATGTCCTCTCACCCGTCACGCAACTCCATAGTTTGGTTAGCGCGGAAAGACCGCACCGGATCGAGGAAAGGAAACCCGAGGAGCCGAAACCCGTATTTCACCGCAGGCCGCGTTCGGAAGAACTTCACGTAAAAGGCAGCTACAAAATTAAATAAAAAAGAGTTGAAAGAGCTGACTCGGCAATTCAAAGAGACATCTCTATAAACAGGCGAGCCCCTTTGCAGGCGAAGCAATTAAGCTCACCTGACGAGAAGCAGCGTCTCGCCTGAAAGCAAGACTCGTCATGATGAACCTCGCTGGACAACCAAACTCGCCGAAACAAAGGCAAGAGTCCGCTTGTCGAGCGAGCTCGCCAGTATGACCGGACCTCGCCTGAATAGACGCGGCCCACCAAAAGAACGAACAGGAATCTGTCCGTCCCCAGTTCCCCCAACTTACCGACACAAGCGGCGGCAGCGGTAGCGGAGGAAGAAGCGAGCCCCTTCCCCTTGGACGCGGTCTTCTTCGACTTGGGAGCCATCACGTTCGAATCGAAACCTTGCATTTTCTTAGAAAACTGGGCGGAGGATTTTTGAAAGCACAGTGGCTTCCTAACGGAGGAGACGAGCGCTTTATATAGGCAAGTCTCGATAGTCGAGATTCATCAGCTTAAGTAGATCTCGATGTTTGGGATTTGCCAGTTAGCACGGATCTCGGCACGATCTCCCGCCAAGCAAATGGACCAGATCGGCGCCAAACCAGCGGCCGACGTAACACGGAAGACGAGGCGCCCCGCCGATCACATTCACGCGACCGACAGCCCACGTTGCCCCATCTGGCAAGAAGACACGTGGCCTAGGCCGAGCTCGCCTGCCAAATAGCAATTGAGCTCGCCGAAGAATTGAGCTCGCTCGAGATCTCCAAAAAATTAAGCTCGCCCGCCAAATGTTTTGAGCTCGCCCAAGATGGAGCTCGCCCGCCAAATGGCTTGAGCTCGTCCAAGAATTGGACTCGCCTATCAAATGGTTTGAGCTAGCCCAATATTGGGCTCACCTACCAAATGACCGGAGCTCCCCCAGAGTTGAGCTCGTTTGGTGATCTCTATATAAGCTCCACGAGACGCAACATGAAACTTCATCACATTCATCAAGTGATTTTGAGACAATACATTTGAACAAAGTTATGACAACACGTTCAAAGAAGCAAAAATATTCCAAAATTAAGGAAGAGCTCCAGGCCTAATCGGCGCAGTCTAACACCGTGAATGAGGCTAGTTTAGCCTTGAGCTCAGTTAACTCCTTCGCCTGATCTGCCCGAACCTGAGCCTCCGCGTCCTTCTCAAGCTTCTCCTCAGAGAGTGCAGCAACGGAAGCCTCCTCTTCGCGATGCAATGCATGGAGGACTTGCAATGTCTTTGTAAAAGCACGATGGACGCTGACGCTCTCACGTTGAAGGTCTTCCGAGGCCCCGCGCCTCAGCCGCCATTGAATTGTCGCCGCTATTCAGCTGCCAATCGCTTTTGCTCCACTATGCGTTTTGTTCGAGCTTCGCGTTCCCGCATTATTCTGACTCGAGTTTCTCCTATGAGGCACCACATATCGTTGCGCGGATCATCGAAGACCAGCCTCTCCAAACGATGCGCGAAGCCCTCCCACTGGGCAAGCTTCCGGTCACGGCGCACGGCCAGCAAGTCACCACCAGCACGTTGAACCTCCCCTAAGCAGCTTACCAAGGGAGGGCGGAAGTCAGTAAGGGTTCCCCACCCGACACTGATGGTGGAGGCCACTTGTTTTAAAGTGTTCTCCAACTGGCCGGAGGGCACCATGCTACTAGAGTCAGATCGGATCTCTCGAACACCCGAGACTGCGGCGAGAGGTTGATTCCGAGGGAGGGGCCTGTCATGGTCGACAGGCGGCTTCCATCCGTGACCTCCAATGCTAGCCGGATCAGGGAAGCCAGGCCTACATTGAGGTTGGGGAGTATATGACCAAGCAGGTGTGGGTTCAGCTCGCACTTCCCCCTCATCATCAGAAAGCATGATAGGTTCGGGGTCTGAAGGCCTAGCCCGGGGAGAGCTTCTCTTGCGTGCCAACGCCTCAAAATGGTCCACTTCCTCCGTAGTTAGAGGCCACTTCCCGGAAGATCTCAAATTACGAGACCTACCAAGAAGAACCTCCTCTCGAGCTGCGCAAATATGAGAAGAGTGTTAGTAACGTCGACCCAGAAAAGGAGAGGCGTCGCCATCAGTTGCAGATGAGCCTTGCCACACAAGCGAGCCAATAAAGCTCGCCTAATCTGGCAAAGATCGCGAGGCGAGACAGAACTCGCCTGACAAGCCGGCTCGCCTAAAAAGAGAGACCCCACCTGAGTAGGCAAAACTCGCCTGAGAATCGAGACTTCACCCGAGTGGACGAAGCCCACCCCAGATGAATGAAGAACGTTCTTCTCATCTCCGAAACTTACCAGATGGAGCTTGGGCCGTAGCAGCGGTGGCGACAGCGTTGTCGGCATCACGGGGGGAAGAGGGAGCGGTCCTCCTTCCTCTTGACACAGTCTTCTTGAAGGCCATGGCGGATATGAGGGCGAGAGCTCTAGTTTTCTTTACGAAGCTCGAACAGAGAAGCGAAAAGAGCTCTCGATGAAAGAGGAGATCAACTCTTATAGAAGCGATCTCAACGGCCGAGATTCAGCACCACCGATCGATCGCCAGAACGACCGATTCGACAAGTTCAAATCGAACGGCCACAAATGAGGCGGGACGGTTAGCATTCCACGCCAACGCCAAGATTTGGCGGTTCAAAGCACGATCTCTCACCCGCATTAACGGACGAGATCGAGCGCCGCTAAATCAACGGCCGATCGCGGCATGAAGACGCAGGCGCCACTCGCCGACCACATTCAAAGCGAGCCGACGCTGCTCAGCATCGCCTTAGCTAGCGAACAAATATGTGGCTTATGTCGCCTGACGATCGTTAGAGCTCGCCCGAAGCACAAGTTCGCCCAAACCGGCCGGAGCCTAAAGGAGCTCGAACTATCTGAGGATGGTTAGGCGCCGCAGATCCAATAATTCACCTCAATTCAAAGTGTTCCAGACCACACTCGACTTGATTTAGGTCAGAAAACTTTGAAGGGGGTCTTGTAGGCGAGAAAAATCGACAACCGCGCCAGACGAGGGGATGAACTCGCCCACAAGAACGCAACACAGCTTATTGGGCAAAGCTCGCCCGCAAGAGCTCAAGGGCCGCCTGTCTAAACGAGCTCGCCCGCACGAGGCCATTGCCCTCGTTGAGCTCGCCTGCAAGAGCTCAAGTGCCGCTTGTTTAACGAGCCCGCCCGCACGAGATCGTCCCACGCGCTGAGCTCACCCACGAGTCCAACATCGCCACCAACCTCGCCAGGCACCAAGCTGCCGCCGCGAAGGGATCGCGCACAACGGACACCCCGCCATACGCTAAGGGGTCCGCTAGTTAGCCACCGTCCGGCAAGCTCATCGAATATTTAGAACAATTCTCAACCTCGCCGCCGTCATTCTGAACGGTGCTAATGGCGACTTGGGAAAGTGGGCCCACCCACTTTCCACATCATGGGCAAGAGGGAGCGGTCCTCCTTCCTCTTGACCGATCTTCTTGAAGGCCATGGCGGATATGAGGCGAGAGCTCTAGTTTTCTTCTGGCTTCGAGCGAGAGAAGCGAAGTCGATAGCCTCGATGAAAGAGGAGATCAACTCTTATAGAAGCGATCTCAACGGCCGAGATTCAGCACCACTCGATCGATCGCCAGAACGACCGATTCGACAAGTTCAAATCGAACGCCACAAATGAGGCGGACGGTTAGCATTCCACGCGAACGGCCAAGATTTGGCGGTTCAAAGCACGATCTCTCACCCAGACAACGGACGAGATCAGAGCGTCGCTAAATCAACGGCTCAGATCGCGTGCATGAAGACGAGGCGTCACTCGTCAGACCACATTCAAAGCGAGCTGACGCGTTCGTACTGCCTTAGCTAGCGAACAAATATGTGGCTTATGTCGCCTGACGATCGCTAGAGCTTGCCCGAAGCACAAGTTCGCCCAAACTTCGACCGGAGCCGCCCAAAGGAGCTCAGAACTATACGAGGATGGTTAGACGCACGCAGTCCAATAATTCACCTCAATTCAAAGTGTTCCAGACCACACTCGACTTGATTTAGGTCAGAAAACTTTGAAGGGGGTCTTGTAGGCGAGAAAAATCGACAACCGCGCCAGACGAGGGGATGAACTCGCCCACAAGAACGCAACACAGCTTATTGGGCAAAGCTCGCCCGCAAGAGCTCAAGGGCCGCCTGTCTAAACGAGCTCGCCCGCACGAGGCCATTGCCCTCGTTGAGCTCGCCTGCAAGAGCTCAAGTGCCGCTTGTTTAACGAGCCCGCCCAAGACGAGATCGCCCCACGCCGAAGCTCACCCACGAAGTCCAACATCGCCACCGGCCAACTCGCCAGGCACCAAGCGCCGCAGCGGGATCGCCGCGACAACGGACACCTCGCCATACGCTAAGGGGTCCGCTAGTTAGCCCCACCCGTCCGGCAAGCTCATCTGAATATTTAGAACAATTCTCAACCTCGCTCGCTCGCCTGTCTGAACGGTGCCAATGGCGACTTGGGAAAGTGGGCCCACCCACTTTCCACATCATGGGCAATGATGAGACACGGCTCTCATTACCCCTATAGCAGTCACGTCTTGTAGCCAGAGGGCATGGCGCCCCTCACCTATTAGTGGTCACATCCCACAAGTCAAGGGTGTGGCCACTTGCTAACAAAGCCGGATTAGGAGAACTTCGCCTATACAAGTTCAACCGCGCCTGCACGCTTCGCCTGCGAATCAAGCACGATCGCAAGGGGCTCACCAGTTGACCCCGCCTACGAATCGAGCACGCCTGCAAGAGGCCCGCCAGTTGATCTCGTTCGACAAACTCGCCCGCAAGCTCGCCTGAGCATTCAAAAGGCTCGCCTGCTCACCCACTTTGCACATCCTGGGTCGTGATAAGGCATGGTTCTCATTACCTCATCAGTGGTCACATCCCACAGCTGGAGGAGGGCATGGTGCCCCTTACCTATCAGTGATCACATCCCACAAGTCAAAGGGGTGGCCTATCCCACCCCTTGGTCTATTTATAAGCCTCCTTGGCAATAAGAAAAGGGGCTGGAGGGGTTGAAGGCTGA
The DNA here is from genome assembly GCA_012295165.1 of Asparagus setaceus. Taxonomy (NCBI): domain Eukaryota; kingdom Viridiplantae; phylum Streptophyta; class Magnoliopsida; order Asparagales; family Asparagaceae; genus Asparagus; species Asparagus setaceus. The sequence continues at coordinate 63,915,107 of CM022701.1, forward strand.
AAGAGAGGAGGCTTGGATTGTTGAAGTGGACTCCATCTGAACCCTCAGATTTGGAGGCTCTCGAGCTCTTTGCAAACTCTTGCATCGTGGCTCTATCCAAGCAAGCTCGGGTAGAACCGAACTCAATCATGCCGGAGCTTCTACTGCGTACTGAAGCTCGACTGCAACGTCGATCGGATCGTCCAAGGACAGCAAACTCGGCTCGAGCATCGAGGGAGGCATCCTGATGGGAAATAAATGATTACCTCCTAGAGTTGCAAGTATACAACCTTTATCAAGTTATAGTATTTACGATTATCGATCCCACGAGGAACGGGAAGTACGAAGAGTTTTGTTCAAGTTTTGGTTCTCAAATTATGCGCATGACAATTAGGAGTTATTCAAATAAAATGAAAGTGAGAAAATGGTGAAAGTGGTTCGTGAGAGATAAGAGAGAGTGGACTGTGGATTATGTGCAATAAAACGAGGAAGAAAATGAGAGTGGAGATTTAGAAAATGTGTGTGATAAGCGAGGAAGAAATGAGTGTGGGGGTTTAAAGATGGAAGTGGTAAAGTGAAAATAAAAAGAAAATGAGTGTGAGAGAAGGAGGGTGATTGTGATTTGTGTAAATAAAAAGAAAAAGAAATCAAGAGAGGAGAAAGACAACAAATGAAAAATAAGGATAAGAATGTAAAGTATGGAGGATTAATTAAAGATAATAGGAATCTAGAGTAGATCCACTTAGCTTATCTCAATCTCACAAGAATGAGTTGGATTTGTTAGCTAGTTTCAAACAATCTCTAGGGATGCCACAAGTGTTAGCTCCACACTTAGAAAAGGGGTAATTACCTAGAGGGTTCTAGCCTCAAGGTGAATTAAAGGAAAGAAAAATCTATTCTAGAAAGTAAATACAAGAATTAAATACATTGCATGAAAGTAAATTGCATGAAATTAAATTGCATGAAAGTAAATCTAAGCTACAAAGTAATTAAATGAACAAGAAAGAAAAAGAAGAAATAAAAGGAAAACCAACAACTCCTGATCTTAATCTAATCCTCCTTTTGGTCCTTGGATTAGAAGAAGAGAAAGGAAATTGAAGGGTGAAAAATTTTATTTATTGTGTAACAAAAGTTATAATTTTGGAAGGTCTTCTCAATTAAGAGTAACCCTCCTCTCCAAATGGAGTTTTATAAAATATTTCACACTCAAACCTCTCCCCTCAACCCTATTTATAGCCTACAGCAATGCACATGAACCATTGGATGAAACTTGGGCTCCAAGGATCAAATCTTAGCCACAAATCGAGTTAGTTACGGACCAATCGATTGTGTCGGTTAGCCAACCGATTAGCCAACCAGTTAGTGAACTGATTGGAATTTGAAAAACTAAAAATACGGTTAGCTCCGTCTTGTCGAGATAGGCGATTTTTATATATTATATGTTAAATTCCGCCTTCCGAATTGAGAGATATCGTCATTTCTTTGTGGCTAACATCTTGAACATTATTTTTATTTGATTTCTTTTATATTTGATCCTTGCATCTTATTACGTAGATTGCTCGGCGATCTCGGCTTGATAAAGGTTGAAAAATGAGGAAATTTGAGTTCTTTTAGCCATTATTCATTAATTCTTCATTAACCTGCAAATTAAGATAAAAATAGTTATTAGTAGGATATTTATTTATATAAAATAGGTAATGAGGGTATAAATTTGTAATTAAAATGTGATAATCAAATACCCCCACACCTAAACTTTTGCTAGTCCTCTAGCAAATAAAATAAAAAGAAAACCTAACACACTTTCGCGAGGAATGGCGGTTGTATTTAGCATACAACAAGCCTTTAAACCCCTAGGTTACCCTAGTGGACGAAGTTGTAGTCTCGTGAGGGTTTGCAGTGAATATACCCACAAAATTCAGTCAACTTGCCAATTTAAATAATTAATTCATTTGATATCTTCAAACATTCCAATTGAAGTTGGTTAATACTCAAGAAAATGTTTTATCATAACTCAAATGTAATTTTCTTAAAAAGTCCTTTCATTATAGTTATACAAAACCAAGTTTAACTCAAAAATTTAATTTAAAAGTTTTGAAAAGAACATGCTAACTCTTTGTTTTAAACAAACTTCAAGTCTTTTAATCCATTTAATTCTTCAAGAACATATACAAATATAACTATATATAAAAACATGGTTAGTATGATTTTTTTTAATTTTTTTATTTACTCTTTATTCCTTGGTGGTTTTATTCTTTTTAATCGGACTTTCTAAGTGACCATTTAGCGAGTTTTGGGCCAATGAATCCCAACCCAATTGGGCTTAGGTCATTAAGCATAGAAATACTCCTCGGGCTTAATTACTCAGTCAACTTAGGCTTAGTAAAATAGAACCACCAATGATTTTAGGAGAAATTTTTCTTCTTTTGTTAAGTTAGTATATTATATATATGTGTATATGTATATATATTCTAAACAATATTTGGATCAAGACAACTTGAAAAATTATTTTCAACTCTAAGTTAGGCATGCAAAATTTCATTACTTTAATTAAAAATCTAAGTTAAAACTTAAGTAAAGTATACTACTTAGAAAATCAATTCTTAAAAATTTATTTGGAGTTATCATAAAAGGTAAACTTGAGTATAGAACTAACTAAGGATTAGAAGACTTAAATTCTATCAAATAGATCAATTACTAATCAACTCTATTAAGTTGGCAAGTGACTTTTTATGAAAAGAGAAAAAATGACATAAAAAGAAAAAAAATGGTAAGAAAAAGAGGAAAAATGACTAAGATAAAGAGCAAAATTACTAATTCCCACCCCACACCTAAATTTTGCATTGTCCTCAATGCAAATTCTATTATGCACAAAGTAAAACAGATAATAATTGAAGCACTTACATTTGTTCGGCTAGCTTGAACAATGTTAAAAATTCTCAAATACCTTCAAGATAAGGGGGTGGAGCCAAAATTTATTCTCTTTTTTTTGAAATAAAGAAAAACAAGAGACTCTCACATGAGAGAAGAATAAATTCTTTTATTATTATGAGACAAAAATAAAAATGTAGAATAAAAGATGAAACATGAGAAGCTCACATTCTACATTAAATCCTACCTTATTGCTGAAAATTCTACCCGAAATTTTAAGAATTTCAATATGATATAATCAATGATGTTCTCATATTCTAAAAATTCCAAGGTTTTCAATGATTTTTGCAGCAAATAAAGGTAGATATTATTGGTGTTATGCATTATGAACTTAGATTTTTGATTAATGAAAATTTGGCATTTTGATTCTTTGTTTCAAAATCTAAGCTCATCGAAAAGAGTTCTTCAAAAGTTAAATTACAAATGCATGTATTTGACACGGTTTCCTTATTCTCAAAAATCAAACCCGAGGTCGCTAAAATTTGCAGCCCTCACCAAAATTTCCTCTAAACTTCGAGTCGATTCATTCTCCACTTCGTTGAACTTTGTTGGATGTAATTGATTTGAAAGATTGATTATCAATATTATTTCTGGATTGAAAATATTAAGTTCAGCAATGATTCCCAAAAGCGACTTCATGGGACCAGTTCTACAGTTGATGAGAGCATTAGAAGTGGCTAGAGCGGTCTTCCTTAAGATCACGGGTATCGTCCTTTGGGATTGGAAGCGGGTTGCGTTTCGGGACTATGAAATCAACAGAAAAATAAAGTCTCCAACCTTTATCAATACATCATTATTTCACCCATAGGGACCTTAATGATCTATCGCCTAACTCAAGTGTGCATCTAGTTAGCTTGAGTTCCCGACACCTAGTTGTTGGTAGATTGAATCTGGAAGCAAGTTGACCGGCCCCTAAGTCTAAAAGCCTTATCGATAAGAGTATTACCAATGATACATGAGATGGTAGGACAACACGGATCCTTATGTTTCAATGGTACAAACTTTGAGAGGACTTCAGCGATATTGGCGTGAGAAAGACTTTCTTTGGAATATTTATTTGCCTCTTTTGGTACATAATTCCTTTAAAAATTTGGCATAAGAAGGAATTTGTTCAATGACATCTAAAGAGGAATGTTGACCTTAACTTGCTTGAAAGTCTCTAGAATTTTCTCCTCTGAGAGGAGTGCTTCCTAGGCCCGAGTCTATCCTGCAAGGAGCAACCGGTTTAAATTGATCAAAATTAGACTCAGTTACGGTTCAAGTTAAGGGTCATCGAAGGGTGTGATTTCGAGTAGAGATATCGAAGGAGAGAGAATTTGTTACGATTCAAGGGTTTCACTTAGAGGCATTCTAACGATTATCGACTGTCTACGGCCGTTGAATGGATTGCATTCACTTCACTTGGTAAGTTGAACTTGATCCGTGTCCTTCGGGTTGGGCGCGGGTTGACTCGAAAAATTCATTTCTCTCTCTCACTCATGGCAATAGCTAGTTGACCAAGTTGGGTTTCTAACCTAGCTATGGCTTGAGTGTTGGAAGTGAGGATTTGCCCTGTTGATTGCATGAAGGAATTCAACGTGTTTGATGTTTGAGTCAATAAGTTAGGTAGTGCGTGTAGAGGTTTTAATCAAAGTTTCTAGACCCTTTTCTAGAACATTAAGGCGTTTATCATGATCGACAATTTGAGGAGTGTGATTTGCGATTGGTGATTAGGAGACTGATTTTGAAATGACAAATTTGGTTGTTGAAAATTGAGAGGCGCATTGCCCTAGAGAATTGTTGGGTTGAAGAGGGAGTGAAATTACAAATGCATGTATTTGACACGGTTCTTATTCTCAAAAATCAAACCCGAGGTCGCTAAAATTTGCAGCCCTCACCAAAAATTTCCTCTAAACTCAGTCGATTCATTCTCTACTTACATTAAACTTTCTTGGATGTAATTGATTTGAAAGTGATTATCAATATTATTTCTGGATTGAAAATATTAAGTTCAGCAATGATTCCCAAAAGACGCTTCATGGGACCAGTTCTACAGTTGATGAGAGCATTAAAAGTGGCTAAGAACGGTCTTCCTAAGATCACGGGTATCGTCCTTTGGGATTGGAAGCGGGTTGCGTTTCGGGACTATGAAATCAACAGAAAAATAAAGTCTCCAACCTTTATCAATACATCATTATTTCACCCATAGGGACCTTAATGATCTATCGCCTAACCCAAGTGTGCATCTAGTTAGCTTGAGTTCCCCGACACCTAGTTGTTGGTAGATTGAATACGGAAGCAAGTTGACACTGGCCCCTAAGTCTAAAAGCGCCTTATCGATACGAGTATTACCAATGATACATGAGATGGTAGGACAACCTGGATCCTTATGTTTCAATGGTACAGACTTTGAGAGGACTTCACTGATATTGGCGGCGAGAAAGACTTTCTTTGTAATATTTATTTGCCTCTTTTTGGTACATAATTCCTTTAAAAATTTGGCATAAGAAGGAATTTGTTCAATGACATCTAAAAGAGGAATGTTGACCTTAACTTGCTTGAAAGTCTCTAGAATTTTCTCCTCCTGAGAGGAGTGCTTCCTAGGCCTGAGTCTATCCGGGTAAGGAGCAACTGGTTTAAATTGATCAAAATTAGACTCGGTTCTCGTCTGCCCGGGTCATCAGAAGGGTGTGATTTCTGAGTAGAGATATCAGAAGGAGAGAGAATTTGTTCTGATTCAAGGGTTTCACTTAGAGGCATTCTAACCTGATTATCGACTGTCTACGGCCGTTGAATGGATTGCATTCACTTCACTTGGTAAGTTGAACTTGATCCCGTGTCCTTCGGGTTGGGCACGGGTTGACTCGAAAAAATTCATTTCTCTCTCTCACTCATGGCAATAGCTAGTTGACCAAGTTGGGTTTCTAACCTAGCTATGGCTTGAGTGTTGGAAGTGAGGATTTGCCCGGTTGATTGCATGAAGGAATTCAACGTGTTTGATGTTTGAGTCAATAAGTTCGTGGTCCGGTAGAGGTTTTAATCAAAGTTTCTAGACCCTTTTCTAGAACATTAAGACGCTTATCATGATCACAATTTGAGGAGTGTGATTTGCGATTGGTGATTAGGAGACCGATTTTGAAATGACAAATTTGGTTGTTGAAAATTGAGAGGAACCGCATTGCCCTAGAGAATTGTTGGGTTGAAGAGGAGTGAAATTTTGATTTAGGAGTAGTTTCCACTGGTTCCATGCAAAATTTGATGATTTCTCCAACCCGATTGTAGGTTGGAGAAAATAGATCATTCACCTGACGGAATGCGCCATTATCCGACCTAGTGGTCAATCGATCCTAAAAGAGGATATTCCTCTCAAACATGAGATGGAGACAGATGCCTATGACAACCCGAGGCGTAAACTTGGATGATTTGAGCCGAGCTCGCTCTTTGACTTCTAAAGCTTCTAACCCACGCATGATTGTAGCCATCTTTGCTTCGAGGCTATGTTCAGATCTAAGGAAAGACCACTGGTTTTGGGTTGGGAAACTGATGAAACACGGTCATCACAATGTTCCCACTGCATGGTTTTCTCGGATAAACTCTCTAAAAAGTCCCAAGCTTCATCGACATTTATCTTCATGAAATCCCCATGACACATTGACTCTAAGGAAGTTTTTGAAGAATAATCCAATCCTTCATAAATGATTTGGCATAATCGCCACTTTTTGGCTTTGTCCTTAAGGGCAAATGGAATAAATCGGAGTTTGATCGCATCTTTGGTTAAGTCCCTCATCTTGATCATGAGGCAAACTTCTTCAAATTCGGAGATGAAAATGTAAGCGTCTTCGGTTTTTACTCCTAGAAATTTGGGAAGCATGTTAATAAAATACGGTCTAAGTTCAAAATTTGCTCCATTGACCTCGGGGAGTTTTATACAAGAGGGGATTGCATTTCTAGTGGGGTAACAAACATCTTGAAGAACAGGTGAGTTGGTATTGGCCATTTCGTTTGGTTCAAGAGATGGATCAAAACGAATTAAACGATTGGTATTATCCCTAACCCAAGTTTGCATACACCAAAATTAATTTTTTTTTATTTTTATGAAAAAGGATAAGAGAAAAAGTTAAGAAGATGATGAGAAAAAAAAGAAAAAGAAAAAACTAACTAAAAGCAAATCAAGACAATCACTTTTTCAATCACCCTAACTCTAGGGTTAATCCTAAACTTGACTTAGACCAGCTCTGATGGGTAAATAAATGCTTACCTCCTAAGTTGCAAGTATACAACCCTTATCAAGTTATAGTATAAAAGATTATCGATCCCACGAGGAACGGGAAAGTAGGGAGAGTTTTGCTCAAGTTTTGGTTCTCAAATTATGCGCGCGACAATTAGGAGTTTATTAAAATAAAATGGAAGTGATAAATGGTGAATGTGGATGTGGAGAGATAAAAGAGAGTGGATTGTGGATTATGTGCAAAGGAGGAGAAAATAAGTTGAAAATGTGGTTGTGGTTATATGCACATAATAACAAAACTAGGTTTGAGATTATATGCACATGGAGGGAAAATGAGATTGAGAGAAAATAAGTGCAAAATAAAAGAAAGCAAGATTGAGAGAGAGAGAGGAAAATCAAAATCAAGAATAAAGAAAAATAACAAACAAATGAAAAATAAGGATAAGTGCAAAATCAAGAATGTAAAGTATGGAGGGTTAGTTAAAGATATGAGGAATCTAGAGTAGATCCACTTAGCTTATCTCAATCTCATGAAAATGAGTTGGATTTGTTAGCTAGTTTCAAACAATCTCTAGGGATCCCACAAATATTGGCTCCACACTTAGAAAAGGGTAATTCCTAAAGGGTTCTAGCCTCAAGGTGAATTAAAGAAAAAATAATCTAATCTAGAAAGTAAATACAAAAATTAAATACATTGCATGAAAGTAAATTGCAAGAAAGTAAATTGCATGAAAGTAAATTGCAAGAAAGTAAATTGCATGAAAGTAAATCTATTCTACAAACAAGAAAATAAAGAAGAAAATGAAAAAGAAATAAAATAGAAACCAACAACTCTGATCTTAATCTAATCCTCCTTTTGGTCCTTGGATTAGAAGAAGAGAAAGGAAATTGAAGGTGAAACATTTCATTTATTGTGTAACAAAAGTTACAATTTTGGAAGGTCTTCTCAATTAAGAGTGACCCTCCTCTCCAAATGGAGTTTTACAAAATATTTCACACTCAAAACCCTCGGCCTTCACCTATTTATAGCCCAACGGAGTTGATGTGAACCATTGGATCAAACCTAGCCAAAAGGAAGAAATCCACCATTAATCTGCAATCTGTTGGGAACCGATCGGTTGGTCGATCGGTTAGCCAACCGTTAGCCAACCGGTTGGTCAACCGATTGGTTCCCAACAATTTGTCTTTTCTTGATTTTTCTTCACGAATTTCTCTTGGATCAATTTGGTATCTTGGGCCTTGGTTTGTCTTGATTTGGGCTTCAAATATTGGTAGAAATTCGAGAATTTGAGTCATTTGGGCTTTTATTCATTATTTCTTTATTAGCACGCAAAATAAGATAAAATGATTATTAGTAATACCGTTATTCATATAACATAGGTAATAAGGGTATAAAAATGTAATTAAAATGTGATAATCAAATACCCCCACACCTAAACTTTTGCTAGTCCTCTAGCAAAGAAAATAAAAAGAAAACCTAACTCACTTTCGAGGAATCGCGGTTGTATTTAGCACATACAACAAGCCTTTAAACCCCTAGGTTACCCTAGTGGGCGAGTTGTAGTCTCGTGAGGGTTTGCAGATGAATATACCCACAAAATTCATCAACTTGCCAATTTAAAGAAGTTAATAAAATAATTAATTCATTTGATATCTTCAAACATTCCAATTGAAGTTGGTTAATACTCAAGAAAACGTTTTATCATAACTCCAATGTAATTTTCTTAAGAAAATCCTTCCATTATAGTTATACAAAACTAAGTTTAACTCAAAAATTTAATTTAAAAGTTTTGAAAAGGACATGCTAACCCTTTGTTTTAAACAACTTCAAGTCTTTTAATCCATTTTATTTTTAAAGAACATATACAAATATAACTATATACAAAAACATGGTTAGTATGATTTTTTTTTTTTTTTACTTTTATTCCTTGGTGGTTTTGTTCTTTTAATCGGGCTTTTAAGTGACCATTTAGCGAGTTTTGGGCCAATGAATCCCAACTCAATTGGGCTTAGGTCATTAAGCATAGAAATACTCCTCGGGCTTAATTACTCAGTCAACTTAGGCTTAGTAAAATAGAACCACCAATGATTTTAAGAGAAATTTTTCTTCTATTTATTAAGTTAGTATAATATATATGTGTGTATATGTATATATATTCTGAACAATATTTGATCAAGACAACTTGAAAAATTATTTTCAACTCTAAGTTAGGCATGCAAAATTTCATTACTTTATTTAAAAATCTAAGTTACAACTTAAGTAAAGTATACTACTTTGAAAATCATTTCTTAAGAAATTTATTTGCATGAAAGTAAATCTATTCTACAAACAAGAAAATAAAGAAGAAAATGAAAAAGAAATAAAATAGAAACCAACAACTCTGATCTTAATCTAATCCTCCTTTTGGTCCTTGGATTAGAAGAAGAGAAAGGAAATTGAAGGTGAAACATTTCATTTATTGTGTAACAAAAGTTACAATTTTGGAAGGTCTTCTCAATTAAGAGTGACCCTCCTCTCCAAATGGAGTTTTACAAAATATTTCACACTCAAAACCCTCGGCCTTCACCTATTTATAGCCCAACGGAGTTGATGTGAACCATTGGATCAAACCTAGCCAAAAGGAAGAAATCCACCATTAATCTGAATCTGTTGGGAACCGATCGGTTGGTCGATCGGTTAGCCAACCGTTAGCCAACCGGTTGGTCAACCGATTGGTTCCCAACCAATTTGTCTTTTCTTGATTTTTCTTCACGAATTTCTCTTGGATCAATTTGGTATCTTGGGCCTTGGTTTGTCTTGATTTGGGCTTCAAATATTGGTAGAAATTGAGAATTTGAGTCATTTGGGCTTTTATTCATTATTTCTTTATTAGCACGCAAAATAAGATAAAATGATTATTAGTAATATCGTTATTCATATAACATAGGTAATAAGGGTATAAAAATGTAATTAAAATGTGATAATCAAATACCCCCACACCTAAACTTTTGCTAGTCCTCTAGCAAAGAAAATAAAAAGAAAACCTAACTCACTTTCGAGGAATGTGGTTGTATTTAGCACATACAACAAGCCTTTAAACCCCTAGGTTACCCTAGTGGGCGAGTTGTAGTCTCGTGAGGGTTTGCAGTGAATATACCCACAAAATTCAGTCAACTTGCCAATTTAAAGAAGTTAATAAAATAATTAATTCATTTGATATCTTCAAACATTCCAATTGAAGTTGGTTAATACTCAAGAAAACGTTTTATCATAACTCCAATGTAATTTTCTTAAGAAAATCCTTCCATTATAGTTATACAAAACTAAGTTTAACTCAAAAATTTAATTTAAAAGTTTTGAAAAGGACATGCTAACCCTTTGTTTTAAACAACTTCAAGTCTTTTAATCCATTTTATTTTTAAAGAACATATACAAATATAACTATATACAAAAACATGGTTAGTATGATTTTTTTTTTTTTTTTTTACTCTTTATTCCTTGGTGGTTTTGTTCTTTTAATCGGGCTTTTAAGTGACCATTTAGCGAGTTTTGGGCCAATGAATCCCAACTCAATTGGGCTTAGGTCATTAAGCATAGAAATACTCCTCGGGCTTAATTACTCAGTCAACTTAGGCTTAGTAAAATAGAACCACCAATGATTTTAAGAGAAATTTTTCTTCTATTTATTAAGTTAGTATAATATATATGTGTGTATATGTATATATATTCTGAACAATATTTGGATCAAGACAACTTGAAAAATTATTTTCAACTCTAAGTTAGGCATGCAAAATTTCATTACTTTATTTAAAAATCTAAGTTACAACTTAAGTAAAGTATACTACTTTGAAAATCATTTCTTAAGAAATTTATTTGGAGTTATCATAAAAGGTAAAGTTGAGTATAGAACCAACTAAGGATTAGAAGACTTAAATTCTATCAAATTGATCAATTATTAATCAACTCTATTAAGTTAGCAAGTCACTTTTTTTTTTTTTTATGATGAAAAGAGATAAAAAAATTGGTAAGAAAAAGAGGAAAAAAAATAACTAAGATAAAGATAAAATGACTAATTCCCACCCCACCTAAATTTTGCATTGTCCTCAATGCAAATTATAATATGCACAAAGTAAAGCAGATAATAATTGAAGCACTTACATTTGTTCGGCTAGCTTGAACAATGGTAAAAATGCAAATACCTTCAAGATAAGGGGGTGAAGCCAAAATTTATTCTCTCTTTTTTATTTTTTTTTTTTGAAAAGACAAGAAACTCTCACATGAGAGAAGAATAAATTCTTTTATTATTATGAGACAAAAAATAAAAATGTAGAATAAAAGATGAAACATGAGAAGCTCACATTCTACATTAAATCCTACCTTATTCTGAAAATTCTACCCAGAAATTTAAAAATTTCAAGATGATATAATCAATGATGTTCTCAAATTCGAAAATTCCACGGTTTGCAATGTGTTTTGCGACAAATTAAGGTAGGTCTTATTAGTGTTATGCATTTTGAACTTAGATTTTTGATTAATGACAATTTGACATTTTGGTTGCTCTTTCAAAAATCTAAGCTCATCGAAAAGAGTTCTTGAATGTTGCATTCAAAAGGCATGTATTCAACACGTTTCCTCATTTTGGAAAATCAAATCTGAATTTTTAAGATTTCCGGTTCCTCATGAAAGATTTCCTCAAAACTAATGTCGATTCATTCTCTACTACGTTAAACTTTCTTGGATGTAATTGATTTGAAAGTGATTATCAATATTATTTCTGGATTGAAAATATTAAGTTCGTGATCGATTCCCAAAAGCGACTTCATGTGACCAGTTCTACAGCTTGATGAGAGCATTAAAAGTGGCTAGAACGGTCTTCCTAAGATCACGGGTATCGTCCTTTGGGATTGGAAGCGGGTTGCGTTTCGGGACTCTGAAATCAACGGGAAAAATAAAGTCTCAACCTTTATCAATACATCGTTATTTCACCCATAGGGACCTTAACAGATCTATCGCCTAACTGAAGTGTGCATCTAGTTGGCTTGAGTTCCCGACACCTAGTTGTTGGTAGATTGAATATGGAAGCAAGTTGACACGGCCCCTAAGTCTAAAAGCCTTATCAATACGAGTATTACCAATGATACATGAGATGGTAGGACAACACGGATCCTTATGTTTCAATGGTACGGACTTTGAGAGGACTTCAGCGATATTGGCGTGAGAAAGACTTTCTTTGGAACATTCATTTGCCTCTTTTGGTACATAATTCCTTTAAAAATTTGGCATAAGAAGGAATTTGTTCAATGACATCTAAAGAGGAATGTTGACCTTAACACGCTTGAAAGTCTCTAGAATTTTCTCCTCACGAGAGGAGTGCTTCCTAGGCCCGAGTCTATCCTGTAAGGAGCAACCGGTTTAAATTGATTAGACTCGGTTGCAGTTCGGGTTAAGGTCATCGAAGGGTGTGATTTCTGAAGGATAGAGAATTTGTTACGGTTCAAGGGTTTCACTTAGAGGCATTCTAACCGATTATCGACTGTCTACGGCCGTAGTGAATGGATTGCATTCACTTCAGCTTGGTAGGTTGAACTTGATCCGTGTCCTTCGGGTTGGAGCGCGGGTTGACTCGGAAAAGTTCCTTTCTCTCTCACTCATGGCATTAGCTAGTTGACCAAGTTGGGTTTCTAACCTAGCTATGGCTTGAGTGTTGGAGGTGAGGATTTGCCCTGCTGATTGCATGAAGGAATTCAGTGTTTGATGTTTGAGTCAATAAGTTCGTGGTCCGTGTAGAGGTTTTAATCAAAGTATCTAGACCCTTTTCGAACATTAAGGCGTTTATCATGATCGACAATTTGAGGAGTGTGATTTGCTGATTGGTGATGAGGAGACCGATTTTGAAATGATAGATTGGTTGTTGAAAATTGAGAGGAACCGTGTTTCCGGGAAATTGTTGGTTTGAAGAGGAGTGAAATTTTGATTTCGGAGTAGTTTCCACGGTTCCATGCAAAATTTGATGATTTCTCCAACCCGATTGTAGGTTGGAGAAAATGGATCATTTACCGGACAAATGCAAATATGCCGACCTAGTGGTGACGGATCCTAAAGAGGACATTCCTCTGAAACATGAGATGGAGACAGACAGTTATGACAACCTGAGGCAGAAACTTGGTTGATTTGAGCTGGAGCTCGTTCTTTGACTTCTAAAGCTTCTAACCTACGCATGATTGTCGCCATCTTTGCTTCAGAGGCTATGTTTGTTTCTAAGGACAAACCACTGGTTTTGGGTTGGGAAACTGATGAAACACGGTCATCACAATGTTCCCACTGCATGGTTTTCTCAGATAAACTCTCTAAAAAGTCCCAAGCTTCATCTGCATTTTTCTTCATGAAATCCCCTTGACACATTGACTCTAAGGAAGTTTTTGAAGAATAATCCAATCCTTCATAAATGATTTGGCATAATCGCCACTTTTCAAGACCATGGTGAGGACATTGGATAAGAAGATCTTTGAATTTGTCAAAATACTTCCAAAAGGTTCTCCGGGACAATTTTAAAATTTTGAATGTCGTTTCTAAGCTTGATTGTTTTATGGATAGGAAAGAATTTTTCAGAAAACTGCCACAAATTCACCCCAAGTTGAGATGGAATCGTGGGCAAGCTATCTGACCATTTTTGGATTTGTCCTTAAGGGCAAATGGAATAAATCGGAGTTTGATCGCATCTTCGCTAAGTCCCTCATATTAATCATGAGGCAAACTTCTTCAAATTAGGAGATAAAGATGTATCGTCTTGGTTTCGACTCCTAAGAATTTGGGAAGCATGTTTATGAAATGCGGTCGAGGTTCAAAATTGGTTTCATTTACCTCGGGGAGTTTTATGCAAGAAGGGATTGCATTTCTAGTGGGGTAACAAACATCTTGAAGAATAGGTGGGTTGGTATTAGCCATTTCGTTTGGTTCAAGAGATGAATCAAAACGAATTAAACGATTAGTATTATCCCTAACCCAAGTTTGCATACACCAAAATCATTTTTTTTTTATTTGAAAAAGGATAAGAGAAAAAGTTAAGAAGATGATGAGAAAAAAAAAATAATAATAAGGAAAAACTAACTAAAAAAAAATCAAGGCAATCACTTTCCAATCACCCTAACTCTAGGGTTAAGCCTAAACTTGACTTAGACCAGCTCCTAACCAAAAATTCCCTTAGTGAAAAGATCAAAGTTTACTTGGGTAATTAGCCGTAAGGATAGTACTAGAGGGATTCTAACACGATTATCGACTGTCTACGGCCGTAGTGAATGGATTGCATTCACTGACTTAGTAGGTTGAACTTGATCCGTGTCCTTCGGGTTGGGCGCGGGTTGACTCGGAAAAGTTCCTTTCTCTCTCTCACTCATGGCATTAGCTAGTTGACCAAGTTGGGTTTCTAACCTAGCTATGGCTTGAGTGTTGGAGGTGAGGATTTGCGGTTGATTGCATGAAGGAATTGGTGTTTGATGTTTGAGTCAATAAGTTAGGTAGTGCGTGTAGAGGTTTTAATCAAAGTATCTAGACCCTTTTCGAGAACATTAAGGCGTTTATCATGATCGCAATTTGAGGAGTGTGATTTGCTGATTGGTGATGAGGAGACTGATTTTGAAATGATAGATTCGGTTGTTGAAAATTGAGGAAGGCTGTGTTTCCCACAGGAAATTGTTGGTTTGAAGAGGAGTGAAATTTTGATTTCGGAGTAGTTTCCACTGTTCCATGCAAAATTTGGATGATTTCTCCAACTGGATTGTAGGTTGGAGAAAATGGATCATTCTGGGGCCGAAATGCGGCGTTTATCGACCTAGTGGTGGCCGGATCCTAAAGAGGACATTCCTCTGAAACATGAGATGGAGACAGGCAGTTATGACAACTGAGGTAGAAACTTGGTTGATTTGGTGGAGCTCGTTCTTTGACTTCTAAAGCTTCTAACCTACGCATGATTGTCGCCATCTTTGCTTCAGAGGCTATGTTTGTTTCTAAGGACAAACCACTGGTTTTGGGTTGGGAAACTGATGAAACACGGTCATCACAATGTTCCCACTGCATGGTTTTCTCAGATAAACTCTCTAAAAAGTCCCAAGCTTCATCTGCAGTTTTCTTCATGAAATCCCCTTGACACATTGACTCTAAGGAAGTTTTTGAAGAATAATCCAATCCTTCATAAATGATTTGGCATAATCGCCACTTTTCAAGACCATGGTGAGGACATTGGATAAGAAGATCTTTGAATTTGTCAAAATACTTCCAAAAGGTTCTCGGGACAATTTTAAAATTTTGAATCTTTGTTTCTAAGCTTGATTGTTTTATGGATAGGAAAGAATTTTTTGGAAAAGCTGTCACAAATTCACCCCAAGTTGAGATGGAATCTGTGGGCAAGCTATACAGCCATTTTTTGGATTTGTCCTTAAGGGCAAATGGAATAAATCGGAGTTTGATCGCATCTTCAGTTAAGTCCCTCATATTAATCATGAGGCAAACTTCTTCAAATTCGGAGATAAAGATGTATGCGTCTTCGGTTTCGACTCCTAAGAATTTGGGAAGCATGTTTATGAAATGCGGTCGAGGTTCAAAATTGGTTTCATTTACCTCGGGGAGTTTTATGCAAGAAGGGATTGCATTTCTAGTGGGGTAACAAACATCTTGAAGAATAGGTGGGTTGGTATTAGCCATTTCGTTTGGTTCAAGAGATGAATCAAAGCGAATTAAGCGATTAGTATTATCCTAACCCAAGTTTGCATACACCAAAATCATTTTTTTTATTTGAAAAGGATAAGAGAAAAAGTTAAGAAGATGATGAGAAAAAAAAATAATAATAAGGAAAAACTAACTAAAAAATCAAGGCAATCACTTTCCAATCACCCTAACTCTAGGGTTAAGCCTAAACTTGACTTAGACCAGCTCCTAACCAAAAATTCTCTTAGTGAAAAGATCAAAGTTTACTTGGGTAATTAGCCAGGTAAGGATAGTACTAGAGGGAGATCAAAGATCAATTAAGTACCTCTTTCCTTGCGGAGCGCCTTACGCAACCCCTAAACCTTGTCTTAGACACCAATTAATCCAAATAAACTTGGACCGATTCACTTAAGAAATTATTGTTCCTTAATGAGCTCGAATCCTTAGGGGCCAACGTCTAATCAATTTTAAGAGGCTTGGTATGTGTAGTGAGGAATTAGTGATTTTTGGGCTAAGGAAAGGGTGATGAAATCCCTCACCTTATCTTGATTAATGGGTTTTGCCCTTAAGATATTTTCAAGTGTGTGCCAAATCAAGATGCTCAAATCACTTGGTGAATTCCTACTATTATATGAAATGCAACCCTAAGAATTAAAAGCAACTAAAAGGATGCAAAAAAAATCTTTTTATTTTTTTTTATGGTCGACAGATAAAAAATGAAGTTTATTAGAGATTCGACAAGGGAAAAAAATCCTTTTATTTTTATTTTTTTTTTTTATCCTAATTGTCTCTAATGTATATGAACTATCTAAAGGGTGGAATTGAAAATACTAGATGGAGAAGTTACCCATAAAAGCAATGCAAAGCCTCGTTGGAGGCAATTCTTCAATCTTGAATCTTCAACTCTTGATCTTCAAGCTCCAAGTTCCTACACAAAAGAAAACACACAAAATAAAACCAAACTTAATGAAAATCCTACTTATGCACCGTTCCGACCTTGCCAAAACTTGATGGGTAAATAAATGCTTACCTCCTAAGTTGCAAGTATACAACCCTTATCAAGTTATAGTATAAAAGATTATCGATCCCACGAGGAACGGGAAAGTAGGGAGAGTTTTGCTCAAGTTTTGGTTCTCAAATTATCTTGTAGCGATAATTAGGAGTTTATTAAAATAAAATGGAAGTGATAAATGGTGAATGTGGATGTGGAGAGAAAAAAGAGAGTGGATTGTGGATTATGTGCAAAGGAGGAGAAAATAAGTTGAAAATGTGGTTGTGGTTATATGCACATAATAACAAAACTAGGTTTGAGATTATATGCACATGGAGGAAAATGAGATTGAGAGAAAATAAGTGCAAAATAAAAGAAAGCAAGATTGAGAGAGAGAGAGGAAAATCAAAATCAAGAATAAAGAAAAATAACAAACAAATGAAAAATAAGGATAAGTGCAAAATCAAGAATGTAAAGTATGGAGGGTTAGTTAAAGATATGAGGAATCTAGAGTAGATCCACTTAGCTTATCTCAATCTCATGAAAATGAGTTGGATTTGTTAGCTAGTTTCAAACAATCTCTAGGGATCCCACAAATATTGGCTCCACACTTAGAAAAGGTAATTCCTAGAGGGTTCTAGCCTCAAGGTGAATTAAAGAAAAAAATCTAATCTAGAAAGTAAATACAAAATTAAATACATTGCATGAAAGTAAATTGCAAGAAAGTAAATTGCATGAAAGTAAATTGCAAGAAAGTAAATTGCATGAAAGTAAATCTATTCTACAAACAAGAAAATAAAGAAGAAAATGAAAAAGAAATAAAATAGAAACCAACAACTCTGATCTTAATCTAATCCTCCTTTTGGTCCTTGGATTAGAAAAAGAAAGAAATTGAAGGGTGAAACATTTCATTTATTGTGTAACAAAAGTTACAATTTTGGAAGGTCTTCTCAATTAAGAGTGACCCTCCTCTCCAAATGGAGTTTTACAAAATATTTCACACTCAAAACCCTCAGCCTTCACCCTTATTTATAGCCCAACGGAGTTGATGTGAACCATTGGATCAAACCTATCCAAAAGGAAGAAATCCACCATTAATTTGGAATCTGTTGGGAACCGATCGGTTAGCCGATCGGTTAGCCGTCGGTTAATAACCGGTTGGCCAACCGATTGGTTCCCAACCAATTTGTCTTTTCTTGATTTTTCTTCACGAATTTCTCTTGGATCAATTTGGTATCTTGGGCCTTGGTTTGTCTTGATTTGGGCTTCAAATATTGGTAGAAATTGAGAATTTGAGTCATTTGGGCTTTTATTCATTATTTCTTTATTAGCACGCAAAATAAGATAAAAATGATTATTAGTAATACCGTTATTCATATAACATAGGTAATAAGGGTATAAAAATGTAATTAAAATGTGATAATCAAGCTCCTAACCAAAAATTCCCTTAGTGAAAAGATCAAAGTTTACTCAGGTAATTAGCCAGGTAAGGATAGTACTAGAGGGAGATCAAAGATCAATTAAGTATCTCTTTCCTTGCGGAGCGCCTTACGCAACCCCTAAACCTTGCCTTAGACACCAATTAATCCATATAAACTTGGACCGGTTCACTTAAGGATTTCTTGTTCCTTAATGTGCTCGAATCCTTAGGGGACAACGTCTAATCAAATTTTAAGAGGCTTGGGTAAGTGTAGTGAGGAATTAGTGATTTTTGGGCTAAGGAAAGGGTGATGAAATCCCTCACCTTATCTTGATTAATGGGTTTTGCCCTTAAGATATTTTCAAGTGTGTGCCAAATCAAGATGCTCAAATCACTTGGTGAATTCCTACTATTATATGAAATGCAACCCTAAGAATTAAAAGCAACTAAAAGGATGCAAAAAAAATCTTTTATTTTTTTTTTTATGGTCGACGATAAAAAAAATGAAGTTTATTAGAGATTCGACAAGGGAAAAAAATCCTTTTATTTTTTATTTTTTATTTTTTTATCCTAATTGTCTCTAATGTATATGAACTATCTAAAGGGTGGAATTGAAAATACTAGATGGAGAAGTTACCCACGCAAAAGCAATGCAAAGCCTCGTTGGAGGCAATTCTTCAATCTTGAATCTTCAACTCTTGATCTTCAAGCTCCAAGTTCCTACACAAAGAAAACACACAAAATAAAACCAAACTTAATGAAAATCCTACTTATGCACCGTTCCCGACAGCGGCAAAAACTTGATGGGTAAATAAATGCTTACCTCCTAAGTTGCAAGTATACAACCCTTATCAAGTTATAGTATAAAGATTATCGATCCCACGAGGAGCGGAAAGTAGGAGAGTTTTGCTCAAGTTTTGGTTCTCAAATTATCTTGTGATAATTAGGAGTTTATTAAAATAAAATGGAAGTGATAAATGGTGAATGTGGATGTGGAGAGAAAAAAGAGTGGATTGTGGATTATGTGCAAAGGAGGAGAAAATAAGTTGAAAATGTGGTTGTGGTTATATGCACATAATAACAAAACTAGGTTTGAGATTATATGCACATGGAGGAAAATGAGATTGAGAGAAAATAAGTGCAAAATAAAAAGCAAGATTGAGAGAGAGAGAGGAGAGGAAAATCAAAATCAAGAATAAAGAAAAATAACAAACAAATGAAAAATAAGGATAAGTGCAAAATCAAGAATGTAAAGTATGGAGGGTTAGTTAAAGATATGAGGAATCTAGAGTAGATCCACTTAGCTTATCTCAATCTCATGAAAATGAGTTGGATTTGTTAGCTAGTTTCAAACAATCTCTAGGGATCCCACAAATATTGGCTCCACACTTAGAAAAAGGTAATTCCTAGAGGGTTCTAGCCTCAAGGTGAATTAAAGAAAAAAAAATCTAATCTAGAAAGTAAATACAAAATTAAATACATTGCATGAAAGTAAATTGCAAGAAAGTAAATTGCATGAAAGTAAATTGCATGAAAGTAAATTGCAAGAAAGTAAATTGCATGAAAGTAAATTGCAAGAAAGTAAATTGCATGAAAGTAAATTGCAAGAAAGTAAATTGCATGAAAGTAAATTGCAAGAAAGTAAATTGCATGAAAGTAAATTGCAAGAAAGTAAATTGCATGAAAGTAAATCTATTCTACAAACAAGAAAATAAAGAAGAAAATGAAAAAGAAATAAAATAGAAACCAACAACTCGATCTTAATCTAATCCTCCTTTTGGTCCTTGGATTAGAAAAAGAAAGAAATTGAAGGGTGAAACATTTCATTTATTGTGTAACAAAAGTTACAATTTTGGAAGGTCTTCTCAATTAAGAGTGACCCTCCTCTCCAAATGGAGTTTT
This sequence comes from Asparagus setaceus, assembly GCA_012295165.1. Taxonomy (NCBI): domain Eukaryota; kingdom Viridiplantae; phylum Streptophyta; class Magnoliopsida; order Asparagales; family Asparagaceae; genus Asparagus; species Asparagus setaceus. The sequence continues at coordinate 63,935,214 of CM022701.1, forward strand.
ACAAAATATTTCACACTCAAAACCCTCGGCCTTCACCCTTATTTATAGCCCATGAGTTGATGTGAACCATTGGATCAAACCTATCCAAAAGGAAGAGAAATCCACCATTAATTTGGAATCTGTTGGGAACCGATCGGTTAGCCGTCGGTTAATAACCGGTTAATAACCGGTTGGCCAACCGATTGGTTCCCAACCAATTTGTCTTTTCTTGATTTTTCTTCACGAATTTCTCTTGGATCAATTTGGTATCTTGGGCCTTGGTTTGTCTTCAGATTTGGGCTTCAAATATTGGTAGAAATTGAGAATTTGAGTCATTTGGGCTTTTATTCATTATTTCTTTATTAGCACGCAAAATAAGATAAAAATGATTATTAGTAATACCGTTATTCATATAACATAGGTAATAAGGGTATAAAAATGTAATTAAAATGTGATAATCAAGCTCCTAACCAAAAATTCCTTAGTGAAAAGATCAAAGTTTACTCGGGTAATTAGCAGGTAAGGATAGTACTAGAGGAGATCAAAGATCAATTAAGTATCTCTTTCCTTGCGGAGCGCCTTACGCAACCCCTAAACCTTGCCTTAGACACCAATTAATCCATATAAACTTGGACCGGTTCACTTAAGGATTTCTTGTTCCTTAATGTGCTCGAATCCTTAGGGGACAACGTCTAATCAAATTTTAAGAGGCTTGGGTAAGTGTAGTGAGGAATTAGTGATTTTTGGGCTAAGGAAAGGGTGATGAAATCCCTCACCTTATCTTGATTAATGGGTTTTGCCCTTAAGATATTTTCAAGTGTGTGCCAAATCAAGATGCTCAAATCACTTGGTGAATTCCTACTATTATATGAAATGCAACCCTAGGAATTAAAAGCAACTAAAAAGGATGTAAAAATAAAAATCTTTTTATTTTTTTATTATGGTCGACAATCAAAGAAATGAAGTTTATTAGGGTCGACAAGGGTAAAAGTCTTTTTTTTTTCTTTTTTTTTTCTTTTTTTATCCTAATTGTCTCTAATGTGAATGAATGATCTAAAGGATGGAATTGAGAATACTAGAAAGAAGAGATACTCACACAATCGCTATCCAAAGCCTCGTTGGAGGCAATTCTTCAATCTTGAGTCTTTAACTCTTGATCTTCAAGCTTCAAGTTCCTGCACAAAAGAAAACACACAAAATAAGGAACCAAAGTCAATAAAATTCCTATTTATGCACCGTTCCCCGGCAACGGCGCCAAAAACTTGATGGGAAATAAATGATTACCTCCTAGAGTTGCAAGTATACAACCTTTATCAAGTTATAGTATTTAAGATTATCGATCCCACGAGGAACGGGAAGTAGGAAGAGTTTTGTTCAAGTTTTGGTTCTCAAATTATGCGCATGACAATTAGGAGTTATTCAAATAAAATGAAAGTGAGAAAATGGTGAAAGTGGTTCGTCAGAGATAAGAGAGAGTTGACTGTGGATTATGTGCAATAAAACGAGGAAGAAAATGAGAGTGGAGAGATTTAGAAAATGTGTGTGATAAAAACGAGGAAGAAAATGAGTGTGAGGGTTTAAAGATGGAAGTGGTAAAGTGAAAATAAAAAGAAATGAGTGTGAGAGAAGGAGGGTGATTGTGATTTGTGTAAATAAAAAGAAAAAGAAATCAAGAGAGGAGAAAGACAACAAATGAAAATAAGGATAAGAATGTAAAGTATGGAGGATTAGTTAAAGATATGAGGAATCTAGAGTAGATCCACTTAGCTTATCTCAATCTCACAAGAATGAGTTGGATTTGTTAGCTAGTTTCAAACAATCTCTAGGGATCCCACAAGTATTAGCTCCACACTTAGAAAGGGGTAATTCCTAGAGGGTTCTAGCCTCAAGGTGAATTAAAGGAAAGAAAAATCTATTCTAGAAAGTAAATACAAGAATTAAATACATTGCATGAAAGTAAATTGCATGAAAGTAAATTGCATGAAATTAAATTGCATGAAAGTAAATCTAAGCTACAAAGCAATTAAATGAACAAGAAAGAAAAAGAAGAAATAAAAGGAAAACCAACAACTCCTGATCTTAATCTAATCCTCCTTTTGGTCCTTGGATTAGAAGAAGAGAAAGAAAATTGAAGGGGTGAAAAATTTCATTTATTGTGTAATAAAAGTTACAATTTTTGGAAGGTCTTCTCAATTAAGAGTAACCCTCCTCTCCAAATAGAGTTTTTATAAAATATTTCACACTCAAACCTCTCCCCCTCAACCCCTATTTATAGCCTAAAGCAATGCACATGAACCATTGGATGAAACTTGGGCTCCAAGAATCAAATCTTAGCCACAAATCGAGTTAGTTACGGACCAATCGATTAGCCAATCGGTTGGCCAACCGATTGGCCAACCGGTTGGTGAACCGATTGGAATTTAAAAAAACTAAAAATACAGTTAGCTCCGTCTCGTCGAGATAGGCGATTTTTATAAATTATTTGTTAAATTCCGCCTTCCGGATTGAGAGATATCGTCATTTCTTTGTGGCTAACATCTTGAACATTATTTTTATTTGATTTCTTTTTATATTTGATCCTTGCATCTTAAACTACGTAGATTGCTCGGCTTGATCTCGGCTTGATAAAAGGTTGAAAAATGAGGAAATTTGAGTTCTTTTTGCCTTTATTCATTAATTCTTCATTAACCTGCAAATTAAGATAAAAATAGTTATTAGTAGGATATTTATTTATATAAAATAGGTAATGAGGGTATAAATTTATAATTAAAATGTGATAATCGCATCCTACCGCTACCGATGAACCCACGTTAAACAAGAAGGGTCTTCCCTTCACTTCTGTTGTAAAAAGTGATTCTTGATTTGTAAACAAACAACTCGAACAATACAAATCCGAGAGGAGATTTTTACACCAAACAATCACTTTTGAGGGGAGCTTAAGAAGACTGGACTCTATTCTACAGTGAGAGCCTCAAATTATGGTTTAGAGATTCGTACACCAGTGTTATACAGCATTTTGGAGCTGTATACTATCGACAGTAACACCTTCTTCACTCCGGCGGGCAAAATTGGGATCGCTTTGCATGAAATATTTGAAGTGTTGCGACTGCCAATGGGTGACCGTCCATATGAGGAGTTCTTCCCGACCACTGTAGAGTTGAATGCTTATTCAGAGATTACTCATGTTAGGAAGGCGTTTCGGGAATTAGTCTGCCACTTCCTTATCTATTAATGGATAGTCGCAAATGCCGGACATGATTCTACTGTTGCTCGCGTCCCTTGGGCAGAGTATTTATTCCCCGATATTAATAAGAAGGGGAATGACGATTTGGTCTATCTGGTGTAGAAACTGAAGTTGAGACCCGAATTTTCAATGAGGGTCAAGTACTCCATATCGCCGAATCTGAGTTGGCTCTGCTTGCAGGATTCCTCTCGATCTGGTTGAAAGGTTGTGTTGTGCCTTCCCGGCCGAAGGATCACATCTCTATCAAAATATTATTCCCTACTGTGCTACTCGCCATTGGGTACAGCTTGGCCCTTCTTCCGGCAACGGTCTGTTGCATACATCACAGGCTAAGGGAGTTGGCCACTAAATACTTGAACCAAGAAGATAATAGTCCAAGACATTGGGTTTTGAACCCTAGAGTGGTGTTATCGTATACATATCTGGTGATATGGTATACTTCGCACTACTCTTTGTTGATGTCGGATGCTGCACCAAGTGGAGAGAGCGTCTCATTACTTCAGAGGTATGATCGCTCAAAGTGGACCGTTAAGTACCTCGTAGGGATTCATCGAATTTTTTCAGAGCAAGGATCATTACCGCCTTTATTGTTATTTTTGCAAGATTGATGGTACGAGCCCCGGGGATGAGTTTGAAGATGGTGCAAGTGCTGAAGGGTTTACTTGCCTATCCAGCGGGTGTTTTAACTGGTTGGTCAATATCAAGCTAGACCATCTCGTTGCTAGGTTGAACGGAATTGAGTGTTACATTGAGCCATACTTGTCTTGCTATTTTGCTCGTCAATTTGGACATGATCAGCTTTTCGTCAGGAATCCGAATCTAGGATTGTTGCGCACAGGAAGCCTGGTAAATGGTGCTCGTGCTTGGTATCACTTTGCTGCCAGGGTTACATGGACCAGATTCATACTCCCCCGTCACATACCCAACTATTCTATGACGTTAGGATTCTGCAAGTGGTATTGTAGAGTGATTGTTCCCAATTCCGACTTTCATGTGAACAAAATAGGCTTACGATGGATCAATCGGAGATATAGGTGATGGGAAATAAATGATTACCTCCTAAGTTGCAAGTATACAACTTATCAAGTTATAGTATAAAAGATTATCGATCCCACGAGGAAGGCGTTTGTAAGATTATGGTCAAGTTTTGATTCTCAAATTATGCACATAATCTTACAAACGCCTTCCTCGTGGGATCGATAATCTTTTATACTATAACTTGATAAGTTGTATACTTGCAACTTAGGAGGTAATCATTTATTTCCCATCAAGTTTTTGGCGCCGTTGCCGGGGAACGGTGCATAAGTAGGATTTTGATTAACTTTGGTTCCTTATTTTGTGTGTTTTCTTTTGTGTAGGAACTTGAAGCTTGAAGATCAAGAGTTGAAGATTCAAGATTGAAGATTTGCCTCCAACGAGGCATTGGATAGTGATTGCGTGGGTAACTCTTCTTTCTAGTATTCTCAATTCCACCCTTTAGATAGTTCATTCACATTAGAGACAATTAGGGGAAAAAAAAAAAAAAAAAAGATTTTACCTTTGTCGACCCTAATAAACTTCATTTCTTTGATTGTCGACCATAATAAAAAATGAAAAGATTTTTATTTTTACATTCTTTTTAGTTGCTTTTAATTCCTAGGGTTGCATTTGCATATAATAGTAGGAATTCACCAAAGTGATTTGCGCATCTTGATTTGGCACACACTTGAAAATATTTTTAAGGGCAAAACCCATTAAGCAAGATAAGGTGAGGGATTTCATCACCCTTTCCTTAGCCCACAAATCACTAATTCCTCACTACACAACCCAAGCCTTTTTAAAACTTAATTGACGTTGGCCCCTAAGGATTCGAGCTCATTAAGGAACAAGAAATCCTTAAGTGAACCGGTCTAAGTTTATTTGCATTAATTGGTGTCTAAGGCAAGGTTTAGGGGTTGCGTAAGGCGCTCCGCAAGGAAAGAGGTACTTAATTGATCTTTGATCTCCCTCTAGTACTATCCTTACCTGGCTAATTACCCAAGTAAACTTTGATCTTTTCATTAAGGGAATTTTTGGTTAGGAGCTGGTCTAAGTCAAGTTTAGGCTTAACCCTAGAGTTAGGGTCATTGAAAAGTGATTGCCTTGATTTGTTTTTAGTTAGTTTTTCCTTATTTTTTTTTCTTTTCTCATCATCTTTTTAGTCTTTTAGTTTTCTTTTTCTTATAAAAAAAAAAGAATTGATTTTGGTGTATGCAAGTTTGGATTAGGGATAATACCAATCGCTTAATCCGTTTCGAACCAATTTTTGAAGAAATGGCTAATCTTAATCCACCCATTCTTCAAGATGTGTGTTATCCAACTAGGAATGCAATCCCCTCTTGCATTAAGCTCCCCGATGTCAATGGAACTAATTTTGAGCTTCGACCGCATTTCATAAACATGCTTCCAAAATTCTTAGGAGTAGAATCTGAAGACGCATATATTTTTATCTCCGAATTTGAAGAAGTTTGCCTTATGATTAAAATGAAGGACTTATCGAGGATGCGATCAAGCTTCGATTTATTCCTTTTGCTCTTAAGGACAAAGCCAAGAAATGGTTGTATAGCTTACCCACAGATTCTATCTCAACTTGGGGAGAATTTGTCACCGTTTTTCTGAAAAAAATTTTCCCTATCCACAAAACGGTTAAGCTTAGAAACAGCATCATGAATTTTAAAATTATTCTGGGAGAACCATTTTGAAAGTATTTTGATAAATTTAAGGATCTTCTCATTCAATGTCCTCACCATGGTCTAGAAAAATGGCGACTATGCCAAATTATCTATGAGGGATTGGATTATTCTTCAAAAACTTCCTTAGAATCTATGTGTCAAGGGGATTTCATGAAGAAAAATGCCGATGAAGCTTGGGATTTCTTAGAAAGTTTATCCGAAAAAACCATGCAGTGGAAACATTGTGATGATAGAATGTCATCAGTTTCCCAATCTAAACCTAGTGGTCTTTCCTTAGAGTCAAACATAGCCTCTGAAGCAAAGATGGCTACAATCCTGCGTCGGTTAGAAGCCTTGGAAATCAAAGAACGAGCTCCATCACAAATCAATCAAGTTTACGCTTGAGGTTGTCATAATTGTCTTTCTTCAACCCATGTTTCGGAGGAATGTCCCCTCTTAGGAAACACTCAACCACTAGAGCAGATAAATGCTGCATTCCAGCGTCCTAGAAATAATCCATTTTCTCCAATCTACAATCCGGGATGGAGAAATCATCCTAATTTTGCATGGAACCAGGGTAACTACTCTGCAAATCAAAACATCACTCCCACTTCAAACCAATAATTTCCTAGGGGAAACACAATTCCATTCAACACACCAAACAATTTTCCACAATCTAATGCACTTTGTTCCAAACCGGCATCCTCCTCATCATCAAACAATAAATCCTCCGAGTTCTGATCATGACAAACGCCTTAGTGTTTTAGAAAAGGGATTAGAGGCTATGATTAAAGCTTCTACACAAACCACTAACATGTTGACCCAATCATCCAACACTCTAAATTCCTTCATGCAAACAACAGGCCAAGTGCTCAACTTCGAACACTCAAGCCATCGCTAGGTTAGAAACCCAACTTGGGCAACTAGCCAATGCAGGTGAGTGAAAGAGAGAAAGGAAAATTTCCAAGTCAACTGTTGTCAACCCTAGGGACCTGGATCAAGCCCAAATCAACCGGCTCAAATAAATGCGGTTCACATGTTGCGTCACGGGAAGCAAATAGATAACCAAGTTAGAATGCCACGGATCAAACTCCTTCTCTGTCCAACACAATCCTTACGATGAAACAACTCCATCGATGACCACGAACCTAAACCAAACCGAGCCTAATTTAGATAGGTACAAGCCCGTTGCTCCCTTTCGAGATAGACTTAGACCTAGGAAACACTCTCTCGGTAGAAAATCCTAGAAACTTTCAAACAGTCAAGGTCAACATCCCTCTTTTAGGCGCAATTGAACAAATTCCTTCTTATGCAAAATTCTTAAAAGACTTATGCACTAAGAAGAGAACCACCAATGTTCCTAAGAAGGTCTTTTTAGTTGCCAACCTCGGTGAAATGTTTTGAATCCTATGCCCTTAAAATATAAGGATCACGGTTGTCCCACTATTCCATGTGTTATAGGAAATACCCACATTGATAAGGCACTCTTAGACTTAGGTGCTAGTGTAAACCATCTTCCCTATTGAGTCTATCAGCGACTAGGTGTAGGAGAACTTAAACCAACAAGATGCACCCTACAATTGGTGATAGATCAGTAAAAATTCGAAGGAGAGGTAGAGGATGTTTTGATCAAAGTTGGAGAGTTTATTTTTCTGTTGATTTCATTGTCTTGGAAACCTGACGTTTCCAATCTCAAAGGTCAAATCCGGTTATCTTAGGTAGGCCGTTCTTAGCAACCTCAAATGCTTTGATCAATTGTAGAACTGGTCAAATGAAGTTATCTTTTGGGAATATGGTGTTGATCTCAACATTTTCGACTTAGGAAAACAACCCGGTGATTCATCGATCAACCCATAGAGGTGAACTTCATTGGGAATTTCGATGAGCAACAAGAGGAGAGTATGAGTCGGTTCTTTGTTTTCGACTTAGTCTTGGCGGAGACTTTCGATGGTGAAATTAGGATAGATCCGCCGATTGATCATGTTTTGCAATTGGTAGCGTGAACCCTTGGATATAGAGCCTCGAACTCAACTTAGCCCATCCATTGAGGAACCCCTAAGTTAGAGCTCAAGCCGTTGCAGAAAATCTTGAGTATGCCTACTTAGGAGAGAATGAGAGTCTACCGGTCATCATTTCTTCGATTTGACACCGGTCAAAGGAAGCCCTCTTAGCTGTTTTAAGAGAATAGGAAGCTATTGGATGGACCATGGCTAATATCAAAGGGATTAGTCCAACAATTGTGCAACACGAATCCATTTGATAGGCGATGCCAAACCTACTAGAGATCCTCAGCGTAGGTTAAACCCGGTAATGAAAGAAGGCTGTTAGGAAAGACATTCTAAAATGTCTTGACCATGGGATCATTTATCCCATTTCGATAGTTCTTGGGTAAGTCGGTCCAAGTAGTTCGAAAAATGCGGGATCACCGTGATCCAAAGCGATCTTGATGAGTTGATTCCCACTCGAATCCAAAGCGGATGGCGATGCGTATAGACTATAGAAAACTCAATTTGGCTACAGGAAAGATCACTTCCCCTTCCGTTCATTGATCAAATGTTAGAGCGTTTAGGCAGTCCGCGAATTCTATTGTTTCTTGGATGGATATTAGGGATACAATCGATTCACATTGCCGGAAGATCGAGGAAAAACCACCTTTACATGCCCATATGGAACCTTTGCTTATCGGCGCATGCCTTTTGGGCTATGTAGCACCGCCACGTTCAACGGTGTATGATTAGTATTTTCTCCGACATGGTAGGCGTTTCCTAGAGATCTTCATGGATGATTTTTCCATTTTCGGTGACTCATTCTCGGAATATGCGCATCATCTTAAACTGGTCATGTCGCGATGTAGGAGAAAAATCTAACTCTCAAGCTGGGAGAAATGTCACTTCATGGTCAAACACGGCATTGTCTTAGGGCATGTAGTTTGAATAAAGGTATCGAAGTAGACAAAGCTAAGGTAGATCTCATCTCTAATCTTCCTCCTCCTAAGAGCGTCAAAGATTTTAGATCATTTCTTGGCCATGCCGGATTTTATCGGCGTTTCATCAAAGATTTTAGCAAAATTGCTAGACCTTTGACCAATCTCTTATCAAGGAAACACCATTTGACTTCTCCCCGAGTGCTTCAAAGCTTTTGAGTATCACGAAAAAGGTGACCACGACCCTATCATTCATCCACATTGGACCTTACCCTTTGAGCTGATGTGTGATGCATCGATTCCATAGTGGTCTTTGTCTTAGGACAACAATTGAAGGGAAACCACATGTGATCTACTATGCGGTAGAACTCGAATGATGCCCGGTGAATTACTCGTCACGGAGAAAGAGTTTTTAGGCGTAGTTTTGCCTTAGAAAAATTCGGGTCCTACCTCATTGGTTCTTTGACCAAAGTCTTCAGCGATCATGCCGCACTTAAGTATCTTTTGACCAAGAAAGATGCTAAAGCTCGGCTCATTCGATGGATCCTTCTACTTCAAGAGTTTGATATCCAAATTCTTGGCGGAAGAGGCGAAAACCACATGGCGATCATCTTTCTAGACTCCCAAGCGCACCAACTTCAATCGTTCCAATCAATGAACATTTCCCGGATGAACAACTCCTACAAGTCCAATCGTTCCGTGGTTTCTGATATTGTAAACTACTAAGTCCGAAAGCAGTCCTTCTCATTGGTCTAAGCGGGATAGATCCGATTTCTTTCCCGGGCAAGATACTTCTCTTGGGATGATCGTATCTGTTCAAGTATTGTCTGATCGGATCTTTAGGAGGTGCATTCCAAGTGAAGAAATTAGGAGTGTTACGTCATTTTGTCACGAACAAGCTTGTGGGGGCCACTTTGGCTCGAGAAAAGCAGTGAGAAAATTCTCGGTGTGGGCTATATTGGCCAACTCGTTCAAAGATTCTTATAAGTTTTGCAAAACACATGTAGTTGTCAACTCTTAGGAAAAATTACTAGAAGAAATATGATGCCCTACAACCCATCTTAACCGTTGAACTCTTTGATTTGTGGGGTATCGATTTCATGGGACCATTTCAAATTCTTTTGGAAATATCTACATTCTAGTAGTAGTAGAATACATGTCAAAATGGGTTGAAGTGATTGCTTGCAAGACTAATGACAACAAGGTTGTTGTCAAGTTTCGAAGGAGAATGTTTTGCGGTTTGGAGTGCCCGAGCAATTATTAGCGATAGCGGTGCACACTTTTGTAACCGTTCTTTTGAGGCTTTGATGAGGAAATATTCGATCACACACAAATTATCGACTCCTTATGACCCCAAACCGGTGGTCAAGTAGAGGTCACAAGCAGACAAATCAAACAAATCTTAGAAAACCGTTAATCATAGAGAAAAGATTGGTCCGTTAAATTGTGTGGCTCTATGGGCATACCGTACAACATTCAAAACAAATTTGGAGATGTCACCGTCTGAGACTTGTGTTTGGAAAAGCTTGTCATTTACTGTTGAGCTAGAACAGAAGCGATGTGGGCTATTAGGCAGTTGAATCTTGATTTAGACTCGGCAGGAAAAATAAGAATTCTCCAATTGAATGAGTTAGAAGAAATTCGAAACGATGCATATATAAACTCAAAATTTTACAAAGAAAAACCAAGATTTTTCACGATAATTCAATTTCTGGAAGAACTTCACAGGGACAAAAGTTTTACTCTACAACTCAAGATTACATCTTTTCTGGAAAATTGAGATCAAGATGGGCGGGTCCGTATTTTGTTAAGCAAGTTTTCTCACATGGGGCTATCGAGATAGAAAATCCTAAAAATGGTCATATTCTCAAGGTTAATTGTCAACGTTTAAAACCATTTTTAGAATTTTCTACACTCGAAAAAGAGGAGGTGTTGGTGCTTCATGAACCACACTATATGTAGTTAAAAAAATTAAAATTGAAAAATTAAAAATAAATAAAATAAATAAATAAAAATTTAAGTAAAAAATAAAAATAAAAATAAAAATAAAAAAATTTATATATATTCAATAAGTAAAGGGTACATATTACATAGCCTATTTACATTTTTCTCTTCTTTCTCTTGGCCCATTAATATAGGCCCTTCAAAAAAAAAAGCAAAAAAAAATTTTTTTTTGCAGCCCATTAGGCCCAACCCACTATTAAATAATTAATTAATTAAATAATTTAAAATAAAAAAAAAATTTAAAAACCCCCAACCGGTTCCCCAACCGGTTGGGAGTTAGAAAACGGAAAAAAAAAAACCCGAACTCTCTCTCTCCAAATCTCTCCAAAGTCAGTTTTCTTCATCGATTTTTCAATCTAAATTGAAGCTAACGGGATTAGGGTCCGCTCGACGATGATCTTACAACAAATTTACACACAAATCTCACCAAATCGAAGGTATAAACCCGAAACCCTAATTTCTCAATTTTTCTGAAATTTTCTATTTTTTTGGGTGTAATTGGTTGAGATAACCTCTCTGGAATGTTAATAAACGAGTTTGAATCCATTTGAAACAAGTTTGTAACAAGAATCGGGGAGAAATTCCTCCGATCAGTTCGCCTCAGCGACGAACCAGTCGGTTGGCCAACCGATTGGTGGCCAGAAACCTGATTTTTGCAAATTGAACCCTAAAAACTTGAAAATTCTTGCAAATTTACAACATCATTGACTAATTTAACATCATACTCTTGTCATTCAAGATAATGGCTACAGTAGCGACAAAGCTGCGAGAATCCTCTCTCTCTTTTGCTTCTCTACCGATCCACTTGAGAGGATTCAACACAAACAAGCTTTTCGATTTCCACCCCATAATTGAAATTTTGAGAATGGTGGAATTGAGTCCCTTATGGTGAGGAAACACAGGCGGCCAACACCACCATAGTCGAGAGAGTTCTATGCCTCGTGGGATAGGTCGGATGAAAACACGACTCATGTTCTTATCGGGGAATTCGATTACCATCACAGAGACTCATACAAAAGATCTTAAAGCTCCCCAAGCCACCTAGAGGGTGCCCGATTTTGTCGAGAACTTATCTTGAGCTAGAGGTAGGTTAGAGCTTCACTCGAGATGGTGGATTATCTCTTTATTCTGACAGAGGCGGGATACTTAACTCGGTCTACTTAAGAAAGAGTTCATTCTTGAACCTCTTCCTTAAATTGATTTATACCCAAGCTCCTCATATTCCACCATCACCACCCGCGACCTCGTCCTCTTGTATTGGATTGCGGTCGGTAGCTTCAATGTAGGCGGCGTCATATTTAGGATGCTAGGGGTACGCGACTAGTGCTAAGGACTACTTGAGCGGTATGCAGGCGAAGGTACAAGCGGTCTATCCCTTTCTTATCACACGGATTTGTGAATCGGGAGGTGTCGGTATATTCTCTGAGATTCTCTAGTGGCGGTGAGCCCCTTTGGCTGCGACACCGTGAAGAAGAGTATTGCGCGGAGGAAAGTGCGATCTTTGCTACTTCTTCCGTGCACCGGCTTCGGCCGGGTTCATCCGCACCACCTCCTCCACCTCATGATGCACTATCGAGTGGACACCCGAACATTCGGTGATCGCCTTTATACTCTAGAGGCGGGATTCCATCTTTTCGAGTCGTCTGGATCGGATCATGCTAGGATTGCATCCCGTGGATTACATCGTTTGACCTTACGAGATCGTCCGGGATCGCACCTCCTCCATTTTATCGACCTCCTTCTCCTCCTCCATCACAGCAGGTCCCACCCCACCACCACCAGCGCCCGGCTGTAGAGGAGGGGAGGATATTAGCGGTAGTGACCTGAGATGATGAGGACATGGAGGCTCTGAGGCGATGATGGGGATGATGATCGGTGAGGGATGTTCTTATGTATTTCTTTTTCGGCATTAGACTTTTATTATGGCATGTACTCATATACTATGATGCTTTGGACTTTATGGTAGTATTTGCCTTGAGGACAATGCAAAGTCTAGGTGTGGGGGTATTTTGGAACTAGTAGTCTAATTTTAAGCGTATTTCTTTTTTTTCACTTTGCTTTCTTTTTAGTATTTTTAGTTAGTATTTTAGTAGTTTTTAATTACTTTTAGTAATCCCCTTTTGTTTCTTAGTTTGTAGTTCAAAAAAAAAAAAGTCCTTGCCAACTTAATAAAGTTGATTAATAATTGATCTAGTTGATAGAATTAAGTATTCTAATCCTTAGTTAGTTCTATACTCAAGTTTACCTTTTATGACAACTCCAAATAAATTTTTTAAGAAATGATTTTCAAAATAGTATACTTCAATTGAGTTTTAACTTAGATTTTTTAAAGTAATGAAATTTTTGCATGCCTAACTTAGAGTTGAAAATAATTTTTCAAGTTGTCTTGATCAAATATTTTTAGAATATATATACATATACACATATATATTATACTAACTTAACAAGAAGAAGAGTGTAAAATCTTTGGTGGTTCTATTTTACCAAGCCTAAGTTGGTGAGTAATTAAGCCCGAGGAGTATTTTTATGCTTAATGACCTAAGCCCAATGGGTTGGGATTCATTATTAAAACTTCGCTAAATGGTCACTTAGAAAGCCGATTAAAAGGAACAAAACCACCAAGAAACAAAGAGTTCAAAATGAAAAAAAATTAAAAAAAATCATACTAACTATGTTTTTATATATAGTTATATTTGTATATGTTCTTGAAAAATTTAAATGGATCAAAAGACTTGAAGTTTGTTTAAAACAAAGAGTTAGCATGTTCTTTTCAAAACTTTTAAATTAAATTTTTGAGTTAAACTTGGTTTTGTATAACTATAATGGAAGGATTTTCTTAAGAAAATTACATTGGAGTTATGATAAAAGCGTTTTCTTGAGTATTAACCAACTTCAATTGGAATGTTTGAAGATATCAAATGAATTAATTATTTTATTAACTTCTTTAAATTGGCAAGTTGGTGAATTTTGTGGGTATATTCACTTGCAAACCCTCACGAGACTACAACTTCGTCCACTAGGGTAACCCGGGGTTTAAAGGCTTGTTGTATGCGCTAAATACAACCGCGATTCCTGCGAAAGTGAGTTAGGTTTTCTTTTTATTTTCTTTGCTAGAGGACTAGCAAAAGTTTAGGTGTGGGGGTATTTGATTATCACATTTTAATTATATTTTTATACCCTTATTACCTATGTTATATGAATAACGATATTACTAATAATCATTTTTATCTTATTTTGCAGGCTAATAAAGAAATAATGAATAAAAGCCCAAATGACTCAAATTCTCTGAATTTCTACCAATTTTTGAAGCCCAAATCTGAAGACAAATAAAGGCCCAAGATACCAAATTGATCCAAGAGAAATTCGTGAAGAAATATCAAGAAAAGACAAAATCCGTTGGGAACCAATCGGTTGACCAACCGGTTGGCTAACCGGTTGGCTAACCGATCGGCCAACCGATCGGTTTGCAACAGATTCCGAATTAATGGTGGATTTCTCTTCCTTTTTGGCTAGGTTTGATCCAATGGTTCACATCAACTCCGTTGGGCTATAAATAGGGGTGAATCTTTGAGGGTTTTGAGTGTGAAATATTTTGTAAAACTCCATTTGGAGAGGAGGGTTACTCTTAATTGAAGACCTTCCAAAATTATAACTTTTATTACACAATAAATAAAATTTTTCACCCTTCAATTTCCTTTCTCTTCTCTTTGTCCAAGGACCAAGGAGGATGAAGATGAATTAGGAATTGTGGGTTTCTCTTTATTTTCTTTTCTCTTCTTTATTTTCTTGTTTGTAGAATAGATTTACTTTCATGCAATTTACTTTCTTGCAATTTACTTTCATGCAATTTAATTCTATGCAATTTACTTTCATGTCTTGTCTTTAATTCATAGAGTAGATTTACTTTCCTTGCTATTAGTTTAGATTTTCTTTCTTTTCTTTCTTTGCTTTTTTTTTTTTTTTTCTTTTCTTTTGTAATTAGTTGAATTCTCATTCTCCTTCTCTTACTCTCATCTTTATTTTCTTTCTTTTATTTTCTAATGATGTGGAACTAAACCTCTTGTAGGGATCTACTTTTGCATGAAACTAGTCTAATTTCTCTCTTATATTTGTGAATCACTCTCTTGTGCTTAAAATAATCATGCTTAGGATAATCAACTAGAGAACTAATTGATAGAAGAAGTATTGGATAATCTATGCTTGCCTTAAAAGTGGTAGGATAGAGTATGCTAATGAATTCTAGGATTACTATCTTGTTGTTATTTTTCTCATGAGTTTTAATTTTACTTGGATGAACTTTAGGATAGGCTATGCTTGCCTTAAAGGTGGTAGGATAGGCTATACCCATTAAATCTATAGTAAAATGTGATTAAAGAGAATACTTCATGAATTCATAAATGAGATTAGCTAGTGGATTCAATTCTAGATTCCTCAATATCTTTAATTGAATTCTCCATCTTTATTTTCTTATTTTGCCTCTTTGTTCTTGATTTTGTTTTCTTGATTTTTTCACTTCCTTTTTACTTCTCACACTCTCTCATTCTCATTTTGGTTTATTTACATACATCCGTTTTCATTCTCTAATCTCCTCACTCTCACTTTCATTTTGCTTTTATTTACACTTTGTCACAATCACACTCTTAATCTCTCCACAACACATTTTCTTCCTCGTTTTTCTTCTATTTGCGCATAATCCACAATCCATTCTCTACTCTTTTCATGACCACTTTCACCATGTACATAAACTCCTAATTGTCTTGCGCATAATTTGAGAACCAAAACTTGAACAAAACTCTTCCTACTTCCCGTTCCTCGTGGGATCGATAATCTTTTATACTATAACTTGATAAAGGTTGTATACTATAATCTAGTTTTTGGAGGTAATCACTTTTAAGGCAAGCATAGATTATCCAATACTTCTTCTATCAATTAGTTCTCTAGTTGATTTTCCTAAGCATGATTATTTTAAGCACAAGAGAGTGATTCACAAATATAAGAGAGAAATTAGACTAGTTTCATGCAAAACTAGATCCCTACAAGAGGTTTAGTTCCACATCATTAGAAAATAAAAGAAAGAAAATAAAGATGAGAGTAAGAGAAGGAGAATGAGAATTCAACTAATTACACAAGAATAGAAAAAAATAAAAGCAAAGAAAGAAAGAAAGAAAATCTAAACTAATAGCAAGGAAAGTAAATCCACTCTATGAATTAAAGACAAGACATGAAAGTAAATTGCATAGAATTAAATTGCATGAAAGTAAATTGCAAGAAAGTAAATTGCATGAAAGTAAATCTATTCTACAAACAAGAAAATAAAGAAGAGAAAAGAAATAAAAGAGAAACCCACAATTCCTAATTCATCTTCATCCTCCTTTTGGTCCTTGGACAAAGAGAAGAGAAAGGAAATTGAAGGGTGAAAATTTTATTTATTGTGTAACAAAGTTACAATTTTGGAAGGTCTTCTCAATTAAGAGTAACCCTCCTCTCCAAATGGAGTTTTTACAAAATATTTCACACTCAAAACCCTCAGCATTCACCCCTATTTATAGCCCAACGGAGTTGATGTGAACCATTGGATCAAACTTAGCTAAAAAGGAAGAGAAATCCACCATTAATCTGGAATCTGTTGGGAACCGATCGGTTAGCCGATCGGTTAGCCAACTGGTTAGCCAACCGGTTGGCCAACCGGTTGGTCAACCGATTGGTTCCCAACGGATTTTGTCTTTTCTTGATATTTCTTCACGAATTTCTCTTGGATCAATTTGGTATCTTGGGTCTTTGTTTGTCTTCAGATTTGGGCTTCAAAAATTGGTAGAAATTCAGAGAATTTGAGTCATTTGAGCTTTTACTCATTATTTCTTTATTAGCCCGCAAAATAAGATAAAAATAATTATTAGTAATATCGTTATTCATATAACATAGGTAATAAGGGTATAAAAATATAATTAAAATGTGATAATCAATAGGGAGCTATCTAAGAAAGGTTCAAAGAGTAGGGCTCTTGACTTCAAGACTTTCTAGCGAAAGGCGTGCCGAAAGATGAAGATTGGGAGGCACTGAGTGGGCAACCTACTCCTTAAAGGCCAATTGGTGTTAGTATTTAGGGACTGTCTGAATCTACGGTTTGCCAAGGAGCACCAGGCAAAGGAACGGGGAATAGAGGAAAGGGGCCATTGCAAGCTCGTCTCCCACAACAACCATCAAAGAAATAGTGTTTGGCACCTTCAGAGCCTGAGCCTGTACCTGGAGGCTCTTCAAGGATCAGGGAAAAATCTCCTACGATTCCGATGCAGGAACGTATAGCTGAACCTTCGAGTGAGTTTTACTCATATCTTTGTATCAAGTCATCTGAAGTGCATTTGGTTGACGTGCGCTTCTTATATGTAGGTAAAGAGCCCATCCTTCTCTATCAAGAAGGCCCAGATGATGAGGAGAAGGTGGATTATGACACTGATGCTTATCTTACTGAGCCTGAAGATGCGGGATTCGAGGGCGACATTGGCGGCTCTTCTTACATGCTAGGTATATTTTTATTGGACCGATCTTGCATAGTTTCTTTGCTGCGATGATTGACTCTTTGTCTATCTCTTTAACAGATGATGAACCCGAATTGGGGACCATGGGTGGAGTCACTCCTACATCTATTCCTACTGGTGGCAAGTTTGAGCATGTGGGTGATTATGATGGTGCTTCTGGTGCTCTCGAGGCTAAGCCAATTGTAGATATAGTAGCAAGTCCTACTCCTGCACCAGTTTCAACAGCGCGGCGTAGATTGGTTATTCTCGAGTCATCTGATGAAGATGACGATGCATCAGTCTCTCCGATTTCAGTAGGAGTCGAAAGGGTAGTGCCACCGAGTTTGGAGCCTCAATTTGAAGACGACCCAATCATAGCAATGGATGCATCTAATGAGCCAGAGGTCACAACTACTGGTATTGAAGTTGTGCTCACGGATGTGTCGATGATCGCAACATTGGTTGTGAGAACTGTCACCCCATCAGTTGAGGTGACGTCTGTGGTTTCTACCACGGTAGATGTTTTTAGCGTGTTGGCCATGCTCACACCATTCCTCCTATCGGGCGGCAAACAAATGCAAGTTTTGCCAAGTGCTTTTTGACAACCATAGATGTGTTGGTGGTTTCTGCAGAAGCGACTTCTTCGAGCCGTATGGAAATTCCTCAATCTCCTGACCCGGATGATTTGATCGAGTTAGAGATTCGAATTTTGGTCGAGAGCTTAGTGAAGCTGTTCAATCGAAGCATCGAATCTACTTTGGCGATATGGAAAGGCTTATTTGCTTGCACTCTTGCTTTGTTGAGGAATCAACTTAGCCTTCTGACGTTAATCGCAGGTCTCGTACATACTGAACTATTCAAGACGATGATCGACGAGGTTGAGCTTCAGTTTCAAGACTTGCAACGGCTTCTTGCGGCTGATGTTGACGGCATTGCTGAGCTTGAATTTTGTCAACTCAAGGTGAAGCACCGTGAGATGTAAGAATCTGCTCACAAGGAGATGGAGTAGATCAAAAGGAGGCTTCAAGGGTTGAATGATAGCATTGCATCGATTGATGGTAATCAGGCAGAGCTTCACAATGCCATTCTAGAGAAGGAAGCCACCATCAATGAGGCCAAGGCGGCTATTGCTACTGCTCAAGCACGGTTGGAAGTAGCTTAATAACATAAGGAGGAGCTTGAATTTAAGTCAACCGAGTTGGCTGAGGAGTGAGATCTCAGTGCTAAACTTGAGGCTGAGACGACGAAGCTGGCGGCTGTTAGAACTCAAGTTGCTCCCATTGATCCCAGAACTCTGAGGGAGAGGGCCCAAAAGAATGCTCAAAAAGCTAGGGATTCTACAATAGCTAAATGTATTGCACGAATACACTCTTTTTATCATTATTCCCTTTAGAACTGTTGTAATGGATAAGCTCTTTCAATAATAAAAACACTTTATCCCTTTTGATATGTATACGATAGAGGTGTGATGTTGATGTATCGTACTGATATCCTTGCTGGGGAGAAAATAAGAGAATCAAACTGGTAGAGGTGTAGTGTTAACATATCAAGTTTAATTAAGTTGGTAGTTCAGAGGTGTAATGTTAACATGACAGTATTAGGGTATTTAACAGAAGTGTAATGTTAAAGTGCCAAATGAAATGACCGACAGAGGTGTAATGTTAATCAGTCGATATTTGAAGGAGTCTAGAGGATAACTACTGTTTGGAAGTGTTGTCTTAACTTAACAGTAGAAAATCGATGGAAGTGTAATGTTAACTAATTAATTTCTGGTAAAGGCGGATTGACAGGGGTATAATGTTAACTGGTCAAATCTGAAAAGACAAGTCGACAAAGGTGTAATGTTAATTAGTCGATAAAATGATTCGACAGAGGTATAATGTTAACCGCTTGGATCATTAGAATGGTAACTGTTCAGATGTGTAATGTTAACAAGATGGTGGTAAAACATTTAGATTCAAATAGAGGTGTGGTGTTAACATGATGACTCATTGGGGATTTAGATTGGATTTTTAAATTAAGATGATCAATATTTATGGTCAGAGGTGGAAACATAAACGTGATCAGAATCTCTATGGGGAGATGAAATTGGCCAAAATCAAGGATAATATTTCTTGAGAAATTTCCCATTGATTGGCGCCATGAGCCTATTGCTATTTTGATCAATTAGACGATACGCTCTATTTGAGTAGACTGTCTCTACTATAAATGGGCCTTCCCATTTGGGTTAGAATTTGCCCTTAGTCTTGTGCGTCATGACCATGGGTCGATGAACAGCTAAGACTAGGTCACCTTCTCTGAAGGATCGTTCTCTAACTCTCCTATGGAAGGCTCTTGAGATTCATGACTAGTAGATCTCGATTCGTTGCTGAGCTTGAAGTCTCAATTTATCTAGCATCTCTAGTTCATGGAGATGCTTCTAATGATGTTCTTCGATTGTCATTTTCTTAGAAAGAGCGATTCTCAATGATGTCATGTTAATTTCCAGAGGGATCACAACTCCATATCCGTAAACTAAGGAAAAAAGGAGTGGAGCTAGTAGGAGTGCAGACTGTTATTCGATTAGCCCATAAACACTCTAAGTTTCTCGTCCCAATCTCATTTGTTGGAGGAGACGAACTTCTTTAGAAGTTTAATAATGGTTTTACTGAAAGATTCAGCTAGACCATTAGCAGCCGTGTTGTATGGCGTAGAAGCCACATCTTGAATTCTAAACTTATTACAAAATCTGAAGGATGGTCGACTGACGACCTGTGGGCCATTGTCGTGGATAATTCTTTGAGGGACGCCGAATCGATAAATCACGTGGTGCTTCAAGAATTCAACCACATGAGATGTCTTGACTTCTCTGAGTGGAACAACTTCGGCCCATTAGGAGAAATAATCAGTGATGGCCAGAATGAATCGATGGCCTTTAGTATACAGTGGACTAATCGGCCCGATGATGTCCATGCCCCATGTTACAAATGGCCATGACGCCTTGCTCGGATGCAATTCTTCCGGAGTTTAGTGCAGAAAATTAGCGTGGACTTGACACGCATGATACCGCTTGGCATAAGTTACTGCATCAGCTATCATTGTTGGCCAGTAATAGGCCAGACGACGAAGTCAGTCTTGAATTTTAGGACCTGGTTGATGAGCTCCACATGTTCAGTCATGGGCTTCCCTGAGTGCTTCTCGAGCTTCACTTGGTGATAAGCATCGGAGCAACACGCCGTCGAATGATCATCGATACAAAGTCTGCGAGCAAAATCATAGAAAAAGTGTGAAGCTCTTCTTTGGATAGAGATTGCTTGCTTCGGATTATCAGGTAATACTCCATGCAAGACGTAATCAATGATCGGGAAATGTTAATTATTAGCCTCGAAGTGAGTTGGCTTGACATGCACTCCGTTAGCTTCCAGAATTTGTTCTTATGAGAAAAATTGATGGCTAGCCACTATGATGCACCAAGTAGACTTAGGCGTCAAGGCAAGAATGGCTGCAAGGGACGCTAAAGCATCCGCATGAGTGTTTTCGAGGCGGGCTACATAACTGATGTAGAAGCCTTTGAATGACTGGGCAAGCTTCATGGCTACTTCATGGTAGGGTATAAGGTCGTTGTGGCGGACCTCATATTCTCCTTTGATCTTGTTGACGATCAATTTAAAATCATCGTAAGCTTCTAGGTATTTGATACCCATATCTTGAGCAAGTTTCCGGCCAATTATGAGGGCATTATACTCTGCCACATTATTGAAGTATGGCTCGGTCAATGAATAAGCTTGAGGAAGGACATGTTCGTGGGGATCAATAAGCACAACCCCCACTTCTGTGACAATTACTCCTTTATGATTGCGTTGTGACGCACCAACAAAGTAAAGTTGCCATACTTAATGGTTTGAAGTAATATTTGACTCGAAGACTTCATCTGGCATGTCTTCATAGAGTTTAGAGGATTCAGGAATGGGGTGGTCTACCAAAAAGTCAACTATTGCCTGGCCTTTAACTGCTTTCTGTTGCACAAATGTCATATCGTACTGTGAAAATAGTATTGCCCATTTGGCTAACCTCAAATTTAGTGATTCGGGCTTCATCATGAGTATCCGTAGAGGATTAAATCTTGAAATGATGTGGATGGATTGACCGGTGAGGTAGTGTCGCATTTTCTAAATTGTGAAGACCAATGCTAGACATTCCTTTTTGACTGGATTGTAGTGATGCTCGGCACTAATCATAGTCTGGCTGAGGTAATAAATGGCTTGTTCATGGCCATTGTCATTCATCTAGCCAAGAAGTGCCCCTAGGGAGTGATCCATTCCCCTAATATAGATCGGGAATGGTTTACCTGATACTTGTGCGGCTAGAACGGGTGGCTTCGTGAGATAACCTTTGATCTCGTTGAAAGTTTCTTAACAAGCGTCATCGCAAATGAACAAAAAACCTTTTTTCATCACCCTTTGAAACGGTTGACATTTTCTAGATAAGTTAGTGATGAACCTGCGGATGTACGCTAATCGTCCTTGTAAACCTCTGAGTTCTTTGAGATTTCTCGGAGGTGGCATCTCTCGGATGGCTTTCACTTTTTCGAGATCGACATGTATTTCTTTGGATGTTACAATAAATCTCAGGAACTTATCTGATGATACCCCAAAGAAGCACTTAGTCGGGTTCATCTTGAGTTGATTATTTCTCATAATTTCTTTGGATGTTACAATAAATCTTAGAAATTTATCTGATGATACTCCCAAGAAAGACTTAGTCGGGTTCATCTTGAGTTGATGTTTTCTCATAATTTTGAACACCGTTCTCAAGTCATTGACATGGTCTTGTTTGTGACGACTCTTGATTGCAGGGTCGTCAACATAGCACTCCACCGTCTTGTGCAAATGCTCATGAAAAATCGTGTTCATGGCGCGTTGGTAAGTTGCTCCAGCATTGTTTAGGCCAAAGGGCATTACTGTATAACAGAATATCCCCAATAGTGTTCTGAATGCTGTATGTTTCTGATCATCTGGATACATTTTGATTAGGTTATATCCAGAAAACCCATCCATGAATGACATCCTCTCAAACCCGCACATATTGTCAACCATGACATCCGTGATAAGGAGAGCAAATTCATCCTTTGGGCAAGCAAGATTAAGATCCCTGAAATCAATACAAATCCGGATCTTACCATTCTTTTTCATTACCACCACGATGTTGGCTAGCCAATTTGGATGTTGTTCTTCACAGATGAACTCGCATTAAATGAGTTTGTGAATTTCTTTCTTGATTTGCTCCATCAACTCAAGACAAAAGTCTCGTTGTTGTTGCTTGACCGGCTTAACACTGGGGTCAACATTAAGGCGATGTACGGCCACATTAGAATCCAATCTGGGCACGTCTTCGTAACTCTAGGCAAAGAAATCAATGTACTCTTGAAGGAGAGTTATGAGTTTTTCTTTCTCAGTGGATGACAAACTTTCACTGATGAAGATAGGCTTGGGGTTGACTTCGTCACCTATGTTAACTTGAACCACTTTATCTTCGGTGGGTGGTTCACTAATTTTAAAGCATGACTACCACTATTTTTCAAGATGTTTTGCCTAGGAATCATCTTCAGGATCTTCGAACACTTCAGATTCATCAAGATCCATGGTTAGACTGTACGAAACCATGTTAACCATGAACTTGCCGAACAAGGATCCAATGTTGATGTCAGAATCCCAGTTAGACGTATCTGAAGAGCTACTTAGGTAATCATTAGATGCTGGTCCTATTTATGAATCAGCCTCAGGGGAGATATAACCAGGTCCACGTTTAGTTCGATTCTAATAATCAAAAGCTTCCCCTTCTGGTAAAAAGGGGATTAGAGGAACTCTTGGTCCTTCATTGAAATTCAATCCTTGTTTTAGGGAAAAGTTGTATCCCATTTTTGCCATTCTATGCTGATATTTTTGGCTGTAACAGGAGAATTCTGGTACTCCTTCGGCTTCCTCATCCGAGCTTGATAATTGAGGTCGCGGGTCAACTTTTTCAAAGATAATAGGATTCTGGATGCCTCTTTTAGCTTGGACTGTGAAGGCATCATCCTCTGAGTTACCTAGCTACTGGTGAGTCGAGTATGGCTCATTTATAGGCATATACAATGCTGGTTCTAAAGCTAGCCTAGACATTAGAGTTTTGACCCTTGAGTTTTCATACTCAGAGACTAAAGAGTAGTCGTAAGCAAATTCTTCTTGATTAAAGATCCAGTCGCCCTGATCTTTTGTTGACTGGTCAGTACATGGATCCTCGAGGGTAATTACAAGTGGTTTCATTTCCCAGATTGGATCATCGTTGGGATCTGGTTCGTTATCTGCTTCATCACCACTATCTTCATCATTAGGAAGGACAATCTCAATTGTATGATTTTTATCATACAAGAGAGTGTCAGTGAAGTAATTCTCTACCCCCTTGAAGGGATGCTTTTCAGCATCAACCTTTCGTTGAATCCCTTGCTTATCGATGTAATTAAGACATTGATGAAGTGTTAATGGGACGATCATATTAGAATGGATCCATGGTCGTCCAAGGAGAAGGTTGTAGGGTGTTTCGACATCAATGACATAACAAGTCACTTCCATCTTTAAATCACCGATTTGACATTTAAGTCAAAATTTTCCAAGAGATCAGCTACTGCTGGAGTTGAAATTAAATATGGTGGTGATAGTCTTTGAGAGCTTGTAAAGGGAAACACCCAAAAAGCTCAAGAGTCTCCATGAAATTATGCTCAACGCAGAGCCTGGGTCGATATGAATCCTTTCGACCTTCACCGACCCCACATATCCGGTATAGTAAAGGGGTCGGTTATGATGGTGGTCTTTGATGAGCATGTCTGGAGTGAAGGTGATACAAGGGGCTTGCTATCGGCACTTATAGCACTGCTTGTGTTCTTCATCCTGATGAGGCTCAACCATGTGGGCAAGGAACAGCTCACTGTCATTTAAAGCTTCTTTCAAAGCCTCCCTCATTTCCTTAGACAAACATAGAAGTTCGAATAAGATTATACGAGCTGAGATATTGGCTAGTTGGGCCATGATATCATACCGGAATGGGGCTTTGGGATCATCTGAGGGATGCTGCAACGCTTTGTCAAAACGAGTCTCCTTTTGCTTGGTCGGACCTTGTCCCTGCCATGACGATTTTCTCTTCCTCTGAATTAGTGAGTGAAGAGACTCGTAGAGATTCCTCTCCAATGATTGCGGAGATGACATTGCAGGACTTCATCTTGCGCTTGTGAATTGGAGAGTTACTATATTAGCGGTGACTTTCTTTTGCTCAGGCATGAGCTTGAGGATTTCTAACTGGACAAAAGTCTGAATTTTATCCTTAAGAATGTAGCAGTTCTTCGTCGGGTGTCCCAACATTCTGTGATAAAGACAGTAGTTGGGGTCATCAGTCTTTCTGACTTCTTCAAGGTGTCACGCTTCAGGAAGCTTCAATCGGTTACCCTTATTGACGACATGGAAGATAGCCACTGTATGTTTGCCTTTGAACGAGTAATTACGTTGAACATTCTTCCTTAGTTTTCTTTTTTGGCTATTGGGATTTTAGACCTCAACTACGAAAGTTTCTTTGGATTTTGGTTGGGAGGTCTGCCCTTGCTTGCCTTTATTGCCCTTAAAGTTGGTGCGGGATTCGAACTTGTTGAAATGTTCTAATGACTTCTCTGCTATCTCAGCTTGTTCAATCAAATCCTTCCATGTACAGGCCGTAACAGCGCCCATATGAGCTTCTATACGTCCCAAAAAATTATGAAGACAAGTTTGGAGTAGCATCGACAAAGGCATATCTCGACATCGCAATGTCAGATTGCAGTATCTCTTGATGAATTCCCTAACCATCTCATTTTCTTTTTGCTTTTTAGAGAGGAGTTTGGCCATGGTGACATCTGACTGTTTCGTATAGAATTGTGAGAGGAACTTTGATTCTAGATCAGCCCAGGATTTGATTGAACCATCAGGAAAATTTTGAAACCAATCGAAGGCTACCCCCTAAAGGGTGCCAATAAAAAATCATGCCTTAATGGCATCATTGCCCACAACATTCCCTATTTGTTGGTGGAAGTAGTAGATGTGTTGATTCGGAGAACCTTTGTCAACAAACGTATGCAACGTTGGCGGTTTAAACTTTATCGGATAGGGAACCATGTCTCACTCGATGGGATAAGGTTAGGTAATTCCAACCCTCTTGAGCTCAGTTCACTAAGAAAGAGCGTTGAGCTATTTTTGGATGTCCTCAAGGGCCTTTGCTTACTGAGTCAGCTTAGGAGGTGCTGATGACTCCGAATGAGCAGAGTTTGCATCGTCTTGATCCATGTGCTCTTTTTCAAGGAAAATTTTGATAGCTGGTCGTTTCCCCTTTGAAGAGCTTGCTTGCTGCTGAGAAGCTGTTAGGAGCTGCTTGAACATTTTCTCCAGAAGCTCAAATCGCTCATCTGAAGCTTTCTTTTGAGCTGCCATCTGAGCGAGAAGATCTTCCCGGTCCGTCATATCTGTCACGCATTGTTGCTATTGACTTGAGTTAGGAGTTACGTTCAACGCTACGGCAAAGTTAGCATCACTGGAAGTAAGCAGGTCGACTTGAGGCGGAGACCACAGCACTCGTGTTTGAAGGAGGGAATAGTCAAAAGGAATTGTTTGTCTTTGCCTTGATCTGGTGTGACGATACACACCATCAATCTCTGGCAATATGCCTCCAATGCCAAGAGATTATCTCAGGTCAGATGGACTATCTGCATCTTCCTCCTCATCTCTAGAAACTACACTAGTCATGTTGACAGTGAATTCTTAGAGTTTACCCTTTCGGGTACGTCGTTGTCTTTTGGTCCGAATCTCTGAAGGCTCAAGATTGTGTCTAAGATGACTGAAAACCAATTCTTTTTTAGGAATAACTTTACATTCGCAATTCTTCTGAACTGCCGTGACTACTTCTCTAAGGGTCGTACAATGCAGCTCTCTTCAGAGATAGGAACTCTCTCAGATCACCAGTAGTTCCAACATCGCCATTTTGGGTTTTGGCATGCGAATGTCACTTTTTACGATGTTGGCCGGACTTTTGCTTAGCGAAGTCAGATGGATCACCATTAGCAATGTCATTCCCTTGCAGGAATTTGGTCGAGGATTACCCCCATTCTTTGCTTCTGTTGAGAAAGTATAGCGAGCATCGCGAGATGCTTTAAATTGAATCCCCAAGGGAGTTATGGACTGATGTCCAAAATTAGAAGACGTGAAAACGTCTTGACCTTTGCTCGTGGCGAGGGTCGATGTTTCTTCACTCTGGGCGAATTTCATTTGGTTTGCTGCGAAGCTCAAGCCATCTTTGGCGCAGGTCACCTTTACACACGCGGAGGTCGACTTGGACCCTAGGTTTGCACTGTGGTGAATTTTTTGGTAGCTTCTCACAGTTGTCACTGATGATTGGTCCGAGGAAATGAATTCCTCAAACTTCGCTTTTTTAAATTCTATGACTAGTGACTCAGCAAAAGACCCGAGGGTCTTAGTGTCGGACTGCGACACAAACTTTTCATCGGAGGAGAAAGTAGTCCTCAGTGGAGTCGCCATCCTATTTTGGGTCTTTTATATTGTAATTAACTCAGATTACAATAAAAAGAATACAATCAAAACTAAGAAAAATTTATATTTCTTAGGGTTCTTTTCTACGTGCCGATGGAGCGTCGATCCTGTACTCCATTGATGATTCAACTAATAAGATGGGTCTCTTGCTGTTGGTCTCTGATTTGGTTGCTTGAAAGATAGCTCAGTCTTCTCTTAGAACCAAAATAGAGGAGAATCGTGCATCTACTGGGTGTTTGATTGTGTATCTTCTTGCCTATGTGTCTGGTGGTGTTCAAATGAACAATCTCCTTCTCTTTTTAAAGGCTAAAAGAGAGAGAGTTAATGGCCTTTAATTGTAGATTAAGTGGCCATCTAGATTGGAGATAGTGGGGAAAACGTTATCCCCTTAAGAATAGCTCTCCAACGGCTAATTAGCGAGGTTCACTGATTAATCGAGTGGCGAAGTTCGCTGAAAGTGCTTGGGCGAGGCTCACGCGGATGTGGGTGAGCCATCTTCTGAATCGTGGATGATGTGGCCCATGTGGGTAGCTGTAGTCGAAGTTCACTGATCAATTGGTTGGTGAACTTCGCTGGCGAGTTTAAATTTAACACAGAATTCAACTCCTAATTTGGCCTACTCAATGACGCCCTTCGACTTGGCCTGAAGTCTGAATTGGGGGTCAACCCACTCTGGACTTGGTCAGGTCGGGTCAAGATGAACTCCGTGGCGGAGTTTACCTGTTCTTTTAGGCAATCTTCGCTACAGTTTGTTGTGGGCTAGACTTTGGGCTCATTTAAAGTATTTAGCTCATGGGCATTCACTTCTTGGTGCTACGCCGAATCATTAGCCTGGATGGAATATATTTTAACCATCTACATTTGGTCCATGGGCATCCAGTTCTTGGGCTCAAGTATCAGACTTGTGCAAAGTATCGATCCAGGCCTTTCGTGACTTGAAAGATTAATTGTATGTGGAAGGGGCCTGTATATGTTGACCATCAATAAGATAGTTCCCAAAGTTTTTGAGATCCTGCATTTGACTTGTAGTAAGGATCGAAATACTTTGGGTAATAGCTAGAGGTGGCTTCAGTTGTTTTGCCTGGAGTGGGTTTGTCTCCGTTCGACTGCTTACTTGCTAGAGGTGTACTGTTAAAGGTGTACTGTTGAACGTGGCTTCCGTCATTGTGGATTCATCTTGAGTTGAATAATCAGTCATATCTGCATCTCCTCTAGTACTGAGGACTTGAAAGGAGTTCATCCAATTATGTATTTGGAATGAAGTTGAAAACCTCATTCAAACCATATTTGAAGCAATGTTGGCATAGCTACAAGAGTGTAGCCGGATGTTGGTGTAGCTACTAGAGTGTAGCCAAATATTAGCGTAGCTGCTAGAGCATAGCCGAATGCTGGCGTAACTACTAGAGCATAGCCGAATGTAGCTAAATGTTGGCATAGCTGCTGAAGCATAGCCGAATGTTAGCGTAACTATTAGAGCGTAGCCGAATGTTGGTGTAACCGCTGGAGCATAGCCAAAAATTAGCATAACTGTTGGAGCATAGCCGAATGTTCAACCATAGTTTATACTCGTATGTAACTAGAGTATTCCATCATCTCGACCAGGCTAGGGAGGTTCATGGTGTCAACAATTTAGGCTCCTGAATAGTTGAAACATAGAAAACAGTTTATACTCATATACCAGTTGGAGTTGTTAAGAACCTGGCTGAGCAAGTCCGCCAGGTAAGAGAGATAAGGAACAGTTTATACTCATAAGTAGTTGGAGTGTAAGGAACAGTTTATACGCATGTACCCATTGGAGTCCACATAGTTTATGCTCTTAAGGCATTAGAGCGTGGAGAAGTAGTTTATACTCGTATACTTATTGGAGTGTAGGGAGAAATTTAACCTCGTATACCAGTTAGCAGTTAGGAAGCAGTTTAAACTCATAATCCCATTGGAGGTAAGAGAGATCGATAGAGGTGTGATGTTAACTAGTCGACTCAAAAGGGATTGACAGAGGTGTAATGTTAGCTAGTCAGTCAAAGGGTACATACTGTTTAGAGGTGTAGTGTTAACATGACAGCATAGGAAGTCGACAAAGGTGTAATGTTAACTGGCTGACAGAAAGGACCAACAGAGGTGTAGTGTCAACCAAGGGAGTCCAAGGGACAACTACCGTTTGGAAGTGTAATGTTAACTTAACGGTAGGAGAGAACGACAAAGATGTAATATTAACTGGTCAACTCAAAAGAATACTGACAGAGGTGTAATATTAACTGATCAAATCTAAGAAGAGATTGGCATAGGTATAATGTTAACCGGTCAATCTCGAAAGGGAAAGTCGACAGGGGTGTAATGTTAACGGTCAATCTCGAAAGGGAAAGTCGACAGGTGTAATGTTAGCTAGTCGGTCAAAGGGTACATCTTGTTTAGAGGTGTAATGTTAACATGACGATGGTAAAAGATACCTGGAGTCAAACTGAGCTATGGTGTTGACTCACTAGGGAATTTTGTTAGGATCAAACCGAGATGATCAATGACTTTGGTTAAGAAATTATTCTCATGGTCAATGGTTAGAGCTTTAACATGACCAAAGGCCCTGTAGGGAGTATTGGTTGACATACGGTGTGGTGTTAACCCGCTAAATGGAACAAAATGTCATTCTCACAACTGAGGATCGGAGCCAAATGTCATTCTCACAACTGAGGATCGGAGGTAAGGCTTGAGCCCCTATCTTTGATTTAGGACAAAGTTGAAAAGAGCTATTTGAGATAGCTTAGAAGCATGACTTTCTTCTAATTTGAGTAGAATGAGCCCGAATGGATGAGTCGTACCGATGCCAAGTTTGCCTTGTTTGATGGACTTAATTAGTATAAAGGATCCGCTGGGGATATATCTTGATTTAGTGCTTCCCTCGTTCACAAAGGATAAGCTGAGACGAGTCTCTGACATCAAAAATCCTATGGGGATAAGTCCGGACTCGGTGTCTTTAGAAAGAAATGATCTTGGAGGAGTGAGTCACACTGCTGCCAAACATGCCGTACTTAACGAGCTTGTATGAGATGGAGAATAAGGATGGTGGTCAATCTCTATGCTAAACTCCACTAGGGATATTCCCGATTTGACACCTCCTTATAGCGTTTCATTAAGCACCTTCTTTAGCTTTTTTGGCCAAAGCTAGAGGCTTCCTCTTTACTCCATGCTAGAACCTTCTATGAGTGCAAGTGGTGAAAGCTCAGCAAGGCATATTAAGGTGCTGCTTGAGTTCGACGCCTTTGAAGGTGGATTCCTTGAAGATTCTCTTCTTCAACAGGCCAATCGCCATATCCGTGATCATGAGAAGTGGTAGGCACTACCCCCCACACCTTCATTGAGCTAGAGGGAAGTCTAGGATTGTTTTTCCTTTAACAAGTTTTTTGGGTACGAATGTCATATCGTAGTAAGATAGCAATATCGCTTACTTTACAAGCCTAGAATTTAGAGATACCAGCTTCATCATGAGTACGCACAGAGGATTAACTCTTGAAAGGCTATCGTCAAAGGTGTAATGTTGAACTTGATGACTAATTGCTTCGGTAGAAATTGTACTATTGAAAATGCCAAAGAAATAAGGTGTTGCCGTTAAAGGCTCATGCCCTACGAGACGAAGCTGTAAAAGCTGGGTTGGCGTTTGCTGAGGAAGCATTACCGTAGCAGGAGGCTAGGTTGGTACTGCTAAAGAAGTGTCGCCACAGCCGTAGGAGGCTATGTTGACAAGCTTCGGAGAGTGTTGAATTGCTATAGCTGTGAAGCCATTAGTAGGCAGAGCGATGCTCTATACCGAAGGCATGAGCTTGACAAGACTTTCGTAATGGCGAGGGTATCCTTTCCCTTTGATCAAGAGGATTGCCCCATCCCATTCTCAGCATCAGAGGATTGTACCATCTCGTTATCATCATCTTCACGGCTTGACCACGGATCATATTGATTGAATCTCTTAATAGATTTCTCGACAATCTTCGCCTACTCAATTAGATCTTTCCACGAATTAGTTTTGACAGTGCCCATGTGAGCTTCCACTTGGCTAAAAAAGTTATGCCAGCATGTTTGGAGCAACATCAGCAACGGCATGTCTTGGCATCGTAAGGATAGGTTACTAAACCATTCAATATAATCTCTAACCGAATCATTTCCCCTTTATTTTTTTTGAAAGAAGCCTGGTCATTGTTGCATCAGATTGGTCCTCGGGGAATTGGGACAAGAACTGTGATTTCAAGTTAGCCCAAAATTTGATTGATCCTTTGGCTAGATTCTGGAACCAGTCAAAGGCTGCCCCCTGAAGGGTACCAATAAAAAGTCACGCCTTGATGGCATTATTTCCTACTACATTTCTCATTTGCTGATGGAAATAGTAGATGAGCTGGTTGGATGATCCATTGCCATCGAACGTATGCAATGTTGGTGGCTTAAATTTCATAGGGTAAGGAACCGAGTCCCACTTGATGGGATAAGGTCGAGTAATCCCAACATTCCTTAGCTCGGTCCTCTGTGTAAGAGTGATGAGCTGATTTTGGTGGCTTTTGAACATTTTCAATTTGTGCCTCGTCTTCAGTGGAATAGAGTCGATCGGGAGGAGAAGACACCTTCTTGGTGCGGCGACTCCTTATCAAAGAAGTTGTCAACTACCTGCTTCCCTTTTAAAGTGCTCACAGGGGGCTGGGAAGTGAGCAGCAGTTATTGAAGCATATTTTCGGGTCGCTCGAAGTGCTCGTCGGATCCCTTCTTTTGGGTCTCAATCCGGCAAATAAGATCATCGATGGCCTCTCTCTTTGCCATATTGGCAGTCCACTCCCACTCTTGACTTGAGCTAGGAGTTGTGTTTGATGCTATGGCTGAGTTAGCATCACTGGCAGGAGTATTATCCACCTGTGAAGGAGTTCATTGAATGGGCATCCTTAGGACAGAATAGTCGATGGGGACAGTTACCCCCCCCCCCCCATCGTAATCTAGCATGGCGATAGACACCATCGGTCTCAGGAAGGATACTCCCTATTCTGAGAGAATATCTTGGTTTTGACGGGTTATCATCATCATCAACTTCTTCCCAGGTTGCACTGGTCATGTTAACCTGAACTCTTGGGGATCGAGGTCGAAAGTTGCCTTGTTCTTGCGAGATCACCGTCATCGCTTGTTCCTAAACTCTGATGGTTTAGAGAATGGGCTAAGGTGGGCAAACACCAACTTTTTAATAGATGGAGAGTTACATATGCGATTCAGTTGAACTGTCGATACTATCTCATTTAGGGCCGAGTAATGCTGACATTATCGTACCCTCTTTTGAGAGAGGAACTCCCATAAGTCAATGGGAGTATCAACTTGGCTATTGATTCGGTGGTCACTCTTCTTGAAAGCAACTTCACCGGGCTGGCTTTTGGCATTAGAACATTGCTTGAGACAACGTCGCTTTGACCTATGACTACCATGGTCAATTGTGGCTTCATCATATGTCTGAACTTGTGATTGAGACTGAGAATCAGCATGGACGATAGTTTTCCCTTTCAGGAATTTGATTGGAGGATAACCCTCATTTTTAGCTTCTTTTAAGGAAGCACAATGAGCGTTGCGAGATGCTTTAAAGAATACCCTCAGAGGGGTTGTGGACTGAAGACCGAATTCAAGAGATGTTTGAATGTCCTAACCTTCGCTCGGGGCGGAGGGTCGCTAAGACTTCGCTCAAGGTAAAGCTCATTTTGCCTCTAGCGGCACTGAGGCTACTTTTGGTGAGGTTCGCTTTGCTTTGGGCAAAGCTAGGGTTGTCTTCACTCTCGGTGAAGTTCACTTTGACTCTAGCGAAGCTGGGGCTATCTTGGGCAAGGTTCGCCCTGCTGTGGGCGAAGCTCGGGTCTATACCCGGTCTTGAACTTTAACGAATCTTACAACAGCTTTTAGTCATGGCCATAATTGTCTTCTCAGAGGAAATGAACTACTCAAATTTTGCTTGGTCAAATTCAATGACCAGTAATTCAACAAAAGATCCTAAGGCCTTAGTGGCAGACCATAACACAATCTTCACTTTGGTTGAGAAGGAAGTCCCCAGCAGAGTCGTCATCCTGTTTCGGGTCTTAAAATTATAATTGACTCAATATTATAATTTTAAGATTATAAAGAAAAAAGAAAATTTTATAAGACTCGGTTCTTTTCCGTGTGCCGATGGAAGGTCATTCTTGTCTTCCATTGACGGTCCAACCAGTAGACGATGGATCTTTTGCTGACCAACAATCTCTGAGTAAATAATTATTAACAATCTCTAAGTAAATAGATGAATAATAGATCCTTTCTCACAAGAACTATTGATTAAGCTAGATGACTAGCTGAAGAAAATGCATCCTTTCTCACAAGGATCTTTGATCTAGCTAAATGATTAGCCGATGAGAATGATCTATAAAGATCAATGAGAATGGAGGAGGGACGGGCTCTTTATCAACATAGCCTCTTAATCACTCTTTCTCTCTTTCATATAGCAAAAGGTCTAGCTAAGAACAATGTCAGCCCCAAGGACTTTTCTCCGCCCCCTTGCGTTTGTGTTTATCATGTCTATTTATAGACTTGGGCGCATTAAGTGGATAAGTTAGTGCTTCTTAACTCCCCTTAAATGGGTGAGTTAGTGGTCATTAATTTTCCTTAAATGGGTGAGTTAGTGGAGTGAACCGTTTCCTTAAAAGTAGCTTCTGAAACGGCTATGGGCGAGGAAACATATTTCCTTCCTTATTTTTTGTTGTGAAACAAATAGTCGAATGGTGAGGAAACATATTTCCTTCCTTATTTTAGGGCGAACCAAACAAGCTACTCACTATTTCAAGAAACTCCAAAAAAAAACCCATGGAAATAGGTTTTTATGCTGGAAAGAGGTATCCTATAATTATGGAAAATTAGCCAGACAGGCCCTTAGTTGCAATAGAAGATTTAACCATTGCATAGATACTAACCTCTAGAATCTTTTAATCTTTAGATGGAGATTCATCAGCATTTGTACAACGATAGTAAAGTAATAACAGGAATAGGTTATTAATATTTTATTCTCCTACTCAGTTAATTAAGAAGGAGGAATAAATGGAGATGGAAAACAGTATCCCGTAAAAAAGAAACTCTTCGTGGGAAGAGATGGATTTCATCAAGCACTTGGGTTAGGAGACAGTAATTGAGGATTACCTTGTCTGTAACTGTTGCTCAAGCCCTTCAATGTCGCTCAAACTAAATCAGAGAGGATATAGATAAGCCGCTTCTTGAATTCACCAGTTAACATTCTTCCAGCACCATATTCCTGAAACATGGTCAGCAAATAGATAACAGAAATAATTCAGAAATAAAAACTCATAACATAATTAAATGAGGCTTTGTAGCTCGAAAAAAATAAAATAGAAAATAAACTTCTGAGAATACCTCTTTTATAAAATTAAGCTCATCATCATCTTCAAGGAAGAAATTAGGGTACTTGAGAGGGACATCCACCTAGCAAAGTCAAAATCAACACAAATGTTTTGACTGCAAATCGCTCAAGTGCAAAGCCTATACCTATCTCATGCATAAGAAACCAAGTAGCCAAGTGCTGTGGCAGCACTTGGTGAAAGACGCCTAGCAATAAAAACCACACGCCATATGAAAAGGGTATCCTATGACCAAAATCTCAAAAGAATAATATAACATCATTATCTTTTTTTAAACTTTTACCAATAATATGTAAGCCGCTGAGGCCAAAAAACATCTAAACTGGTGCCACATTCCTTGGCTGCGGAAGTACATCTAGGTCATAAATCCTATTAGGTTAGTTGGTACGTAAGAAAATCTATCGTATTAACCAGACGGAACCCATGTAACCAAGGAGAAGCCCTCCAAAATTTTAATAGACAAAGAGTCTAGATGGGCAAAAGATCATAAGATAAATGTAGAGAAATTTGACAAAACCAACTACCAAACAAAGAATGCATTCCAATCCAAAATGGAATAAGATGACTCCAGAGATGATGACTACATGAGTTTGAGAATGTTTACTGAAACTTCTAGCCAGCAATTTAGCAGAGTAGAAATAACGATGAAGGTAAGGTCAGGCATATCATAGCCCAAATAGTTACATATACAACATTTAGGACCTGCAGAGTCAGTAGCAATCTTATCTCTGGACAAGGAATTGATCAATATCATAAACTTGCAACAATTACAATAAATTGGAAGAGGTCAATCAACTAAACAAATGAAGAAGATAAATGTCCTACCTCAAGACTTGCTCCATACTTTCTGTGGTTCTCTATTGAATCTTGTCCCCTAGAGAATGCATACCTATTCACCTACAGATAATAACTCAACTCAGGGCAATAAAAATTTACATGTCGGCAGATGTATTTGTAGAGAATCGTTTTACTCAATTAATGAAAAAAATAGGAAACTAAGAGTTCTTAACCGAAAAAATATTATGGTTAATTAGACCTTTTAAATGTCCTTAAATAGGATTAGCTATTAATTGGAGTCACATAATGACAAAGAGCATGGAAAATTCATATTGCTAGCAAAAACCTCATAGTTTCATTTACACAAAGAGAAAAGAATGAATTTTTCTTGAGATCTGAGAGGTGTAGAAGAAAGAAGAGGAAGCTTCAGTTAAGGTAAGATTCTTTATTTCTTTTAGTTTTAGATTGATGTCGTCAAGGGAACAAGAGAAAACCAAAACTTTTTCGGCCGCCGGCATAGTCTCCTGCGATGTCTGATGACCTTCGGGCTATCCTCGATCAAGGGTCTCGCTAGAGGTGGCCACCCAGGTCACTGTATCCAAGTAAACCCATTTAGGTTCATAAGCAGAAAACGAACAGAGGAAGGAGAAGAAGAAATGGATAATTTCCTCTGGCCCCTTAGGATAGAATTTGCTGCTATTCGGTCTAGTGTTTGCTTCAAATAAAGAACCCCTAAGGCTAGAATGTGTTGCTATTAGGTCTAGTGTTTGCCTCAAATAAAGAAATATAGAAACCAAGTTTCAGATAACCCCTCAGACCCAGAAATATTGGTTCTATGTCCAAAATAGTTATGAATATAATTCTTTATGTTGGAAAATTTATATATATCCTATTGATGGGAAATAAATGATGTCCTATAGTTACAAATATACAACTTATCAAGTTATAGTATATAAGATTATCGATCCCACGAGGAAGGCGTTTGTAAGATTATGTTCAAGTTTTGGTTCTCAAATTATGCGCAAGACAATTAGGAGTTTATGTACATGGTGAAAGTGGTCATGAAAAGAGTAGAGAGTGGATTGTGGATTATGCGCAAATAAAAGAAAAACGAGGAAGAAAATGTGTTGTGGAGAGATTAAAAGTGTGATTGTGACAAAGTGTAAATAAAAGCAAAATAAAAGTGAGAGTGAGGAGATTAGAGAATGAAAACGGATGTATGTAAATAAACCAAAATGAGAATGAGAGAGTGTGAGAAGTAAAAAGTGAAATCAAGATCAAGAAAATAAAATCAATAAAGCAAAAGATGGAGGATTCAATTAGAGATATGAAGAAATCTAGAATTGAATCCACTAGCTAATCTTACTTATAAGATATGAACCATTCTCTTTTATCACATTTCATTTTAGATTTATTAAGCATAGACTATCAAACCACTTAAGGGAAGCATAACCTATCAAATTATCACCTAAATGAAATCAATACTCATGAGGAGAATAACAACAAGATAATAATCCTAGAATTCATAAGCATAACCTATCAAACCACTTAAGGAAAGCATAGATTATCAAATTCTTCTTCTACCGATTAGTTCTCTAGTTAGTTATCCTAAACATGATCATTTTAAACATTAGAGAGTGATTCACAAATGTAAGAGAGAACTTAGACTAGTTTCATGCAAAACTAGATCCCCACAAGAGATTTAGTTCCACATCTTAGAAAAATAAAATAAATCAAGAGAGGGAGGAGCAAAAATAAACATAATTACAAGAATAAAAAGAGCAAGAAATAAAAGAAAAGAAAAGAAAATTACAATGAAAGTAAATCTAATCTATGAATTAAAGACAAGACATGAAAGTAAATTGCATGAAATTAAATTGCATGAAAGTAAATTGCAAGAAAGTAATTTGCATGAAAGTAAATCTATTCTACAAACAAGAAAATAAAGAAGAGAAAAGAAATAAAAGAGAAACCCACAATTCCTAATTCATCTTCATCCTTCTTTTGGTCCTTGGACAAAGAGAAGAGAACGGAAATTGAAGGGGTGAAAAATTTTATTTATTGTGTAACAAAAGTTATAATTTTTGGAAGGTCTTCTCAATTAAGAGTAACCCTCCTCTCCAAATGGAGTTTTTATAAAATATTTCACACTCAAAACCCTCAGCATTCACCCCTATTTATAGCCCAACGGAGTTGATGTGAACCATTAGATCAAACTTGGCCAACAAGGAAGAGAAATCAGCCCATAATTCAGAATCTGTTGCGAACCAATCGGTTGGCCAATCGGTTGGCCAACCGGTTGGTTTCCAACCCAATTTGTCTTTTCTTGATTTTTCTTCACGAATTTTTCTTGGATCACTTTGGTATCTTGGGCCTTCGTTTGTCTTTATATTTGGACTTCAAAAATTGGTAGAAAATCAGAGGATTTGAGTCATTTGGGCTCTTATTCATTAATACTCCATTAACCTGCAAATTAAGATAAAAACGATTATTAGTAATATCTTTATTCATATAAAATAGGTAATGAGCGTATAAAAATATAATTAAAATGTGATAATCAAATACCCCCACACCTAAACTTTTGCTAGTCCTCTAACAAATAAAATAAAAGGAAAACCTAACACACTTTCGCAGGAATCGCAGTTGTATTTAGCGCATACAACAAGCCTTTAAACCCCTAGGTTACCCTAGTGGACGAGTTGTAGTCTCGTGAGGGTTTGCAGTGAATATACCCACAAAATTCAGTCAACTTGCCAATTTAAAGAAGTTAATGAAATAATTAATTCATTTGATATCTTCAAACATTCCAATTGAAGTTGGTTAATACTCAAGAAAATATTTTTATCATAACTCCAATATAATTTTCTTAAGAAAATCCTTCCAATATAGTTATACAAAGCCAAGTTTAACTCAAAAATTTAATTTAAAAGTTTTGAAAAGAACATGCTAACTCTTTGTTTTAAACAAACTTCAAGTCTTTTAATCAATTTAATTCTTCAAGAACATATACAAATATAACTATATATAAAAACATGGTTAGTATGCTTTTTTAATTTAAATTTTTTATTTTTAATTTACTCTTTATTCCTTGGTGGTTTTGTTCTTTTAATCGAGCTTTCTAAGTGACCATTTAGCGAGTTTTGGGCCAATGAATCCCAACCCAATTGGGCTTAGGTCATTAAGCATAGAAATACTCCTCGGACTTAATTACTCAGTCAACTTAGGCTTAGTAAAATAGAACCACCAATGATTTTAAGAGAAATTTTTCTTCTTTTGTTAAGTTAGTATAATATACATATATGTGTATATGTATATATATTCGAATAATATTTGGATCAAGACAACGTGAAAATTTATTTTCAACTCTAAGTTAGGCATGCAAAAATTTCATTACTTTAATTAAAAATCTAAGTTAAAACTTAAGTAAAGTATACTACTTTGAAAATCAATTCTTAAGAAATTTATTTGGAGTTATCATAAGCGGTAAACTTGAGTATAGAACTAACTAAGGATTAGAAGACTTAAATTCTATCAAATAGATCAATTATTAATCAACTCTATTAAGTTGGCAAGTGACTATTTATATTTTTTAATTTTTCTTTTTCTCTTTTTTACATATATATAAAAAAAGAAAAATGACTAAGATAAAGATAAAAATGACTAATCCCCACTCCCACACCTAAATTTTGCATTGTCCTCAATGCAAACTCTATAATCCACAAAGTAAAACAAATAAGAATGGAAGCACTTACATTTATTGATTAGACCTAGAACAATGAAAAATCTGCAATTACCTTTGGTATGAGGAGGATGAAGTCAAAAATATTTATTCTTTTTTTTCATATATCTCTTTTTTTCTTTTTATATATATATATATATATATATATATATATTTTTTAATAAAGAAGAATAAGAAACTCTCACATGAGAGAAGAATAAATTCTTTTATTATTATGAGACAAAAAATAAAAATGTAGAATAAAAGATGAAACATGAGAAGCTCACATTCTACATTAAGTCCTACCTTATTGCTAAAAATTCTATCCCGAAATTTAAAGAATTTCAAAATGATATAATCAGATGTGCTTAAATTCTAAATATTTCGGGGTTTTAGTGATATTTGCAAAGAATGCAAGGTAGGTATTAATGGTTGTACGCTTTTTGAACTTAGATTCGTTATTAACAAAATTATGTGCAACCAAGTCTTCTTTAAAAATTTTCTCAAATATAAAATTTAAGGTTTGACATTTTGGTTGGTTATTTTTAAAAAATCTAAGTTCATCTGAAAATAGTTCTTCAACAGTTTCCTCATTCTCAGCAAAATTTTTCAGTTCCTCAGCAAAAATTTTCTCAAAACTGAGGTCTAACTCATTCTCTTTTTCTATCTCCTGAATGTAATTTATTTCAAAAGGTTGATTACTTGGCTGATTCTCTATATTGAAAATATTGATATCAGCAGTCATATTCTCAAAGGACAGCTTCATTTGACCAGTTCTACAGTTGATAAGAGCATTAGACGTGGCTAAGAACGGTCTTCCTAAGATGACAGGTATTTGTCATTTTGGATTGGAAACAAGCTGCGTTTTCAGGACGATGAAATCCACATGGAAAATAAACTCTCCAACCTAAATCAAAATGTCTGTTATCTCACCCTTGGGGACTTTGACTATCTATCAGCTAACTGTATGGTGCATTTGGTAGGTTTGAGTTCTCCTACACCTAGTTGTTGAAAGACCGAGTATGGAAGCAAATTAACATTGGCCCCTAAGTCTAAAAGTGCCTTATCAATGTGACTATTACCAATGATACAAGGGATGGCAGGGCAACCTGGATCCTTATGTTTCAGAGGCATGGACTTTGAGATTATATCAGTGATATTGGCAGCAAGAAAGACTTTCTTCGGAATATTTATTCTTATCTTTTTAGTGCACAAATCTTTTAAAAATTTGGCATAAGTCGGGATTTGTTCAATTATATCTAAGAGAGGAATGTTGACCTTAACCTGCTTGAAGGTTTCTAGGATCTTTTTCTCCTGAGGGGAGTGATTCCTAGGCCTGAGTCTATATGGGTATGGAGCAACTGGTTTAAACCAATCAAAATTAGGCTCAGGTTCGGATTCAGGCTCTTGGTTATCAGAATTGGGTGATTTATTAGAAGGAGAAATAACTTGTTCGGGTTCATGCGTTGGGCTTGGAGGTATTCTAACCTGATTATCGACTTCTCTACCTGATCGGAGTGAATGGATTGCATTCACTTGAGCCTCATAGGTTAAACTTGTACCCGTGTCCTTTGGGTTGGTCACGGGTTGACTCGGAAAAGTTCCTTTCTCTCTCTCACTCATGGCATTAGCTAGTTGACCAAGTTGGGTTTCTATCCTAGCTATGGCTTGGGTGTTGGAAGTGAGGATTTGCCCGGTTGCTTGCATGAAGGAATTCAACGTGTTTGATGTTTGAGTCAACAAGTTCGCGGTCTGTGTAGAGGTTTTAATCAAAGTTTCTAGACCCTTTTCTAAAACATTAAGACGTTTATCATGATCAGCAATTTGAGGAGTGTGATTTGCAGATTGGTGATGAGGAAACTGATTTTGAAATGATAGATTCCGTTGTTGAAAATTGAGAGGGACTGTGTTTCCTCTAGGAAATTGTTGGTTTAAAGTGGGAGTGACATTTTGATTCCCGGAGTAGTTTCCCTAGTTCCATGCAAAATTCGGATGATTTCTCCAACATGGATTGTAGGTTGGAGAAAATGGATCATTCACCGGATACTGGAATGCAGCGTTTATCTGACCTAGTGGCTGACCGGATCCTAAAAGAGGACATTCCTCTGAAACATGAGATGGAGACAGACAGTTATGATAACCTGAGGCAGAAACTTAGTTAATTTGAGCTGGAGCTCGTTCTTTGACTTCTAAAGCTTCTAACCTATGCATGATTGTAGTCATTTTTGCTTCAGAGGCTATGTTTGTTTCTAAGGAAAGACCACTGGTTTTGGGTTGGGAAACTGATGAAACACGGTCATCACAATGTTCCCACTGCATAGTTTTCTCGGATAAACTCTCTAAAAAATCCCAAGCTTCATCGGTATTTTTCTTCATGAAATCCCCTTGACACATTGACTCTAAGGAAGTTTTTGAAGAATAATCCAATCCTTCATAAATGATTTGGTATAATCGCCACTTTTCAAGACCATGGTGAGGACATTGGATAAGAAGATCTTTGAATTTGTCAAAATACTTTCAAAAAGGTTCTCCTGGGATAATTTTAAAATTTTGAATGCTGTTTCTAAGCTTAACCGTTTTGTGGATAGGAAAGAATTTTTTCAGGAAAACTTTTACAAATTCACCCCAAGTTGAGATGGAATCTGTGGGCAAGCTATACAGCCATTTTTTGGCTTTGTCCTTAAGGGCAAATAGAATAAAGCAGAGTTTGATCGCATATTTGGTTAAGTCCCTCATCTTGATCATGAGGCAAACTTCTTCAAATTCGGAGATGAAAATGTAAGCGACTTCGGTTTCTACTCCTAGGAATTTGGAAAGCATGTTAATAAAATGCGGTCTAAGTTTGAAATTTGCTCCATTGACCTCGGGGAGTTTTATGCAAGAGGGGATTGCATTTCTAGTGGGGTAATAAACATCTTGAAGAACAGGTGGGTTGGTATTGGCCATTTCGTTTGGTTCAAGAGATGGATCAAAATGAATTAAATGATTGGTATTATCTCTAACCCAAGTTTGCATACACCAAAATCAATTTTTTTTTTGAAAAAGGACAAGAGAAAAAGTTAAGAAGATGATGTGAAAAAAGAAAAAGGAAAAACTAACTAAAAGCAAATCAAGGCAATCACTTTTCAATCACCCTAACTCTAGGGTTAAGCCTAAACTTGACTTAGACCAGCTCCTAATCAAAAATTCCCTTAATAAAAAGATCAAAGTTTACTTGGGTAATTAGCCAGGTAAGGATAGTACTAGAGGGAGATCAAAGATTAATTAAGTACCTCTTTCCTTGCGGAGCGCTTTACTCAACCTCTAAACCTTTCCTTAGACACCAATTAATCCAAATAAATTTGGACCAGTTCACTTAAGGAATTATTGTTTCTTAATGAGCTCGAATTCTTAGGGGCCAACGTCTAATCAGTTTTAAGAGGCTTGAATATGTATACTGAGAAATTAGTGATTTTTGGGCTAAAGAAAGGGTGATGAAATCCCTCACCTTATCTTAATTAATGGGTTTTACCCTTAAAAATATTTTCAAGTGAGTGCCAAATCAAGATGCTCAAATCACTTTGGTGAATTCCTACTATTATATGAAATGCAACCCTAGAAATTAAAAGCAACTAAAAAGGATGCCAAAGTAAAAATCTTTTTTTTTAATTATGGTTGGTAACAAACAATGTGAGAGAGGTGAAAATTGTTTGAGTTTATTATCTTGTTAGTCAAAGTCCAAGTGGAAGATGGATTTTATTATGGTCAACAACAGTAAAATCTTTTTTTTTAAGTCCTAATTATCTCTAATGTGGTGAACTAACTAAGGGTGGAATTGAAAATACTAGATAGAGAAGTTACCCACGCAAAAGCAATGCAAAGCCTCGTTGGAGGCAATTCTTCAATCTTAAATCTTCAACTCTTGATCTTCAAGCTCCAAGTTCCTACACAAAAGAAAACACACAAAATAAGGAACTAAACTTAATTAAAATCCTACTTATGCACCGTTCCCCGGTAACGGCGCCAAAAACTTGATGGAAAATAAATGATGTCCTATAGTTGCAAGTATACAACTTATCAAGTTATAGTATATAAGATTATCGATCCCACGAGGAAGGCGTTTGTAAGATTATGCTCAAGTTTTGGTTTTCAAATTATGCGCAAGACAATTAGGAGTTTATGTACATGGTGAAACTGGTCATGAAAAGAGTAGAGAGTGGATTGTGGATTATGCGCAAATAAAAGAAAAACGAGAAAGAAAATGTGTTGTGGAGAGAATA
This sequence comes from Asparagus setaceus, assembly GCA_012295165.1. Taxonomy (NCBI): domain Eukaryota; kingdom Viridiplantae; phylum Streptophyta; class Magnoliopsida; order Asparagales; family Asparagaceae; genus Asparagus; species Asparagus setaceus. The sequence continues at coordinate 63,978,307 of CM022701.1, forward strand.
AGAGTGTGATTATGACAAAGTGTAAATTAAAAGCAAAATAAAAGTGAGAGTAAGGAAATTAGAGAATGAAAACGGATGTATGTAAATAAACCAAAATGAGAATGAGAGAGTGTGAGAAGTAAAAGTGAAATCAAGATCAAGAAAATAAAATCAATAAAGCAAAGATGGAGGATTCAATTAGAGATATGAAGGAATCTAGAATTGAATCTACTAGGTAATTTTACTTATAAGATATGAACCATTCTCTTTTATCATATTTCATTTTAGATTTATTAAGCATAGACTATCAAACCACTTAAGGGAAGCATAACCTATCAAATTATCACCTAAATGAAATCAATACTCATGAGGAGAATAACAACAAGAGAATAATCCTAGAATTCATAAGCATAACCTATCAAACCACTTAAGGAAAGTATAGACTATCAAATTCTTCTTCTACCGATTAGTTCTCTAGTTAGTTATCCTAAACATGATCATTTTAAGCAGAGAGAGTGATTCACAAATGTAAGAGAGAAATTAGACTAGTTTCATGCAAAACTAGATCCCCACAAGAGGTTTAGTTCCACATCTTAGAAAAATAAAAGAAATCAAGAGAGGGAGGAGGAAAAATAAACATAATTACAAGAATGAAAAAGAGCAAGAAATAAAGAAAAAAAAGAAAATTATAATGAAAGTAAATCTAATCTATGAATTAAAGACAAGACATGAAAGTAAATTGCATGGAATTAAATTGCATGAAAGTAAATTGTAAGAAAGTAAATTGCAGAAAGTAAATTTATTCTACAAACAAGAAAATAAAGAAGAGAAAAGAAATAAAGAGAAACCCACAATTCTAATTCATCTTCATCCTCCTTTTGGTCCTTGGATAAAAAGAAGAGAAAGGAAATTGAAGGGGTGAAAAATTTTATTTCTTGTGTAACAAAAGTTATAATTTTTTGAAGGTCTTCTCAATTAAGAGTAATCCTCCTCTCCAAATGGAGTTTTTACAAAATATTTCACACTCAAAACCCTCAGCATTCACCCCTATTTATAGCCCAACGGAGTTGATGTGAACCATTGGATCAAACTTGGCCAACAAGGAAGAGAAATCAACCATTAATTCGGAATCTGTTGTGAACCAATCGGTTGGCCAATCGGTTGGCCAACCAGTTGGTTTCAAACCGAATTTATCTTTTCTTGATTTTTCTTCACGAATTTCTCTTGGATCACTTTGGTATCTTGGGCCTTCGTTTCTCTTTATATTTGGGCTTCAAAAATTGATAGAAAATCAGAGGATTTGAGTCATTTGGGATCTTATTCATTAATACTCCATTAACACGCAAATTAAGATAAAAATAATTATTAGTAATATCTTTATTCATATAAAATAGGTAATGAGGGTATAAAATGTAATTAAAATGTGATAATCACCTATGCTTATAGATTTGATCGAGGAGTAACCTTTTGGAGCACAGTTCTCAATATTATTGTTAGATTTCTAAAGATGAGTACATTTCTTCTCATTAGTTATTTTAATCTATTATATTATTTTAAATATTAATCTTTTTTGTATAGAGAAATGGTTAGATTAGACATGCTAGTTTTGTTTCACGTAGAAATAGTTGCTAAAAAATTGACATTGTGTTGCTATTTATCTCAAATTAGATAAATATTATTTTATTATGCAAATTAGTGAAAACATGTTTTCAAATATTTTTAAAACTACTGTTCATATGACATTAATTGAAAAGTTGTATATTTGATAAAATTTAATTAGTATAGATTCATGAATATTCTACTTTCATGAAAAATATATGAGAAAGTCTAAGTGTTAAAGCATATTATATTGCTTTCCATACAAATAAAATTGCAAGTGATATTTTGAGAGAAAAAAGTATTTTAAAATGTTAAAAATCCTCAGAGGTCCACTATGGAATGAAGTGATTTGTTTAAGCCTACCATATGGTATCAAATGTACCGACAGTGTTAAACTAACTTTTTTGGCAAATAGTAAAGTGGCCTTCAGGCAATCTATGGTAGTGCTAGATACATTATGTCCCCGAATTGACCAATATTAATTGATGTGCATTGCCATACTGCTGAGCTATAATTTCCTTAGCCTTAGTGTGACAAGTGACGAAGTTTTGTTAAGTGTGATTTCATAGTTTAAAACACTGTCACATGCTATTCATGAAAGTTTCTCTTGTTAAAAATTCTATATGTTTCTCAAATTGTACCTTTGACCGTAGCTTATTTAAGTTTAGTATTGATAATTTTGTAAACTAGCTTGATCCCCTAATGATAAGTTATCTACACACTAAGTGTAAACTTCACCCCAACTATTTTTAGTCTTTTCATATGAGAATTAGATAACCCTATCTATAGCTTGGAGTTTTGGGGATATGAGAAGGATCTATTAGAGAGTGCTTTAAAACTGAGATTTTATAGTTGCTATCTTAGCTGCTTTCATGCTATGTAATAAGAGTCTTTTGACTCATTAGAGTGACATTGTTGTGATGTAGTTTTGCTTGGAGACTTTTATAACAAATTTCTTTTAAATAAAATTTTATTTGAAATGTAGAAGGGCACTGTAGGCTTGGCATGTATTTTTGCATGTCGCCGTTGTCATGCTTCTCAAATTATTTTGCTCATTTGGGCGCGTGACAAGTTGTGGTATCAGAGCTAGATTTAGAAGTTATAGGCTTAGAAGTTTATAGTTAGTAGTGCTTAGAAATAAGTTTTAGAGTTTCCCTTAAAGATTACTGACATATTATTTATTGGTTTTATAACTAGATGGCTAGGAACAACACGAGCACTCCTTCAACTCAGGAGAGAGATTTGAACCAAATATTATGACGAATGTTTGGAGGTAGGAATGGATGTGGGTCTGGAGTGAATCAACTGGATGCGAATGCTATGCTGCAGGTGCACCATTGTGATGCAAAATTAGTAGCAACAAATTAATCAACATCAAGAACTTCGAGACAATGATAATCCTCGACTGCGAAGTGGTATGGCAGAGTTTAAGAGACTGACACCGCCTGCCTTTGAAGGAAATGTTGATCTATGATAGCTAAAGACTAGATCACAAGGATGGAGAAAGTTTTTACTTATATCAAGTGTCCTAATCGAGAAAAAGTGCCTTATGCAATCTATATGTTGAAAAAGACGTGCATATGGCTAGTGGCAAATGCAACAGAGGATTATGGGAGATGGTGCGGACCAGATATCTTGGGATGAGTTTAAAAAAGTCTTCTATGAGAAGTACTTTTGAAAGACTATTCAACAGTAGAAGGAGAAGCAATTCCATGACCTGAAGCAAAATGATAAGACTGTGCCAGAGTATGAGTAGGAATTCGCTTATTTATCTAAGTTTGTACCCCAGTTTGTTGCAACCGAAGAAGATTGAACACATAATTTTGAGGAGGCTCCACAACCTGAGATAAGGTTTCAAGTGAGCTTATTTGAACTTTCCACTTATGCGGTGGTATTGAAGAAAGCTTTAGTGATTGAGAATGAGTGAAAAGAAATTTTCTCGATTGATGATCGCAAGAATGATGATATGAAGAAGAGGCTCAGACCGGACAGTCGTGGAGGTCATAATATGAACTTGCAAAACAAGAGACAACATGTGGATGCAAAAGAAAAGCAGACTATGAACCAAAAGTCAATGAAAAGCACCATATATGACAATCTTAACCATGATGCAAAGAATTGTTGGAGGGTGACTATTGCTTACCTGAGATGTGGCCAAAAGGATCACAAGATTGCAGATTGTTCCAAGTTTAATGATACTCTAACTTGTAAGGCAGCTCAAAGTGATAAACGTCCTCAAGCTAAGGCTCGAGTTTACTCTCTAACCGAACACGACAGACAAATAATGATGTGGTGTCAAATACCATACCTATATATTATACTTTTGCTTGAGTACTCTCTGATTCTAGAGCTTCGCATTCTTTTATTGCTGCATAATTTGTTAGTGTTGATGTCAGATGCTTAACAGTTAGGTTTAGTGTGAGTTATAGAGAGTTTAGGGTCCATCAATCTTCTTTGATGGTTGATTATTGAGCAGAGGGTTCAATCCTGCATACAAACAATCGTAAGAGGATTGAAGTTGGGTTCTCCGGTGGTTCCTCCGATGATCAAGTCAGTATTGATCTCAGGTGGAGGAAAGAAAGTATGATTACTGTATGTTGTTGTGTCAAAAATTGCGTACCTTCATGCAGTAGGTAATGTGTCCATTTATAGTAGATCCAGAAGGGTAGTTGCATAATATTGGCCGAGTCCAATCACTATTTAGCTGATACTTTACAGATATCGACAGTGGGTGGTCTAAGTCACCTTTGTGATTAATACGATGGTGACTAGGGAGTTAAGGTGCTGGCGTGGTCCGATGAGTCATTAAGACTTTCAGCGGGGGTGTAATGATGACTCCAATCATACATTTAATGTGATGGTGACTAGCTGTCATCGATGGGCTCGAGAAAGACCGCCTTTCTTCTTAGCTTTTCGAGAGAGGCCGAGAAAAGATGTCTTTCGACTCGACCATTCTTAATGAGGGCGCTTCTTGACTCGGTCAACTGAGTGATAATGCACTAAGTTGGTTTTAGCAGCAGGGCCCGAGTGAGAATGTCTTTCGACTGGGCCCTCTTGGGAGGGTCCGAGTGAAGGCGTCCTTTGACTCGGCCTTCATGAGGTCGGATCAGATTGGTGTACAGTTAATTTGAAACACGTGTCATTTTCTAGAATGGGATTAACACTTAGTCATTTCTATGATACAACAGTTAGGAAACAAGATTTTCCTCGCACCAGAGCATGAAATGCATGTTAGCACACCAAGAGATAGCATATTGAAATGTAATAAGTATTGCAAAAGTAAGATAAAGATATTGAATAGGGAGCTTCTAGCAGAATTGATCATCCTTGATATTAATGATTATGATATCATTATAAGGATGGATTGGTTATAGAAATCATGCATCTATTTTTTGTCAAGAGAAGAAAGTGGTGATTAGAATTCTCAGACAACTCGAGTTTTTCTTTAAGGGTCCTAAAGTGCACTAGTTTCCTAACATCAGTGCAAGTCTTGAACCAGAAAGAAGTTAGATTAGATCAAATTCCTATCGTGTGTGAATTTCCATGTCTTTCCAGAAGATCTTTCGAGAATGCTACCCGATAGGAAAATGGAATTTTCTATTGAACTGGTTCTAGACACAAGTCCAATCTCAAAGGCCCCTTACAGAATGGCTCCTGCAAAATTAAAGGAACTTAAGGAACAGTTGCAAGAACTTTAAGATAAGAGCTTTATTAGACCCAGTGTTTCAACTTGGGGTGCACCTATATTATTTGTGAAAAAGAAAGATGGTAGCATAGAATTATGGGTTGATTATTGGGAGCTCAAATAAGATGACCATACAAAATAAATATATGTTACCAAGAATTGAAGACTTGTTCAATCAATTGCAAGGAGCTCAGGTGTTTTCTAAGATCGACCATTGATCGGGCTATCATCAATTGAAGATTAAAGGCCCTCCTCTCCAAAATGGAGTTTAAAAAAATTTTCATATCCCTCACCTTCACTCTTTACCCCTATTTATAGCCAACAATAACCAATATTAGCTCTTGGATCGAACTTGGGCTCAAAAAAGTCAAAATTATCCATTCATTACGTTCTGTTGCAAATTAATCAATTAGCATATCGATTAGCTAATTGATTAGTTCATCAGCCACTTCGGACTTAGGATATTTACGGCTCTACCACTGGTTCACTAAAATGACCATATCTTGAGTTTTGCAACTTCAATTTGACTCAAACATAATTCGTTGAATTCATAATTGAAAGAAAAATGATATTATATAAATTTTAGCTAGATCAAACAAAACTATCATGCACATTTCCACTTGAAATACGTTATAACACCTCCAACGATGAGCTACCGTGGTCATTTTCGCTCCGATTTTTCTTTGGTTTTTCTTGGGCTTCATGGAGCTTCAATTGGACTTAAGATATCTTCATTTGAGCTCTTATTAATTTTCTTCATTTTTCATACAAGATAAGATAAAAAATAATATTAATTATTTATTATGTGAAACTTATTTGAAATATGGGTACGAAAATGTAATTAAACAAGATAATCAAATTCCACCACACCGAAACTTTGCTAGTCCTCTAGCAAACAAAGAAAAAAAAAGAAAAGAATAGAAAAGAAAAGAAAAAAAAGAAAAACTCTAACTCGCTTTCGTAGGAATCGCAATTGTATTTAGCGTATACAACAGATATTTGAACCCCTAGGTTACCTAAGAGGATGAGTTATAGTGTCATGAGAGTTTGCAGCGAATATACCAGCAAAATTCAATCAACTTGCTAATTAGAAGAACTCAATGATCATCACATTTTATTATACTTTTATATCCTCATTATCTATTTTATTTGAATAAATATATCGCTAATAATATTTTTTTATCTTAATTTACAGGTAATGAAGAATTATCGAATAAGAGCTTAAAGGAACCATTTTTCTCATTTTTCTAGCCTATATTGAAACCTAGAAGAAGCCCAAAAGCCTAAGAACATCGAGTCAAGAAGTCAACAGAAGAAAAAAAAATTTGTTACAACCTAATCTGTTAGCTAATCGGCTAGCTAATCGATTAGTTTGTAACAGATTCTCATTAATGGTTGATTTCAATTTTCTTAGAGCACAAATTTGATCAAAGGGCTATTGTTCATTGCCATAGGCTAAAAATAGGGCTGTAGAGTGCGGGGTTTGGGTGTGTAAAACTTTATAAACTCTATTTTGGAGAGGAGGATTACTCTTAATTGAGAAGACCTTTCAAATTATAAAATTTTATTTATAATAATTAAAAATTTTCTCTTTTTTTATTTTCTTTCTTCTTTTTCTTTGGTGACAAAGATTTGCTTCTCAAGGGGTAAGCACCTTGCAATGTAAGTCTTCATTTCCTCTTTTATTTTCTTACTTAGTTTTTGAATATTTTAGATTTTTAATTAAAGTTTTAATTTCATGTTTGGTAGATTATATTTATTGATTTATAGTGTAGATTTATTTATGTTTTGTCGTATAGATTTATTTTCTTGCACTTTTATTGCTTTGTAGTGTAGATTTTATTTTTCTTTCTTTTTATGCTTTGTAGAGTAAATTTTCTTTCTTGTCTTATTTGCTTTGTAATTTAGATTTACTTTCTTATTCTTTAATACTTTCTAGTATAGATTTTCTTTCTTTGCTTTTATTTTGCAAGATGAGTAGCTAAGTTTTATAGGAATTCTAGTATTAAATGAAACTAATTTAATTTCTTTTTGGTTTTAAATTCTCTCTTTATGCTTAAATCGATCATGCCTAGGATAATCAACTAGAGAACTAATTGGTAGAAAAAGAGTTTGATGGTCTATGTTTTACTTGAGTGGTTTAATAGGTTATGCTTATTCAGTTCTAGGGTTACTATCAAGTTGTTTATTTCTTTTCATGAATAGTGATATTGCTTGGATGTGAATTTGATATGTCATGATTGTTTTGAGTAACTTGATAATCTATCCTTAAGAATTCTAAAGTAATATGAGAATTAAATGAGAGTAGTTCTTAATTTTAAATTGAACTTAACTAGTGGATTCAATCCAAGTTTCCTAGTCTTCTCTTGATTTCCTCCATCTTTTCATACCCTTCTTGTCTTGATTTGATTTTATATTTGATTTTATGCTTATTTTGTTCTTCTCTTGCTCTCATTTTGCCCATTTTGCAAAATCACCTTGAGTTTAATATTTTTATTGGTACCTATTTTTGCACGCTTTATATATATATATATATATATATATATATATATATATATATATATATATATATATATATATATATATATATATATATATATATATATATATATATATATATATATATATATATATATATAAAGGAAATTAGTTATGAGTTGACAAATTTATTTTGTAAAATGGCTATTATCACCATGTGAGGCCCACACACTAGGACTTCAAGGGGCCCATTACATATGACAAACCATTTTGTAAATGTAATATTCATACAATTTTTCCATACATACATACATACATATATATATATATATATATATATATATATATATATATATATATATATATATATATATATATATATATATATATATATATATATATATATATATATATATATATATATATATATATATATATATATATATATATATATATATATATATATATATATATATATATATATATATATATATATATATATATATATATATAATTGTTATCCACTCTAAGTTAAGCATAAAAAGTTTCATTACTTCAAATAAAGTTTTAAGTTAGAGCTATAGTAAAGTATACTAGTTTGAGAGTCATTTCCTATAAACATTATTTAGAGTTACCATAAAAGACTAACTTGATTATAAAATTAATAATTAGAAAGTTTAAAAATTCATCAAGTAAGTCAATTTTAATTAACTTTAACAAGTTGGCAAGTGACATGTTTTTAAGGAAAGAAAAGAAGAATAAAAAGGATAAAATTAATAAACAAAATGACTAGTCTCTACCCCACACCTAAATTTTGCATTCTCCTCAATGCAAACTATATGATGTAAAAGTAAAGTAGATAGCAAATGAAGTAATTACATTTTTTGGTCGACCTTGAACAAAGATAAAATGATAAAATCTGCAATTACTTTCAATTTGGATAGGAGGAGGAAAAATTTCTTTCTTTTTTCCCTTCTCATTTTTTAGCAAAAGAAAAAGAAAATCTCCAAATGAGAGAAATACAATTTCTTTTTTATTCTTATACTCATTCTTATTATTGTTTTTTTTTTTCATTATTCTTGATGAGACACGAATAAAGATGCGAATAAGGAATTGAAAATAAAAACTCACATTCTCGTGATCACTTACTATCTTATTGCTGAAAATTCTTCCTCGAATTTTAAAGAAGTCTAAAATGATAAACTCTATGATGTACTTAAATCCTTTACTCTCCAAGATTTTTAATAATTTTTGTAGCATTTGATGGCAGGTTGGTAGAGGGTAATCTGTCAAATCAAATTTATCATGCATCTCGATTTTTCAATGCCCATCAATCAGAAAGCTAGTGTCCGATTTGAACTCAGGTTTCACATGAATGAAAGTTTATCCTTACAAAACCAGCTCTTCTTTAAAAATTTCCTCAACCCAAGGTTCATGGTTGAGGCATGGTAGGCCGATTGTTCCATGTCTTCTACGAACTTAAATTCATTAGTAAAGAGTTCTTCGAAGTTGAGATCAATGAAACTTATGTCTAACTCAACACTTTTTTTTCTTAAAGTCTTGTTCTGATTCTAACTTCTTTATGAATCTGATCTCTTCATCAATAATTTCTTTAAAACTTAGATCAAGTGGGTTGAAGTCTAACTCAAACTCTTCCTCCAGCTGTTCATTTGATATTCCTCTAGGGGTTGATCTAATAGATTACTTAATTATTCTTCTATATTGAAGATGTTGAGATCTACATTTATATTTCCAAAGGAGAGCTTTATTTGACCAGTCCCGTAGTTGATCAAAGCATTTAAAGTGGCTAAGAATAATCTTTCTAAAATGGTAGGTATCTGACCCTTGAGATTAGAAAGGGTCTACATTTCTAAGACTATGAAATCAGCTAGAAATATGAACTCTCATACCTTAATCAAAACATCATCTATTTCTCCCTTCGGTATCTTCACAGATCTGTCAGCTAATTGTAGGGTGAATCTAGTTGGTTTTAGCTCTCCTACTCCAAGTTGTTGGTAGATCGAATATGAGAGAATATTAACACTAGCCCCTAAGTCTAAGAGTGACTTATTAATAATAATATTTTCTATGGTACATGAAATTGTAGGACAACCTGGGTCATTATATTTAAGAGGCATTGACTTGGATATGATCTCATTAATGTTGGCACCTAAAAAGACATTCTTAGGAACTTGGGTTGACCTCTTCTTTTGCACATGTCTTCCAAAAACTTGATATAGGAGGGGATCTGTTCTATGACATCAAAAAGAGGGATACGATCTCACTAATATTGGCAGCTAAGAAGACTTGCTTAGGGACTTGGGTTGACATCTTCTTTTTGCACAAGTCTTTCAAAAACTTGGTATTGGAGGGGATCTGTTTTGTGACATCTAAAAGAGGAATGTTGGCTTTGGCCTACTTGAATGTGTCTAAGATCTTCTCCACCTGAGGAGAGTTCTTTCTAGGTCTAAGCCTATCTGGGAAGAGTGCAACAGGTTGGAACCTATCTAGATTAGGTTCATATTTAATTTCTTATTCGTGGTCATCAAAAGAAGAAGATGGTTGCACAAAACTATCAGAAGGAGGGGGTGATTGTTCAGGTTTAGAAGTTTGATTTTGACAAGAAGAAGTTTGATCAGGAGGCATTCAGACTTGGTTAACAATCTGTTTGCCTAATCCTAAGGTGCGAATTGCATTGACATAGGCTAGATTGGATTGATCTGAGCTAGTGTCCTTATGATTGACAACCGATTGACTCGAAAATGTTCCCTTTTCTCTCTCACTCACAGCAATAGCTAGTTATTCTAATTGAGTTTTCGTCTAGCTATACCTTGAGTGTTTGAGTTCAACAGCTGGCATGTAGTTTGCATAAAGAAATTTAACGCATTGGATGATTGAGTCAATATGTTAGTGGTCTGGGTAGGAGCTTTCATCATGGCTTCTAGAGCCTTTTCTAGAACACTAAATAATTTCTCATTATCATTATTGAATCTTGGTGGAGCAGAAATAACAGATAGATTCTGAGGAGGCTAATTTTGGTACGTAAAATTGAGTTGTGGATTATGAAGATTGTGAGTGTTGAACAAACTTGTGTTTCCCCTAGGAAATTGCGAAACTGAAGAGAGAGCAAAATTTAGACTTTCTAAGAAATTGTCTAATTCGATGCAAAATTAGGATGATTTCTCCAATCCAAATTGTAAGTTAGAGAAAATGGATCAATCCTAGGACGTTGGAATGCAGCGTTCATCTGATCGAGTGGTTGGTTGTTTCCTAAAAGAGAACGTTCTTCTGAAACATGAGTCACAGATAAGCAATTCTGACATCCTAGAGAAGAAACTTGGTTGATATGAGTGAAAGCTCAATCTTTGATTTCTAAGGCTTCTAATCGATGCAGGATTGTAGCCATCTTAGTTTTAGAGGCTATGTTCGACTTTAAGGAAAAACCACTGGATTTAGTTGAGGGAACTGATGAAGTTGCTCTTTCATCACAGTGCTCCCATCGCATGGTTTTCTTAGATAAGTATTCTAAAAATTCTTAGGTTTCGTCAGTATTTTTCTTCATGAAATCCCTTTGACACATGGATTCTAAGAATATCTTTAAAGAATAATATAATCCTTCATAGATAACTTGGCATAAACATCCCTTTTCTAAACCATGATGATGACATTGGATGAGAAGATCCTTAAATCTATCAAAATACTTCTAGAATGATTTCCTAGGGATTATCTTACAAGTCTGAATGCTGTTCCTAAGCTTTACTATTTTATGAATTGGAAAGAATTTTTTTAGGAAAACGATATTGTATACATCCCAAGTGGAGATAGAATTTATAGGCAAGCTATATAGCTACTTCTTAGCCTTATCCTTCAGAGCAAATGGGACAAATCTGAGCTTAATTGCAATCTTAGATATCTCTCTAATTTTTGTCATAAGATAGACTTCCTCAAACTCAGATATAAAAATATAAGCATCTCCAGACTCATTTCCTAAAAATTTGGAAATCATGTTTATGAAGTAAGGTCTAAGCTCTTAACTAGCAACATAAACATCTAAAAGTCTAATGCAAGATGGTATTGCATTCCTACTAGAACAATGATGCAAATAAAAATATAATATAGTAAGTGCACAACAATCAAGTTATAGTATAAAATATCGATCCACGGGAAATGAGTGTATTAGAAAGAAATTCCTAAGAGGGTTCTTGAAATGTGTAGGAAAGGATGTGAATGTAAAGGTTGGTTAGGTTGAGGGTATGTCACAAATAAAAAAAGCTAAAACAAGTGGGAAGTGTTTCGGGTTCTTTTTATATTGTAATTGACATAGATTACAATTAAAGAATTACAATGAAATGAAGGAAATTTTACTTTTTCTTGGGGTTCTTTTCTACGTGCCGATGGAGCGTCGATCTTGTACTCTGTTGACGGTCCGACTAAGACGATGGGTCTTTTGCTGTGGATGCAAGCTCAGTAATTTGGAAGATAGCTCAGTCTTCTCTTGACACTTTTACTTGATTGATGATCTCTGATCTCTTAGAAGATAGCGCAGTCTTCTCTGGATGAAGAGATATTAATAGATCCTTTCTCACAATAACTGTTGATTAAGCTAGATGACTAGCTGAGAAGAACGAATCCTTTCTTAGAAGGATCATTGATTGGGCCAAATGATTAGCCGATGATAATGATCTATGAAGATCAATGAGAATGGAGAAGAGATGAGCTTTTTGTCTAGCCTCTGAATCTCTCTCTCTCTCTCTTTTCTCAATGGCAAAGACCTTTCCTCCGCCTCTCTGCCTTGTGCCCTCTCCTCTTTTCTTCATGTTGATCATGCCTATTTATAGGCTTGGGAGCATTATGGAATGAGTTAGTGGGCTTTAACTCCCCTTAAATGAGGGAGTTAGTGGTTTTTAACTCCTCTTTAAATGAGTGAGTTAGTGCTCATTAACCGCTTCCTTAAAAGTAGCCTCTAAAAACGGTCATAGGCGAGGTTCGCCAATAACGGCCATGTGCGAGGTTTGCCAATAACGGTCATGGGCGAGGTTCGCCAATAATGACCATCAATGAACTTCGCTAGAATGGATGACATGGCTCACGTGGGCTATTGGGCGAAGCTCGCTACTGCTTGAGTGAGATTCGCTACATCTTTGGTGAGCTTCGCTGCGGCTTCGGCTAACTTCGCTAAGGCTTCGGTGAACTTTGTTAAAGCTTCGGCGAACTTCGCTATGTGGCTAATGTGGACTATTTGGGCAAACCTCATTTTGAGCGAGCCTTGCTAGAAGCCTCACTTTGACTTGGTCGACATGAGGATTGTCTCGGACTCAGGTCCTCTTTAGCTCGGATGCAGTCATGTTCACATGTGATCCAAGTGAACTTCGTTGTAGCCTACCATATGCTGATACTTGAGCCTCCATGAAGTGTTTAGCCCATGGGTGTTCACTTTCTGGACTCGGACTGAGCATTGGTCCAAGAGAGAGTATGTTTTAACCTTCTACAAGAACCCCCAAAGTTTTCGTGATCTTGTATTCAGACTTGTAACAGGGAACGAAATACTTTGGGTAATCGCCAGAGGTGTATTGTTGAACGTAGCTTGAGTCATCTTACTTAGGTTGAAATTTGTCCTCATTTGTCTACTTGGTTGCCAGAGGTGTACTGTTGAACGTGGCTTCCTTCACTGTAGTTCATCTTGGTTGAATGCTCGGTTGCATTTTGAAGTGCTTGTTGTTGAGATTCCACCCATTCTGTGTTTGAAACCCATACTTGGAGCGAAGCTGCTCGAGCGTGTTCAAATGTTTGCATAGCTGCTGGAGCGTAGCTGGATGTTGGCGTAACTGCTGGAGTGTAGCCGGATGTTTAACCATAGTTTATACTCGTACGTAGCTGGAGTATCATCTCGACCGAGCTAAGGAGATTCATGGTGTCCACAGTTTAGGCTCTTATGTAGTTGGAGCATATGAAAATAGTTTATACTCATGTATCTATTGGAGTCTACATAGTTTAAGCTCTTAAGGTGTTAGAGCATGGAGAAGCAGTTTATACTCGTATACTCATTGGAGTGTAGGGAGCAGTTTAACCTCATATACCAGTCGGAGGTTAGGAAGCAGTTTAACCTCATATACCAGTCGGAGGTTAGGAAATAGTTTAACCTCATAATCCCGTTGGAGGTTTGGAAAGATCGATAGAGGTGTAATGTTAACCAGTCGACAAAATGGTCCGACAGAGGTGTAATGTTAACGGTCGACAAAATGGTCCGACAGAGGTGTAATGTTAACATGACGATTTGGTCAAATTGGTATTGTTCAGAGGTGTAATGTTAACATGACAAGAAGGGGTATATTTGAAGTTGACCTTGTTCAAAGGTGTATTGTTAACATGACGATTTGGTCAAATTGGTATTGTTCAGAGGTGTAATGTTAACGGTCGACAAAATGGTCCGACGAGGTGTAATGTTAACCAGTCGGTTTAAAGGAGTCCAAAGGACGACTACCGTTTGGAAGTGTAGTGTTAACTTAACGGTAGGAAATCGATGGAAGTATAATTTTAACTAATCGATTTTTGATATGAGCGAATTGACAGAGGTGTAATGTTAACCAGTCAATTTTGCTAAGATAGGTCAACAGAGGTGTAATGTTAACCGGTCGACAAAATGGTCTGACAGAGGTGTAATGTTAACCGGTCAGATCATTTGAGAAATCGTTCAGAGGTGTAATGTTAACATGACGATTTGGTCAAATTGGTATTGTTCAGAGGTGTAATGTTAACATGACAGTAAAGGGGTATATTTGAAGTTGACACTGTTCAAAGGTGTATTGTTAACATGACGGTGATGATGTATTTAGAGGTGACAATGTTCAGAGGTGTATTGTTAACATGACAGTAAAGATATCCGGCGTCAAGCAGAGTTGTGATGTTAACTTGATGACTCTTTGGAGATTTTGATTGGATTTTGGATCACGAAGATCAATATTTTTGGTTCAGAGGTGGAAACTTAAACATGACCAGGATTTCTGTGGGGAAGTAAGATTGGCCAGGATCAAAGGTAATATTTCTTGAGAAATTTCTCGTTGATCGGTGCCATGAGCCTATTGCCATTTCGATCAATTAGGCGATATGCTCCATTTGAGTAGACTGTCTCTACTACAAATGGGCCTTCTCATTTGAGTTGGAATTTACCTTTAGTCTTATGCGTCATGACCGTGGGTCGACGAACGGCTAAGACCAAGTCACCTTCTTTGAAGGAACGTTCTCTAACTCTTCTGTTGAAGGCTCTCGAAATCCGTGACTGGTAGATTTCAATTCTTTGCTGAGCTTGAAGTCTCAGCTCATCCTGCGCTTCTAGTTCTTGGAGGCGCCTTTGATGATGTTCTTTGGTTTTCATCTTCTCGGCGATGGTGATACTCTATGACGGCACCTAAATTTCAGAGGGATCACGGTTTCGCATCTGTAGACCAAGGAAAATGGCTTTGAGCCAGTGGGAGTGCAGACTGTTGTTCGATAAGCCCATAGACACTCTCCAAGTTTCTCGTCCCAATCTCATTTGTTGGAGGCGATGAACTTCTTCAGAAGTTTGATAATGGTTTTGTTGAAAGCTTCAGCTAGACCATTAGCAGCTGGGTTGTATGGCGTAGAAGCTACGTCTTGAATTCTGAACTTATTACAGAATTTGAAGACTGGTCGACTGATGAATTGCGGACCGTTGTCGTGAATGATTCTTCTAGAAATGCCGAATCGGTATATCACGTGATGTCTCGAGAATCTGATCACTTGAGATGTCTTGACTTCTCTGAGGGGAATAGCTTTGGCCCATTTGGAGAAGTAATCAGTGATGGCCAGGATGAATCGATGGCCTTTGGCAGACGGCGGGCTGATCGGCCCAATGATGTCCATACTCCAAGCTTCAAATGGCCATGAGGTAGCTGACAGATGAAATTCTTCCGGAGGTTGATGTAGGAAATCAACGTGGATTTGACACGCATGATATCGTTTAGCATATGCTACCGCATCTGCTATCATTGTCAGCCAGTAGTAACCTAGACGACGTAGTCAGTCCTGAAGTTTGGGACCGAGTTGATGAGCTCCACATGTGCTATCGTGGGCTTGTTTTAATGCTTCTCGAGCTTCACCTGGTGACAAGCATCGGAGCAAAATATCGTCGAAAGATCATCGGTACAAAGTCTACGTGGCAGAATCATAGAAGAAGCGCGGAGCTCTCCTTTGAATAGAGACTGCCTGCTTCGGATTGTCTGGTATAGATCCCATGTAAGACGTAATCAATAATTGGAAACCGCCAATCATTACCTTCGAAGTGAGTTAGCATGATGTGCACTTCGTTGGCTTCAAGAATATGCTCCGGGGAGCATAAGTGATGGCTAGCCACTGTGATGCACTTAGTAGATTTGGGCGCCAAAGCAAGTGTGGCCGCAAGGGATGCCAGAGCATTTGCATGAGTGTTCTCGAGGCGAGCTACATAGCTGATGTAGAAGCCTTCAAATGATTGAGTGAGCTTTATTGCCACTCTAGGGTAGGGTATGAGATCTTCGTGGCAAACCTCATATTCTCCTTTGATTTGATTCACGATCAGCTTGGAGTCACCATGAGCTTCGAGATACTTGACGCCCATGTCTTGAGCGAGTTGTAGGCCGATTACAAGGGCATTATACTCGGCTACATTGTTGGAACATGGCTCGGTTAGTGAGTAGGCCCGAGGAAGAACATGTCCATGACGGTCGATCAGCACTACCCCCACTCCTGCAACAATTGCTCCTTTGTGGTTCCATTGCAATGCATCGTTGGTGGTCTGAGGCGATGTTCAATTTAGACACCTTGTTTGCAAATTCCTCGTGGAGCTCAAAAAACTCAGGGACATAATGATTTCACAAGCCTGGAACTCAGAGATTCTGGCTTCATCATGAGTACCCACAGAGGGCTAATTTCTGATGTCATGTAGGGTGTAAAGGCCATCGTCAGACATGTGATGTTGAACTTGACGACTAATTGTTTCGGCAGAGGTTATACTGTTGGACATACCAAAGAAATTAAGGGCTCATACCCGACAAGACAAAGTTGACAAACTAGGGTGGCATTGCTGGAGAAGCGTTGCCATAGTCGTAAGACGCTAGGTTGGCGTTGCTGAAGAAGCGTTGCCATAGCCGTGATAAGTTATGTTGGCATTGCGGAAGAAGCGTTGTCGTAGGAGGTTAGGTTGGCATTGCTGAAGAAGCATTGCCATAGCCACAGAAGGCTTCGATCAGGAGGATTGTCTTGTCTCATTTTCATCATCAGAAGATTGTCTTGTCTCACTATCATCGTCTTCGTCACTTGACCACGGATCATGTTGATTGAATCTCTTAGCGGATTTCTCAGCAATTTCCGCCTGCTCAATCAGATCTTTCCATGAGTTAGCCTTGACAGTGCCCATGTGGGCTTCCACTCGGCTGCGAAAGTTGTGCCGACATGTTTGGAGCAACATCAACAGCGGCATGTCTCAGCAACGTAAGCTTAAATTGTGAAACCGCTCGATGTAGTCTCTGACCGAGTCATCTTCACTAAGGAGCCTGACCATTGTTACATCAGATTGATCCTCATGGAATTGGGATAAGAACTGTGATTCCAAGTCAGCCCACGATTTGATTGATCCTTTAGCCAGATTCTGGAACCAGTCAAAGGCTACCCCCTAAAGGGTGCCAATAAAAAGTCGCGCCTTGATGGCATCATTCCCTACTACATTCCCCATTTACTGATGGAAGTAGTAGATGTGTTGGTTCGGGGAATCTTTGCCATTGAACGTGTGTAACGTTGGCGGCTTAAACTTCATCAGATAGGGAACGGAGTCCCATTCAATGGGATAAGGTCGAGTGATCCCAACCTTCCTTAGCTCGGTCCTTTGTGTAAGAGCATAGACCTGATTTTGAAGGCTTTTGAGCAGTTTCAATTTACACCTCGTCTTCAGTAGACTAGATGTCTCAGACTCTGATCGAGAGGAGAAGACATCTTGTTGGCATAATGACTCCTTATTGACAGAGATGTTAACTGTCTGCTTCTCTTTTGAAGTGCTCGCAGTAAGCAGCAGTTGTTGAAGCATACTTTCGAGTTGGTCGATGCGCTCGTCGGTTGCCTTCTTTTGGGCCTCAAACTGACAAAAGAGATTATCGATGGCCTCTCTGTCCCCCATGTTGGCAGCCCACTCCCGCTCTTGACTTGAGCTAGGAGTTGTGTTTGATGCTATGGCTGAGTTGGTACCGCTAGCCAAAGGCTGATCAGCCTGTGAAGGAGTTTGTTGAGCAGGCGACCTCAAAATCGAGTAGTCAAAGGGGATGGCTACCCCCTATCTCTTTCGAGTGCGGCAATAGACATTATCAGCCTCAGGAAGTGTGCTCCTTATGCCGGGAGAGTATCTTGGATCTGACGTGCTATCGCCATCTTCTCGGGTTACACCGGTCATGTTAACCGTGAACTCTTGGAGATCAAGGTCGAAAGCAGTCTTGTTCTTGCGAGATCGCTGTCGCTGCTTGTTAACCTTTAAGGAATCACGATGAGCATCGCAAGGCACTTTAAAGAGAACCCCCAAAGAGGTTGTTGACTGACGTCCAAATTCGAGGTACATTTGAGAGTCCTGACCCTCGCTCTGGGCGAGGGTGGCTAAGATCTCACTCGGGGCGAAGCTCATTTTATCTCCAGTGACACTGAGACAACTTTTGGCGTGGTTCGCTTCACTATGGGCGAAGCTGGGGTTGCTCTGGGCGAAGTTCGCCCTGCCTCTAGCGAAGTTGGGGCTATCTTCGGCAAGACTGGGGCTATTCTCATAAAGGCTTGTCTTGCTCTCGATGAAGTTTGCTTTGCCATTGGCAAAGTTGGGGTTTTCTTCAGCGAGGGTCGCCTTGCTATGGGCAAAGTTGAGGTTGTCTTCACTCTGGGCGAAGTTCGCTCTGCCTCCATTGGAACTGTCTTCGGCGAGGTTCGGCTCGCTTTGGGCGAAGTTCATTTGGCTTCCAGCGAAGCTCAAGTTGTCTTTGGCGAAGTCCGCCTTGACATGTGCGAGGATCGATTTTAACCCTAGGTTCGCACTGTGGCACATCCTCTGATAGCTTCTGGTGGTGGCCATGGATGATTGGTAAGAGGAGGTGAATTCATCGAACTTCGCTTGGTCAAGTTTAATGACCAGCGATTGAGCAAAAGACCGTAAGGCCTTAGTGTCGGACTGCGACACAATCTTCTCGTCAGAGGAGAAGGAAGTCCCCAGCGGAGTCGCCATCCTGCTTCAGGTTCTTTTTGTATTGTAATTGACATAGACTATAATTAAAGAATTATAATGAAACGAAGGAAAATTTAATTTTTCCTGGGGTTCTTTTCTACGTGCCGGTGGAGCGTCGATCTTGTACTCCGTTGACGGTCCGACTAAGACGATGGGTCTTTTGCTGTGGATGCAAGCTCAGTGATTTGGAAGATAGCTCAGTCTTCTCTTGACACTTTCGCTTGATTGATGATCTTTGATCTCTTGGAAGATAGCGCAGTCTTCTCTAGATGAAGAGATATTAACAGATCCTTTCTCATAAGAACTGTTGATTAAGCTAGATGACTAGCTGAGGAGAACAAATTCTTTCTCAGAAGGATCGTTCATTGGGCCAAATGATTAGCCGATGATAATGATCAATGAAGATCAATGAGAATGGAGAAGAGATGAGCTTTTTGTCTAGCCTCTGAATCTCTCTCTCTCTCTCTCTCTCTCTCTCTCTCTCTCTCTCTCTCTTCTCAATGGCAAAGACCTTTCCTCCGCCTCTCTGCCTTGTGCCCTCTCCTCTTTTCTTCATGTTGATCATGCCTATTTATAGGGTTGGGAGCATTATGGAATGAGTTAATGGGCTTTAACTCCCCTTAAATAAGAGAGTTAGTGGTCTTTAACTCCCCTTAAATGAGGGAGTTAGTGGTCATTAACTCCTCTTTAAATGGGTGAGTTAGTGCTCATTAACCGCTTCCTTAAAAGTAGCCTCTAAAAATGGTCATAGGCGAGGTTCGCCAATAACGGCCATGCGCGAGGTTCGCCAATAACGGTCATGGGCGAGGTTCGCCAATAATGGCCACGGCGAGGTTCGCCAATAATGGCCACGGCGAGGTTCGCTAATAATGACCATTAGTGAACTTCGCTAGAATGGATGACATGGCTCACGTGGGCTATTGGGCGAAGCTCACTGCTGCTTGAGTGAGCTGCGCTACATCTTTGGTGAGCTTCGCTGCGGCTTCGGCTAACTTCGCTAAGGCTTCGGCGAACTTTGCTATGTGGCCCATGTGGACTATTTGGGCAAACCTCGTTTTGAGCGAGCCTCGCTAGAAGCTTCACTTTGACTTGGTCGACATGTGGATTGTCTCGGACTCTGATCCTCTTTAGCTCGGATGTAGTCATGTTCACATGTGATCCAAGTGAACTTTGTTGTAGCCTACCATATGCTGATGTTTGAGCCTCCATGAAGTGTTTAGCCCATGGGTGTTCACTTCCTGGGCTCAGACTGAGCATTGGTCCAAGAGAGAGTATTTTTTAACCGTCTACAGGAAGGATGTGAGAAAGAGAAGAACAAATAAACGAAATAAAAAAGAAAATCAAATCAAAACTAAAAGCAAATAAAAAGATGGAGGAAATCAAGTTAGAAGACTAGGAATCTATGATTGAATCCACTAGTTAATTTCAATTTGAATTTAAAATTACTCTTCTTTATTCTCATATTACTTAGAATTATTAAGCATAGACTATCATGTTACTAAAACAAGCATAACTTATCAAAACATATTCAAGCAATAATACTACTCACGAAAATAAATAAACAACTAGATAGTAACCTAGAATTGAAAAAGCATAAACTATCAAACCATTTAAGATAAGAATAGCCTATCAAAAAATAAAATTTTACCAATTAGATTTCTAGTTGATTATCCTAAACATGATCATTTTAAGCACAAAAAGAGTAATTCAAAATTAAAAGAAAATTAAACTTATTTCATGTAATCCTAAAAGTTCCAAAAGAATTAGCTACTCATATTGTAAATTAAAAATAAAGAGTTAAAATCTACAACGCAAAGCATGAAAGAAAATAAATCTAAACTATAAAACAAGAAAGCGAAAAAAACATTTACGCTACAAAGTATGAAATAAAAGAGCAAAAAATAAATCTACACCAAAATATAAAAGGAATCTACACTACAAAGCAATAAATCTACCCTATAATATATGAAAATAAAAACAAGAATTAAAATCCTATAACATGCAATTGTAAACAAGAAAGTAAAAGAAGAAAATGAAAACTTACATTGCAAGGGGCTGGTCTCTTGTAAAACAAATCTTCATCATCATCATCAAAAGAGAAGAAAAATAAAATTTAAAAAGGAGGAAATTTATTTATTTATTACAAACTAATATTTACAATTTTGAAATATTTTCTCAATTACTTAATAACCCTCCTCTCCAAATACAATTTACAAAATTTTACGTATCCCTCACCCTCACTCTCTACCCCTATTTATATACAGCAATCAACAATAACCCTTGGATCAAGCTTGAGCTGTAAAAAATTAAAATCAGTCATTGATGAGTTTCTGTTGTAAACTAATCGATTAGCTAATCGATTAGTTTCCAACAAATTTCTAACAAACTTTGTTGAAATTGTTGACTCGACTTCTCTTGGGCTTTTGGGCTATGTGGGCTTCCTCTAGGCTTCAATTGGGCTTTAAGTAGAGGTTTATTGGTTCTTTTAGCTCTTTATATTGATAATCCTTCATTACCTGCAAATTAATAAAATAAATGCTATTAGCAGATATATTTATTCAATACAGTAGATAATGATGGTATACAAGTATAATAAAATATAATGATCAAACAACATATATCCAGCAGAACGGGTGGATTAGGATTAGCCATTTATTTTGGTTTAATAAAAGATTTTTTGAAAAAGAAGAAAAAGGAGAAAAGAAAAGCCTAACTAAATAAATCAAAAGACAAACCACTTAATCAATCACTCATAATTTTTATTGTTAAGCCTAAACTCCAGTAGATCAGCTTCTAACAAAAAAACTTTTTAGTGAACTAACCCAAGTTTACTTGATCATTTAGCCAGGTAAGAATAGGACTAGAGAGAGGTTAAAGACCGCTTAAGACCCTTGTTTCTTGTAGGGCACCTTACGCAACCCTTAAACCTTATCTTAGACTCCAACGGAGTCAAATAAACTTGAACCGGTTCAATTAAGAATTTCTTATTTCCTATTGTGAGACCCCCCCAGTTTAGTCCCACATCGGGAAAAATGTGAAAAATTGTGTGGCTTAAATAGGTAAGCCCAAGACTCAAGTGTAATATCGGTTAGTCAATTTTAGCAGTGGATTAAGCCAAATAATGCGTTACACTCGGTGGGTCCCATGGTTTGTACCGCGTCAACGGGTTTGAGAGACCGGGCGTGACAAATGGTATCAGAGCAGTTACCAGCCGGAAGTGTTGAGCTAAGTGCTATATGGGGCTAAGTGCTACACCGCGTGAGCGTGGTGAGAGCCACTTCTAGAGCCTGTAGGAGATATCTCTAGAGTCCACATCGCCTGGCGATACTGGGTTGTGTCAATTGTCCTGTCACGATGAGGATATCGCATATGTAAGGCGGGGTGATTGTGAGACCCCAATTTAGTCCCACATCGAAAAAAGTGTGAAAAGTTTTGTGGCTTAAATAGGTAATCCAAGACTCATGTGTACTATCGGCTAGTCAAATTTGGCAGTGGATTGAGCCAAGCAACACGTTACACTCGACGGGTCCCACGGCTTGTACCGCGCCAATGGGCCCGTGGGACCAGGGCGTGACACCTATTGAGTTCTAATCCATAGTGGCTAATGGAGTCAAATAAACTTGAACCAATTCAATTAAGTGGTTTTTGGGCTAAGGAAAGTGTGATAAAATCTCTCATATTATCTTGATTTGGGTTTTTACCCTTAATGATATTTCTGTGTGAGTGACAAATCAATGTGTCCAAAATCACTTGGTGATTCCTACTAACTATATGCAAATAACCCTAAGAAAATGAAAGCAACTATAAGTGGATGTCTTAAGCAATTATTTCTAATGCAGTTTTTTTAATTAGGTTCAAACAAACTAATGTGAGAAATAGAGCTCTTGTTTAAATTATTATCTTGTTTAAAAGTTGTTCAAGATTGTAATCGAAAAAATAGTTTTCAAGTTAATGATAGACTTTATTATGGTCAACAAGAGAAAGTCCTTTTTAGTTACCTAATTGTCACTAATCAAGAAAATCCTAACTATAGAGTGAAATTACAAATCACAAGAAAGAGAAGTTTGCAAAGGGTTGGCCCCTCTTGAAGCAAATTTTCTTCTTTAATTTTCAATCTTCTTCTAACTCAATCCTTCACAATGAACACATAAATCAAAGAACCAAAATAGAAAAATTCCTAAATACAAGCATCTTCTCCAGCAACAGCGCCATAAACTTGTTGTGTTCTAATTATAAATGTTGTAAGTGCACAACTTATGTGTGTGAAGCATGCAAGTGTCGATCCTAAGAGGAAGGTGTGATCTAAGAAGGATCCTAGAGTGGTTCTTGAATTGTGGTGGAAAAGAGAGAATAAAAGTTAGTTTGAGTGTTGATTTAATGAAAATAAAAGGTCTAAAACAAGATGGAGAGAAAAATCAAGTGAGGAAAACAAATAAGAAAGTTTAAAAATCTAGTTATTAAACTAGAAATCTAGGATTGAATCCACTAGTTAATTCCTATTTATATTTTAGAACTAGTTCTTTTAATTCTCATATTACTAGATTTCTTAAGTATAGATTATTAAGTTATTTAAAATAAGCATAACCTCTCAACTTCATATCCAAATAATATCACCATTCATGAATAGAAATAAACAACTAGATTGTAATTCTAGAATTGAAAAAATATAAACTATCAAACTATTTAATATAAGCATACTCTATCAAATTCTTTTTCTACCAATTATTATTCTAGTTGATTATCCTAAGCATGATCAACTAAGCACAAAAGGGAGTAATACAAAAACTAAATAGAAATTAAACTAGTTTCATCTAATCCTAGATATCCTAAGGAAATTAGTTACTCATATATATTACTCCTAGAAAGAAAGAATAAAAAGGAAGAAAATCCTAAATTACAAAGTATAAAATAAGCATGAATTAAAACTAAGAAATTAAATCCTAGACATGCATTTCTAAATAAGAAATAAAAAAGAAAAAAATAAAAATCACATTATAACGGGTTGGCCCCTCTTGAAACAAATCTTCATCAACACAAGAGAAGAAGAAATTTGAAGAGGAAAAATAATTTTATTTTTATTATAAAACTAAAATTTTACAATGGTGAAAGGCCTAATTAAAGACCCTCCTCTCTAAAATAGAGTTTATAAAGTTTTTCATATCCCTCACCCTCACTCACTTCCCCTATTTGTAACCTACAACAATCAATATTAGCCCTTGGATCAAACTTAGGTTCTAAAAAATCAAAATTAGCCATTATTGCATTCTATTAGAAACTAATCGATTAGCTAATTGCTTAGTTCATCAGCCACTCCGAATTTTTCAATATTTACGATTCAACCACTGGTTCACCAAAATGGCCATATCCTAAGTTCTACAACTCTGATTTGACTCAAACTTAATTCTTTGATTTGTAATTGAAAGACGGACAATATTATATGTTTCTTAGGTGGATCAAACAAAATTATCCTACACATTTTATCTTCAAACATGTTACAACACCTCCCACGATGAGCTACCGTGGTCATTTTTCCTCTGATTTTTCTTGGGCTTTTCTTGAGCTTCTTTAAGCTTTAGTTGGGCATAAAATACATTCATTTAAACTCTTATTTATTTTCTTAATTTTTTCCACAAAATAGAATAAAAACATAATATTAATCATTTATTTACATTAATAATTATCTATTCAATGATAACATGTGATGGGAAATAAATGATTACCTCCTAAGTTGCAAGTGCACAACTTATCAAGTTATAGTATATAAGATTGTCGAATCCCACAAGTAAAGAGTTTGTAAGTTTAGTCAAATTTGGTTCTTAATATGTGCAAGACAATTAGGATTAAATTAAAGTGAAAGTGAATTGTGAGAGGATAAGAGAGTGATTGTGTTTATGTGCAAGTGATGAGAATGATAATATTAGAATGGGTAAATGTGAATATGTGCAAATGAAAGAAAAGCAAGAGAGAGATAAAAGATTATGTGCAAATAAAATAAAAATAAGATAGAGAGAGGAGAGAATGATTAAAACAAAGAAGGAAAATAAAGAAAATTCAAACAAGAAGGAAACTCAAGAAGTAAAAGATGGAGGATTCAATTGGAGATATGAGGAATCTAGAATTGAATCCCTAACTAATCTCATTCATAAATTCATGAATCATTCTCTTTTCACATTCTACTTTAGATTTATTAAGCATAGATTATCAAATCACTCAAGGAAAGCATAATCTATCAAATTATCATCTAAGCAAAATTCAAACTCATGAGAAGAACAATAACTAGATAGTAATCCTAGAATTCATAAGCATAACCTATCAAACCATTCAAGATAAGCATAGATTATCAAATTCTTCTTCTACCGATTAGTTCTCTAGTTGATTATCCTAAACATGATCATTTTAAGCACAAGAGAAAAACCATGATTTACAAATAGAAATTAGACTAGTTTCATGCAATCCTAGAATTCCTACAATGATTAGTTTCACATCTTTAAAAATGAAAGAAACAAGGAGATAGAAATTAGACAAGAAAGAATGAAGGAAATAAAAAGAGAGCTAATTACAAGAAGGAAATAAAACACGAAGAAAGATCATCAAAAGAGAAAATAAATAAAGAAAATCCACACTAATTGCAAGAAAATAAATCTACACTACAAATATTAAGATATTGCAAGAAAGTAAATTGAAAGAAAGTAAATTGCATGAAAGTAAATCTACTCTAACAAGAAAGGAAAAGAAATAAATGGCAAACCCACATATTCATATCTTCATCTTCATCCTCCTTTTGGTCCTTGGACAAGGTGAAGAAATAAATATGAAGGGGTGAAAAATTCTTTTATTAATTTGCAACAAAAGTTACAATTTTAGAAGGCCTTCTCAATTAAGAGTAACCCTCCTCTCTAAATAGAGTTTTTACAAAAATTTTCACACTCAAACCTCTCCCCCTCAACCCCTATTTATAGCCCTATGCAGTGGATGAGGACCATAGGATCAAACTTGAGCTCCAAGGATTAATTTTCGGCCATAGATCAAATTCTGGTGCAAATCAATCGGTTGGCCAATCGGTCGGCCAATCTGTTAGCCGACCGATTGGTTTGCAACCAACTCGATTTTTGGCTGATTTTTCTTCACGAATTTCACATGGGCTCTTGAGTAGTCTTGGACCTTCTCTTGTCTTCATATTTGGGCTTCAAAAATTGGTAGAAAATGAAAGAGTTGAGTCATTTGGGCTTTTATTCATAATTTCTTCATTTACCTACAATTTAAGACAAAAATAATTATTAATGATATCTTTATTCATATAAAATAGATAATGAGGGTATAAAATTATAATTAAAATGTGATTATCAACATGTATTAAACAAAATATATGTACCGAAAATAACTCAAGGTATCAATGCATCAGAATAAAGATTTCAATATCAGGAACCATAGGCCAGACAGAAACACAGCTCCTTTCCTCAACAAAAACATTTGACAAAATCAAGGTAACAAAGAAATTAAGGAGCGTGTTTATGGATATAGTTAAAGTAGCATCCGAAAATGAAAAAAAAAAATAAATAAATATGGAAGGCCTAAAAAGGAAACTTGCCAACCAATCTTCTAATAATTTAGATAAAAGACAATAACCTATAGTTAGAAGCAGTTATCCTCACTAAAATAATGACCAAGATGGAGGATCCTTTTTGTACTTCTCAATCAAAGGATAAATAGTCTTTCAACACTGAATAACCACGTGCTTACTGTAGGTGAAAGGAAATGGCTACTACACTACTTTGTGGCGGCTGATCATGAAAAGGTAGAAGGATGTAGATTAAAACACAACCACTTGTACAACGATATAAGGTTTGGCTGCTATACCATATGAGACACCAGCATAGTTATTGCAAATGCAAGCAAGAATTTCTAGTGTTTAAATTATGAAATATGTGGCCCACATGCTTATGTGGTCCTTTATGCATTAATTTAGCACATATGGCTATGATCAAATAGTTAATCCTTATTAAGAGAATAAAATGAAAACAAAATAGCCAAAAATAAATAGCTTGCTGTCCTATCATAAAAATTTTTGGGTATTTTTTGGGTTGAACAAAATTGAATGAGAAGGGAGAAGAAAACCCTTTCGGCGGTTGTTTATTGCTAGCAATATTGTCAAGGGTCAACAAACTCTCCTTTGATCTCCATAGCCAGCAAGCATAACATCTGGTGTTTGCTATTGTTGTCAGTGCAGCTTTCTTTGTCCAAGTTGCTGGGAGGGAGGGAGTGAGGGAGTCCATTAGTTTACCAGACCAAACTGAATTGAATTAAAAAATGATCCAATCCAACCAACTTTTAACTTAAAGGTCTTATAAGTAGCATGAGCTTCAAGCAGTTCAATCACACCCCGATCCAAGACCATTGACATAGCCCCTAACCTCTAAGTCCAGTCAATCAAATATAACATATTGGAGGTAGTTGTAGCAGCAAAATAGATCCAAGTGAGTTAGTTATTTTTCATCTTGTTCCTTTTGTCCTCTTTTTCTCCTATCTTTCTTTTTCCTCGCTCTACCTCTTTTCCCCTTTTTCTATCTTCTCTTGCCATGCATTTTTCACTCCTTCCTACCCACCAAAATTTCACTTCAAATATGCAGTCCATGCAGTACGTGGTATGTTGGCATACACCACATAAACTCGAGAACATAGCATAGTAGAAACGATACAGGGCTAGTAAGTCATGTAACAAAAAACTGATTACATACATGCATACTCTCACACAGTGTCCTTGCAATAGACAATATCTAATTTAAATAGATGATAACAAAATGGTGTATTGAAAGAAAATGTTGGACAAGAATAAAACAGATGCTGCACAAGTTTTTTTTATTCATGTAGGCATTGAGATGTTGAAAATTAAAGCTTAATCTTCTGTTGCATTTTATTCCTTTAACAAAAATTATGAGCAAAAGAGCATACGGTTCTTCTTGTGATAGGTAATATCTAATGTTAAATATATGATAAATGGTGTACTGAAAGCGAATGCTGGGAGCGAGGAAAAATGGGTGCTGTAAAAATTTTCTCAGTTCATTTAGACATTGAGATTTTAAAAATTAATGTTTTATCTTCTATTGCTTATTATTCTTCTAAAAAATTTATGAACGAAGAAAAATCTAATTCTCTCACGAAATAATAGGGTATAGGGTGTATTATTATTTTCTAGAAAGTAAGATATATACAACATTATGAAACTTAAATAATAAGAGCATGTTAATTTTGAATGAGAACAATAAGTTTAGCCAAATAAAGTGGAAGCAGCAAAACACAAAGTGCAATTAATGTTAAGACAAAACTACTCTGCTCAAGATTTCTACTAACAATAGGAGGAAAACTCTATTTGAGGTAATGGAAATCTATAAAAGCTATAAGCCATTGCATATCTAATGCTAGCAACCCCCCATGATCAAAATATTAATGTACTTAATATCAAACAAAATTGGAAATCACCTTATTTTTAATTTCCTTGGCAGAATCCGTCACATATATTGCAGAGTTTAGATCACTGGTGTAGACATTTTTCCAGTCTCTCCCTGTAAGATAACAAGTTCAGGAATGACTTACTCAGAAGAATGAAGAAAATAAGACAATAAAGCATAAATAACTTGAACAACAGGAAGCACATTGCAGCGAGGAAATCAAGAGGAAACCATATTGTGATGTCTTATTGCTCGAAGTTAAGGAACGACAATGAGAACTGTATGTAGGCCACTGTATCTAGGCATGTGCATATGTCCTAATTCCTCCATACATGTAACTTGGACACAGTTTAAAATGTTGTGCAGGAGTTGCTATAATAAACATACCCAAATTCCCAAGTTAGTCACTAAACCGCATTGGATGGCAATTCAAAGCATATTCGTTAACTATCCAATTCTTTGTTACTACATTTTCCATTTAAAACATTGAAAATTTAATTAAGTTTTTACCCCTTCTGCTAAAGAAATGGGACAACAAGAATCTACAGTGCAATAAGCATAAAAGCAATAAATTCCTTATAAGGTAGTACCCAAATTCAAATTGACCAGCAACCTACTATGCATAAATATACTTTCATATACCATACATGGGTTATAATGAACAGGGTGTCTGGGGTTTCATGGTGATCATTATATCAACTCGTCAACTTGATCTTCAGAGCAGAGCCCACTTTATACATTGTTTTCACATCTATCATACGCATATTTTGAACTACTTTTTGCATGTGCATCTCAAACATCAGAACTATGAAAATAAACATTCTGTTAGGGGTATCATGCAAGTTTGCTAGGATATTATCCCATATAAGCTAACATGTAATAAGGTTAGTTGCATTGATTCACTGCCCTTAATAAATAGAATTGGCGATGCTCCAAACTCTAGTAATAAAAGATGGATCATAGTCAATTTCATATTTAATACATTCCTCAAGGGAGCCTAAGTACTTCTAAGAATGAACTCCTTTATCATCTATTTGTTATTCTACTTTTAATTATCTATGATTCATTTGAGATCATTTTTAACAAAGCCAAGACCCTCAGTGATCAGTATCAAACTTGATTAGAATAGACATAAAAGTAATTGGAGCATTGTTAGTTCCACATTCATTGAGAACAATTTTATGTGTTGTTCTTAGAAATATCACTTGCATATGTAGATTACTTCACTAAACTCCATTTCTTCAAAATACTATAGAACAGAAGCAACTTAATAGCATTCTACAATTCATAACGTACCTGGAGGGCAAGGAAGAACGATGATTCAATCAATGCAGGCTTTTGATAACCTATCCTAGGAGCAATATCTCTTGTCATTCTAAAGTATGGATCTTGAAGCATGAAAGGAGTAAATAAGAGGACAAGCAAACTAGATAAGAATAGGTTACATAGTGAAAATAAACAACATACAATTGGTGACACTGTGACAAAAAACATCAACTAAGAAGAATGAGAATGTCATCAGTCATGACAAATATCACATGCAAATACTAGAGAAATTTATCCGATCAAACAACGATCAAATTAAGAACACAACAATTTAACTAAGTCTCTAAAAACTATTAAACAAAGGATGAAACGTATTAAATAGTCCAACAATGTATCCAAAACAGGGGACAACTGGATCTTTACTTCCAAATTTAATGTTGTTCCAGTTTATAAGAAACCTGATTCAGGCTTCCAATCTCCAGTGTTAATACGTGAGCACCCTCTATCTTGTAAAAACCTTATGAAAGAATTAAACCGAGCTTCATCAGAAAGCTACAAGATTAGGCAATAGCTTCAGTACTAGGGTAACACCTTGTTGCTTTAAGCATATGCAATATTTTGGAATATCATAAGCCGTTCACAAATTGAAGTGATGATCTACAGGTGTATTTGAGAATCAGGGACACCAGATGTATTTAAAATCCAAGCTTAACCAATAATCTTTAAGAGTGATACTAGAGAAAGCAGTCTGCAAATATGTCTACCACCTACATGAATTAGTTCTTTTTTTCAATTTCATAATGTTTCTAATTTTAAGAAAGAATTGATTGAGTTCTACATTTCTGCTGGATAATCTATAGGCACTCGCATTTGCATGAGCTTTCACAAGTGATGCAGAGAAAGTCATGTTGCATGGACACTTCTATCATGAAGGCATACCCATACCCGACACTTCCCATACCCGTAGCAAACACAGACGCTCCTTACACACTCCTTGCATATATACATACATTTATTCAGACATGTACTCAATTATACAATACATGTTTTATTGTAAGCACTCACCATACACTTCTTGGACATTTTTCCTACACATCCACTTTCTACAACTTCTTAGACAAAGGTCAGGTTGATTTTAGTACAAACTCGGTTTAGAACTATGATTTTAGAGGGTCATCTATGTATCTAGTTCAAAAACAAGTAGCTTTATAATCTATAATATCATAATAACATAAGCATAAAATATTTTAGGAATTTTGAATCTCATAACATATGAATGCAAAAACAATATTGATCTCATGTAGATAACTAAATTGTTGATTGCAATATATATAACCATGTCCTCATAACCTACCTTTTATAATTTGCCAAACATGGACCTCGTAACATGTACCCGTACACATGTAACATAGAACTTCGTGAGAAGTTAATGTTCTTTTTCATAAGAGGCTTCCAAGTTGGCACCTATTCCAAGAGAATTGATACGTTTGTTAACCAGGTGATGTCTTTAAGTCAATAACCAATATCTAAAGTTGCAAAGTCACCTTGAATAATATTCAAGTGTCAACAGGAGAGTGCTCGGATTCACATTCCCTTTCCATTCTATGGGAAGTCCATGAATCCGGGAGGATTAGCCCATGAGTTCATGCCAAGAAGAGCAAGACAAAACATGCTATAGTACATCTTTAACATGTTAGTATAGTGACGTCTAACTTAGCTTTCGCGGGTCGTATATATGGAAATATATTGAAGGCCATTAAATAGTGACAAATTTTTTCTAACTTCCTGTACTATTTTCAAAAAAATAACAGGCACTAGGAATCTGTCCCTGATCTCAGCAAAGGCACAGTAAAGAGAACACAAACTAGTAGTCTGTGTGCAAATGTAAGTGCATGCTTGGGTGTGTGCGTGAGTGCGTGGGTTGTGTGTGTGTGTGCGCGCACGCGCGCGCGCGTGCATGAAGAATTTAATACTCACAGCACATAGTTAAAGTAGTCGGTGCACCGACTAAAGTACATGCACTGTTATAAATAGCGGTAAATAGCTCCGCAATAACGGCACTAATAGCGTTAGTGGTCCCTTCCCGCGACGCTATCGCCCGCTATCGGTGACACCGCTCGTAAAAGAGGTCAAAAGCGCGCCATAGCGGTGAATAGTGGGCGATTACGAGCAAAATCCGCTCTTTGACCGCTATTTAAAAGCAGTTTGAGGTTTATTTTTTTAAATTTAAACTCGACCTACAAACACTGCATCCCACCACCTCTCGCGATTTCTTGACTGCTATTTAAAAGCAATTTGAGGTTTATTTTTTTTAAATTAAATCCGACCCGTAACCACTGCATCCCACCGTCTCCCGCAATTTGAGGTTTATTTTTTTTAAATTAAACCTGACCCGTAACCACTACATCCCACCGTCTCCCGCAATGTCCGGCATACTCCCGCCACCTCCCATAGCCTCTGGCACCTCCCTCAGTACTTCCTCTCACCTCCTCTAGCTGTGAGCTCCTCCTAATGTAGTCCTCTTACCGCTCAGCTCATCTTCTCGAAGAAGACGACGACTCTTTGACCCCTCCTCTAATCGTCTTCGGTATTATGTGACGGTTACATATCTATTTCATATTTAGGATCTCTTTAAATCATCAAATATGTACTTTTAGATTTTCGAGATTTTCTTTAATTTTTTTTTTAATATTTATACATATCTAAATTAGACCGTTATTTGACTTTGCGCTTTTTACCGCTATTTTGCCGTAATAGCCCCAAATAGCCTTAGCGATGCCTCACCGCTACGCTACACTATCCGCTATCAATAACTTTGAGTACATGTTTACCGCTATCAATAACTTTGAGTACATGTTTACGATATAATTGAATTATCTGCTCCAATCACAATGACCTACATGTTGCTAAAGTTATAAAAACAAAACAGCTTGCATTTTATGTCTCTTTAGCCATGCTTCATGACGGCAAATCTTCTAATAATATAACTAAAGAAATCTGATAAATCATAAGTACAGAAGTTATAAAACTGTATATTGTTTGTTTATAGAAGTTTAATAATATGTTTATTAACACAGATGGAATGAATCATTCAATTTTTACAAAGTACCATGCATCTTGACAGGTGGCTTACTTATTATCTTGAAATACAAAACCCTCTCCCATGTATAAATTTTAGGTCCCTTTAGCTATGATGGCATTAGCATGGCTGATATATTTGAGGAATATTAATGGCTACTCTCCGAATAGTATGCAAACTCAATAAAATTAGAAAATTCTGATGGGACTCAAACACTTCTATCGTGAATTTGTTTCATATCAAATGCATGTCCAACGTAAGTAGTACGTTTGTTTTCCCATATTTTTCATTGTAAGGGTGTAAAATATCGATGCCTACGTGTCTTTGCTTGTGAAATTTAGATTTTCAATTAACATGTGCATTTATCATTTGCGATTGAAATCTAAACATCATTTGTTTAGATTATGGTACATACCTGATTGATGGCACAAGATATCAAACAACATAGATTATCTTTATCCTTGAAGAGATGCGAAAAGGAAGTAGGAAATGATGGCACAACCTGTAGGTAAAGAAAATCAGTTATAATGTAATCAAGTAAGCTTTCAATAAAGACTGTAAAGCTGTTATAAATGCCAAGGCAAAAGAATATTTTAGCATACCTCCCATCTGTAACCAATGGAATCTACCTACTTCAAAAGGGTTAAGGTCTGAATTAGAACCTGAACAGGTGGGAAGCTAACTTTTTCAACATGATCTTCTTTCTAGAAGCCAAATATTCTAACAACCTGAATATCACAGGTAATAAATATTATATACGGTGAGAGAACTTATAGTTTCGTGAAAATGTGAAAGAAAACATGATGTTAAATACTGGTAAATGAAGCTATATATGATCTCACCTGATTATATATGATGCATCTTGCTACTCTGACCATGTTCTAGTAGAATGCACTGTAAAATCATAAGAGCAAGTTATGGAGAAAGAGAAACCATGAATTTTCAAAAGGATGGTTACATAACAAGGAATACATTAGTTTAGACTGCTAACTTTCCACTTAGAAATAAAATCTGTGACCCAATCTTGCATGCCAAATTGAATAAGGAGATATGCAATTGATAAACCCAATGACTTAAGCATTATCATTACAGACACTTCAATCAATAAATTCAATACAATCAAAAAGAAAGTAGAAAATGACATCACATTGATAGAAGCTAGTGAATGCATGTTCGCATAGGCACAATGGAGATCATCCCGCTACTTGGCAATAAAAAGAAAAGATCCAAGGACTCACTCTTACATACAAAATGACCAAGAAGATACATGGATGAATTTAGCACTATTGCACACTCGAATAAACAAAAGTTCATATAATCACATACAACTAACAAATGACATCTCATTAGGAAATGCTTGCATTTTTATTCTCATGAAGATGCACATAATAAGATACACAAATCATCAAGTAGATAGTCTTTTATTTTCTGAAAGTTATAGTTGTTCGCTATTCGCATTCGAATTTTAATATATAAATATAGATCTCAGCCAACAATTAAAAGTAGACTTGTATTGTTAGAGATTATTCCAAATTCTCACTACTCCTAAAATCCAAAATAATTATACAATATGGAGAATGGAGTGAACATTAAGATCCCAGAACCCATGCTTTGGGTTTTAAATACTAAACTGAAATTTATCCAAACACATTGCTTTGAACAATATACCTATGGAAAATCAAAAATATGAAAAAGTCAGTCCAAGCCAAATTTTCAATAGATGGATTAGGTTATTAAAATTCAAACCTACTATCATATTCATTCATGCATATGCAAGAAAATTGTTCAACAGAGGCCTTCAACAGTTCAACTCACCCACCAACATAATCAAAATCAGAGAAGATGAAAGTTCTCATATTATCAAAACCACAAGCAATAATGTCTTTTGCATCCTCACGGGCTAGTCGTTGGCTCTCTTCCACCAAAAGATTCTTCCACAGGAACTTTTCAACAATAGTTAGTTGTATAACAATGGGGACCTTAAAAGCTGCAAATGTTTGCAACCATAACAATTGAGCCAAACCAAAATAAATTACAATTTCTGCATTAAAAATGCTAGGTAACATTAGCTTGAACTATACATTTAATGGCGAAATAACAAATAATTTATTATTTAGGGAGTAAGAAAAATAATCAATGAAGAATATAAGTGATAATGTCATTATGAAATAAAGGACTATGAAGCACAAATACCTGCAGAAATGATGATCCTTAAAAAGAATTTACTTTTAAAGAATGATTCTAAAGGAATAGGGATTTCACAACACATTAGTTTCCTTAGCCAGCGACAATTAAATATGTATCATACTGTCCTTACTACCATAAGAGAACTGACACTGTGCACTCTCATTATCCAACATGATTCCATTAACAAATATTTAAAGAGGTTATTACCTTTTATCTTTCTATTAGGTCATCCATCCACAGCAGGCATTCTCTATTACGTTATAGGTTTAAGTTGAATTGACATACATTATCAATTAGCCAACTACACCCGGCTTTTGGCCAACATGATGGAAAAATATTCATCCTATAACATCTAGGGAATAAAATTTAGGAAAATCTGATGGAGCAAAGAATTGTTTGTAATTCAGTATATTGTTAGTTATTTTCAGAACAGACTTAAAAAGAAAATAGCCAAAATGTTACACAGCCACTAACATATTTTTGTTGAGTAAAATGTGTTGGACGTGTAGTGGATGCCAAGATTAAGAAGCAAGACAACCAAATAGCCATAGAAAAGATAACGACCACAAACACAATAATTCTTGCGTGACTTGGAGCAAGTCTCACATCCATGAGCAGCAGTAGGTAAATGTCACTATATTAGACGAGAGATTACAAAACACACATATGAGAGATAGAAAACTTTTCTATTAATGATCTATGAATTCTCCTAGAGATAATCTCTTTCTCTCTCTGGTTTCTGATTTTCCTCTTTTTCAGATCTTAAAAAAACTTTTATGGAGTTATTTTTGTATACAATAGGAACTCTAAATCCCTATCCAATTACGATTCTTGAAATCTGGAAAATACCCGCAGGCATGGTGGATCGACAGATGAATATTCAACTTCAGAATAGTCTCAGAACAATTACCATTTCCAAAGTCTTACAAGCATTAAAATAATTACCATTTCCAAAGTCTTACAAGAGTTGAAACGATTCTTTCCTTTGACATACTTGCTAAAAATTCTTCCAGATCTTGAAGCAGATCAATTTTGAAGGTAATAGGACAATAGAATTTGTATTTACTAAGTATTTAGGATTGTCAAAATGAATTATTTTGACTGGTTTGGGAATTTAGGCGAGTTTGGTGATTTTGGGGTTATATAGGGATTATGATGATTGTTGATGAGTCATTCAGAGGTTGGAGGGGAACCGAAAACTTTTTGGTGGTGGGTGGACGAGGGGAAGCAAATAAGTACAGAAACTTGGTTAGTTTTAGAATGTGCAAGGCTATAAGTGTTGAAGTGTTTATGTGTGTAGACTTGTGTGCGCGCACAAATATTTTAGAATCTCATAAAAAAGAATCAATATTTATTTCTAACATCTAAAAATATATATATAGATATAGAATGTTTAAACATGTGAAACACGTCAACTCAACCATACATGTCATACACGAAATATTTAAATATGTAGAATAAACCAGAGGTGGATTTATGTGGTGCTACGGGGAGATAGTTGCACACTGAAAACATAGATACTTATCATTAGACCCTTATAAAATTAAAATCTGCTCCGCCGCCCAAAAATTAAACAATTTGCACCCCCAAAACCCATTATAAAACTCAAACGGACTCAAATCGTAGGTTCCTAGGTGTGTTTCTTCTTCCTCTATCTCCGGTTGTTGTCACTTCTCCCATCACCTCACAGCTCACACTGCCACTCTGACCACCTCCAACCTTCTCTTACTCCTCAACCTCAAAGCATCATGCCGCTCTTCACTCTTCTCCGGCTGCGGGCACAAGGGAATTAGGCGAGTGAATTTTTTTTCTTGCTTGCTTAAAGAGTTGATCAATGATGATGCTTTGATATTCCATAAGAGAAAAAATGCACTTCATGTTAACTGTAGTTTTTCTCTTTGACCTACAATTTATTTTTTATATATTTGAGAAAAGTAAATTGGAAAAACTTAATTGAATTTGAATCTTGTGTAGTTGTGGTTCTGGTTTCATTATTCCATTGGATTAGACTTTATTATTTCATTATTTCATTATTTTATTTGACAATGCACTTTATATTGAGACCAAGTCATGTAAAATTAGTCATTAATTAAATAGAATTATAATTTGAAGGGATTATCTTGCTAAAGTTTTTAGTTATAGATAAATATCTCAAGAGAAAGTCCCCAATGTAGTAAGAGCAACCATCAACTACTCCAAATTTAAACAAGGGTTTTTACATCAAAACCACCTTAACTTTGTCCCAAATTGATGGTTACCACCTGTATTTTTTTTTTTATGTAAACCACCTTAACTTGCTAACATGTTTGCAATGTCACACCTAATCCAGTTTTCAGCCAAAAAAATACACGAAATGACCATTTTACTCTCACCATTTGCTTATTTTTTCATCTTCTTCCTCACAAGCCCTAACCCTAATCCTAACCCTATCCTCCTCATCCTCCTCTTCTCCCCATCTTTCCTCTCCCTCCTCCCCCAACTCCCCTCCCGCTCTCTCTCGTCCTCCCTCTTCCTCCCGACCTCCCACTCTCCCATTCCTTCACAAATAGGAACTAGGATTAGGGTTAGGGTCTGGGGGAGGTGATGGTCATGGGTTAGAGTTAGTATTTTGGAAAAGATTGCGGCCATGGGTCAGGATTTTGAGGGTGGTGGTGGCCATGGTATAGGGTTAGGGTTTGTAGAAGATGAGGATGGAGGAGGCTATGGTTAGGTCAGGGTTTGTGAGGAAGAAGATTGGGGTAAAATGAAAATATCAAATTTTTTCGTGGGTGAACAGTAAAAAAAACTGTGACATTGCAAACATGTTAGCAAGTTAAGGTGGTTTACATCAAAAAAAAATGTAGGTAGTAAACATTAATTTGGGACAAAGTTAATGTGATTTTGATGTAAAAACCCTTTAAACAATAATGAAAATTTACAATCTAGTACAAAGCAAAGTAATGGAGTGAATTTCACAAATCTTCTAGCAAATTCGGGGCTTCGACCGAATATTTTAGAGTATCCTCTAAATGACCAAGATGATATTCGAAGAGCTTATTCACAAAAAGGTCCCTGTCAACCACTCTAACATAAACTTCCACCCAAAAAAATTTTAAAATGACTTGCGCCATTCTAATCCTTGTTGGTTTAATAAATTTGGAAATTGGCTTGAGTATAGCATATCAAAAGATATTGCCTTTTGCTTGTGTTGCTATCTAATTAACTTAATCTTGGAAAGCAAGGTAATGATTCGAAGAGCTTTTACCATCAATAGATATTCAAATTGGAAAAAGAAAGAGATCTTTAAATCCTTGTAATGCACGTTGGTGGTCCGAATAGTGCCTATAATGAAGCTTGGACTAAATATCAAACTTTAATTAAGCAAAAGCAACTCACTGATGTTGCTATTTCCAAACTATCGGATCAAGCCAAAGAGGATTATAGTATTCACTTGACGGCAACAATCGATTGTATTTGATCTCTTTTACGTCAAAGTTTAGCATTTCGAGTCCAGGATGAATCTGAACATTCTACTAATCAAAGAAACTTTCTTGATATTACAGTTTTTGCTTCTAATCAATATGCTGCTTTTAGTAATATTTTGAAAAAAGCTCGTAGAAATCTCAGACTACCAGCGCTTAGCATACAAAAGGATATTGTGATTGTTGTTGCTAGTGAAACTACTCAAGCTATTGTCAATGATCTTGGTGATAGATTTGTTTGCTATATTAATTGATGAATCTTGTGATATGTCAATTAAAGAATAATGGTTTTGTATTGCATTATGTGGATAAGAAAGGACAAGTTATTAAACATTTTCTTGGGCTTGTTCATGTTTCCTCCACAACAAATATATCCCTTAAGGCGGTGATTGAGTATTTGTTTTCAAAATATGGCCTATGTTTGTCAAGAGTTCATAGTCAAGGTTACGATAGCGTTAGTAACA
Source organism: Asparagus setaceus (assembly GCA_012295165.1). NCBI lineage: Eukaryota > Viridiplantae > Streptophyta > Magnoliopsida > Asparagales > Asparagaceae > Asparagus > Asparagus setaceus. The sequence goes on from CM022701.1 coordinate 64,017,196, forward strand.
TGCAAGGGAAATTTAATGGTCTCAAAATATTGATCATGAAGGAAAATAAGTCTGATTTCTATATCCATTAGTTCACACATCAACTTCAACTAGCACTCATAAGTGTTGCAAAGCAACAAACTGAGATTGCTTTACATTTTACAATGCTTAATAATTTGACTAATGTGGTTGGAGGTTTATGCAAGCGTCGAGATATTCTTTGAGAAAAAAAAAGTTAGCAAGATCTTTGAATGATTATCAAATGGTGAACTTTTGAGTGGAAAAGGTTTAAATTGAGAAACATCTCTTCATTGCACTGGAGATACTCGTTGAGGGTTGCATTATGGTTTGTTAGTCAACTTGATCCCAATATTCTCATCTGTCATTGAGGTGTTTGATATATTATCAAAGATAGCACAAGCTCAGAGCAAAAAGGCAAAGCAAGTGCTTTGTTATACTGCATCTGCATGCAATCTTTTGAGTTTATACTTGACATGCATTTAATGAAAAATGTATTAGGAGTTACATACTAGGTTTCGCATGCCCTACAAAGCAACAATCAAGATATCAACAATGTTATCGCTTTAGTTTAAGTAGCCAAGCAATGACTACAAATGATAAAAGATGAGGGGTGGGAATTTTTGTTGAGTGAAGTTTCTTTATTTTGTGAAAAACATAATATCCATATTCCAAATATGGATAATATGTTTGCGCTTTGCAGACGGCCACGACATAATATTGAGAAACTAACAAACTTGCATCACTTTTGTGTTGAATTTTCTATCAAGTAATTGACAAGCCACTTCAAGAGTTTAACAACCGTTTTACGGAGGCTAACAAATTGCTTACTTGTATGGCTTGCTTGAATCCAATGGAGTAATTTTCTGCTTTTGATAAGTAAAAAATGGTTCACTTTGCTGAGTTTTATCCATAGCGTTTCATCTAGTAGATCTCGTGGTTCTTAATAATCAACTTGAGAATTATGTCATTGATGTACGTTTGGATAGTTAATTCTCAAAACTAAAAGGCATTGGTGATCTGTTCAAAATGTTAGTGGAGACAAAAAAGAATAATATATATTCTTTTATATTTACTTGTGGAGTTGCCTTTAATCTTACTTGTTGCGATTGTAACTATGGAGCGAGCTTTTTCTACAATGAAGATTGTTAAGAATCGTTTGCATAACTGTACGGAAGATGAATGGATGAATGGTTATTTTGTTAAATATATTGAAAAATGTGTTTGATAGCTTTGATAATGAAAATATCATGCAACATTTTCCAAATATGAAAAGTCGTCAAGAACAATTGTAAAATACACATCAAAATATATTTTTTGTTGTTGTAAAACTAATTGTCTATATGTTTCTTTTTTTTTGATACACGGATTTACATACAAGATAATTTTTCATCAATTTCTTAGTGCATATCAAGTGTTTGTTTTATGAATTTGATCTTGATATATATTTATTTATGTTACATAACAAGTATGTTAAAACTTTGAATGTTATCGCAATGTCGGATTTTGTGGAGTATTTTAACTAGTAAGTATACATCTTTTGATTTTATTAGTAAATCATTAGTGAAAATACTCATGTTTGTTTATCAATTACATTACAGACAAAATACGATGTAACATAGCTGATAAAGTGTATTGAGTGCATTCTTATTAGGTACTATAGTTAATTTATATTTTTATTGCTAGGTAAATAGATACTTATCGTCCGTCCGGTCGTCCCCTAAGAAATTTTTTATGGATCTGTTAGTGATCATATGGAAAAGAAATGTGACATTTGAATAATACCAATAGAGTCACCAGATCAATATCAACTCCTAGATGAAGGCCTGCCACATTCGTATAAAAAAACAAGCATACAAATTTTTACACTTGAACTCACTTGGTAGACAAGAATGGCACCAAATGACCCAAATGCAGCGCTTTCAATGATGGCCGCCTCCCCATGTACAAGTAAAACTTCTCCCCTCTCTCATACAAATCAAGAATCTCATTGAAATCCCTAAATAAGATTGGAAAAAATTAAGAATAATTTTTTTCAAAGGAAAAAAATGCAAATAGCGCAAGCTCTCGAGGAATGAAATTGAGAACAGAGATCTACTTGTGCGAAGAATAAACCTCGAGGGAGGAAAACATGAGCAGGGAGAGACGTCAATCTCTCGACTCGATAGACGAGGGTTTTGACGAGCCTTTGGCACACGAACTTCTCGATTAGCTTATTGTAGACGATCTTGCTGCCGTCTTTGGCCGTTACTTCCCATGGATTCACGACTTGATCCTCTTTAGATTCTAACTTGTTCTCGGCTTCAGCCATTGGAGAGGAGAAAGAAATAGTTAAGGTTTAGACTTGGGGAAAAGGGAGAAGACCAAGACCAAGGGGTTAATATGACATAAACCTCCGAACTTCATGGGATGTTTCACATAACCTCGCCCGATTTGGCCAAATTTTGTGAAACCGAACGGGCCAAATTTTGTGAAACCGAAACGAACTGCCTATCATTCAAAACCGAACCGAACCGATTCAAATCAGTTCGGTTCAGGTCGGTTTGTTTGGTTTTTATTTAGATATAATTCTCTTGCAATATGTGCATCAATCGAGGAAAAAAATTAAGAAAATGTTAGAATCAACATTAGGATTTAAGTTTCTTACCTCCAAAGTGGATTGGTCGAAAGTAGAAGAAGCGAATAGAGAATAGAGAGGTAGAGAACTAGAGATGATGATAAGCCCTAGAATTAGAGAGGACACCGTTGTCGGGGTATTTCGTCGCCATTAGGTTGCGTGAGAGAAAAAGATATTAGGCTACTGCGAAGCAACTCTATATGAACTATGACGCGTCGGGTTTAAGTGGGTGCGGATAGCGATTAGAATGAGTAACACAATTCGGTCGGTTCGGACGGTTCGGGTTGAAAAAACTTTAAACCGACCCGAACCGAACTCTAGTCAAAACCGAACCGAACTGTCAAACTTCGGTCGGTTCGGTCGGTTTGTCCGGTTTGAACCGAACTATGCTCACCCCTAGCAAGGAGTTAAAGAGAAGGATAAAGGGATTTACCTTAACAAACCTATTACAAGGATTAAAGTTAGTCAACTCTTTACTTAGATTCTAACAAATCCTCTAAAAAGGAGGATTAAGAGTTACTCCATTTGGAAATAAGAAATGAAACTTTAAAAATTATATACTTTAGGATATATACTCATGACAACTAACCTCCTTAACCCTTCTTTATTTGCCAAACATAAAAAACTTAACACTTCATAAAGACTATCAAATTTTCAATAAAATTACATTATTGTTAACCTCTCGTGAAAGATTAACCAAGTTAGTCCTTCCCCTTAACCCTTTTCCCTTAACCCCTTGCCAAATGACACCTATGTCTCACAAAACGCTTGTGAATTTTAACATTTTCTCACTGGACCCTTTACTTGTAATTTATTTATAAATAATTAAAGTATTATTGAGATAAAAAAATTATCAAATTTTTTCATTTTTCATTTACAGCCAACATAACCCATCCGCTAAATTTTGTGTTGTACTTCTCTTAAAAGATTTTATTTATTAAATTACAGTTAATGAGATCTGATGACAAATATTCAAACTTCAGAGAGGTTTTGTAAGTCACCCAGAGTTCAAGTGGATTGTTTGAGATAAATAAATTTTAATGGGGTTATGTGGAAAACCCCAAAGTTCAGGGGTTTATGTGAAATTAACCTTTGATTATAGCTAAAGTTTATCGATAGTTTCTCTCCATTAAAATATCCCTGATCAGTGATGTTTTCTTTGATTTTTTTTTTTTTTTTTTTGTTATTCATGTTCAAGTAAGAATTTTTGATAAAATGGTTATTTGTATATCTACCCCTTTAACTTCGTGTTTATTATCAAAAATACCTCAGGTCAAAATCACAATATTTTCAAAACTATCTCTCAAATCACCAAGATAATCTCGCTTATTCTATTAGATAATATACAAAGTATATTCACTAAATTTATGTTAGCTTAATTAGAAATTATTAATAATGACTAATATATCTTTTGGTTTGAGATTATGGGGTGGCGACTCATTTTCTTAAACTAGTATAGTGTATGTGCGTTTACACGGAGACATACTTGTGTAATTTTGGATAAATGGCATGGAACATGAATGCCATCTCGCATTCACTTGGTCGATTACTTGTGCTATTGTCTTAATCTTATAGTTTGGAATATGCATCAATAAATCTTTTTCTCCGAATGACATAATGTGTGGTTCACAACATTTATTAGTTCCCTAACTATATTATACCATTATGTGCTTCAAAATGTCATAAATTTTTGTAAATTTTGAGTATTAACAATTGAATTATATAGTACATGAATGTTGAAGTTAGATTATTCCCTGTCAATTTGTAATTTTTACAATTGCTAGTCATAAATGTTGTGTGAGAAAATATGTCTGTTATAAGTGCACAATCAAGTTGTAATATACAAAATATCAAACCACAAGAAGAGGTTTTAAAATGTTTAAATTGGAAATTTTCTTTTTCTGAAGTTGACTAAAGAGGTTTTATTAAAAGGTGTTGAGAAAGGGTTTTGAATTTTTATAAAGAAAAGAAAATAGAGGTAGAAAGAGGGAGAGAAAAGAGAATTGAACTAAAACAAAAAGGGAAAAGAGGAAAGGAACACAAATGCAAAATGAAGAAAATAAAATAAGAGAAAAAGGAGAAAGATAATGGAGACGAAAAGAACTAGAGTGAAAATGCAAAAATCAAAAGAAATGGAAAAGAGAAGCTGATAGCTAACAAAACTAGGTAATGAAAGAGAGAGAGAGAGAGCAAAAGAATTAAACTAGGAACTTATGATAGATTCTACTAGGTAACTATTTATTAGATCTATAAATTACTCTCTTTTTATTTATTTTTAGAATTAACAAATGTAACCTATCAATCTAATTAAAGAAAGCATATGTTATCAAGATAGATTCTAAAAATAAAGTTGAAATTTATGCATAAACAATCAATTGAAAATAAAATCCTAAATTGCTAATAAGCATAGATTATCAATCCATTTAAGGAAAGAAGAACCTATCAAATTAGAATATTCTATCAACTATTATTTTGATTGATTAATCTATATATAAATAATTAAGGCATAAACGAGAGTATATCTAATTCTAATAAATAAGTTGTTCTAGTTTCCTCTTATCCTAATTATCCTAAGAATTTTAGCCACTCATTTTATTAAATCCAAAATTATGAGCAAATAAAGAAAGCATGAGTAAAAAGGCAAGAAAGAAAACTAGTTATTGTAAATAAAAGCAAGAAAATAAATTAACTATCTAAGCATGAAAATAAATCTACTCCTAAATTAAGCAAGAAAAATTAACTAAGATTGAAAATTAAATAAGTAAAGCAAAACATGAATTAAAGGAATTAAATCTAACCTATTTTTAAACATGCAATTCTAATTAAATAAGAGCATTTAAAACTAAAACTCACATTGCAAGGTGTTGGCCCCTTGTGTAGACCCAAATTATTTCAAGTCATCATGAACTGAAAGAAATTCAAAAAGAGGCAAAATTTTATTTTTATTGTAAAACTAAAGTTTTATAATATTTGCAAGGCATTCTCAAAAGGGTAGCCCTTATATCCTCTAAAAGAGGATTTACAAAATTTTTCACCAGCTCGCCCTCACTCTCTACCCCTGATTATAGATTACATAAATCAATATGAGCCCTTGGATCAAACTTTGCCCTAAAAAATTATTTTTTTGCCATAGGATGCAAGGCTAGAAAATTCTGCACTGAATAGTAGAATATTTACGATTCTGCCACTGATTCACTAAAATGGACATATCTTGAGTTCTACAGCACTGATTTGGCTCAAACTTGATTCGTTGGATTCATATTTGAAAGATAGATAATCCTATATGATTCTCAGATGGGTTAAATAAATTTTCCCATGCACTTTCACTTGAAATACGTTACATTACCTCCAATGATGAGCTATCGTGGTCATTTTTGCTCTAATTTTTCTTACACTTTACTTCGGCATTTCTTGGATTTTATTGTGGTTCAATTAGGCTTAAGATATCTTTATTTGAGCTCTTATTTGGTTTTCCTATGAAACATGATCTAAAAAATATTAATCTTTTATTTGCATGAAACTTAATTGAAACAGAGGTATGAAAATATAATAAAATATGATAATTAAATAACCCCACACCTAAATTTTGCTAGTCCAATAGCAAATAAGGAAAAATAAAAAAGAAAGAAAGAAAAATCCTACTGCACTTTCATAGGAGTCGCTCTTGTATTTAGCGCATATAACAAACTTTTATACCCTTAGGTTACTCTAGAGGACTAGTTGTAGTCTCGTGATGGTTTAAATTGAATATACCCACAAAACTCCATCATTTGCTAAAAAATTGATATAGAGATGATTTACTTGGTATTTTTAAACAATCTAAATTTAACCTAGTATTTTACTCAAGAAAATATTATTATGCATAACTTCGAAAGTAAAATTTCTAGAAAATATTTTCATTGTAGTTATACAAAACCAAGTGTGCCTTAGAAACTTTTATTTAAAATTCTGAAAATAACATGCTAACTCTTTGCTTCAATCAATTTTCAAGCCTCTTGATCAATTTTATTTTCAAAGAACATGCATATATATAATTATATATACATATATATTTTTATTCCTTGGCAATTTGTTTCTACTTTATCGGCTTTTCTAAGTGACCATGTGATTAGGGTAAAATATGCAAGTTGCAAGACTATAACTATCAAGTATAGTATATAAGATATCGAACCCACAAGAAAGGTGTGTGTTTGAAAATTCTAAATTTAGTCCTAAAATGTATGGACAAAAAGGAGTGAGAGTGAAAGTGTAGAGATGAATTTTCCTCAAAAATAAAAAAACTAAAATAAGAGGGAAGAAAGAAAAAAGGAGGAAATAAATAAAACGAAAAGAAAACAAAGAGGAAAATAAAAAGAAATAACAAGAAGTGAAAATAAGAAAAAAGAAAGAAGTAGCAATAAGAGAAAAATTAACAAAATAAAATCAAGAAGACGAAAATCAAAAGAGGAAGAGAAAATTCAAATCAAGAAAGATTGGTGGAAGAACAAGTAGAGAAGTTAGGAATCTAGAATTATATCCACTAGTTAATTTCAATTAAGATTTATAGACTACTCTCTTTTTATCTATTTTATGTTATATTTACTAAGCATAGATTATCAAACCACTTAAAGAAAGCGTAATCTATCAAATTATCATCCAAGTAAAGTTTTTATTCATGAAAAAACAAGCAACTAGATAATAATCCAAGAAATGAATAAGCATAATCTATCAAACTGCTTAAAATAAACATAGATTATCAAACTCTTTTTCTACCAATTAGTTCTCTAGTTGTTTATCCTAAACATGATCATTTTAAACGTAAAGCGAGCAATCCATAAGCCATAAAAGAAATTAAACTAATTTCATACAATCCTATATTGCCTACAAGAATTAGCTACTCATTTTACAAATTAAAAATAAGAAAATAAAATCTACACTTACAAGTATAAAAGAACAATAAGTAAATCTAAGCTACAAATAAATAAAGAACGAAATAGAAAATCAAAGCGTAAAAAGCAAGAAAATAAATCTATTCTATAAAGCATGAAGAAAAATTACACTACAAGCATGAAATAAATCTAGTCTACCAAATATAAAATAAAAATAAGAAAATAAAATTCTAAAATATATAATTCTAAAATAAGAAAATAAATGAGGAATATGAAAACTTACATAGTAAGGGATTGGCCCGTGAAGACAAATCTTCATCTTCATCATTAAAGAAAAGAAAAGAAAATTTAAAAGGAGAAATTTTTTATTTATTGTAAATAAATAGTTTATAATTTTGGAAGGTCTTCTCAATTAAGAGCAATTCTTCAAAATGGAATTTTTTATAAACTTTTTCTACACCAAACTCTTCACTCTCTACCGTATTTATATCCTACATCAATTAACAAGAGTCAGTGAATTTATCTTGAGCTCTAAGAAAATAAATCTCAGCCATTAGTGATTACATTTAGGATCTAATCGGTTGGTCAATCAATTATCTATTGGCCAATCGATTGGTTTCTAACATAATTTGGTTCTTTTGTTAACTTCTTGACTCGATTTTTTTCTTGATCTTTTAAGCTTTATGGGCCTCTTCTTGGCTTGATCTTGGGCTTCAATAAAACATTTTAAAAAAAATGAAGGAAATTAGTTCTTTTAGGCTCTTATTCATTAATACTTCATTACCTGCAAATTAAGATAAAAACACTTTATTAGCAGATATTCTATTCAAAAATAGAGAGAATGAGGGTATAAAAGTGTAATAAAATGTGATGATTAAATACCCACACACCTAAACTTTTGCTAGTCCTCTAGCAAAGAAATAAAGTGAAAAGTAAAAGAAAAAAAAATCCCAACTCACTTTTCCAGGAATCGCGGTTGTATTTAGCGCATACAACAAGCCTTTAAATCTCTAGATTACCCTAGAGGATAAGTTGTACTCTCGAGAGGGTTTGCAGAGAATATACCTTAAAGTTCTATTAACTTGCCAATCTAAAATAGTCAATATATAATTAATTCACTTGATATCTTTAAATAATCTAATTAGAGTTTGTTTATGCTTAAGAAAATATTTTTATGCATAATTTCAAAGAAAATTTCTTAGAAAATCTTTTCGTTATAGCTATACCATACCAAGTCTAACTTACAAATTTATTCCAAATTTTGAAAGAAACATGTTAACTCTTTATTTTAAATAATTTTCAAGCCTCTCGATCAATTTATTTTTCAAGAGCATATATATAAAAAATTCTCTTTTGTTTCTTTTTATACATACATATATCTCTTTATTTCCTAGTAATTTTGTCCTACTTTATCTAGCTTTCTAAGTGACCATATAACAAGTTTTGGGTTAATGGATCCTAACCCAATTGGGCTTAGGTCATTTAGTTTAGAAATACTCCTCGGGGTTAATCACACGGTCAACTTAGGCTTACTAAGATAGAATCAATGTTTTAAATATCGGATGTCGGGTTCATGTCGGTCGGCCAAAATTCATGTCGGATGGCGAAAATCGGGGATATATCGGGGGACATGAAAAAATATCGGATTGCCATATCGGATAGGTTAATATAATATCATAAATGGAATCTAAACATACTTAATAATTATATTGTCTAAACATATGAAAAAGTACATAACTTATTGAGTTATGGTGTATTGATGTTAGGAACACTAAATGGATTTTTTTTTTTTGACAGAGAATGAGAGACATGAGGGTGGAGACAGAGAGTTGGAGAGGTAAAATGAGATAATGAGAGATTGACAAAATAACAAGGGAGGAGGGACCAGAGAGTTTGAGAGGAAGAGGGAGAGATGAGGGAGAGAGATGAGGGAGAGGGACCAGAGAGTTTGAGAGGAAGAGGGAGGGACCAGAGAGTTTGAGAGGAAGAGGGAGGGACCGAGAGAGATGAGGGAGAGGGACCGAGAGAGTTTGAGAGGAAGAGGGAGAGATGAGGGAGAGGGACCGAGAGAGTTTGAGAGGAAGAGGGAGGGACCGAGAGAGATGAGGGAGAGGGACCGAGAGAGGGAGATCAAGAAGAGAAAGAGATTGAGAGAGAGAGAGAGAGAGAGAGAGAGAGAGAGAGAGAGAGAGAGAGAGAGAGAGAGAGAGAGAGAGAGGGAGAATGAGAAAAAGAAATACATAGCTTCTTTGAACTTTGAAGCTTGACTTGAGTTTCTTGAAGCTGAAAGACAGAGAGAGATAGAGAGTTAGATGCAAATTTTGAGAAATAGAGAGAGAGAGAGAGAGAGAGAGAGAGAGAGAGATTTGCTCATTTACCTGTGCTTAGTGGCCCCGAAGAAGAAGATGGATGGTCAGTAGCCAAGGGATGAAGCTCAACAGCCCAAGGATGAAGCTCAGCAGCCCAGGGAAGAAGAATAGAGAAGAAGAATAAAGAAAAGAGGTGGCAGAAGGGTTTGGCGGCTGGTTTGGTCAAAAAAACCCTAAAGGAAACATAAATAAGCTTATTGGGTCGGGTCGGGTTTAGCAAACTTGACCCAATAAGCTTAAAACCGATTTTTGTCTAATTTGGCCGATTTTTCAAGGTCGCAATGGCGCCCGCAATGTCCGATATTTTCCGACATGCCCCCGACATGACCTCATAAATGATATACGCATTAAAACCCAAAAATCGTGGCGGCTAGGTCATAAAACCGCCATGGCGGCCGCCATTTAAAACACTGGATAGAATCACCTTGGAGTTCAAGAAAATTTTTATTGGCGCCCATTTTTCACACTCTTTTTTTGCAAATTTTTTTTAAAAACTATATGTCTGTGTGTGTGTGTGTGTCCATATATATATATATATATATAACATGCAAAAAATTTATTATGTCTAATAAAATCCTAAGTTAGAACTAGGATGGAGTATACTATTTTGAAAATTATTTAGAGTTATTATAAAAGGCTAACTTGAGTATAACACTAAAAATTAGAAAGTTTAAAAATTCATTAAGTAAATCAATTATTAATTAACTTTATCAAGTTGAGAATCAACAATTTTTTTTGTTTTAGGGAAGAAAAGAAAAGAAAATATGAAATAAAAAGAAGAAGAAATGACAAAATAAAGAGAAAAGATGAACTAGTCCCCAATCCCACACCTAAATTTTCCATTGTCCTCAATACGAACTATATGATGCACAAAGTAAAGCAGATAGAAAATGAAGCACTTACATTTGCTCAGTCGACCTAGAACAATGAAAAAATGATAAAAATCTATAATTACTTTTTGTATGAGGGGGATGTAGCCACAAATTTTATTTTCCTTTATTTTCCTTTTGTTAAATTTTTTCTTTCTTTTTTCCCTCAAAGAACGAGAAACTCTCAAATGAGAGAAGGATAAATTATTTTTCTTATTATTATGAGTAAAGATGTAGAATAAAGGTTTTAAAATGAAAAGCTCAAGTCCTACATTAAATCCTATTATATTGCTGAAAACTCTACCTTGGATTTTAAGGAAGTGTAAAATGATGAACTCCATTATATGCTTGAAGTTTATACTTTTTGGGGTTTTCCATAATTTTTGCAGTATATTATTGTAGGTAGGTACGAAGTAATCAGTCAAACAAAAATAAATATGTATGTCGCTGACGCGGTTTTCCACCGATGGAATATTGTGTTCAGAACTGGACCAAAGATCAGAATATTGTTCTTACTCCTCAAAGAACTCAATCTCAGCACTAAAAATCTCCTCTAGACCAGGATTCATAATTGAGACTTGATGGGCTAAATGGTCCATCTTCCCTAAAAATTCAATTTCTTTATCAAAAAGCTTGGTTTCTTCATTAATGATCTTCTCAAAACTCAAGTCAGTAAAATCTCCCCTTCTAACTGTTCACTCGATATTTCTTAAATATAGTTCACTTCTAGGGGTTGATCTGATGGATCAATTAGCTGGTTCCTTAGATTAAAAATGTTAAGATCAATAGTCATGTTCCCAAAGGATAGCTTCATTTGACCAGTTCTACAATTGATCACAGTATTGGAAGTTGCTAAGAACGATTTTTCTAGAATGACAGGTATCTGACCTTTAGGATTGGAAACAGGATGCGTTTTCATGACTATAAAATGAACAGGAAAAATAAACTCCCCAACTTTGATTAGAACATCCTCTATTTATCCCTTGGGCATTTTTACAGATCTATCAGCTAACTAGAGGGTACATCTAATTGGTTTCAACTCACCTACCCCAAGCTGTTGATAGACTGGATAGGGAAGTTGATTCACACTAGCTCCTAAGTAAATCTAAACTACAAGAGGAAAATAAAAACTTACCTAACAAGGGGTTAGCCCCTTGAAGGAAAATCTTTATCTTTATTATCAAACAAGAAGAAAAAAATAACACTTTTCTTCAGGGTTGCCTTTCTTAAGGGAGAGAGCTCTGGCGATTTTCGGTGCATGCCAGCCCTTACTTGCTATCGTGCGCCCACTTCTTCTGCTTGCTCTCCCTCCTCTAGATCTACCTCTTGTCTCCTCCAGTGACAGCTCAAGGCAACTTTGCCTCTTTTGTGGAAGCTTCAGTTGATGCGGAGTCTTGTTCTCAGCTAGGCGTTTCTCAACATTTGGGGAAAGACCAAATTGCTACTAAGTCATCATGGGCTTCGATTGTTGCGGGTAATCGTCAGAAAGAAAATGGTATGAATCTCTCTTTTATTTCCCAGCAATTCGCGGAACCAAATTGTATTAATTTTGATGAATTGGAATGGGATTGTGGTACAGATGAGTGGAAATCTGCCCTAGTGGGATATGTTCTTGGATTTAAAGCTCCTCATAATTCTATTAAGAATTTTGTTTCAAAGCACTGGGGTGATCATGGTTCGATTGAGGTTTTTGCTATGGAATTAGGTGTCTTTTTATTCAAGTTTCCAACGAATGAGTCAAAATTAGCTATTCTACAATAGGGACCCTGGTATTTTGATATTAAACCATTAATGCTAGTCCCTTGGTCAATTGACCTCAACCTAGAATATCTAAATGTTTCCTCTATTCCTATCTGGATTAAATTTTCTAATCTAAAATTACATTTATGGAATGAGCATGCCTTGAGTAAACTTGCTAGTGCTATTGGTAAACCTGTTTGTACAGACAATATTACTGCTGAAAAAGACAGAATTTCTTTTGCTCGTGTATGCATTGAGGTTCAAGCTGATTTTGAGTTGCCTCTCACCCTGAAAATCAAAGGTCCTGGTGGAAGGGAATTAATCCAGAAAGTGGAGTATGAGTGGATTCCACCTAGGTGCTCCCATTGTAAGGTGATTGGACATAAGCTAGACAAATGCTGGAAAAAAAAGCAGTAAAAAAGTATGGGTTCCTAAGGTATCACCTGTGGATATTAGTACTGAAGTTGCTAACAAAGGTGATATAAATCCTCCTCCTGAGGTTTCTACTGAGGGCTCCTCTGAATGGCAACATATTAGTAGTAGAAATTCTCCTATATCTCTACATAATGAGGGAACAAGCCCTCAACCTACTGTAGTCATTACTAGAAATGTTTTTTCACCCCTCTCTATCCATGATGATAATGGGATTGATATTTTTGTCGATCTTTCTCAGAAAGCTGTCTCTAATAAGAAAAAAGGTCCCCTCCTACTAAATTCATATGTTAGAGGACTGAAAAGTGTGAGGGGTAAGAGTAGCTCATCTAAACCTAAATGAAGCCCTTTGGATGTTGTAATATTAGGGGTCTTAACCACCCTAATAAACAAAAAGAGGTTAAGAACTTAATCCATGTACATAATATCTCTCTTCTTGGTCTTGTTGAAACAAAAATCCAACCACCTCTTGCTTCAGTGGTTGCTAATAATTGTGCTCCAAATTGGAGTTATCTGCATAATTTTGATCTAGATACTCATGGCAGAATTATGGTTCTTTGGGATACCTCAGTTTTTAATATTCAAGCTTTGCTTATTACTTCTCAGTTGATTCACTGTCTTGTTGAGGATAAGAGTAGCTCTGTTTCCTTTTTAGCCTCCTTTATATATGGGTATAATCAGGCTGCTTCAAGGTCTAGCCTATGGTTTGCTCTTAGATCTATTGGCTCTTCTACTCAATAGCCTTGGGTGGTGCTAGGGGATTTCAATTGCATTTTTGATATTGAGGAGAGGATTCAAGGGAAATGTGTCACTAGAAATGAACTTTTGGAACTGCAAAGCTTTGTTAGTGATACTAAGTTACTGGACATGAAATTCAAAGGGTTTTTCTTTACTTGGTCTAACAAGAAGATTTTTTGTAAGTTAGACAGAGTCCTAATAAATGATTTATGGCTTGATTTGTTCCTTATTTCTGATACTGAATTCCTAGCCTCTGAAATTTCTGATCACAGCCCAGCTCTTATCTCCTTTCACTCACCTACTAGATCCAGACCCTCGTTTAAATATTTCAACTTTTAGTGTGAGCATTACAAGTTCAAGGGTGTTGTTTGTTTTGCTTGGAGGCATCACTTTCAGGGTTCCCCTATGTTCAGAGTGGTTCAAAAATTAAAGGTAGTCAAAGCTCAATTGATAAAGTTCAATTCTCAATTTTTTGGAGGGATCACTGCTAGGGTTAATAAGGCTAGAGAGGCATTGTTACAAGCTCAGCTTAAAGTCTAGAATGATCCAGCTAATGCTATATTGAGTGCAAATGAAAGTGATATGATGAAGCAATTCCTTCTTTTACTTAAACATGAGGCTATGTTTCTTCAACAGAAAGCAAAAGTAAACTGGTTGAATTTGGGAGATAGTAATTCTGCTTTCTTCCATGCTTCGGTTAAGTAAAGAAGAATGAGAAATTCTATTCTTTCTATATACTCTTCTCAGGGTATTCTACTCACAAAAAAGGAAGATATTCAGGGGGAGTTGGTCAATTTTTATAGCAATATTCTGGGCAGTAGCTCTCCTTGTCAGCCTCCTCTCATGTCCATTTTGGCAAGGGGTCCTCGTATAAATGATGAGCAGTGCATTAAACTTTGCAGGCCAGTCACTGAAGCTGAAATCAAGTCAGCTATGTTTCAAATCAATGATAAAAGAAGCCTAGGTCCTGATGGTTTCTCTTCAAAGTTTTATAAAGATTCTTGGGATATTATTGGAGCTGATATCATCACTGCTGTGGGGGATTTCTTCGGGTATGGCAGGCTACTAAAATCCTTAAATTCTACCTCTATTACTCTTATTCCTAAGACTCATTGCCCTAATAATGCTTCTGACTATAGACCTATTGCTTGTTGCAATATCCTATATAAATGCATTTCCAATGTACTAACAAATAGACTCAAGGGAGTAATATCCTATCTTGTTAGTAAAAATCAGGGGGCCTTTCTAAAAGGCAGGAGCATTGTGCATAATGTTCTTTTAGCTCAGGAACTGGTTCATATGTATGGGAGGACAAACATGTCACCCAGATGTAGCTTAAAAATTGACCTAATGAAGGCCTATGATTCTGTTAACTGGTCTTTCCTTGCTGATATCCTCAAAGACTTGAAGTTCCCTCTAAAATCCATTAACTGGGTCATGGTGTGTGTGAGTACTGCTTCATACACCATTCTGGTTAATGGCCAGCCTAGTAAACACTTCCATGGGAGAAAAGGTATTAGACATGGGGGATCTAATTTTTTCCTATCTGTTTGTCTTGGTGATGGAGTACTTCAGTAGGAGTCTCTCTGACTTTGGTGAAGTGAGAGAGTTTCATTTCCATCCTAAATGTAGAAACCTCAGAATTACTCATTTGTGTTTTGCTGACGACATGATGCTGTTTTGTAAGGGAGACCTAAGGTCTATTGAGCAATTCTCCATTAGACTCTCTCATTTCTCCCAAGCCTCTGGACTCAATGCTAATCTATCTAAGAGCCAAGTCTTTTTTGGTGGGGTGTCCTATACCAATAGGAATCTGATACTTCAACACCTTGGTTATACCGAGGGTGTCCTTCCTGTTAAATACTTGGGGTATTTCCCTATCATCCAAAGGGCCCTCCTCTATTGATTGTGCTATATTGATTGAAAAAATCCTCTCTAAAATTAAAAATTGGGCTGCCAGATTCTTGTCCTATGCTGGTAGACTTCAGCTCATTAAATAAGTCATATATAGTATGCATGCTTATTGGGGAAGCATTTTTCTCTTGCCTAAGAAGGTCATACATGCTGTGGAGCAATTATGCAGGGATTACCTTTGGACTGGTACTTATGGGCAACACATTAAAGCCAAAGTTGCTTGGGAGCAGGTATGCAAACCTAAATCTGGTGGGGGTCTTGGTCTTCAGCATCTATCCTTCTTAAATAAATGCTTGATTTTAAACAATGTCTGGTTCTTGATTCTCAAGAAGGATTCCCTCTGGGTTAGATGGATACACGGATTTTACCTCAGAGGGAGTCCTTTATGGGACATTGACTTAAAACCTCATTTCTCTTGGATGTTCAAAAGACTTCTCAAAGTCTGTCATGAAGCTATGCTATGTCTATCCTTCAGCAATGGTTCTTTTAAGTGGACTGGTCCTAGTCCTGAATTTAGCTCTTCTACTGCTTATAAAGTGTTGATGGGTGAGATTGATAAAAAGCCTTGGGCTCACATTGTGTGGAACAGATTTTCAGTCCCTAAACATGCTTTTACTTTCTGGTTGGCTTGCCATGATAGACTGCCTACAAGAAGCAGACTCCAACACATAGGGGTGTTGGAGGATAACTCCGGTGTCCTCTGTGGTGTGATGATTGAGAGTAGGGATCACCTATTCTTTCAATGTAGCTTCAGCTTACAATTATGGGAGCTTGTGATGAATTTTGTGCAGGAACCTAACCCTCAGTGTAGCTGGCAGGACATTGTTTCGTGGGCAGCTTCAGCTTGGAAGGGAAGCATCAGCATTAGGAGGGTGAAAAAAGCTGCAGTTGCTGCTTGTGTGTATCACACTTGGAGAGCCAGAAATTTGTTAATCTTTCAAGGGAAAGCTCCTCGCATTGAAGCCATCTACCAGCATGTCCAGTTTGAGATTAAACTTCAGTGTTCTAAAGTGGTGAGGATGAAAGATACTGCTGCAAATAGGAACTGGTGCAGGGCAATGTTTATAAACCCTGATTTTGAAGCTAAGTAAAGTGTCTCTCTTAGTCACATAGATTCTGTTTTTTGTTGTTTTTTTTTGTTGTTTAAAGGGCTGATCTCAAGTCCTGTGTTAGAATGGAATTTTAAGTATATAGAGAGTTTGTAAAGTCTATGCAAGACTGGGTGTGTGCAGGGAACATAGAGATACATTTGTTCTTTAGATCTCTATGGTTTTTGAGTATGAGGTTTGAGTCCTTTGTTGTGTAAAGGACTTTGAGTGTATAGAGAGTATGTACTTGCTCATTTTTACAGCTTGGTAATGGAAAACTTTACTTTCTTACCGAAAAAAAAGAAGAAAAAAATTTTAAAAGGAGCAAATTTTTTTTATTTATTGCAAATAAAAAATTTAAAATTTTTCTGAGGTCTTCTCAATTAAGAATAACCCTCCTCTCCAAAGTGAAGATTTTTTTTACAAAATTTTCCCAAACCAAACCCCTCACTCTCTACCCCGATTTATAGTCAACAGTAATTAATAAGAGCCATTGGATTTGTCTTGAGCTCCAAGAAATATATCTCAGCCATTAACTAATTAGGATCGAATCGGTTGACCAATCGATTAACTAATCAATTAGCCAATCGATTGGCCAATCGATTGGTCAAATCGATTGGCCAATCGATTGGTCAAATCGATAGATTCATAACAAAATTTAATTCTTTTGTTCACTTATTGACCTAATTGTTTTCTTGATCTTTTAGGCTTTGTGGGCCACCTCTTGGCTTGATCTTAGGCTTCAATAAAAGGTTAAAAACTGAGGGAAATTAGTTCTTTTGGGCTCTTATTCATTAATAGTTTATTACTTGAAAATTAAGATAAAAATACTTTATTAGTGGATATTTTATTGAAACTAGAAGAGATAATGAGGGGATAAAAGTGTAATAAAATATGATGATCACCATGCAACGAGCTTTGGGCCAATGGATCGCAACCGAATTGAGCTTAGATTATTAAGGACAAAAATACTTCTCAGGCTTAATTGCTCAGTTAACTTAGGCTTAGTAAGATAAAATCAACTTGGAGTTCAAGATTTTTATTGGTGCCCGTATTTCACACTCTTTTGAAAATAAATATTTTATTTTTTTCTTTATATATATTTACCATTGCATTTATTAAGATAAAAAGGACTTAAGAAATTGACATCTACTCTAAGTTGAGCATGGAAAAAATTCATTATTTTAAATAAAGTTCTAAGTTAGAGATATAGTAGGGTATAATAATTTGAAAATCATTTCTTAGAAATTCATTTATGTTATCACAAAAGGATATAGTAGGGTATAATATTTTAAAAATTATTTTTAGAAATTCATTTAAAGTTATCATAAAATGGCTAACTTGAGTACAAAACTAACTAAGAACTAGAAAGTTTGAAAATTAATCAAGTAAATCAATTATTAACCAAGTTTATCAAGTTGGCAAATGACATTTTTAGAGTGAAAAAAGAAGAATAAAAGAAAGGATGAAAGAATATAAGAAAATAAAAATAAAGAGAAAAGATAACCAAACCTCATCCCCACACCTAAATTTTACATTATCCTCAATGCAAGCTATATAATGCAAAAGTAGAGCAGATAGAAAATGATAAAAATCTGCAATTACCACGAATAATGATAAAATGATAAAAATCTGCAATTACCTTCAATTTAGATAGGGAAGGATGTAACAAAAATTTCTTACTCTTATTTTTTCTTCATATTTTTTCTTTTTATTTTCTTCATTTTTTCTTTTTTCATTTTATGTTTTCTCTTTTATTTCTTTTTTCTTTATTATTTCTATTTTTTCCTTATTCCAAAAACGAAGCTCTCTAATAAGAGAACAAAAAATTCTTTATTATTATTATTATTATTATTATTATTATGCATTGTCCTTGATGCAACCCAGAATAAAGATGCAGAATAAAGGATTGGAAATAAAAAGCTCACATTCTACATCAGCTCTGACAGTGTCGCTGAAAATTCTACCTCAAATTTTAAAGATGTCTAAAATGAGAAACTCTACGATGTGCTTGAATTCTATACTCTCTGAAGCTTTCAGTAATTTTTATAGCATTTGATGGTAGGTTGGCAGGGGGTCATCTGTCTAACAAAGTTTATCATGCATCTTGATTTTTCATTGCTGATCAATCAAAAAGCTAACCTCATATTTGAACACAAGTTCCACATAAATGAGAGTTTGTCCTAACAAAACCAGCTCTTCTTTGAAAATTTCTTCAAATCCAAGGTTCATGGTTGAGGCTTGATCGGTTAGTTGTTTTATACCTTCTAAGAACCTAAGTTCATCAACAAAGAGTTGTTCGAAGTTAAGATCAATGAAATTTGTGTCTATCTCAGTGGTTTTATTTTTGGAGACTTGTTCTAATTCTAACTTCTCTCTGGATCTAATCTCTTCGTCTTTTAAAACTCAGGTTAATTGGGCTAAGGTCTGACGCAAACTCTTCTTCTAATGTCCACTAGGCATTTCCTGTAACGCCCTTATTAAAAATGGTAAATGTTAACTTATTATTACTATTGTTACTATTATTATTATTCTTGATTTTGATCGAAAATGAGAATTATGCTTACGAGATGGGGATAAGAACAAGTGAATAATAGAGGATAAATATATGGATAAGTCTGAATAGAAAATATATGGATACACATGAAGGAAAACAGAAGATAAACACGAAAGAGATATGGATAAGCATGAACAAGAGAATAAATATCAAAGAAAATAAGAGGATAAATATGAATGGGTATGGATAAACATCAATGGAAAGTAAGTAGATAAACAGAGGATAATTACAAAGGAAATTTGGGGGGCCTATAAATAGGGATTAGACCTTATTTAGAGGGCGTGTTCAAAAATTTTAATGTGCCTCAACTAGAATTAAGATGGATATTGCCAAGGTGAGATTACTACGTAAGTTAATATATTTTTATATTCTATTATCTTTCGATTTGCTTTTATTATGCAGAATTTCATGCTTTTGAAATGATTATTGATTTTTGCATCACATGCAAAGTACTTCCTGATCGATCATTGTATTGTGTTACTATATCTCTAATTGGCATATTTATGCATACTGCATATAACCTCAGTGCCACACATATCGATCGTTAGCACTAAAAAGGAGCCATTAGTGTAAGTTGGGATTATTGATTGATATTGATTGATTGACATATATCTGGAATATGAGAGCCTCAAATTATTATCGTTATCATTGTCATTATCATTTTATCATGGATGGAGACATAAGGTGTCATCGACAGGTAAACTGGTTACTGAAGAGTTGCATTTAATGTGTTGTAAACATTCAGACTGTAGGTCATGAGTCTATTTTAAGACATTATACCTTTTGTCACTAACCAATATTATGTTGTAGGAAATGCCTAATTCAGCAAATAGTGCTACCGGAAGTAATGATCCAAATAGACCATGTCATTGTGGCAAGTTGTTTACTAATCAAGAAGCCATGGATATTATAGCACAAAGGGACATCTATACTTGGGAGAGAAGCCATGGATATTATAGCACAAAGGGACACCTATACTTGGGAGAGTTCAAATTCCATAATCATGCGTGAAAATGCAGATGCGATGTTAGAACAGGCTGAGATTCAACTCCAACAAGCAAGAAATAAAAAGCTAACCCTTTACCAATACATAGAAGCTATTAAGCTATTACACAAGAACATAACACTCTAGCTCAAGAAAACCACAAGCTTAGGAACTATACCGCATAGTTGCAATTTAAAAAGCTAAATGTACTTGATGAACTAGAAAATGCAAGAAGGAACAACAATTAGGAAATTGTAGAGATCCGATATATATATATATATATATATATATATATATATATATATATATATATATATATATATATATATATATATATATATATATATATATATAGAGAGAGAGAGAGAGAGAGAGAGAGAGAGGCTCTATGAACTTAAGTTCATAATGAATAGTGGTGCACCAACTTTTTATCCACTCATCTTGCCTTGAGATTTGTGATGCACAAATCTCAAAGTGGCATTATATCTTTCACGGATCCCAAAGCAAGATGAGTGGTTAGAAAAGTTGGTGCACCACTATTCATTATGAACTTAAGTTCATAGAGCCTTCTCTATATATATATATATATATATATATATATATATATATATATATATATATATATATATATATATATATATATATATATATATATATATTACTACTAGTAAACCAATATATTTGTATAGTAAGACTAGTAATGGTTTACTTAAACTATATGAGGAGCATAATTTTGTCCTATATGTACCCCTTTATTTTTGAAGGCATAATTTTGGATTCAAATGCCTAATTTTGTAAGTATTTCTGAATGTAGATATAAAAAATAAATAAATAAAATATTTTACATAGTATCTTGCAAACTAGTATATATACATTTACATAAATAATATTGTATGATAGCTATATCATTTATCTTCCAAGATATTTTTATGTTGAGGAAGGCCCGCCGTACTCAAGAAAATAACCAAAATAATTAGTTTAACGCTGGTCCCAATATTATAGCTAAAGTTTAGCGATAGTTTCTCTCCATTATAATATCCCTCATCAGTGATGTTTTTCTTTGCTTTTTCTTTTTCTGTTATTCATATTCGAGTAAGAATGTTTGATCAAATGGTTATTTGTATATCTGCCCCTTTAACTCAAGTTTATCATCAAAAATACCTCAGGTCAAAATCACAGTATTTTCAAAACAATCTCTCAAATCAACAGGATAATCTCGTTTATTCTGTTAGATAATATACCAAGTATATTCACTAAATTTATGTTAGCTTAATTAGAAATTATTAATAATGACTAATATATCTTTTGTTTTGATGGTTATGAGGTGGTGACTCATTTTTTTAAACTAGTATAGTGTATGCGCGTTACACGTAGACATACTTGTGTAATTTTGGATAAATGGCATGGAACATGAATGCCTTCTTGCATTCACTTGGTTGATTACTTGTGCTATTGTCTTAATACTACAGTTTGCAATATGCATCAATAACTGTTTTCTCCTAATGACGTAATGTGTGGTTCACAATATTTATTAGTTCCGTAACTATATTATACCATTATGTGCTTCAAAATGTGATAAATATTTTATAAATTTTATGTGAGTATTAACAATTGAATTATATAGTACATGAATAGTTAAGTTAGATTATTCCTTGTCAATTCATAATTTTGCAATTGCTAGTCGTATATGTTGTGTGAGAAAATATCTCTTGCAAGCACAATCAAGTTGTAATATAAAAATATCAAACCACAAGAAGACGTTTTAAAATGTTTAAATTAGAAAATTTCTTTTTATGAAGTTGACTAAAGAGATTTTTATAAAAGGTGTTGAGAAAGGGTTTTGAATTTTTTATAAAGAACAAAAATAGAGGTAGAAAGAGGGAGAGAAAAGAGAATTGAACTAAAACAAGAAAAGGAAAAGTGGAAAAGAACACAAATGCAAAAATAAGAAAATAAAACAAGAAAAGGAAAAAGATAATGGAGATGTGATTAGGGTAAAACATGCAAGTTGCAAGACTATAACTATCAAGTATAGTATATAAGATATCGAACCCACAAGAATGGTGTGTGTTTAAAATTCTAAATTGGTCCTAGAAAAGTGTGGACAAAAAGATGGAAGCGAAGTGTACAGATGTATGCTAAACATAAAAACTAAAATAAGAGGGAAGAAAGAAATATGGAGGAAATAAATAAAAGAAAGAAAACAAAGAGGAAAATGAAAAGAATAACAAAGTGGGGAAAAAGGAAAGAAGTAGGAAGAAGAGAAAATCAACAAAATAAAATCAAGAAGAGGAAAATCAAACGAGGAAGAGAAAATCAAATCAAGAAAGATTAGTGGAAAATAAGTAGAGAAGTTAGGATTCTAGAATTAAATCCACTAGTTAATTTCAATTAAGATTTATAGACTACTATCTTTTTTTCTATTTTACTTTATATTTACTAAGTATAGATTGTCAAACCACTTAAGAAAAGCATATTTACTAAGCAACTAGATAATAATCCTAGAAATGAATAACCACAGCCTATCAAACCACTTAAGATAAGCATAGATTATCAAATTTTTTTCTACAAATTATTTCTCTAGTTTTTATCCGAAACATGATCATTTTAAGCATAAAGAGAGCAATCCATAAACCATAAAAGAAATTAAAGTAGTTTCATACATCCTAGATTACCTACAAGAATTAGATACTCATTTTGTAAAATAAAAATAAGAAAATAAAATCTACACTAACAAGCATAAAAGAATAACAAGTAAATCTAAACTACAAAAAATAAAGAAAGAAATAGAAAATCAAAGCATAAAAGAGCAAAAAATAAAATCTATTCTATAAAGCATGAACAAAAATTACACTACAAGCATGAAATAAATCTAATCTACCAAATATGAAATAAAAATAAGAAAATAAAATTCTAAAACATATAATTCTAAAATAAGAAAATAAATAAGGAAAATAAAACTTACATTGTAAGGGGTTGGCCCGTGTAAACAAATCTTCATCTTTATCATTAAAGAAGAAGAAAAGAAAATTTAAAAGAATAATTTTTTATTATAAATAAAAGTTTATAATTTTGGAAGGTCTTCTCAATTAATAGTAACTCACCTCTTCAAAATAAAATTTTTTAATAAAATTTTTCCACACCAAGCCCCTCGCTCTCTACCCGTATTTATAGCCTACAACAACTAACAAGAGCCATTGAATTTATTTTGAGCTCTAAGAAAATAACTTTCAGCCATTAATTGATTATGTTAGGATCTAATCAGTTGGTCAATCAATTAGCTATTGGCCAATTGGCCAATTGATTGGTCAATTGATTGGTTCCTAACATAATTTGATTCTTTTGTTGACTTCTTGACTCGATTTTTTTCTTGATCTTTTGAGCTTTATGAGCCTCCTCTTGGCTTGATCTTGGACTTCAATAATAAGTTAAAAAATGAGGGAAATTAGTTCTTTTAGGCTCTTATTCATTAAGACTTCATTACCTACAAATTAAAAAAAACACTTTATTAGCAGATATTTTATTCAAAATAAAAGAGATAATGAGGGTACAAAAGTGTAATAAAATGTGATGATCAAATACCCATACACCGAAACTTTTGCTAGTCCTCTAGCAAAGAAATAAAGTGAAAAGAAAAAAAAAACCTAACTCACTTTTCCAGAATCGCGATTGTATTTAGCACATACAATAAGCATTTAAGCCACCACATTACCACGAAGAATAAGTTGTAGTCTCGAGAGGGTTTGCAAAGAATATACTCAAAAATTTGATCAAGTTAGCAATTTAAAATAGTCAATATATAATTAATTCACTTGATATCTATAAACAATCTAATTAGCATAAGTTTATGCTTAAGAAAATATTTTTATGCATAACTCCAAAGAAAATTTCTTAGAAAATCTTTTCATTATAGTTATAAACACCAAGTCTAACTTACAAATTTATTCAAAATTGAAAGGAACATGTTAACTCTTTATTTTAAATAATTTTCAAGCCTCTTGATCAATTTAGTTTTCAAGAACAGATATATAAATATAACAATCCATATCAAAAATTCTCTTTTGTTTCTTTTTATATGTACATATATCTCTTTATTCCTTGATAATTTTGTCTTGCTTTATCCAGCTTTCTAAGTGACCATATTATAAGTTTTGGGCTAATGGATCCCAACCCAATTGGGCTTAGGTCATTAAGTATAGAAATACTCCTCGAGCTTAATCACTTTCGGTCAACTTAGGCTAAGTAGAATCACCTTGGAGTTCAAGAAAGTTTTATTGGTGCCCATTTTTACACTCTTTTTTTAATTTTTTAAAGATATATATATATATATATATATATATATATATATATATATATATATATATATATATATATATATATATATATATATATATATAAATAGATCAAGATAACTTAAAAATTATTTTCTACTCTAAGCTAAGCATGCATAAATTTATTATTTCTGATAAAATCCTAAGTTAGAACTAGGACGGGTATACTATTTTGAAAATTAATTTCTTAAAAATTTATTTAGAGTTATTATAAAAGGCTAACTTGAGTATAAAACTAACTAAAAATTAGAAAGCTTAAAAATTCATTAAGTAAATGAATTATTAATTAACTTTATCAAGTTGACAAGCTACAATTTTTTTGTTTTAGGGAAGGAAAATAAAATAAAATATGAAACAAAAAGAAGAAGAAATGATAAAATAAAGAGAAAAGATGACTAGTCTCCAATCCCACACCTAAATTTTACATTGTCCACAATCTGAACTTTATGATGCACAAAATAAATCAGATAGAAAAAGAAGCACTTACATTTGCTTAGTCGATCTAGAACAATGATAAAATGATAAAAATCTACAATTACCTTTGATATGAGGAGGATGTAGTCATAAATTTTCTTTTCCTTATTTTTTCTTTTTTCAACTTTTTTCATTCTTTTTCCCTCAAAGAACAAGAAACTCTCAAATGAGAGAAGAATAAATTTTTCTTATTATTATAACTAAAGATGTAGAATAAAGGTTTTAAAATGAAAAGCTCAAGTCATACATTAAATCCTATTATATTCTTGAAAACTCTACCTTAAATCTTAAGGAAGTGTAAAATGATGAACTCCATTATATGCTTGAATTTTATACTTTTTGGGGTTTTTCGTAATTTTTGCAGCATATTATTGTAGGTTGGTGAGGAGTAATCAGTCAAACCAAAATCAATGTGTACGTCGTTGACGCGCATTTCTACCGATGAAATGTGGAGTTCTGAATCGACCAAAGATCGAATATTATTCTTACTCCTCGAAGAACTCAATCTCGACGAAAATCTCCTCTAGACTTCAGTTCATAATTGAGACTTAATGGGTGATTGGTCCATCTTTCCTAAAAATTCAATTTCTTTATCAAAAGCCTGGTTTTTTATTAATGATCTCCACAAAACTAGAGTCAAGAAATATGACTCACACTCCCCTTCTAGCGGTCACTCGATATTTCTTAAATGTAGTTCACTTCTAGGGGTTGATCGATGGATCCGTTAGCTAGTTCCCTAGATTAAAAATTTTATGATCAATAGTCATGTTCTCAAATGATAGCTTCATTTGACCAGTTCTATAATTGATCACACTATTTAAAGTTGCTAAGAACGATTTTCCAAGAATGACAGTTATCTAACCTTAAGGATTGAAAGCGACTGCGTTTTCAAGACTATAAAATCAATAGGAAAAATAAACTCCCTAACTTTGACCGAACATCCTCTATTTCTCCCTACATTATTTTACGGATCTATCACTAACTAAAGGGTACATCTAATTAGTTTCAATTCACGCAACCCTAGCTGTTGATAGACTGAATAGGGAAGTTGATTAATACTAGCTCCTAAGTAAATCTTAACTACTAGAGGAAAATAAAAATTTACATTATAAGGGGTTAGCCCCTTGAAGGCAAATCTTTATCTTCATCATCAAAGAAGAAGAAAAGAAAATTTAAAAGGAGTAATTTTTTTATTTATTGCAAATAAAAATTAAAATTTTGGATGGTCTTCTCAATTAAGAGTAACTCTCCTTTCCAAAGTGAAGCTTTTTACAAAATTTTCTCTCACCAAACCCCTCACTCTCTACCCGATTTAAAGCCTACGGTAATCAACAAGAGCCATTAGATTTTTCTTGTTCTTTAAGAAATAAATCTCAGCTATTAACTAATTAGGATCTAATCGGTTAGCCAATCGATTAGCTAATCAATTAGCCAATTGATTGGCCAATCGATCGGTCAATCGATTGATTCATAAAATTTAATTCTTTTGTTCACTTGTTGACCTAATTTTTCTTGATCTTTTAGGCTTTATGGGCCACCTCTTGGCTTGATCTTGGAATTCAATAAAAGGTTAAAAATGAGGGAAATCGGTTCTTTTGGGCTCTTATTCATTAATACTTCATTACCTTCAAATTAAGATAAAAACACTTTATTAGTATACATTTTATTCAAACTAAAAGAGATAATAAGGGTATAAAGGTGTAATAAAATGTGATGATCACCATGTAATGAGCTTTGGGCCAATGGATCTCAACTGAATTGGGCTTAAATCATTAAGTACGTAAATACTTCTTAGGTTTAATTGCTCGTTAACTTAGGCTTAGTAAGATAGAACCAACTGGGAGTTCAAAATTTTTATTGGTGCTCATATTTAGTACTCTTTTGAAAATAAATATTTTGTTTTTCTTTATATATATATACCTTGGCATTTATTAAGATAAAAAGGACTCGAGAAGTCGACACCTACTCTAAGTTGATCAAGAAAAAAAATTCATTATTTTAAATACAATTCTAAGTAAGAGATATGGTAGAGTATAATAATTTGAAAATCATTTCTTAGAAATTCATTTAATGTTATCACAAAAGGATATAGTAGGGTAGAATACTTTAAAAATTATTTTTAAAAATTCATTTAAAGTTATCATAAAATGGCTAACTTGAGTATAAAACTAACTAAGAACTAGAAAGTTTGAAAATTAATCAAGTTAATTAATTATTAATCAACTTTATCAAAATGGCAAATGACATTTTATTTTAGTGAAAAAATAAGAATAAAAGAAAGGATGAAAGAATATAAGAAAAGAAAAATAAAGAGAAAATCTAACTAGCCCCATCCCCACACCTAAATTTTACATTATCCTCAATGCAAGCTATATTATGCAAAAGTAGAGCAGATAGAAAATAGTTAAAATCTGTAATTACAACTGAACAATAATAAAATGATAAAATATGCCATTACCTTCACTTCGGATAAGGGAAGGATGTAACAAAAAAATTTATTACACTTAGTTTTTCTTCACATTTTTTAATTTTTTTAATTTTCTTCTTTTTCTTTTTTTTTATGTTTTCTCTTTTTTTCCTTTTTTCTTTATTATTTCTATTTTTTCCTTTTTTCGAAAGAAGAAAAGAAGCTCTCTAACAAGAGAAAAGCAAATTCTTTATTATTATTATTATTATCCACAGTCCTTGATGCAACCCAGAATAAAGATGCAGAATAAAAGATTGGAAATAAAAAGCTCACATTCTACATCAGTTCCTACCGTGTTGCTGAAAATTCTACCTCAAATTTTAAAAAAGTCTAAAATGATAAACTCTACGATGTGCTTGAATTCTATACTCTCTGAAGTTTTTAGTAATTTTTGTAGCATTTGATGGTAGGTTGGCAGAGGGTCATCTGTCTAATCAAATTTATCATGCATCTTGATTTTTCATTGTCGATCAATTAGATAGCTAATCTCAGATTTGAACTCAAGTTCCACATGAATGAGAGTTTGTTCTAACAAAACCAACTCTTCTTTGAAAGTTTCCTCAAATCCAAGGTTCATGGTTGAGGCATGATCGGTTAGTTATTTTATATCTTCTAAGAACCTAAGTTCATCAACAAAGAGTTGTTCAAAGTTAAGATCAATGAAATTTGTGTCTAACTCGGTGCTTTTATTTTTGAAGACTTGTTCTAATTCTAGCTTCTCTCGAATCTAATCTCTTCATCAAAAATTTCGTCAAAACTCAGGTTAATTGGGCTAAGGTCGACTCAAACTCTTGTTCTAACTGTTTGCTAGACATTTCCCATAACACCCTTATTAAAATGGAAAAGGTTAACTTATTATTACTATTGCTACTATTATTATTATGCTTGATTTAGATCCAAAATGAGAATTATGTTTACGAGATGGGGATAAGAACAAGTGAATAATAAAGGATAAATATATGGATAAGTCTGAATAGAAAATATATGGATACACATGAAGGAAAAATAAAAGATAAACACGAAGGAGATATGGATAGGCATGAACAAGAGGATAAATATCAAAGAAAATAAGAGGATAAGTATGAATGGGTATGGATAAACATCAATGGAAAGTAAGTAGATAAATAGAGGATATTTACAAAGGAGTTTTTGGAGGCCTATAAATAGGGCTTAGACCTCATTTAGAGGGCGTGTTCAAAAAATCTAATGTGCCTCAACTAGAGTTAAGAAGGATATTGCCATGGTGAGATTACTGCGTAAGTTAATATAATTTTATATTCTATTATCTATTGATTTGCTTTTATTATGCCAAATTTCACGCTTTTGAAATGATTATTGATTCTTGCATCGCATGCAAAGTACTTCCTGATCGATCGTTGTATTATGTTATTATATCTCTAATTGGCATATTTATGCATATTGCATATGACCTCAGTGCGACACATATTGATCGTTAACACTACAAAGGAGCCATCGGTGTAAGTTGGGATTATTGATTGATATTGATTGATTAGCATATATCCGGAATATGAGAGCCTTAATTATTATTGTTATCATTATCATTATCATTTTATCATGGATGGAGACATATGGTGGCATCGAGAGTAAACCGGTTCTTGAAGAGTTGCATTTAATGTGTTGTAAACATTCAGACTGTAGGTTATGAGTCTATTTTAAGACATTATACCTTTTGTCACTAACCAATATTGTATTGTAGGAAATGGCTAAATCAGCAAATAGTGCTACCGGAAGTAATGATCCAGATAGACCATGTCGTTGTGGCAGGTTGTTTACTAGTCAAGACGCCGTGGATATTATAACACAAAGGGACACCTATACTTGGGCGAGTTCAAATTCGATAATCATGCTTGAAAATGCAGATGTGCTGTTAGAACAGGCTGAGATTCAACTTCAACAAGCAGAAAATAAAAAGCTGACCCTTTACCAATACATAGAAGCTATTACACAAGAACATTACACTCTAGCTCAAGAAAACCACAAGCTTACGAACTATACCGCACGGTTGCAAGTTAAAAAGTTAAATGTACTTGATGAACTAGAAAATGCAAGAAGGAACAAAAATTAGGAAATTTTAGTGATCCAATCAAGTCCATAGGAGGATCCAGGAAGACCAGGAGGAAGATCGGACTAAAAATTGGAATGACAAGTGAACTTAAGTAATATATATATATATATATATATATATATATATATATATATATATATATATATATATATATATATATATATATATATATATATATATATATATATATATATATATATATATATATATATATATATATATATATAAAAGTACTAGTAAACCAATATATTTGTATAGTACTACTAGTAATTGTTTACTTAGACTATATGAGGTGCATAATTTGGTCCTATAGGCACCTCTTTATTTTATTATTTTTTGAAGGTGCATAATTTTGGATTCAAATGTGCCTAATTTTGTAAGTATTTCCTAATGTAGATATAAAAAATAAAAAATAAAATATTTTACATAGTATCTTGCAAACTAGTATACATACATTTACATAAATAATATTGTATGATAACTCTATGATTTATCTTCCAAGATATTTTTATGTTAGATGGTTGGATGAGGAAGGCCCCACCGTACTCAAAAAATAATCAAGATAATTAGTTTAACGCTGGTCCCAATATTATAGCTAAAGTTTAGCGATAGTTTCTCTCCATTATAATATCCCTCATCAGTGATGTTTTTCTTTGCTTTTTCTTTTTCTGTTATTCATATTCGAGTAAGAATGTTTGATCAAATGGTTATTTGTATATCTGCCCTTTAACTCAAGTTTATCATCAAAAATACCTCAGGTCAAAATCACAGTATTTTCAAAACAATCTCTCAAATCAACAGGATAATCTCGTTTATTCTGTTAGATAATATACCAAGTATATTCACTAAATTTATGTTAGCTTAATTAGAAATTATTAATAATGACTAATATATCTTTTGTTTTGATGGTTATGAGGTGGTGACTCATTTTTTAAACTAGTATAGTGTATGCGTTACACGTAGACATACTTGTGTAATTTTGGATAAATGGCATGGAACATGAATGCCTTCTTGCATTCACTTGGTTGATTACTTGTGCTATTGTCTTAATACTACAGTTTGCAATATGCATCAATAACTGTTTTCTCCTAATGACGTAATGTGTGGTTCACAATATTTATTAGTTCCGTAACTATATTATACCATTATGTGCTTCAAAATGTGATAAATATTTTATAAATTTTATGTGAGTATTAACAATTGAATTATATAGTACATGAATAGTTAAGTTAGATTATTCCTTGTCAATTCATAATTTTGCAATTGCTAGTCATTATATGTTGTGTGAGAAAATATCTCATTGCAAGCACAATCAAGTTGTAATATAAAAATATCAAACCACAAGAAGACGTTTTAAAATGTTTAAATTAGAAAATTTCTTTTTATGAAGTTGACTAAAGAGATTTTTATAAAAGGTGTTGAGAAAGGGTTTTGAATTTTTTATAAAGAACAAAAATAGAGGTAGAAAGAGGGAGAGAAAAGAGAATTGAACTAAAACAAGAAAAGGAAAAGTGGAAAAGAACACAAATGCAAAATAAAGAAAATAAAACAAGAGAAAAAGGAAAAGATAATGGAGACGTGTGATTAGGGTAAAACATGCAAGTTGCAAGACTATAACTATCAATATAGTATATAAGATATCGAACCCACAAGAATGGTGTGTGTTTAAAATTCTAAATTGGTCCTAGAAAAGTGTGGACAAAAAGGAGGAGAGCGAAGTGTATGGATCATAAAAAACTAAAATAAGAGGGAAGAAAGAAATATGGAGGAAATAAATAAAAAGAAAGAAAACAAAGAGGAAAATGAAAAGAAATAACAAGAAGTGGGGAAAAAAAGGAAAGAAGTAGGAAGAAGAGAAAAATCAACAAAATAAAATCAAGAAGAGGAAAATCAAACGAGGAAGAGAAAAATCAAATCAAGAAAGATTAGTGGAAAATAAGTAGAGAAGTTAGGATTCTAGAATTAAATCCACTAGTTAATTTCAATTAAGATTTATAGACTACTATCTTTTTTTCTATTTTACTTTATATTTACTAAGTATAGATTGTCAAACCACTTAAGAAAAGCATATTTACTAAGCAACTAGATAATAATCCTAGAAATGAATAACCACAGCCTATCAAACCACTTAAGATAAGCATAGATTATCAAATTTTTTTCTACAAATTATTTCTCTAGTTTTTATCCGAAACATGATCATTTTAAGCATAAAGAGAGCAATCCATAAACCATAAAAGAAATTAAAGTAGTTTCATACATCCTAGATTACCTACAAGAATTAGATACTCATTTTGTAAAATAAAAATAAGAAAATAAAATCTACACTAACAAGCATAAAAGAATAACAAGTAAATCTAAACTACAAAAAATAAAGAAAGAAATAGAAAATCAAAGCATAAAAGAGCAAAAAATAAATCTATTCTATAAAGCATGAACAAAAATTACACTACAAGCATGAAATAAATCTAATCTACCAAATATGAAATAAAAATAAGAAAATAAAATTCTAAAACATATAATTCTAAAATAAGAAAATAAATAAGGAAAATAAAACTTACATTGTAAGGGGTTGGCCAGTGTAAACAAATCTTCATCTTTATCATTAAAGAAGAAGAAAAGAAAATTTAAAAGAATAATTTTTTATTATAAATAAAAGTTTATAATTTTGGAAGGTCTTCTCAATTAATAGTAACTCACCTCTTCAAAATAAAATTTTTAATAAAATTTTTCCACACCAAGCCCTCGCTCTCTACCGTATTTATAGCCTACAACAACTAACAAGAGCCATTGAATTTATTTTGAGCTCTAAGAAAATAACTTTCAGCCATTAATTGATTATGTTAGGATCTAATCAGTTGGTCAATCAATTAGCTATTGGCCAATTGGCCAATTGATTGGTCAATTGATTGGTTCCTAACATAATTTGATTCTTTGTTGACTTCTTGACTCGATTTTTTCTTGATCTTTTGAGCTTTATGAGCCTCCTCTTGGCTTGATCTTGGACTTCAATAATAAGTTAAAAATGAGGAAATTAGTTCTTTTAGGCTCTTATTCATTAAGACTTCATTACCTACAAATTAAAAAACACTTTATTAGCAGATATTTTATTCAAAATAAAAGAGATAATGAGGGTACAAAAGTGTAATAAAATGTGATGATCAAATACCCATACACCAAACTTTTGCTAGTCCTCTAGCAAAGAAATAAAGTGAAAAGAAAAAAACCTAACTCACTTTTCCAGAATCGCGATTGTATTTAGCACATACAATAAGCATTTAAGCCACCACATTACCACGAAGAATAAGTTGTAGTCTCGAGAGGGTTTGCAAAGAATATACTCAAAAATTTGATCAAGTTAGCAATTTAAAATAGTCAATATATAATTAATTCACTTGATATCTATAAACAATCTAATTAGCATAAGTTTATGCTTAAGAAAATATTTTTATGCATAACTCCAAAGAAAATTTCTTAGAAAATCTTTTCATTATAGTTATAAACACCAAGTCTAACTTACAAATTTATTCAAAATTCTGAAAGGAACATGTTAACTCTTTATTTTAAATAATTTTCAAGCCTCTTGATCAATTTAGTTTTCAAGAACAGATATATAAATATAACAATCCATATCAAAAATTCTCTTTTGTTTCTTTTTATATGTACATATATCTCTTTATTCCTTGATAATTTTGTCTTGCTTTATCCACTTTCTAAGTGACCATATTATAAGTTTTGGGCTAATGGATCCCAACCCAATTGGGCTTAGGTCATTAAGTATAGAAATACTCCTCGAGCTTAATCACTTTCGGTCAACTTAGGCTAAGTAGAATCACCTTGGAGTTCAAGAAAGTTTTATTGGTGCCCATTTTTACACTCTTTTTTTAATTTTTTTAAAGATATATATATATATATATATATATATATATATATATATATATATATATATATATATATATATATATATATATATATATATATATAAATAGATCAAGATAACTTAAAAATTATTTTCTACTCTAAGCTAAGCATGCATAAATTTATTATTTCGATAAAATCCTAAGTTAGAACTAGGACTGAGTATACTATTTTGAAAATTAATTTCTTAAAAATTTATTTAGAGTTATTATAAAAGGCTAACTTGAGTATAAAACTAACTAAAAATTAGAAAGCTTAAAAATTCATTAAGTAAATGAATTATTAATTAACTTTATCAAGTTGACAAGCTACAATTTTTTTGTTTTAGGGAAGGAAAATAAAATAAAATATGAAACAAAAAGAAGAAGAAATGATAAAATAAAGAGAAAAGATGACTAGTCTCCAATCCCACACCTAAATTTTACATTGTCCACAATCTGAACTTTATGATGCACAAAATAAATCAGATAGAAAAAGAAGCACTTACATTTGCTTAGTCGATCTAGAACAATGATAAAATGATAAAATCTACAATTACCTTTGATATGAGGAGGATGTAGTCCAAATTTTCTTTTCCTTATTTTTTTTTTTTTTCAACTTTTTTCATTCTTTTTTCCCTCAAAGAACAAGAAACTCTCAAATGAGAGAAGAATAAATTTTTTCTTATTATTATAACTAAAGATGTAGAATAAAGGTTTTAAAATGAAAAGCTCAAGTCATACATTAAATCCTATTATATTCTTTGAAAACTCTACCTTAAATCTTAAGGAAGTGTAAAATGATGAACTCCATTATATGCTTGAATTTTATACTTTTGGGGTTTTAAGTAATTTTGCAGCATATTATTGTAGGTTGGTGAGGAGTAATCAGTCAAACCAAAATCAATGTGTACGTCGTTGACGCGCATTTCTACCGATGAAATGTGGAGTTCAGAACTGGACCAAAGATCAGAATATTATTCTTACTCCTCGAAGAACTCAATCTCAAGACGAAAATCTCCTCTAGACTTCAGTTCATAATTGAGACTTAATGGGTGATTGGTCCATCTTTCCTAAAAATTCAATTTCTTTATCAAAAAGCCTGGTTTTTTTTATTAATGATCTCCACAAAACTAGAGTCAGTAAAATATGACTCACACTCCCCTTCTAACTGGTCACTCGATATTTCTTAAATGTAGTTCACTTCTAGGGGTTGATCTGATGGATCCGTTAGCTAGTTCCCTAGATTAAAAATTTTATGATCAATAGTCATGTTCTCAAATGATAGCTTCATTTGACCAGTTCTATAATTGATCACACTATTTAAAGTTGCTAAGAACGATTTTCCAAGAATGACAGTATCTAACCTTAAGGATTGAAAACGACTGCGTTTTCAAGACTATAAAATCAATAGGAAAAATAAACTCCCTAACTTTGACCGAACATCCTCTATTTCTCCCTTACATTATTTTACGGATCTATCACTAACTAAAGGGTACATCTAATTAGTTTCAATTCACGCAACCCTAGCCGTTGATAGACTGAATAGGAAGTTGATTAATACTAGCTCCTAAGTAAATCTTAACTACTAGAGGAAAATAAAAATTTACATTATAAGGGGTTAGCCCTTGAAGGCAAATCTTTATCTTCATCATCAAAGAAGAAGAAAAGAAAATTTAAAAGGAGTAATTTTTTTATTTATTGCAAATAAAAATTTTAAAATTTTCGAGGTCTTCTCAATTAAGAATAACCCTCCTCTCCAAAGTGAAGATTTTTTACAAAATTTTCCCAAACCAAACCCCTCACTCTCTACCCGATTTATAGTCAGCGATAATTAATAAGAGCCATTGGATTTGTCTTGAGCTCCAAGAAATATATCTCACCATTAACTAATTAGGATCGAATCGGTTGACCAATCGATTAACTAATCAATTAATCGATTGGTCAAATCGATTAATCGATTGGTCAAATCGATTAATCGATTGGTCAAATCGATAGATTCATAACAAAATTTAATTCTTTTGTTCACTTATTGACCTAATTGTTTTCTTGATCTTTTAGGCTTTGTGGGCCACCTCTTGGCTTGATCTTGGAATTCAATAAAAGGTTAAAACTGAGGGAAATTAGTTCTTTGGGCTCTTATTCATTAATAGTTTATTACTTGAAAATTAAGATAAAAATACTTTATTAGTGGATATTTTATTGAAACTAGAAGAGATAATGAGGGATAAAAGTGTAATAAAATGTGATGATCACCATGCAACGAGCTTTGGGCCAATGGATCGCAACGAATTGAGCTTAGATTATTAAGGACAAAAATACTTCAGGCTTAATTGCTCAGTTAACTTAGGCTTAGTAAGATAAAATCAACTTGGAGTTCAAGATTTTTATTGGTGCTCATATTTAGTACTCTTTTGAAAATAAATATTTTATTTTTTCTTTATATATATTTACCATTGCATTTATTAAGATAAAAAGGACTTAAGAAATTGACATCTACTCTAAGTTGAGCATGGAAAAAATTCATTATTTTAAATAAAGTTCTAAGTTAGAGATATAGTAGGGTATAATAATTTGAAAATCATTTCTTAGAAATTCATTTATGTTATCACAAAAGGATATAGTAGGGTATAATATTTTAAAAATTATTTTTAGAAATTCATTTAAAGTTATCATAAAATGGCTAACTTGAGTATAAAACTAACTAAGAACTAGAAAGTTTGAAAATTAATCAAGTAAATCAATTATTAACCAAGTTTATCAAGTTGGCAAATGACATTTTTAGAGTGAAAAAAAGAAGAATAAAAGAAAGGATGAAAGAATATAAGAAAATAAAAAATAAAGAGAAAGATAACCAGACCTCATCCCCACACCTAAATTTTACATTATCCTCAATGCAAGCTATATAATGCAAAAGTAGAGCAGATA
The DNA here is from genome assembly GCA_012295165.1 of Asparagus setaceus. Classification (NCBI taxonomy): domain Eukaryota; kingdom Viridiplantae; phylum Streptophyta; class Magnoliopsida; order Asparagales; family Asparagaceae; genus Asparagus; species Asparagus setaceus. The sequence goes on from CM022701.1 coordinate 64,053,549, forward strand.
GAAAATGATAAAAATCTGCAATTACCACGAATAATGATAAAATGATAAAAATCTGCAATTACCTTCAATTTAGATAGGGAAGGATGTAACAAAAATTTCTTACTCTTATTTTTTCTTCATATTTTTTTCTTTTTTTATTTTCTTCATTTTTTTCTTTTTCATTTTATGTTTTCTCTTTTATTTCTTTTTCTTTATTATTTCTATTTTTTCCTTATTCCAAAAACGAAGCTCTCTAATAAGAGAACAAAAATTCTTTATTATTATTATTATTATTATTATTATTATGCATTGTCCTTGATGCAACCCGAATAAAGATGAGAATAAAGGATTGGAAATAAAAGCTCACATTCTACATCACTCGGCGATTATTCATTGAAAATTCTACCTCAAATTTTAAAGATGTCTAAAATGAGAAACTCTACGATGTGCTTGAATTCTATACTCTCGAAGCTTTATTAATTTTTATAGCATTTGATGGTAGGTTGGCGGGTCATCGTCTAACAAAGTTTATCATGCATCTTGATTTTTCATTCTGATCAATCAAAAGCTAACCTCATATTTGAACACAAGTTCCACATAAATGAGAGTTTGTCCTAACAAAACCACTCTTCTTTGAAAATTTCTTCAAATCCAAGGTTCATGGTTGAGGCTTGATCGGTTAGTTGTTTTATACCTTCTAAGAACCTAAGTTCATCAACAAAGAGTTGTTGAAGTTAAGATCAATGAAATTTGTGTCTATCTCAGTGGTTTTATTTTTGGAGACTTGTTCTAATTCTAACTTCTCTCGGATCTAATCTCTTAGTCTTTTAAAACTTCAGGTTAATTGGGCTAAGGTCGACAAACTCTTCTTCTAATGTCCACTAGGCATTTCTGTACCATATTAAAAATGGTAAATGTTAACTTATTATTACTATTGTTACTATTATTATTATTCTTGATTTTGATCGAAAATGAGAATTATGCTTACGAGATGGGGATAAGAACAAGTGAATAATAGAGGATAAATATATGGATAAGTCTGAATAGAAAATATATGGATACACATGAAGGAAAGCAGAGAAGATAAACACGAAAGAGATATGGATAAGCATGAACAAGAGAATAAATATCAAAGAAAATAAGAGGATAAATATGAATGGGTATGGATAAACATCAATGGAAAGTAAGTAGATAAACAGAGGATAATTACAAAGGAAATTTGGGGGCCTATAAATAGGGATTAGACCTTATTTAGAGGGTGTTCAAAATTTTAATGTGCCTCAACTAGAATTAAGATGGATATTGCCAAGGTGAGATTACTACGTAAGTTAATATATTTTATATTCTATTATCTTCGATTTGCTTTTATTATCGAAATTTCATGCTTTTGAAATGATTATTGATTTTTGCATCACATGCAAAGTACTTCCTGATCGATCATTGTATTGTGTTACTATATCTCTAATTGGCATATTTATGCATACTGCATATAACCTCAGTGCCACACATATCGATCGTTAGCACTAAAAAGGAGCCATTAGTGTAAGTTGGGATTATTGATTGATATTGATTGATTGACATATATCGGAATATGAGAGCCTCAAATTATTATCGTTATCATTGTCATTATCATTTTATCATGGATGGAGACATAAGGTGTCATCGACGAATGGCCAGTTCTTGAAGAGTTGCATTTAATGTGTTGTAAACATTGGTGTAGGTCATGAGTCTATTTTAAGACATTATACCTTTTGTCACTAACCAATATTATGTTGTAGGAAATGCCTAATTCAGCAAATAGTGCTACGGAGTAATGATCCAAATAGACCATGTCATTGTGGCAAGTTGTTTACTAATCAAGAAGCCATGGATATTATAGCACAAAGGGACATCTATACTTGGGAGAGAAGCCATGGATATTATAGCACAAAGGGACACCTATACTTGGGAGAGTTCAAATTCCATAATCATGCGTGAAAATGGATGCGATGTTAGAACAGTGAGATTCAACTCCAACAAGCAAGAAATAAAAAGCTAACCCTTTACCAATACATAGAAGCTATTAAGCTATTACACAAGAACATAACACTCTAGCTCAAGAAAACCACAAGCTTAGGAACTATACGCATAGTTGCAATTTAAAAGCTAAATGTACTTGATGAACTAGAAAATGCAAGAAGGAACAACAATTAGGAAATTGTAGAGATCCGATATATATATATATATATATATATATATATATATATATATATATATATATATATATATATATATATATATATATATATATATATATAGAGAGAGAGAGAGAGAGAAGGCTCCTATGAACTTAAGTTCATAATGAATAGTGGTGCACCAACTTTTTTATCCACTCATCTTGCCTTGAGATTTGTGATGCACAAATCTCAAAGTGGCATTATATCTTTCACGGATCCCAAAGCAAGATGAGTGGTTAGAAAAGTTGGTGCCTATGAACTTAAGTTCATAAGGCTCTCTATATATATATATATATATATATATATATATATATATATATATATATATATATATATATATATATATATATATATATATATATTACTACTAGTAAACCAATATATTTGTATAGTAAGACTAGTAATGGTTTACTTAAACTATATGAGGAGCATAATTTTGTCCTATATGTACCCCTTTATTTTTTTGAAGGCATAATTTTGGATTCAAATGCCTAATTTTGTAAGTATTTCTGAATGTAGATATAAAAATAAATAAATAAAATATTTTACATAGTATCTTGCAAACTAGTATATATACATTTACATAAATAATATTGTATGATAGCTATATCATTTATCTTCCAAGATATTTTTATGTTGAGGAAGGCCCGCGTACTCAAGAAAATAACCAAAATAATTAGTTTAACGCTGGTCCCAATATTATAGCTAAAGTTTAGCGATAGTTTCTCTCCATTATAATATCCCTCATCAGTGATGTTTTTCTTTGCTTTTTCTTTTTCTGTTATTCATATTCGAGTAAGAATGTTTGATCAAATGGTTATTTGTATATCTGCCCTTTAACTCAAGTTTATCATCAAAAATACCTCAGGTCAAAATCACAGTATTTTCAAAACAATCTCTCAAATCAACAGGATAATCTCGTTTATTCTGTTAGATAATATACCAAGTATATTCACTAAATTTATGTTAGCTTAATTAGAAATTATTAATAATGACTAATATATCTTTTGTTTTGATGGTTATGAGGTGGTGACTCATTTTTTAAACTAGTATAGTGTATCGCGTTACACGTAGACATACTTGTGTAATTTTGGATAAATGGCATGGAACATGAATGCCTTCTTGCATTCACTTGGTTGATTACTTGTGCTATTGTCTTAATACTACAGTTTGCAATATGCATCAATAACTGTTTTCTCCTAATGACGTAATGTGTGGTTCACAATATTTATTAGTTCCGTAACTATATTATACCATTATGTGCTTCAAAATGTGATAAATATTTTATAAATTTTATGTGAGTATTAACAATTGAATTATATAGTACATGAATAGTTAAGTTAGATTATTCCTTGTCAATTCATAATTTTGCAATTGCTAGTCATTATATGTTGTGTGAGAAAATATCTCATTGCAAGCACAATCAAGTTGTAATATAAAAATATCAAACCACAAGAAGCGTTTTAAAATGTTTAAATTAGAAAATTTCTTTTTATGAAGTTGACTAAAGAGATTTTTATAAAAGGTGTTGAGAAAGGGGTTTTGAATTTTTTATAAAGAACAAAAATAGAGGTAGAAAGAGGAGAGAAAAGAGAATTGAACTAAAACAAGAAAAGGGAAAAGTGGAAAAGAACACAAATGCAAAATAAGAAAATAAAACAAGAGAAAAAGGAAAAAGATAATGGAGGCGATGTGATTAGGGTAAAACATGCAAGTTGCAAGACTATAACTATCGTATAGTATATAAGATATCGAACCCACAAGAATGGTGTGTTTAAAATTCATTTGGTCCTAGAAAAGTGTGGACAAAAAGAGGAGGAGCGAAAGGTCAGATGTATTGCCATAAACATAAAAAACTAAAATAAGAGGGAAGAAAGAAATATGGAGGAAATAAATAAAAAGAAAGAAAACAAAGAGGAAAATGAAAAGAATAACAAAGTGGGGAAAAAAGGAAAGAAGTAGGAAGAAGAAAAATCAACAAAATAAAATCAAGAAGAGGAAAATCAAGCGAGGAAGAGAAAATCAAATCAAGAAAGATTAGTGGAAAATAAGTAGAGAAGTTAGGATTCTAGAATTAAATCCACTAGTTAATTTCAATTAAGATTTATAGACTACTATCTTTTTTTCTATTTTACTTTATATTTACTAAGTATAGATTGTCAAACCACTTAAGAAAAGCATATTTACTAAGCAACTAGATAATAATCCTAGAAATGAATAACCACAGCCTATCAAACCACTTAAGATAAGCATAGATTATCAAATTTTTTCTACAAATTATTTCTCTAGTTTTTATCCGAAACATGATCATTTTAAGCATAAAGAGAGCAATCCATAAACCATAAAAGAAATTAAAGTAGTTTCATACATCCTAGATTACCTACAAGAATTAGATACTCATTTTGTAAAATAAAAATAAGAAAATAAAATCTACACTAACAAGCATAAAAGAATAACAAGTAAATCTAAACTACAAAAAATAAAGAAAGAAATAGAAAATCAAAGCATAAAAGAGCAAAAAATAAAATCTATTCTATAAAGCATGAACAAAAATTACACTACAAGCATGAAATAAATCTAATCTACCAAATATGAAATAAAAATAAGAAAATAAAATTCTAAAACATATAATTCTAAAATAAGAAAATAAATAAGGAAAATAAAACTTACATTGTAAGGGGTTGGCCAGTGTAAACAAATCTTCATCTTTATCATTAAAGAAGAAGAAAAGAAAATTTAAAAGAATAATTTTTTTATTATAAATAAAAGTTTATAATTTTGGAAGGTCTTCTCAATTAATAGTAACTCACCTCTTCAAAATAAAATTTTTAATAAAATTTTTCCACACCAAGCCTAAGCTCTCTACAGTATTTATAGCCTACAACAACTAACAAGAGCCATTGAATTTATTTTGAGCTCTAAGAAAATAACTTTCAGCCATTAATTGATTATGTTAGGATCTAATCAGTTGGTCAATCAATTAGCTATTGGCCAATTGGCCAATTGATTGGTCAATTGATTGGTTCCTAACATAATTTGATTCTTTGTTGACTTCTTGACTCGATTTTTTCTTGATCTTTTGAGCTTTATGAGCCTCCTCTTGGCTTGATCTTGGACTTCAATAATAAGTTAAAAATGAGGGAAATTAGTTCTTTTAGGCTCTTATTCATTAAGACTTCATTACCTACAAATTAAAAAACACTTTATTAGCAGATATTTTATTCAAAATAAAAGAGATAATGAGGGTACAAAAGTGTAATAAAATGTGATGATCAAATACCCATACACGAAACTTTTGCTAGTCCTCTAGCAAAGAAATAAAGTGAAAAGAAAAAAAACCTAACTCACTTTTCAGGAATGCGATTGTATTTAGCACATACAATAAGCATTTAAGCCACCACATTACCCTGAAGAATAAGTTGTAGTCTCGAGAGGGTTTGCAAAGAATATACTCAAAAATTTGATCAAGTTAGCAATTTAAAATAGTCAATATATAATTAATTCACTTGATATCTATAAACAATCTAATTAGCATAAGTTTATGCTTAAGAAAATATTTTTATGCATAACTCCAAAGAAAATTTCTTAGAAAATCTTTTCATTATAGTTATAAACACCAAGTCTAACTTACAAATTTATTCAAAATTCAGAAAGGAACATGTTAACTCTTTATTTTAAATAATTTTCAAGCCTCTTGATCAATTTAGTTTTCAAGAACAGATATATAAATATAACAATCCATATCAAAAATTCTCTTTTGTTTCTTTTTATATGTACATATATCTCTTTATTCCTTGATAATTTTGTCTTGCTTTATCCACTTTCTAAGTGACCATATTATAAGTTTTGGGCTAATGGATCCCAACCCAATTGGGCTTAGGTCATTAAGTATAGAAATACTCCTCGAGCTTAATCACTTTCGGTCAACTTAGGCTAAGTAGAATCACCTTGAGTTCAAGAAAGTTTTATTGGTGCCCATTTTTACACTCTTTTTTCATAATTTTTTAAAGATATATATATATATATATATATATATATATATATATATATATATATATATATATATATATATATATATATATATATATATATATATAAATAGATCAAGATAACTTAAAAATTATTTTCTACTCTAAGCTAAGCATGCATAAATTTATTATTTCTGATAAAATCCTAAGTTAGAACTAGGATGAGTTATACTATTTTGAAAATTAATTTCTTAAAATTTATTTAGAGTTATTATAAAAGGCTAACTTGAGTATAAAACTAACTAAAAATTAGAAAGCTTAAAATTCATTAAGTAAATGAATTATTAATTAACTTTATCAAGTTGACAAGCTACAATTTTTTTGTTTTAGGGAAGGAAAATAAAATAAAATATGAAACAAAAAGAAGAAGAAATGATAAAATAAAAGAGAAAAGATGACTAGTCTCCAATCCCACACCTAAATTTTACATTGTCCACAATCTGAACTTTATGATGCACAAAATAAATCAGATAGAAAAAGAAGCACTTACATTTGCTTAGTCGATCTAGAACAATGATAAAATGATAAAATCTACAATTACCTTTGATATGAGGAGGATGTAGTCGCAAATTTTCTTTTCCCTTATTTTTTCTTTTTTTTCAACTTTTTTCATTCTTTTTCCCTCAAAGAACAAGAAACTCTCAAATGAGAGAAGAATAAATTTTTTCTTATTATTATAACTAAAGATGTAGAATAAAGGTTTTAAAATGAAAAGCTCAAGTCATACATTAAATCCTATTATATTCTTTGAAAACTCTACCTTAAATCTTAAGGAAGTGTAAAATGATGAACTCCATTATATGCTTGAATTTTATACTTTTGGGGTTTTAAGTAATTTTTGCAGCATATTATTGTAGGTTGGTGAGGAGTAATCAGTCAAACCAAAATCAATGTGTACGTCGTTGACGCGCATTTCTACCGATGAAATGTGGAGTTCAGAACTGGACCAAAGATCAGAATATTATTCTTACTCCTCGAAGAACTCAATCTCAGCACTGAAAATCTCCTCTAGACTCGGATTCATAATTGAGACTTAATGGGCTGATTGGTCCATCTTTCCTAAAAATTCAATTTCTTTATCAAAAAGCCTGGTTTTTTTTATTAATGATCTCCACAAAACTAGAGTCAGTAAAATATGACTCACACTCCCCTTCTAACTGGTCACTCGATATTTCTTAAATGTAGTTCACTTCTAGGGGTTGATCTGATGGATCCGTTAGCTAGTTCCCTAGATTAAAAATTTTATGATCAATAGTCATGTTCTCAAATGATAGCTTCATTTGACCAGTTCTATAATTGATCACACTATTTAAAGTTGCTAAGAACGATTTTCCAAGAATGACAGGTATCTAACCTTAAGGATTGAAAACGACCTGCGTTTTCAAGACTATAAAATCAATAGGAAAAATAAACTCCCTAACTTTGACCAGAACATCCTCTATTTCTCCCTTACGTATTTTTACAGATCTATCAGCTAACTAAAGGGTACATCTAATTAGTTTCAATTCACGCAACCCTAGCTGTTGATAGACTGAATAGGGAAGTTGATTAATACTAGCTCCTAAGTAAATCTTAACTACTAGAGGAAAATAAAAATTTACATTATAAGGGGTTAGCCCCTTGAAGGCAAATCTTTATCTTCATCATCAAAGAAGAAGAAAAGAAAATTTAAAAGGAGTAATTTTTTTTTATTTATTGCAAATAAAAAATTAAAATTTTTGGATGGTCTTCTCAATTAAGAGTAACTCTCCTTTCCAAAGTGAAGCTTTTTTACAAAATTTTCTCTCACCAAACCCCTCACTCTCTACCCCGATTTAAAGCCTACAGTAATCAACAAGAGCCATTAGATTTTTCTTGTTCTTTAAGAAATAAATCTCAGCTATTAACTAATTAGGATCTAATCAGTTAGCCAATCGATTAGCTAATCAATTAGCCAATTGATTGGCCAATCGATCGGTCAATCGATTGATTCATAACAGAATTTAATTCTTTTGTTCACTTGTTGACCTAATTTTTTCTTGATCTTTTAGGCTTTATGGGCCACCTCTTGGCTTGATCTTGGAATTCAATAAAAGGTTAAAAAATGAGGGAAATCGGTTCTTTTGGGCTCTTATTCATTAATACTTCATTACCTTCAAATTAAGATAAAAACACTTTATTAGTATACATTTTATTCAAACTAAAAGAGATAATAAGGGTATAAAGGTGTAATAAAATGTGATGATCACCATGTAATGAGCTTTGGGCCAATGGATCTCAACCTGAATTGGGCTTAAATCATTAAGTACAGAAATACTTCTTAGGTTTAATTGCTCGCTTAACTTAGGCTTAGTAAGATAGAACCAACTGGGAGTTCAAAATTTTTATTGGTGCTCATATTTAGTACTCTTTTGAAAATAAATATTTTGTTTTTCTTTATATATATATACCTTGGCATTTATTAAGATAAAAAGGACTCGAGAAGTCGACACCTACTCTAAGTTGATCAAGAAAAAAAAATTCATTATTTTAAATACAATTCTAAGTAAGAGATATGGTAGAGTATAATAATTTGAAAATCATTTCTTAGAAATTCATTTAATGTTATCACAAAAGGATATAGTAGGGTAGAATACTTTAAAAATTATTTTTAAAAATTCATTTAAAGTTATCATAAAATGGCTAACTTGAGTATAAAACTAACTAAGAACTAGAAAGTTTGAAAATTAATCAAGTTAATTAATTATTAATCAACTTTATCAAAATGGCAAATGACATTTTATTTTAGTGAAAAAATAAGAATAAAAGAAAGGATGAAAGAATATAAGAAAAGAAAAATAAAGAGAAAATCTAACTAGCCCCATCCCCACACCTAAATTTTACATTATCCTCAATGCAAGCTATATTATGCAAAAGTAGAGCAGATAGAAAATAGTTAAAATCTGTAATTACAACTGAACAATAATAAAATGATAAAATATGCCATTACCTTCACTTGGATAAGGGAAGGATGTAACAAAAATTTATTACACTTAGTTTTTCTTCACATTTTTAATTTTTTAATTTTCTTCTTTTTCTTTTTTTTATGTTTTCTCTTTTTTCCTTTTTTCTTTATTATTTCTATTTTTCCTTTTTTGAAAGAAGAAAAGCTCTCTAACAAGAGAAAAGCAAATTCTTTATTATTATTATTATTATCCACAGTCCTTGATGCAACCCGAATAAAGATCTGAGAATAAAAGATTGGAAATAAAAGCTCACATTCTACATCAGTTCCTACCGTGTTCTTTGAAAATTCTACCTCAAATTTTAAAAAGTCTAAAATGATAAACTCTACGATGTGCTTGAATTCTATACTCTCTGAAGTTTTTAGTAATTTTTGTAGCATTTGATGGTAGGTTGGCGAGGGTCATCTGTCTAATCAAATTTATCATGCATCTTGATTTTTCATTGTCGATCAATTAGATAGCTAATCTCGATTTGAACTCAAGTTCCACATGAATGAGAGTTTGTTCTAACAAAACCAACTCTTCTTTGAAAGTTTCCTCAAATCCAAGGTTCATGGTTGAGGCATGATCGGTTAGTTATTTTATATCTTCTAAGAACCTAAGTTCATCAACAAAGAGTTGTTCAAAGTTAAGATCAATGAAATTTGTGTCTAACTCAGTGCTTTTATTTTTGAAGACTTGTTCTAATTCTAGCTTCTCTCTGAATCTAATCTCTTCATCAAAAATTTCGTCAAAACTCAGGTTAATTGGGCTAAGGTCTGACTCAAACTCTTGTTCTAACTGTTTGCTAGACATTTCCCATAACACCCTTATTAAAAATGGAAAAGGTTAACTTATTATTACTATTGCTACTATTATTATTATGCTTGATTTAGATCCAAAATGAGAATTATGTTTACTGAGATGGGGATAAGAACAAGTGAATAATAAAGGATAAATATATGGATAAGTCTGAATAGAAAATATATGGATACACATGAAGGAAAAATAAAAGATAAACACGAAGGAGATATGGATAGGCATGAACAAGAGGATAAATATCAAAGAAAATAAGAGGATAAGTATGAATGGGTATGGATAAACATCAATGGAAAGTAAGTAGATAAATAGAGGATATTTACAAAGGAGTTTTGGAGGCCTATAAATAGGGCTTAGACCTCATTTAGAGAGGGAAAAATCTAATGTGCCTCAACTAGAGTTAAGAAGGATATTGCCATGGTGAGATTCTGCGTAAGTTAATATAATTTTATATTCTATTATCTATTGATTTGCTTTTATTATGCCAAATTTCACGCTTTTGAAATGATTATTGATTCTTGCATCGCATGCAAAGTACTTCCTGATCGATCGTTGTATTATGTTATTATATCTCTAATTGGCATATTTATGCATATTGCATATGACCTCAGTGCGACACATATTGATCGTTAACACTACAAAGGAGCCATCGGTGTAAGTTGGGATTATTGATTGATATTGATTGATTAGCATATATCCGGAATATGAGAGCCTTAATTATTATTGTTATCATTATCATTATCATTTTATCATGGATGGAGACATATGGTGGCATCGAGAGGTAAACTGGTTCCTGAAGAGTTGCATTTAATGTGTTGTAAACATTCAGACTGTAGGTTATGAGTCTATTTTAAGACATTATACCTTTTGTCACTAACCAATATTGTATTGTAGGAAATGGCTAAATCAGCAAATAGTGCTACCGGAAGTAATGATCCAGATAGACCATGTCGTTGTGGCAGGTTGTTTACTAGTCAAGACGCCGTGGATATTATAACACAAAGGGACACCTATACTTGGGCGAGTTCAAATTCGATAATCATGCTTGAAAATGCAGATGTGCTGTTAGAACAGGCTGAGATTCAACTTCAACAAGCAGAAAATAAAAAGCTGACCCTTTACCAATACATAGAAGCTATTACACAAGAACATTACACTCTAGCTCAAGAAAACCACAAGCTTACGAACTATACCGCACGGTTGCAAGTTAAAAAGTTAAATGTACTTGATGAACTAGAAAATGCAAGAAGGAACAAAAATTAGGAAATTTTAGTGATCCAATCAAGTCCATAGGAGGATCCCGAGGAAGACCCAGAGGAAGATCCAGACTAAAAATTGGAATGACAAGTGAACTTAAGTAATATATATATATATATATATATATATATATATATATATATATATATATATATATATATATATATATATATATATATATATATATATATATATATATATATATATATATATATATATATATATATATATATATATAAAAGTACTAGTAAACCAATATATTTGTATAGTACTACTAGTAATTGTTTACTTAGACTATATGAGGTGCATAATTTGGTCCTATAGGCACCTCTTTATTTTATTATTTTTTGAAGGTGCATAATTTTGGATTCAAATGTGCCTAATTTTGTAAGTATTTCCTAATGTAGATATAAAAAATAAAAAATAAAATATTTTACATAGTATCTTGCAAACTAGTATACATACATTTACATAAATAATATTGTATGATAACTCTATGATTTATCTTCCAAGATATTTTTATGTTAGATGGTTGGATGAGGAAGGCCCCACCGTACTCAAAAAAATAATCAAGATAATTAGTTTAACGTTGATCCTAATATTTTAGGCATGATTTTGGCGACGCTTACACAACTTGTGCAAAACTAAGGAGTCTAACACAATGAACCAGAAAGGAGGCAAGCCACTATTTCGGCTCTTTGAAATTATAACAAATAGAGGATTACAATTTCAAGTTATAAGAAATAAGAAATTTTTTGAAATTTTTTTATGGATGAGTTCTTTTTTGTATGCCGATGGAGCGTCGTTCTTATACTCGGTTGACGGTCTTACAAAGATGATGAGTCTTCTTGCTAATTGTTGGAGATTTGTTGAAGCTTTTTGCTAAGATCCGATCTCTCTTCTCTCTTATGGTGATGATGATAGATAGATAGATGCCAAAAATGAGTAATTTCTCATCCTTTTATAGGCTAAGAGAAAGAGTTAGTGACCATTAATTATGGATTAGTGGCCATTAACTTAGGAGATAATGGGGGTGAGCTGTTTCCACAGAAATAGCTTTAAAAACAGCCCTGGCCAAAGTTCACCTATAATGGCTATAGGCAACGTTTGCTCTATCGAACTTCACCAGGACGTGGGTGATGTGGCCCATGTAGACTACTTGGGCGGAGCTCGTTCTGAGTGAATTTCACCTGAAGCTTCACCTTGACTTGGTCTTGAGAGCGAGCTTCATTACAACTTTAGGTGAGCTTCACTATGACTTGGGCGATCTTCGCTATGACTCCTATTTGGGCCCATTTGATGTGTTTAGCTCATGGGCGTTCACTTCTTGGACTCGTGTTGGGCTCAAATATTAGATTCATATTATCTGTACTGAGTATTGGTCTAGAAGAGAGCTTGCATATTTTAGTTGTCTACAAGAAACCACCCCCCACAAAATTTTTGAGATCCTACATTTGATTTGTAGCAGGGATCAAAACACTTTGGGTAATAGCCAGAGGTGTGCTGTTGAATGTAGTTTTAGTAGTCTTGTTTAGGCTAGATCTATTTTTGTTTGACTACTTGGTTGCCAGAGGTGTACTGTTGAATGTGCCTTCTTTCATCATGGATTCATCTTGGTCAAATACTCAAAATTCATCTACCCTTGAATTGGGGTGAAGCTCATGAGGAGCTTAAGCGACGTTCGCTTGGCAATGAATTTTCACTCAACTGTGAATGTTTGAGTGAAGTTTACTGATAGGCGAGGGTTGTCGAGACTATTACTTCTAAATTTGTGCATTGATCTACAGTTAGGATCACTCTTGGTAGTCAAATTTTTTGGCGAAATTCATTATTAGCGCAAAAATATGCAAAGTTGTAAGAGAACAATTGTCATGTCATAGTATAGAAATTAGATGTCGAACCCACATGGAAGGTGTATGTTTTGGAAGTTCTAAATTTGGTCCTAGAAAAGTGTGGAAAAAGAGGAGTTAAATAGCGTGTGTAGAGACGTAGAGATAAATTTGTCACAAAAAAAATTAAACAAGAGGGAAGAGAGAAATAAGAAGGAAACAAGTAAACAGAAAAGAAAACAAAGAGGGAAATAAAAAACAACGAAAATAAGGAAAGAGAAGGAAGTAGGAAGAAAAGAAAAATCAACAAAATAAAATCAAGAAAAGTGAAATTAAGAGAGAGAAAAATCAAATCAAGAGAGGTTAAGAAAAACAAGTAGAGAAGCTAGGAATCTAGAATTGAGTCTACAAGTTAATTTCAATTAGGATTTATGAACTACTCTCTTTTATCATTCTTTTTACTTTAGATTTATTAAGCATAGATTATCAAACTACTTAAAGAAAGTATAATCTATCAAATTATGATCTAAGTAAAAATTTTCATTCATGAAAAGAACAAGCAACTAGATAATAATTCTAGAACTCATAAGCATAACCTATCAAATCACTCAAGATAAGCATAAATTATCAAATTCTTCTTCTACCAATTAGTTCTCTAGTTTATTATCCTAAACATGATCATTTTAAGCATAAATAGAGTAATCCATAAACCATAAAAGAAGTTAAACTAGTTTCATACAATCCTTGATTTCCTATAAGAATTAGTTACTCAATTTCCAAAATTAAAATAAGAAAATAAAATCTACACTAATAAGCATAAAAGGATAAGAAGTAAATATAAACTACAAGCAATAAAAGAAACAAATAGAAAATCAAAGTAATATAGAGCAAGAAAATATTATCTACTCTATAAAGCATGAAGAAAAATTATACTACATGCATGAAATAAATCTAATTTACTAAACATAAAATAAAAATAAGAAAATAAAGTCCTAAAATATATAATGTTAAAATAAGAAAATAAAAGAGAAAAATAAAACTTACATTCTAAGGGGTTGGCCCCTTAAAGGCAAATCTTCATATTCATCGTCAAAGAAGAAGGAAAAAATTTTAAAAGGAGGAAAATTTTTTATTTATTGCAAATAAAAGTTTATAACTTTTGGAAGGTCTTCTCAATAAAGAGTAACCCTCCTCTCCAAAATAAAGTTTTAACAAAATTTTTCACACCAAACCTCTTACTTTCTACCCCTATTTATAGCCTACAACAATCAACAAGAGCCATTGGATTTGTCTTGAGCTCTAAGAAATAAATCTCAGCCATTAACTAATTCTATTACGAACTAATCGGTTGGCCAATCGATTAGCCAATCGGTTGGTTAACTTATTAGTTCCTAGTAGAATTGATTCTTTTGTTAACTTGACCTCTTGGCTTTGTGGGCCTTCTTGTAGCTAGATCTTGGGCTTTAATAAATGGTAGAAAATTGAGAGAATTTAGTTCTTTTAGGCTCTTATTCATTAATTCTCTATTACATGCAAATTAAGAGAAAAACTCATTATTAGTCGATATATTTATTCCAATAAAATAGATAATAAGGGTATAAGTGTAATAGAATGTGATGATCAAATACTCCAACACCTAAACTTTTGCTAGTCCTCTAGCAATGGAAGAAAATAAAAATAAAGAAAAACAAATCCTAACTCACTTTTGCATGAATTGCAGTTGTATTTAGCACATATAACAAGCCTTTAAACCTTTATGTGATCATAGAGGACGAGTTGTAGTCTCATGAGGGTTTATAGTGAATATACCCATAAAATTCGATAACCTTACAAATTTGAAGAAGTTAATATATAAATAATTCACTTGATATCTTTAAACAATCTAATTAGAGTTAGTTTGAGCTTAAGAAAATATTTTTAGCATAACACCAAAGTAAATTCCGTGAAAATCTTTTCATTACAGTTATACAATACCAAGTCTAACTTAGACATTCAATTAAAAATTTTGAAAAGAACATGCTAACTCTTTGGTTCAAATAATTTTCAAGCTTCTCGATCAATTTATTTTTCAAGAATATATATATATATAAATATAACTATATATAAAAAATTTCTTATATATATATATATATATATATATATATATATATATATATATATATATATATATATATATATATATATATATATATATATATATATATATATATATATATATATATATATATATATATAGTAAAGCTCTATAAACTTAAGTGGATCTGAGCCCTTTGTCCACTAAATTTTTATCCATTCATTTTCTATTGATATTTGTGCTAGCATGTGATACAAATCAAGGCACAAATCACAAAGATAGCCTTGATGTGTAGCATAAATATCAAAGTATAATGAAGGCATCAAAAAGTTGGTAAACAAGTGCTCATATCCATTTAAGTTCATGTGTGTGTGTGTCTATATATATATATATATATATATATATATATATATATATATATATATATATATATATATATATATATATATATATATATATATATATATATATGAGAAAAATGGGTATGCTTGGTACTTGGTACTTAATAGTTGAGGTGTATCAATCACATCCACTCCTCAAATGGGGACCACAAGCACATGGGTTGAGGAGTGGATGTGATTGATACACCTCACTACCAAACATCAAAAATGGTGCTTGGTACCAAGCATACCCATATTTCTATATATATATATATATATATATATATATATATATATATATATATATATATATATATATATATATATATATATATATATATATATATATATATATATATATATATATAGGAAATAATGTATATGAGGTGGCGACATTTTTTGCTAAATGGGCTGAGAGATAGCCATGTGGTGAGGCCCACCTTGCTAGTCACATCAAATGGTGTGGACCTCAAAGACTCTATCTCTTGGTAGCTCATTTAACAAAATGAGCCACCTCATATACATTATTTCCTATATATATATATATATATATAGACACACCACACCTTTGATGTGACTAGCAAGTTGGGCATCACCACATGGCTATCTCTTGGTAGCTCATTTAACAAAATGAGCCACCTCATATACATTATTTCCTATATATATGTGTGTGTGTGTGTGTGTGTGTGTGTGTGTGTGTAGACACACACGAACACACACACACACACACACACACACACACACATATATATATATTCCTTTGTGATTTTGTTCTACTTTATTGGGCTTTCAAAGTGACCATGTAATAAGTTTTGTGCCAATAGATCCCAACCCAATTGAGCTTGGGCAATTAAGTATAAAAATATTCCTCGGGCTTAATCCTTTGGGTCAACTTAGGGTTAAGTAATATAGAATCACCTTGGAGTTCAAGAGAGGTTTTATTGGTGCTCATTTTTCACACTTATATATATATATATATATATATATATATATATATATATATATATATATATATATATATATATATATATATATATATATATATATATATATATAGGAAATAATGTATATGAGGTGGCTCATTTTGCTAAATTAGCTACTGAAGAGATAGAGTGGTGAGGTCCACACCTTTGATGTGACTAGTAATGTGGGCCTCACCACATGGCTATCTCTTGGTAGCTCATTTAACAAAATGAGCCGCCACCTCATATACATTATTTCCTATATATATATATATATATATATATATATATATATATATATATATATAGTAAACTCCTATAAAGTTAAGTGGAAAGAGATACTTCTTAGCTAAGTTTTTTATCCATTAGATTTGCTTTGAGATTTGTGCAAAATATGAAGGATTTGAGATGTGTACATTGATTTGTATGACATGCTTGCACAAATCTCAAAGCAAATCTAATGGATGAAAAATTGGTGGACAAGTGCTTCTATCCACTTAAATTTATAGGAGCTTTATATATATATATATATATATATATATATATATATATATATATATATATATATATATATATATATATATATATATATATATATATATATATATATATATATATATATATATATATATATATATATATATATATATATATAATAAAAATTGATTAAATCAAGAGAACTTTAAAAATTATTTTCTACTCTAAGCTAAGCATGCAAAACATTTCATTACTTTAATTAAAAGTATTAGTTGGACCATAGTGAAGTATACTACTTTGAAAATTATTTGTTAAGAAGATTATTTTGAGTTATCAAAGAAGTTTAACTTGATTAGAAAACTAACTAAGAACTAGAAAATTTAAAAGTTTATCAAGTAGATCAATTATTAATTAAGGCTATCAAGTGGCAAGTGAGATTTTTATAAGGAAAAAAAAAAGAAAAAAGTGAAAGTGAAATAAAAGCAAGCAAAAAGTGAAAAAGAAATAAAAGAAAGCTTAAAAGAAAAACTAGTCCCATCCCTACAACTAGACTTTGTATTGTCCTCAATGTAATAATTACCAATAAAACTCAACACATAATCATCAAAGTATATAATATTTGTACATGCCAAAATAAAAGTTAAGTACGGTTGATATGAAATAGAAACATCCCTCACTTCTTGTCATCACTAGACTGATCTTGCTATCCTTGATCATCACCCACATCGTCCTGATCATCAGTCCCTGTGACATCCACGTCCTCATCACCCGTCTCTATTGGTATTGCTGATATCCTCCTTATCCTCGGATGCTAGAATAGGTTGATGATGTGGTAGTGGTGATGGTGGTAGTGGTGAATCCTGCTGTGATGGAGGCGGAGGTAGATGCTGATAACGTAGTGGAGCCTCAGATTTGAGCTCTATCTCATGAAGTGAGGTGGCTATGTAGTACTAGTACTGATGAAATTGGTCAAGCTGAGTTGCGAGGTGGGCCTGGTCAGCTGCATACTGACTCTAAAACTGATGGAACCCTATCTAAAATTGGTGGAACCCTATCTAAAATTGGTAGAACCCTATCTCAAAAGCATAGAGATGATCACCAAGCATCTGGGGTGTCCACTCAGTGGGTGCATCACTGGGTGGCAGAGGCGGTGAAGGCAGGGTTTGCTGAGCTGGTGCTGACCTATGTGAAGAAGTAGAAGTAGAAGAAGTGGGCCCCTTGCTTCGAGCAGAAACACTCTTCTTCACTGTCTCAGCTATCAATGATGCCCGCTCTACCTCTATTCTATCTGTAGCAAATGTCGGTACACCAATAGCCTCACAAATCCAAGTGATAAGAAAAGGGTAGATCAATTAGACCTTTTGCATATACTGCTGACTAAGATACTCCTTGGTGCTGGTCGCAGTACCCCTAATCATCCTGAAGATAAGATCTGCTACATCAAAATGCTGACCTGTGGCTATCGAGTATAATAGGAGAAGGTCTCGGGTTGTGAAAACTGAATATGAAGCACTCGGGTGTAGGTCAAACTTGAGAAAGAGGTTGAGAAGGATGAACTCTTTCTTAAGCATGCCTGAATGCAAGGTCCCACCTCTAGGTATTGTCCTAAACAGATACTTCACCATCTGATTGTAATCATCAGAGGCTCTACTCAACTCAGCTGTAACTTGAAAGAAATTGGGACAATCTCTAGGAGGCTTGGGGAGTCCTAAGATCTTTTGAATGAGCTTGAGTGTGATTGCTATCGTTATCCCCCAACAGTTGAAGAAGCTGTGTCCTCGGTTGATCTATTCCAATTGGCATAGAATTTTCTAACTATTGTAGAGTTGGCCATCTTGGGTTTCTTGGTCATCATGCAATTGATCCCGTCTCTCTTAAAGGCTTCGATAATAGGTTGAAATTCCAACAGCTTAGCAGTAATAAAACTTCTCTCAAAGTGAATGGGTAGGTTGTTGAAAATGAGAGAGGAATATGCAGTTCTTTGTCTTTTTCCTGAAGCGATAATCTAATTTACAAAAATGTGTGTTAAGCATGGCAATTGGGGTTCAAATTTGTAAGAATTTTATAGTTTCAAGGTTTAAAATGTAAAACTGCACAAAACTACGGTTTCTATCTGGTGACCCTTACTAATCGATTGGCCCAATCGATTGGTCAGTTGATTAGTTTATCACAGGATTGAGCAATTGATTGATTTTCACAGTTTTTTCATACACAACATGTCATAATTGCACAAGAATTTGTTTTCTTACCATGCATAATGATTCCATCCACAAATTTCACCATAAATCATAGAAAATTATGACAATTTTGACAAGCTAGGGTTTAAAGAGTTTATACCTTCAATTCGCGTGATTTAATTGCAAGATCGTTGCAATTCTTTGTGGAAAATGCTCCTAATCATGCCCTTCTTCGGTTTGGAGATGCGTTTTGAAGAAAAACTTGGATTTTGAGAGATTAAGGAGAGGGACCGAAGGGGAGAGAGAGAGAGAGAGAGAGAGAGAGAGAGAGAGAGCCCTAATCGGTTGGCTAACCGATTAGCCAACCAGTTAGGGATTTTTTAATCTTATTTTAGTTTAAGTGGGTTGGGCTGCAGCCCACAAAAAAATTAGTATTTTATTTATTATTATTTTTCGTGGATGTGCTGCATCCCAAAGAAAACTATTTTTTTAGTTTAAGTGGGCTGGGCCTACAGCCGAAAAAAAACTTAGTATTTTGTTTATTATTATTATTTTGTAGCTGGGCTACAACCTAAAGAAAAGTATTTCTTTTTAAGTGGGTCTTTTTTGTGGGCCAAGACAAAAATTTTATTTAGACATGGGCTAAAAAAATTGAGGAATTTTTTCCCGCTTTTTCTTTTTTTCTCCTTTTTTCTCTTTTCTTTTTATTTTTTTATTTTTTCAAAAATAGTATAGTTCATGAAGAACCAACACCTCCTCTTCATCTCATGTAAAAAATTCTAAAAA